>CAMZMU010000110.1:5986977-6586977 GCA_947311845.1 Poa pratensis | reverse complement strand
GCGCTCGGGCTCGCGAACGGCGTCCCTCCCGGCACCCACCTCTCTGGTGAATCCTCCTACGAGGACGAGCGCGGCGAGAGCTCCGCCCGTCGCCGGTGATGTGGCCGATCGGTGGCGAAGACCTCCGCCTCTGTCGGTGTGGATTGGGGATCGTGGCTGGCTGTGTCGTGTCGTGGGCTCTGGCTGGTCGGTTGACCTTATCCGATCGATAGGCAGGCCAGTCTTTGCTGGGCTGCTATTTGGCCCATCCGCATGTTGAGCCACCAGCGCTCCTGCACTAATTTGCTTAATAATATGCTTCACTAGTTTGAGCCTTTTAACAAATTAGTATTTTATCAGTAGCTTGTAGCAGTGTTTTTATCCCTGTTTTAGACCTGTTAATTCAGTACATCTATTTCAATACTGTTTTCTGTTGAGTACAGATATATTCCAGATCCTAATTTGATGTAATATATTTCCACGTTTTTCATGTGTCGAGATTAATTGCGTCTATTTGCAATTGAGATTTTTAATTTCTTGCAAATATAAATTTAGTACCTCTATAGTACTGTTTCTCTGTCGAGTACGATGTATTCCAGAATCATTTAAAGATATGTATATATTTCCATGTTTGACACATGTTGAGATTAACATGTCTATTTGCAATTGAGATTTTCAATTTCTTGCAAATATAGATGCAAAATTCAAAGTGATTTCCTCGAATTGATGTTTTGGGATCATGAGATAGTGTGTATATTTATCTACACTACTGTTTAAGCCTACATTTTTTCATTTTTGACATTATGATTGCCAATGTGCTCTCCCATACATTTTAATTAAGTTATGACATAATGCATTCGAAGTGTGAGTATCTTATACTCCGCTAATGCTGCTAGATCTACTCCAAAATTTCTTTTGGAGATTGTCTACAACGTGTCATACTTAACAATTTGAGGTTCACACTAATGAGTTCAACCCCACTTCTTGAAACTTTCATTTATTTTGCATAGTTCATTACAACATAACCATGACGGATTTTAATTTATGGAATGTAAATTAAATATTCTCTGGTTTCACTACACCACGGACCAAGCCTAAGGGCACAACCACTGTCGGCAAAAGGCTCTTAACAGGGCAGTGCAACTGTCGGCAAAGATTTTGTGCCGGCAGGCCGGCCTGCCCGCTATAACCCTGCCGGCAAAAGTCTTTGCCGGCAGTTATATCTTTGTCGGCAGTTAGCCTGCCCTGGTTTTAAGATCTTTGTCGGCAGGCCAAACTGTCACCCGGCAGGCCACTGGAGGTTTTTACTGGCAGTTTGGATACTTTCGCTAGCAGTGTATTTCTGTTGCCGGCAGACAGTTTTGACAGGAATCAGATTCAAAAGCAGATCAATTCATTCAAACTTTGACAGAGCTACAGAAATGAACATGACCATATAAATGCATCCACAAGTCAAATTTTCTTCATAAATATTGCATCCACAAGTCACACATTCAAAATGAATGGGTTCATTCGGTTACACAAGACCATACCACATAAAACAATACAATATAGGTCACACACCAACAACAAAACGAACAACAGTGCATAGGCATGTTTCTAAGACAATGACTGTGCATAAATATGTCAGTGGCGATGCATTCATCAAAGTCTATGGAGCATTCTACTATTTCTTGCGGTGGCTGATCGACCTCTTGTAGTGCTTTAATTAACCTGGAGAAGAGAAAATGAGATGAGATCAGTAACTAAGCATCTGCCCCATAAAATATGTGCAAAGTCTTAACTGTGAACATGTAGCTCAAGAAACAAGTGCAATTTTGCAGTTACTAGTGTCTAGCACTAGGTACAAGTCCAAAAACAGGTGCACTGTTGCTTTCATTAGGTTACAGGCAAATTAATTGATCTGACCAAGCATCAGAAGCAAAGCATCAGGCAATAAAACTGTTGGAGACTTTATTACCTCTTGGAGAGTTCATTCTTCTTGTGGCGGCGAGGCTTGCTTGGTCTTGGTTGTGTCCACCTCCAGCTGCATATATATGACATAAAGAATTTTTAGGAACTTGACTGTCTATTTATCTAAAACTGAACGACAATCCATCGATCATAGGTCAGACTTGTGCAACAACCAAAATGAGACTTGTGTGAACTACGTCAGACTAACAAAATGCCATGGCCCTATGCAGCCAAAAACCTTATTGGAGCGGAACAAAAATAGTGACCGAACTGCAGTGAAACGTCACAAGAGAGTTGGGATAGAAGGCTTACTTTGCATATCCCATACTTGGCAATGCCCACAGAAGACAAGCAACCACAACTAACGTGATTTGGAAGAAGTTCATCTTTATATGCCTTGTACTGGCTCGACTTCATTCTAGTTCATCCGACCTGAAAGCATGTTCAGTTAGCAAATGTCCCAAGAGAAGATAATCAAATAAGTGTTCTGCATAAATACTACCAGAACCTACATTACATACTTAATAACACTGTCGGGGGGCTGCCCCCGGGTAGGGCATAGAGGTGGAAAGGAAACTCAAGCCGGGTCACTCGAGCCAGATCACTTCGACCGGATCGGTTGAGAGAGTCGGTTAGTACTCACTCTTGTTTAGGTGTAGGGAGACGCCAGAGGGGATCAGACAAAGTCTGGCTGGATCAGAGGAAGAAGTCCAGCTCAATTAGCCGGGTTGCCTGGAAGAGACCCGGCTCGGCTAGCCGGGTTACCTGAAAGAGATCCGGCTCAGCTAGCCGGGTTGCCTGGAAGAATCCGGCTTACCTGCGATGTCGGATAATGCACAAAGACCGAGTAATGTCAGTAAGTTCACGAGTCCTGCAGGCCTCCTGCCCGAGGCTCGGAAGACAGCCAGGTCGAGCCACAGGTTTTCTGGGTCATAAGGCCATAGGCGCTGACTTGGCTAATTCGGGAAAGGGCGGTGGCCTAGGCTCTGATCGGCTACGCTGGCTTAAGCTCAAAGAGGAAAAGATAGACCTGTCGTTGAACTGACGATGAGCTGGACTGAATGACAGTAGCCAGGGCTTGTCCTGTTCCTCTTGTCCATGCCATTATCATCTCCGGCCAGGGGCAAAAAGGTAATCTGGTTAGTGTATAAGTAGACCAGCACATCCTCCAGTGCGAGGGAGACGAACCCCAGAGCTCATTTTCCCCCTTGGTAGCTTCTTCTTCATCGTGAGCTCTCACCATTGTTGCTTCATACAGCTCAAGGAGCGTACTGTACTTGTCACCATTGAGATATAAAGAGAGTAGGCTAGTGCTGCAGTAGGGGTGTTACCTCCACAAGAGGGCCTCGAAGCAGGGTACATCGTGGTGTGCTTTGTATTCTTGGTTTCTTGTTCATGTTCTTGCAGTTTCTTGTGTGTTCTTGCTTGTGCACTTCTTGAGTGCATAAACCCTCCCCGGTTCCCCCAACGCACTTTCGGCCCCATCTTAGCCATACCTATGGCATCTGCCGTGATCCCACCACGACAGTTGGCGCCCACCGTGGGGCGGATTGAGGCGTTGGAGGGAGTTTACATCCGGACGGGCTCAGGCGAGCATGTGCTTTCGGGTCTTATCGCCAAGATCGGCGAGTTCACCTTCGTCAGCGACAATGCAGGGTGTTTCGCCGGCAAGCTTTTCCCCGAGCATGGCTTCCTGATGATGCTCGGTAGCTTTGTCACCTACGTTGCTGTCGAGGCTGTTCGCGAGTACCCGGCGCAGGTGCTCGTGGCCGAGGACCCTCCTTCTTTCCGCGCAGCTCTCGGACAGCGTAGCGCTCGCCCCGGGAGTAGCGTGGAGGTGATGATGACCGGACCAAGTGCTGGAGCAGGCAAAGGAGATGCCGGCAATAGCATGCCCGAGGAGCTGATCACGCCAACCGATCCGGTTGACAAGCCGACTCGGACGGCCAAGTTCCCAAAGGAGAAACCAGATCCGGTTGGTCCACTTGGTATGTCAAGTAGGGAGGCTCCCTTGGAGGATGTCCTGGAAAAGTTAGCTCGGCCAGTGGCACCTGGGGCAAATGTAGAACTTACTATAGCTCAGTTAGAGGCAGAGCGCCTGAGGTTGCAAAGAGAAGCCCGGTTGGTGGTAGAATCTAGGCAAGCATTTGATAGAGATATGAGAGAGTATAATGTAGCCAATGGTATCACTGATGGTTTCACTCCGGTAGTGCCTCATCCACGCAAGAGAGCAGATTTGCATAACAGGGGCAAGGACCTCAATGATGAGTTAGCTAGAGCCGCAAGATCGAGCTCGCCTAAGGCTACTAGTCAAAGATCGGGTACAGGCAAGCCGGTGTATAGCTCCCCGGCTAAGAATCTTAGGGCTGCAGCGGCAGCGCGAGCCGAGTTGACCACATTAACCGGGGATGCTTGGCGCAAGCAGGCAGAGAGGGTCAATGAGCTGGTTGATGTGTGTAACCGGCAGAATGAGGCTTACCGGAAAGCTAATCCGGATGCTGGTGGTTCTCGGGTAGTAGTGTCGGCTAAGGCTGTTAGCCAGAGGTCCAAGGCGAAAGGATCGGTATGACACCTAGAGGGGGGGTGAATAGGTGCTACTCCAATTTTAGTCTTTTTCAATTTAGGCTTGACACAAAAGGTAAATTCTCTAGATATGCAACTACGGTGAATTTACCTATATGACAAGCTAGCAACTAAGCACGATATAATAAGGCGGTAAACAAGGATAGAGGTAACCGAAGTCAAAGCACGCGGAGACACGGATGTAATCCCGAGTTCCTCCTTTTTAGGGGAGTACGTCTCGTTGGAGAGGTGTGAACCAACACAATGGTTCAACGGCCACAAAGGCCTCACCCTCTTCTCCGGTGAACCGCACCACAAAGGTTTGGTTCACTTCAACTATCGGAAACCTTCGAGGCGGAGTCCGGAGCCTTTACAACAACGATTTGGGGCACAACCCACAAAGGATTGGGGGCTCCCAAACAGCTACAATCTGTCACAAAGACAATCAAGTGAGTACAATAGGGGGCTAGGTTTTCCTAGTGGAAACCCTAGCAAATGGTCCCTCAAGTGAATGAGGGGGAAATGACAAACGGCTCGGTGAAGATGTAGATCGGGGCCTTCTCCTTCAATCCTCCAAAGATCAACAAGTTTGGGTGGAGGGATTGGGAGATCTAGTGATTCTTGAGCTTGCAACAATGGGGATCTTGTATTCTGGGCGAGCTAGCTGGCTGGAGGTAGATGGAGGGGTATATATACCCCTCCCAGAAAAGTAGCCGTTGCAGAGAAGAATCACACCGGAGTCCGGTCCTAGTGACCGGAAACTCCGGCCTGGGCGGAAACTCCGGCCTACAGGGCCGGAAACTCCGCCCCACACCAGGAGCTGAGCAACTTCTTCACAGCTGAGACTCGGGCCAAAACTCCGGTGCACTGGGGCCGGAATGTTTGGCCAGGGGCGGAAACTCCGGCCTGGGGGCCGGAAACTCCGCCCCACACCAGGGGCTGAGCAACAATTCGCAGCAGAGACTTGGGCAAAGACTCCGGTGCCCTGGGGCCGGAATGTTTGGCCAGGGGCGGAAACTCCGGTCCTGAGGGCCGGAAACTCCGCCCCACACCAGGGGCTGAGCAACATCAGCAGCTTGCTGTTTCTTCGAGGACAAGTCCAGGACCGGAAACTCCGGCCTTGGAGGCCGGAAACTCCGGCCTGAAATGCTCCAGAAACTCTTTTCTCTTTTTGGTGTTGATGCACATGTTGTATACAATAAAACCTGCATCACTTAGCACCAGATTAAAACATCCAAGTGTTGTTAACTAACACACAAAACTAAGAGATCACAAAATGTCCTTTCAATCTCCCCCTTTTTGGTGTTAGATGACAACACACGGATTTGCAATAAGTTCACCATACTATCATGTTTAACAAAAGGAAAAGCTCCCCCTAGATGTGTGCATATAACTCATTTGCTTTGGAATGCAAATGCACACATATAGAGAAACAAGTTCCACAACAAGGCGACATGATATGTAAACGAACATTTCAAAACAAGACATATCACAAAGTAGGTTGAGCCTAGAGATAAAAACCATACCTTGTGCATATAAATGTAGATAAACATCCATATAACCATAGCACAATAATGTAGGTTCAACCATACATAATAGAAATCCATATGTCTTACACTCACATAGTTCACAACACAAGATGCAAATAAGTTCCAAATAACATAAAATGGACACAAGCGCAATAAAATGATAAAAGCACATGCTTGTGTCCAACCCATGCAAATCCCGGAGAGAACCTAATAGAACTACTTCTCCCCCTTTGGCATCGAGACGCCAAAAAGGGAAAAGAGCATAACTACACGAACCCATGGAGATCACCCGGAGCTTTCTTCCATGTCATCATCACCTTCCCTTCTTGATTGTAGTCCTCATCGGAAAGGTTCATGGGAGCCTTGCCGGTGTTGCGAGAAGAGGAGGGCAATGAAGTCACATCCGCATAATCCGACCAAGGAAAGACGTCTTCGTTCCATTTCTCAAGAGGGATAGTCTCGGCCGACGAGGAGGAGATAATAGGATTGCCATCTTCATCTTCTTCCGGAGGAGGAGTGATACTACCATTGTTGAGCTTGCGCAACTCCTTGATCATGATTTGTTGGTTGTCAATGATATGCTTCTCTCTCACATATGAGGCATGGTTCTCCTTGTGAAGTGCAACATCCATGCAAAGCAACTTTCTCTTCCACCAAGAGAGTTTACTCACTTCCGAGTTCACTTGAGCCCTTCCTTGAAGATATGAGGGAGGGTCGGCATTCTTGCTTCTCCTTCTAGGCATTGGGGCCTCGGTCTCCGCTTCCTCACTACTAGATTGCGGAGGAGGTGCACGAGAGGAAGACGGTTGCTTGGTGTGCTTGCTAAGTTGGTGGAGAGTCCCCTTGGCATGCTTGGTGAGGCGAGAGGTATCGATGTTGGAGACCTTGGAGAGGATGAGCTTCATCACATAAGGTGCATAGAGAGGGTTCTTGTGCTCAAAAATGGCCCAAAGCAATTCACACTTGATGAAATCCATGACATCAACTTCTTGGCCTTCACAATCCGGACCGGCTTGGAGCACCTTGTAAGCATGGTATAAGAGATTGACAAGCCCTCCTCGAATGGCATCCACATTTCCGGCTTGAGGAGCAAGATTGAGCCGAACCATGCGAAGGAAAATGTTGAAGGTGGGGAGGAGGTCTTGATTGGTGCCAACGGATGATGCAACTGAATATAAAGGGCGCAAGCGGCGTTTGTTGTAGGCTACCCCTTCCACATGCATCCTCTTCCCAACACAAGTAGTGGCACCCTTGAACTTGTATCCCAAACATCTTCCAAACTCCACAAAGTTAGAGGTGCACTTTTGAGAACCGGTCATCCAAGTCATGGTGATATCTTCATCATTATCAAAACCACTGTGGCAAAGAACTGATGCACAAGCTGAATATCATAATCTTCATGAACATGGAGATGAGCCTCTCAAGTCCAAGCTTCCGAGCAATCCACACGGCCTCTTGAAAATAAGGCTTCTTGTCCAAGCTCTCAAGGCTCAACACTTTTGCTCACACACCATATGCTTCTCAATGCGGGCATAAATCTCATTCATGATCAGCTGCTGCTCTCTCCTTGGAAACCTAGGATCATCGGTGTTGGATGGCAAGTCATAGAACTGCTGAGATCTCATCCGACGAAACTCGATCTTCCCCATGCCCAAAACAGTGGTCAAGGAGTCAAAATGAGCTCTCTCGGCCTCTTCTTCATTATCAAACCCACCTAGGGCAGCATGTCTTGTGGCTTCTTCATCTATGGTACTCTGCTGTCTCAGACGGCCAGCGCTGCTGTCAAAAAGAAGCTTGTCCCTTGTTTGAGCACGGATGACTTTTCTTGGTGATTTTTCAGGATGTTTCATGGAAGCTTTGTCCTCTGCCACCTGTGAAATAACAGAATAGGAGAAAAGCATGGGGATAAGCTTGCATGTCCAGGAACCAAAGAAGAAGTAACCAAAGAATTCTGGGCACAAAGTGTCTGATCTACACCGGAGTTTCCGGCCTCAGGGGGCGGAGATTCCGGCCCTGACCGGAGTTTCCGGCCTGGAAGACCGGAGTCTCCGGCCCTGAGATGGGGAACCTCGATTTAGTTCAAGAAACTTTGTGCTGAGAATTCTAGGGTTAAATCTAGGATACACCTTGCCATCTAGAAGATTCTACACCATGAAAAACTAGGGGAACTACTCTCCAAACTTAGATCGAGGTGAAAAACCTAAGGAGAGAGAGGAGGTACCCTTTTTGTCCATGGTGCAGCCCAAACGAAGGAGAGGAAGGTCCCCTGCGTTGGTGAGGAGGAGTAGGCCGGAGGCACGGCGGATTCCGGCGGCGGGGAGCAGCCGGAGTGGCACTTCGAGGCGGCGGCGGCTGCAGGGGAGAGGTTGGGGGTCGGGGGTGTGTGGGAGTTGTGAAGTCAACTCCCACCCCGATCCCCTTTTGGACCCCTGCGAGAACTGCCCAGACCGGAGTTTCCGGCCTAAACACCGGAGTCTCCGGCCTAAGCCAGAGATTCCGGGTTTAGGGCGGAAACTTCAGTCAGACCGGATATTCCGGCCCAAAGGACCGGAGTTTCCGGCCCCACCAACTCAAAAATGCCAGATTTTGTTGTTGAACATGCAAGATGCAAGAGGAGCAAGTTTTCAGAAGGGATAGGCCTGGGATGGGACACAAAGTCACTGGAAATGGTACTTCACACTCAAACTTGGTAAGAGGCACAAAGAAAACATTAAGAAGCATCATTTGAGTGTGTTTTCCATAAAAACCAACGGATAGGCAAAAAGGCCATAAAGCTCCAACAAGATCAAATCTTCACAAAGAAGATGGCGGTGGCCTAAGCCACCATGTATGAGTGTATGTGGTGTGACACCGCGAAGATATATCTTGGGTTCACCGCCACTACTCGTCATTTAAGCTCACAATTCATAAAATGAACAATATAGAGACAAAATGAGTTCTTTCTATCGGCATAATGGGGGGAGGGATAGTCCAATGGATTAGGACCGCACTCCCCCTATGTCCATGCCTACACCTAAACCAAACAAATAGCTAAGATATAGGTGTGTATGCAAGATACTCAAGCGACGCTCCCCGAATCGATGATATTTAGCTCATGCCTCAAATAAGTGAACCTTGCTTCATCAAGTGGCTTCGTGAACATATCGGCAAGTTGGATCTTCGTGGGAATATAACCAAGCTCAATATCACCCCGGATGATGTGATCACGGATGAAGTGATAGCGAATCTCAATATGCTTCGTTCTTGAGTGCTCCACCGGGTTGTGGCCAATCTTGATAGCACTTTCATTGTCACATAAAAGAGGCACTTTGTCACAATGGACACCGTATTCCTTTAAAGTTTGCCTCATCCACAACAATTGAGTGCAACAACTAGCGGCCGCCACATACTCGGCTTCGGTGGTGGAGAGAGATATGCAATTTTGCTTCTTAGAAGACCAACTCACCAAGGACCTACCAAGGAATTGGCAAGCCCCGGAAGTTGATTTCCTATCATCCTTGCAACCGGCCCAATCCGAATCCGTGTAACCGGCAAGAGAGAATGTTGAGCCTTTAGGATACCACAAACCAAACCTTGGGGTATGAACCAAATATCGAAAGATTCGAAGAACCGCCGTTTGGTGGCTTTCTTTGGGAGCCGCTTGGTACCTTGCACACACTCCTACACTCAACACAATATCGGGTCTAGATGCACAAAGATAAAGCAAAGAACCAATCATAGAGCGATAGAGCTTTTGATCAACATCCTTATCTTTACCCTTTGGATTAAGTTCAAGATGACACTTGGTGTCCATAGGAAACTTCTTCTCTTTAGCATTTTGCATCTTGAACCTCTTGAGCATGTCTTGGATATATTTGGCTTGAGAGATGAAGGTCCCTCCACTCAATTGCTTGATCTCAAAACCAAGGAAGTACTTCAACTCTCCCATCATGGACATCTCGAACCTATCGGTCATAAGCTTTGAAAATTCATCATTAAAAGCTTTGTTAGAAGAGCCAAATATGATATCATCAACATAAAGTTGGCATATGAAAAGCTCCCCTTTAACCCTCTTGGTAAAAAGAGTGGGATCGATTTGCCCCACTTCAAAGCCACGGTCTACAATAGCTCTCTTAGGTGCTCATACCAAGCACGAGGTGCTTGTTTGAGACCATAGAGCGCCTTATCAAGTTTGTAGACATGGTTAGGGAAGTGTGGATCCTCAAATCCCGGAGGTTGCTTAACATATACCAACTCCTTTAAAGGACCATTAAGAAAGGCACTTTTCACATCCATTTGTTGCAACTTGAAATTATGATGTGATGCATATGCAAGAAGGATACGGATGGACTCAAGGCGAGCCACGGGAGCATAGGTCTCTCCAAAATCAATGCCTTCAACTTGAGAGAACCCTTGTGCTACCAATCTTGCCTTGTTCCTCACAACCATTCCATGCTCATCTTGCTTATTCTTGAATATCCACTTGGTGCCTATAACATTGAGGCAATCTTTTGGCTTCTCCACTAGATTCCACACTTTGTTGCGCTTGAAGTTATTGAGTCTTCATGCATGGCTTCCAACCAATCCGGATCTTCAAGAGCTTCAAAGACTTTCTTTGGTTCCACCATAGAGATGTGGCTTGATGTTCATTGAAATTTGCCAATTGTTTTCTTGTGGTGACCTTGTTCTTGACATTAACAATGATATTTCTAGATGAAGACTCTTTCTTCTCCAATCCTTTTTGACTCTTGCTATACGACGGGTTTCGATATCCTCATTGATGCGAGGAATTTCGCTTGATCATCTTGATCATTTGAGTCCCCGTCTTGACCGGAGTGTTGACCTTGATCATCTTGAAGCTCATCTTCAACAAAGGAAGGAGAGGGTTGATCTTGGTCTTGACCTTGGCTAGTCACAATAGGAGAACTTGGTTCTTGAATAGCACTTGGTCAACTTGAGGAGGGCCTTGAACTTGTTCTTGGGTAGGTGCATCATTTGCTTCCATAGAAGGTGCAACTTCAACTTGTGATGATGGAGTCTCCACATGAGTGGAGCTAGGACTTGCTTGAGGAGGCTCATGATGGATTTCAATGGGGCGATGGAAACCAACCCCCATTCTTCTTATTGCTTCTTGAGGTTCCTCATTATCTACATCACAAACATGAAATTGCGCCACTTGGGAGCCGTCATTCTCATCGAACCTCACATCACAAGATTCTATGACTTTCCCAACGGTCTTGTCATAGACTCTATAGGTGTGAGATTCGGCACCGTAACCAACAAAAACACCCTCTAAAGCTTTAGATTCAAATTTAGACAAACGAACACTTTTGTTCTTATAGAAACACTTACAACCAAAAACTCGGTAGTAGGAGACATTGGGCTTGTTGCCGGTGAGCATCTCATAAGATGTAAACTTCTTGCCAACACGAAAGAATAACCGGTTAGATGAGTGACACGCCGTGGAGATAGCCTCGGCCCATAAGAATAGCGGAGACTTAAACTCCGCCAACATAGACCTTGCCATATCCATGAGAGTCCGGTTCTTCCTTTCGGCTACACCATTTTGTTGAGGGGTATATGCAGCGGAATATTGATGACGAATCCCCTCTTCACTAAGAAACTCATTTAAGGTGTAGTTCTTGAACTCGGAGCCATTATCACTCCTAATGACCAAAATAGGGACATTGTATTGGCGTTGAACAATATTGGAAAAGTCGATGATGGTTTGTTGGGTTTCATCCTTCGTCTTGAAGAAATAAACCCAAGTAAATCTTGAATAGTCATCAACAATCACCAAACAATATTTCTTCCCACCAAGACTAGGTTGAGGCACGGCACCAAAGAGATCAACATGAAGAAGTTCCAAAATCCTCGTTGATGAAATAATGGTCTTGCCCGGATGGGGAGAATCATGCATCTTTCCTTCAACACAAGCCCTACAAAGACGATCTCTAGAAAAAGAAACATCCTCTTTTAGTCCAAGAATGTGGCCACCCTTGTGAAGACTTTGCAAAGTTCTCATGTTGACATGGGACAAGCGGCGATGCCACAACCACCCCACGTCGGCCTTTCCGAATAGGCATATTGCTTGAGTGTTGGTAGACCCCGAAAAGTCTACCACAAACAACTCATTTTCAACATACCCAACGAACATGACCTTTAGAGTCTTGCTCCTCAAGAGTACCACCATATCAATAGTAAAATGGACATCAAAGTTCATCTTATTAAGAGCACGAACGGACATAAGATTGTAACCTAGAGACTCAACAAGCATGACATTTACAAGGGTGATATCCCTTGCAACTACCACCTTGCCGAGACTCTTTACCTCGCTTTGAATTGTCACCATAAGAGACGGATGAGTTATTTAGATTTGGTCTCAACTCCGTCATAATCTCCTTGCTTCCGGTCATATGACTAGTGCATCCACTATCAACCACCCATTTCGATCCACCGGAAGCATAGTCCTACAAGAAATCATTGCTTGGATTTAGGTACCCATTTCTCAATGGGTCCTCTTTGGTTAGCAACAAGGGTCTTAGGACCCAAATAGAGTAATCAATGTAACCATCATATGGACCAACATATTGAGCATAAACATCCCCATAATAATCAACATAAAGAATATAGTTGGGGTTGTTATGCCCCGCAAAGTCACTACGAGTGGTCTTGCCCCTTGTGGCACTACCACCCGCAATGGAAGTCTCGGCTTGTGCGGGCTTGGTCTTGATCTTCTTGTTGTTGCCCACTTTCTTCTTGGGCTCGGCTACATAACCAAGACCCTCCTTCCCTTTGTGTGGTTTTTGCTCAAATAAGTAAGCAATACCCTTATCTTTACCTTTGGGAATAGAGGTCTTGGCACTAACATTTTCTTCAATAACATTTTCATGAACACGAGGAAGAATAGATATGCTAGTTGAGCTAGATTTAGAAAGTTGAGTTTGAAGTTGCTCATGAGACTTGACTAAAAGGGAGTGAGTTGTTTCCAAGGCCTTGTGAGCCTTGTCAAGCTTCTCCATATCCTCAAGAAGTCTAGCATTAGCAACCCCAAGTTCAACTTTCTCCTTTTTAAGCACTTTATATTTAGCAACGACATGATCTCTATCCTTAATGATTTTATTAATGATATCATCATTTTTAGCATCAAGAGACTCAAGTCTTTCCTCAAGAGAACATCTTTCTTCACTCTCTTCATCAAGAGAGGCATTCAAGGATGCTACGGAAGCATTCAAAGAGGCAATGGTGAGAGAATCCTCTCTCTCAATCTTACTCTTTTCTTGAAGAAGTTCTTCGGCCGCACATAGTTGTCTCATGAGAGACTCAACATGTTCCTTAGCTTCACCTTGCAAGTTAGTCATGAAAGTATCGAAAGCAACAAGTTCTTTCTTAATCACAAGACTAGATTGATCACTCATTTCATGCATAGTCTTGGGAGAAGGAGATGATACCTCGGTGACATTAGCCATGAGGCAACGAGCATTGTTGGTGGAGAAGTTCTCATTGGGGGATTCAAAGAGAGAAGATGATGAAGTTGATACAATAGCCAATGCGGCTACCTCTTTAGTAGGTGCATCTTCATCTTCGGAATCACTTGTGGCATATTCTTCTTGTGCCACCAACACAATTCTTGGTGCCTTCTTGAAGAAAGGCTTCCTTGGTCTTGCGGGCTTCTTTTGGATCAACTTTGAATGGTCCTTGGGGATGAGCTTCCCACCATTTTGCTCTCGGTTCTCATAAGGACACTCTCTTATGTAGTGGTTCTTGTCATGACAATTGTAGCACGTCTTCCACTTTGAGGCTAGCTCTTTCTTCCCACTTGAGTTGTTCTCTTTATCAACCTTGGCTTTAGCTTTTGCCGGGTCTTGCCAAAACTCTCTTGTGGCAAGAGCTATATGACCATTTAGAGCCGGTTCAAGATCATTTGGAGCAATGTTGCTTGGGCACGCTTCAACCTCATCAAGACATACCACCTTGGCCTTCAAAGCAAGTGAGGGGCCTTGTTTCATCCCCATGGCCCTAGCACGGCTATCTTCGGCATTCTTGGTGGCAACCTTGGAGGCTTGCACTTCTTGCATAACTTCATTGGATGTCATTTCGTTGTAGTTGTGTCTTCCTTGAATGGCCTTCACCTCGATGGGCTCGGAAGGCAAGAGAGCATTCACATACTTCCTCTTGACATAAGCATCATCCACATAGGTTGCCCCCACATCAAAGAAGGCCTTTGCAAGAGTCTTGAGTCTTCCATACATGTCTTCATGAGTCTCATTGTCAAACATGTAGAAGCCTTCGGCATCATTGCTCAAAGACTCATATCGGTTTCTCTTCATGCTTTCATTCCCAAGAAATGCAACCTCAAGACAATTCCAAGCTTCTTTGGCGGTGGTGGCATTGAGAACATAATGCTTGTCACTTTCACCCACTGAAAGTTCAATCATATGGAGTGCGGAGGCATTGAGTTGCTTTTCGGCAAATTCTCTTCTTGTCACATTGCTTGGATCCGCAACCTTGTACCCATCTTCAATGATCCTCCAAAGCTCGATAGAGGCACTGTTAATATGAGATTTCATTGAGCGTTGCCAACTAGCAAAGGCTAATGCATTAAGCTTAGGTGGAGGACCAATGGGGTTTATGCGGGTGGTGATAGGTGGGTCGATAGGGTACCATCCCGGAACGTTATGGTACTCTTCCTTCCCATCTTCATGCTTGGTAGGAGGAGGAGGAGATGGTTTAGATCCGGAGGTGGTTTCCACCCCTTCTCATTTTTCTTTTTACCCTCCTCGGAATCACCTTCATCGGAGTTAGAGATACCCTCTAGTGGGATGGTTTCCGAAACCTTGGCATTTGTGAGTTTCATGAGCATGTCACGCAACTCATCAAATTTGACATTCATGTCATTCATGGACGATGTCAATGTTGTTTCCAACGATTTGATATCGGCCATGGATGCCATGGTCTCTTTGGCCTTGGCAAGATCGGCCTCATCCTCACTTTGTGTCATACTTCTCTTAGGCGGTTAAGCCCAAAACAAGAGAGCCTAGCTCTGATACCAATTGAAAGGATCGGTATGACACCTAGAGGGGGGGTGAATAGGTGCTACTCCAATTTTAGTCTTTTTCAATTTAGGCTTGACACAAAAGGTAAATTCTCTAGATATGCAACTACGGTGAATTTACCTATATGACAAGCTAGCAACTAAGCACGATATAATAAGGCGGTAAACAAGGATAGAGGTAACCGAAGTCAAAGCACGCGGAGACACGGATGTAATCCCGAGTTCCTCCTTTTTAGGGGAGTACGTCTCGTTGGAGAGGTGTGAACCAACACAATGGTTCAACGGCCACAAAGGCCTCACCCTCTTCTCCGGTGAACCGCACCACAAAGGTTTGGTTCACTTCAACTATCGGAAACCTTCGAGGCGGAGTCCGGAGCCTTTACAACAACGATTTGGGGCACAACCCACAAAGGATTGGGGGCTCCCAAACAGCTACAATCTGTCACAAAGACAATCAAGTGAGTACAATAGGGGGCTAGGTTTTCCTAGTGGAAACCCTAGCAAATGGTCCCTCAAGTGAATGAGGGGGAAATGACAAACGGCTCGGTGAAGATGTAGATCGGGGCCTTCTCCTTCAATCCTCCAAAGATCAACAAGTTTGGGTGGAGGGATTGGGAGATCTAGTGATTCTTGAGCTTGCAACAATGGGGATCTTGATTCTGGGCGAGCTAGCTGGCTGGAGGTAGATGGAGGGGTATATATACCCCTCCCAGAAAAGTAGCCGTTGCAGAGAAGAATCACACCGGAGTTTCCGGTCCTAGTGACCGGAAACTCCGGCCTGGGCGGAAACTCCGGCCTACAGGGCCGGAAACTCCGCCCCACACCAGGAGCTGAGCAACTTCTTCACACTGAGACTTGGGCCAAAACTCCGGTGCACTGGGGCCGGAATGTTTGGCCAGGGGCGGAAACTCCGGCCTGGGGCCGGAAACTCCGCCCCACACCAGGGGCTGAGCAACAATCAGCAGCAGAGCTTGGGCAAAGACTCCGGTGCCCTGGGGCCGGAATGTTTGGCCAGGGGCGGAAACTCCGGTCCTGAGGGCCGGAAACTCCGCCCCACACCAGGGGCTGAGCAACACTTCAGCAGCTTGCTGTTTCTTCGAGGACAAGTCCAGGACCGGAAACTCCGGCCTTGGAGGCCGGAAACTCCGGCCTGAAATGCTCCAGAAACTCTTTTCTCTTTTTGGTGTTGATGCACATGTTGTATACAATAAAACCTGCATCACTTAGCACCAGATTAAAACATCCAAGTGTTGTTAACTAACACACAAAACTAAGAGATCACAAAATGTCCTTTCACAAGGGGCAAGCATCATCCCCGCATGTCGGAGCTGACCGGGCCCAAAGTGTGAATTCGGGCAAGAGCAAACAGCTGCAAGCCTATGATGCTGAGTATGCCGGCAAGCAACTAGCTGCTCAAGGAAGAGGTGGCCGGAGCAGAAACAATGGCGGTCAAGGCAATCCGGGGGCCGAAAGGGGTAATTCGGCTGGCCGAGGTCAACCACCTCGTCCTCTCGGGCAGAATCAACCCCGGCAGGAGCAGCAAGTAATGGTGCAAGCGCAGCAGCAAGGTGGTGGCCAGGCGGGCTACCGCTATGATGATGGTAATTCGGCTATGGCGCGAGCCGGATACCAAACGTATGACAATGCACTTGCATCCAGACTGGGACCTCGGACGTTGGCTCCGGATGATCAGCGTCTCAGGTTGGATAGGATTTACCAGTCCGAGAGGCTGGAAGAGTAAGGCCCACCAGGTCCTCCGTGCTTCGGACCTCGGATCATGAACGAGCCGAACGTGTCGTTGTTTCAGCTTGGCCGAATCACAAAGCCGTATAACGGCAGCACTAAGCCGCAGGATTGGCTGATAGACTATGTATCCTCGGTGCACATTGCGGGGGCAATCGCCGATGGGCGGTCCGGTATCTCCGCATATGTTGGAAGGGCCAGCCCGGATTTGGCTGAATAACTTACCAGAGGGTAGTATCAACTCTTGGATGGATTTGGAGCAGGCATTTTACAGCAACTTCTCCAGCACTTACAAGAGGCCAAACCGACCTCAGCTCTTGTCTGCGTGCAGGCAGGAAGAGCGGGAGACAGACCGAGAATTTTTGACTCGGTGGAGCAACATTCGCAATTCTTGTGAAGGTGTCGTGGAGGAGCAGGCCATTTCTTGGTTCGCGCAGGGTTGCCGACATAGCACCCCGCTTTGGCAGAAGCTCCAGAGGGATATGCCAAAGACCCTAGCGGAAATGATCCAGATAGCAGATACATATGCTCTTGGCGATCCGACGCAGCCAGCGTTGGATGTGGTGGGAACAAGCAGGAGGCAACCGGTTAATGACCGAACTGGACCATTGAGGCCCAATGACCGACATGAGTTCGGTTATAAAGGAGGGATCCGGATTACAGATACGGCTCAGACCAGGTTGCAGCAGTAAATATGGATCATCCTGATAGCTAGAGACCAAAAAATGAGGGTCCAGCTTGGAGGCCGAATCAAGGTGCCTGGGCAAAGAAAGTGTGGGATGGACCGAGTCCACCTCTAACTTTTGAGGCAATGATTGATGGGCCTTGCCGTTATCACACGACAGACCCACGCAAGCCGGCTAATCATTCAACTCAATTGTAGCTGGCATCATCGCATCCAGGCAGAAGGTCAGAGAGGGCCACCTCAGAGGGTGCTCCTAGACCGAATTTTAGGCCAATGCAACCCCGGTGAACGAAGGAGCTCCAAGGCCGGCAGCCACAAAACCGGTTAACCTGGTGAATATGGGAGGCAACAACAATGCTGGTCCGAGTCAGCAAGGCGGATACCCCGGAATGATTACAAGGAAGCTCATCAAAGTTATGTGGTTTTTGTGACCGAGCCAACTGACAAGAAAAGTCAGCTGCGAAGGGCGAAGGAGGTGAATGCAGTCACACCAGCAGTACCAAAATACCTGAACTGGTCCGAGCAGGAGATCACTGGAGCAGGGCTGATAATCCCAGGGTTATGCCAAGCCCAGGAAACTACGCACTGGTGGTGGATCCGATTTGGTTGGACCAAAGATCAATGTGAAATTCACTCGAGTCTTGGTTGACAATGGCAGCGCTATAAACATCATGTATCGGGACACAATGGTCAAATTGGGTTATTCGCCGAATCAGTTGCAGCAGAGCAGTTGTACCTTCCATGGTATAGTACCCGGGGCGTCTTGTTCCCCAATGGGTAAGATATGGGTAGATGTGCTATTTGGTACCAAGGACAATCACAGACTTGAGAGTCTAGAATTCGAGGTGGTAGACTTGGAGAGCCCATACCATGCTCTGCTCGGCAGGCCGGCATTAGCCAAGTTCATGATTTCCACTCATGTTGCTTACCTCAAAATGAAGATGCCTGGCCCGAATGGAATCATCACCGTTGCGGGAGATTACAAGAAGGCCATACAATGTGCTACGGTTGGTTCCACCTTAGCCGAGTCGTTGGTGATCCAAGCTGAGAAGAGCAAGATGCATGAAGTAGTAGCGATGGCGAAGTCAGCTCAGCTCGGCGTCCTGGCCATGACCAATCCGGATGCAGGTGCAACTTTTGAGGTGCCCAAGGAGACAAAGAGGATCCCCATTGACCCGGAGAATCCGGAGCGCATGGCCATCATTGGGGCTGGATTGGGCGAGAAATAGGAAAGCGCGCTCTGTCACTTCCTCCGTGAGAATCGGGATATCTTTGCATGGTCGGCTAAGGACCTGCCTGGTGTTCCGAGGGAGTTGGCAGAGCACTCTTTATTTGTCCGGCCGGATGTGAAGCCGGTGAGGCAACCGACTCGTCGTCTTTCAGACGATCGAAGAAAAGTGGTGCTTGATGAGCTGGCTAAGCTACTTGCAGCCGGATTCATTATGGAGGTGTTGCATCCAGACTGGATATCCAATCCGGTTCTGGTAGAGAAGAAGAAGGACGAACCAGCGGTGGTCAAGGTGTGGCGTATGTGCATCGACTTCACCAACCTGAACAAGGCGTGCCCGAAGGATCCGTTTCCTTTACCTCGGATTGATCAAGTGATCGATTCTACTGCTGGGTGTGAGTTGTTGTCTTTTATTGATGCGTACTCTGGTTTTCACCAGATACCACTGAACCCCAAAGATCAAATAAAGACTGCTTTTATTACCCCGTATGGGGCGTATTGCTATCGTGTCATGTGTTTCGGTTTGAGAAATGCCGGTGCAACTTATCAGAGATGTATGCAGAAATGCTTACATTCTCAAATGGGCAAAAATGTGCAAGTGTATGTCGATGATATTGTTATCAAAACTAAAGAAAAACGCACTCTCCTCGAGGATCTCGAGGAAACATTTGTGAACTTGAGAAAGTATCGGTTAAAATTGAATCCGGATAAATGCACCTTTGGTGTCCCGGCTGGAAAGTTGCTCGGCTTCCTTGTATCGAGCCGAGGTATTGAAGTAATCCGGCTAAGATCCGAGCCATAGAAAACATGAAATTGCCTAAATGTCTAAAAGATGTACAAAAATTTACCGGGTGTCTAGCCTCGCTGAGTCGGTTTGTGAGTCGGCTAGGAGAAAAAGCCTTACCCTTGTATCAATTGATGAAAAAGAGCACCGGGTTCACGTGGACCCGCAGGCAGACTCGGCTTTCAATGAATTAAAAAAGATGTTGTCCACTGCACCAATTCTGGCATCACCTTTGCCGAATGAGCCAATGCTACTTTACATTGCGGCCACTAACCGGGTCGTAAGTGTGGTGATAGTGGTAGAGCGAGAAGAGCAGGGTAAATCCGTGCAGAGACCGGTGTACTATTTAAGTGAGGTGATCTCAACCTCAAAGCAGAATTATCCTCACTACCAGAAGATGACATATGGTGTATACCTGGCGGCCAAGAAGTTGAAACATTACTTCCAGGAGCACCCGATCACCGTAGTATGCGAAGCCCCAATCTCGGAAATCATTGGGTGCAAAGATGCAACTGGCCGAGTTGCCAAATGGGCAATAGAAGTGTCTCCTTACACCCCGCATTATGAAAGAAGAGATGCTATCAAGTCTCAGGCTTTACCGGATTTCCTTTGTGACTGGGCCGAGATGCAGTATGAGCCACCCAGACCGGATTACAATTACTGGAAGTTGCACTTTGATGGCTCCAAAACCAAAATCGGACTAGGTGCTGGATAGTACTCACATCACCGAAGCAAGATCAGTTGCGATATGTGTTGCAGATTCATTTCTCAGCATCAAACAATGTGGCCGAATATGAGGCACTGATCCATGGGCTTAATGTGGCTAAGGACATCGGCATCCGCCGGATAGAATGTTTTGGTGATTCAGATTTAGTGGTGCAGCAATCTTCTGGAAATTGGGATGCCCTTGATGCCAATATGGCACTATATCGATTTCATGTCCAGAAAATTTCAGGATTTTTTGAAGGCTGCGAGTACAAGCACATACCCCGGCTGGAGAATGAAGCTGCTGATATCCTGTCAAAACTGGGGTCGTCTAGGGATGCAATCCCACCCGGGATATCCTTGAATCACCTAAGGATCCCTTCAATCAAACCTTCACCTGATTCCGAGTCAATTTTTATCCCAAAGCAAGAATCTAAAGCTGTTCCTATGAATGTTGATGTCGGGTACATTTGGGAAGACCCGGGGACTACGTGGCGAGACTCGGGGACTGCGCACCGAGACTCGGGAATGCTACCCAAATCTTAGGGAAAAGGAGAAGAGAGGAAAATGATGTTAACCGAATCTTAGGGAATGGACAGAGACTGATAGAAGAATAATGGCGGCCGAACCAGTGGAAATAGATGAGCACTTATTCCCTTTGCATCCAGTACCAGAATGGGCTGAAGAAATCATGAAGTTCATGTCGGAGGGGAGTTTGCCAAATGATGAAACCGAAGCTAGGCGAGTGCAGAGGAGGTCCAAGGGTTACACCATCATAAATAAGGAGTTATACAAAAGGAGTGCAACCGAGGTGCTACAACGTTGCGTGAGCCAGCCGAGGGCAAGGAGATGCTCCTGGAGATACATCAAGGAGAATGTGGGCATCATTGCAGTACAAGAGCCCTGGTGGCTAAAGTATTCCGGCATGGGTTTTACTGGCCCACTGCTCATGCAGATGCAGAGGACATAGTCCGAAAATGTGAAGGATGCCAAAGGTTTGCCAAGCAGACACACCTACCCGCATCGGCGCTCAAAACAATTCCTATCACTTGGCCGTTTGCTGTGTGGTGTTTGGATATGGTGGGAGAATTCAAGCCGGCTAGGGGTAACATGACACATATGTTGGTGATGGTGGATAAGTTCACCAAGTGGATAGAGGTGAAACCGATCCGGAAAGTGGATGGTCATTCGGCTGTAACTTTCCTGAAAGAAATCATTTTGAGATACGGTTACCCCCATAGCATCATCTCGGATAATGGCACGAACTTTGCTGTGGGAGAGTTTGCCCGATTCTGCATGGATAAGGGGATCCGGTTAGACATAGCCTCAGTGGCACACCCAGAGTCCAATGGACAGGTGGAAAGATCAAATGCTTTGGTATTAGCTGGGATAAAAGCCGGTTAATAGAACCTCTGGTAAAGACTCCGGGGTGCTGGATAGATGAGATACCATCAGTACTATGGGGTTTAAGGACCACGCCGAATCGGTCAACTGGCTATACGCCATTTTTTCTGGTCTATGGGGCAGAAGCAGTGCTACCCACTGACATAGAATATGATGCACCAAGGGTGACAATGTATACCGAAACCGAGGCAAAAGAAGCCCGGGAAGATGCAGTGGATCTGCTAGAGGAAGCAAGAGAATTGGCCCTATCCCGGACAGCAATATACCAGCAGAGTCTCCGACGTTATCATAGTCGGAAAATCAGCCCTAGAGTGTTTCATGAGGGAGATCTAGTACTAAGGCTGGTGCAGCGCAGCAAAGGCCGACACAAGTTATCACCTCCATGGGAGGGACCATTCATTGTGAGCAAGGCTATGCACAATGACTCGTACTACCTTGTAGATGCACAGGAACCAAGGACGGATGGCCTGGACAGACCCGGACAAGAAACCAAGCGACCCTGGAATGTAGCTCTGCTTCGACCCTTTTACTCTTAAGGGGCGCAATGTATGTATCTCAGTTTATTATAAATAAAATTTCGGCAATCCGAGTCTGGACTCGGGGACTGCCTCGTCCTTATGCATGTGTTTTTTATTACTGTTTTGTCCATACCGTTCATGTGTCGGATTGCTTTGAACCTCGTCCCAAAATTCAAGTAATGTATGCTGTGTTGTTGATCTCGTGACTCGACTGACAAACACCAAAATGGTAGTCAAGAGCAGAGGTGGAGAATATGGGAAACATGAAAATGGACTCGGGGACTCGGTCCAAATCCGATTCGGCACATGTCGTTTACTAACCCCTGTTATTTTCTTTTTTGTTTATGTTAGATGATTCTAAACCACAACTCGCATGTTGCAAGTATTGTATGCTATGATTCCTATCTTGTGACTCGACTGTCAAACACCTAAAAGGTAGACAAGAGCAAAGATTCGGCAAAAATAGTAAACAAGAAAACAGACTCGGGGACTCGGTTTAAGATGATCCAACATAAACCTCGTCCGGATCACATTAAGCAAAATAAAATAGTCTCGAAAGAGCTTAAATTGTATATTACATCTGCTCCCGGCATACCGGGGATTTAATGATTTTCATTAAGATAGTTCAGGAAGAAGGAGCCAAAGTTGCAGGAGACTCGGTTGCAGGGATGAGCTCGGATGATGGAGGAACCTCGGGTGAAAGAGGACCCTCACTTGCAGGAATGACCTTGGACGGCGAGCTTGAAGGCTGGGCAGATTCGGAAACATCCGGGTCAGCTGAAGAAGTGGCGGTCTTGACTAAAGCTTGCTCTGTGGTCTTAGCCGAGTCAGTGGCTGGCATCTTGGATGTCTTGGCCGAGTCACAAGCTGCAGGTTGTTCGGCGGAGTTAGCCGAATCGCCAGATTCGTCCTCAGACTCGGCGTATTCGTCAAGGGAGGCATCATCCGATTCCTCTTCTTCAGATTCTTCCCCATCCGAGTAGACCGGAGCATTCAGATCAAGATGCTTGGTGTTTGCAAATTCGGCCATAAAGTTGGCAGCTTCCTCGCGGATCTTGATCCGGTTTGGATCTGAAGCCCATGAAGAACCCTCGCGAAGGGAGCGCACTTTGGCGAGATCAATCAGCTCATACCAAGACATGATGAATAGCAAACCTGCGTCAGCACCAGCGGGCGGACGAAGATCTCCACTGCTTTAACCGGGTCTCTGCCTGATCCAGGTCTTTGATTAGCTCGTCCGCAGACCGGGCTTGCCGAGCTTCAGGAAACAAGACTCGGTGAGCTTTGAGACTTGCATTGAACAGAGTAGTGTGGGACTCCTTTAAAGGAGCAATCCGAGCTTTAAGTGCAGTGATGTGGTCTTCGATATCCCATGTCTCGAGCAGGGGAGCCCAGTTAACTTAGCTCTCTCAGCTCGGGCATCTCTCACAGCTTTGGCGGCTTGAAACCGGATGCTGGTGAACTCTCCTACATATAGATGAGCTAACGCTGAGTTAGACGAGGGTAACAAATTATGAGTCGGATAAGAGCAGAAGGGAAAAAGGAGATTCGGCAAACTTACGATCCATGTCTTCATTGAGGCTAGCAAGATCAGCAAGCCATTTCGCGCTGATCGCCTTGTGGGCAGCCAGATCATCTTTCGCCGCTTTAGCTTCGGCTTCAGCATCTGCAACGTGCGTTTGGATTTTCTTGTCCAATTCGGCCCGCTTCTCAATCCCGGCTTTGAAAGTATCTCGCTCCTTCTGGATCGAGTCTTTCTCCCTCTGCAGCGTGTCCCGGTCTTTTTGACCTTCTCCTTCACTTTTTCAACCCGGTCAAGCTCCCGCAGGAGCCGAGTCACTTCTGACTTTTCCTCCGATAAAGCGCGCTTATGCTCTGATCTTTCTTTTTCATCTCCTCACTTGCGCATCAAAGGAAGCTTGGAGGGCCTGGTGCTGCAAGACTAGCTGCTTAAAGAGCCGGCTGCGAGCAGTGTGATTTCCTGAAAGAAAAAGGGTTAATGGCGTAAAAAGAATCTCGGGGACTGGAGGCCCGAGATTAATAAAAAAGAAAGTTGACCGAATCAATTGGAAAAGAGACTCGGGGACTGGGAGTCCCACGATTTTTTCAGCGAGACAAAACTTATGATCAAATGTTAGAGATTCAAGCCGAATGACTTTCTTACTCTGAGGAGTATCAGTCATTCGACCCGAATCTCGGGGACTGGGGATAGTGTAGATTGATCATGGTGAAATAAAAGCAGGATTCGGCAAAGTTACCTCGAAGACCCGGTTAGCTTCAGTGACCGAGGCCTGCACAGAATGTAGAGATTGAAACACCCGGCTAGGACCAGCCGGATGTGGCGACGCTGAAGTGGTCGAACCTTCCGCAAGGTCCGCAGCATTCCAAGCTTTAACAAATTCCTCTGCGGAGCCGAGTTTGTCGCCGCCCGGAGTGCGGAGATTCGGCAAGACCTGGCCACTAAGGCGGGCGCGAGTGATCGCCTCAGAGAGTTGATCATGCACCCGAGTGCTGATGGAGCGGCAGAAACCGGCTTGCTAGCAACCATCTGCTTATCCGAGGTCGTTGGAGTTGTGCCAAAGGAGACCTGAGTCGGCTTAGGTAGAGGCGATGCGCCCGGGGCTTGGCTGGAGCTGGCTGTTTCGGTTGGTTCTGCGACGCTTGCTGTGCTGGTTTAGATACTTCCTGTTGCTGCTTCTGCTGTTTCTCAAGAGGTTGCTGCTGCTGCTGCTTCTTCTTCTTCTGCTGCTCTTGAGCCTTGGTGGTAGGGCGAGGATCCGGCTTAGTCAAAGACTTAGCCGAAGTCTTAGCTTTTCCTTCTCCAACTCCTTCAGAGGGCGAGGCCAAGTTGAATCTCGGGTGGGACCCGAGATTTCCTCTTTCTCCAAGTCAATAACCGACTCTGGAACGAGAGTTGGCGGAGGAGTCTTGGCGGTTGTGGCACGCGCGGGAGAAGGGACAGCCTTTTCAGGAGATTGGCTCTCCGTGGCCGTATCAGTGGAGGAATGGGAGAAAGAATGGATGAATGAGTTTGCTCGGTGACAAGGACGTCACTACATAGAGTAAAGTAAACAGTTAATTCGGATAAAGGTGACTCGGTAATAGAGGAAGAAAGCAAATGAGTTGGCATTACCCCTTGGTGGTAGGCATGGCCTTAAGCCGATTCGGCTTGATGGCAGTTTCTTAATTCTCTTGGCTGGAGGGGCATCTGATCCGGACGCGTCAGGGCGTTTCCGAGATGTCCCTTGAGCATCCGGTTTGGCTGGAACACAAGGTTGTGACCATGAAATCGGAATGGCATCAATAGGATCTAGGATCCAGCAATCATCATCTTCATCCTCGGAAAGGTTGTAAATAGTCGGTTGCTTACCCTTGCGAATGGGCTTGGCGCGCGGAATCGGCAAATAATCGTCCGTATCCGCATCCTCTTCGCCCTCGCGCAGCGGGCTGCGATCCCGTGCCCACACCTTGGTGGAGAGATCTCCATCTTCGGTGATCTGGCGGTCGAACAGCTGCAGTAGAGTCAAGGCAAGTCCGGATTAGTCCAATGGCATTTTGGTGGGTATGGATTAATCCGGGAATGATGAACTAACCTGTGGTGGAAGTGCGTCTCGGTGGAATGGCTCCACCCCCACTTCCACTTATCCGACATCTCGGTGTAGGCAATGCGTTTACCCGTCTCTTGACGGAAGCTCTGGTGAGATCATGTTTGCTGATCCGGGTAGGATCTAGCAGACCGCTCATATGGCAAATCTTGTGCTGACGTTGTTGTAAAGGACTGACCCGGCGAGAGACGAAGGCTCGGAGGAGATCGTCCGAGAGCAGGCCCTTCTCCAGAAAATCCTCTAGAGTTTGGTGTATGACTTGAAGCTCCGCAAGAGTGTCAGCCGGATCATATCTGAAATTTAATTCGGCTGTGGGGGGCTCGATCTTGAACTCGGGCAAGTTGAGGGCATCATGGCCTTCAACGCTCTTCACGTAGAAGAAGGACCTTTGCCATTTCTTACAAGTATCCAGGCCAGTGATTCGGGGAAAGATGGAGCCCGTCCTCGGGGTAATGCTGGACGAACCACAGGCGGTCATCACCTTCGGGTCACTACCCGGGATCGTATGTTTCCGGAGATGGAAGTACTTCGCCCAGGTTTCGACAGTCGGCCAGAGACCGAGATATCCCTCCATAAAGGAGGTAAAAGCAGACAGGGAAACAAAGGAGTTAGCCGGGAGGTGGTGAGGCTGCAGGCCGAAGAAGTCTAGGAATCTCCGGAAGAAGTCACTCGCCGGGAGTCCGAATCCGCGCTCGAAGTGCGCCAGAAATACAACGCGTTCACCCGGTTGGATGACCGGTTCGAGTTCCTTCCCCGGTTTTCGGCATATAACGTTAGGTGTTATACGCCGGGTGCTCCGCAGCCATTCCAAGTCATCGTTGGTAACGTCGGAACCCTCCCAACTGCCGGGGGGCAGCTTCGACATATCCGAATCAGTCCTGCAAAAGGTCGGACATAGCCGAGTTAGAAGATGTGGAATCTCAAATCTAGAACAAGTCGGATAATGGTGTAACCGAATCAGCTGTTAAGGGATTCGGTAAAGGCAATCCCGGATAAAGTTGTCTAGTTACTGCGGAGAAGTAATTCGGCTAGTAACTACAAACACCTTTCTGTGAAGATCTAGGGTTACGCAAGATCTACCGCAGCAGTAAAATAGAGAAGAAATCCCGAGTAAAAATATGTTGGAACTATTCAAGCAGTGGCAAGCCAAACTGGGGCAATCTAGTGCAAAACCTAGAAAGGAGATCTAGGGAATGCACTAAGGCGTGACAGTGAACTCGTGCGCGAGTGAATCTAAAAGCAGGCGCAAGTTCCCATCGGAGTATGAACTCGCGCGAGGTCGCCATGGCCGGAAGAGGAGGAACTTACGGTTGTGATGCGACGAGGAAGAAGCGCGGTGGAGAAACGGCGGCAGGGCGCGATGTGCGGCTCCGGCGAGTTTTCTCCGGCGTTGCTGATGTCTCCGGCGCGGCAAGGTCGCGAGGGCGAGGTCGCACCGGTGGCAATGGTGTAGATGGAGGTTTCGAAGTGGAAGTGCGGGGAAGAAGAAGAGGAATCCTGCACCCCTATATATAGCCGCTCGTTGGTAACGGGCGCACTACCGCACGGTTTTCGGGGTGTGGCCGGATCAAGTGTGCACCGAAACTTTGCGGTCGTAGCTGTGGCCGTGTATTTCAAGCACATGGTGGGTCATAGAATTGGAAGCAGTTATGTGGATCGGGTGTGCCGGTTAGCGAAGAAATCGAGGAGACGCGGTCATTTAGTCAAATGCACTCAAGTACCTGGTGGATCCGGATAATATGCTGTCAGTGGCATGTCAAATCAAAGACCCGGATTACGGGGCCTTTGTGCAGAGATTCTCTGCCAAGTATCCCGGGAAATCCTGAGACAAGATTGTGTAGTATGGAATTCGGTTAAATGGTGTTTGTTTTTTAAACCTGCTACGGCCCTCCATCTGAGGCTGTAGGACCGCACCAGCTTCGGGGACTACTGTCGGGGGGCTGCCCCGGGTAGGGCATAGAGGTGGAAAGGAAACTCAAGCCGGGTCACTCGAGCCGGATCACTTTGACCGGATCGGTTGAGAGAGTCGGTTAGTACTCACTCTTGTTTAGGTGCAGGGAGACGCCAGAGGGGATCAGGCAAACTCTGGCTGGATCAGAGGAAGAAGTCCAGCTCAATTAGCCGGGTTGCTTGGAAGAGATCCGGCTCGGCTAGCCGGGTTGCCTGAAAGAGATCCGGCTCAGCTAGTCGGGTTGCCTGGAAGAATCCGGCTTACCTGCGATGTCGGATAATGCACAAAGACCGAGTAATGTCAGTAAGTTCACGAGTCCTGCAGTCCTCCTGCCCGAGGCTCGGAAGACAGCCAGGTCGAGCCACGGGTTTTCCGGGTCACAAGGCCCTAGGCGCTGACTTGGCTAATTCGGGAAAGGGCGGTGGCCTAGGCTCTGATCGGCTACGCTGGCTTAAGCTCAAAGAGGAAAAGATAGACCTGCCGTTGAACTGACGATGAGCTGGACTGAATGACAGTAGCCAGGGCTTGTCCTGTTGCTCTTGTCCATGCCATTATCATCTCCGGCCAGGGGCAAAAAGGTAATCCGGTTAGTGTATAAGTAGACCAGCACATCCTCCAGTGCGAGGGAGACGAACCCCAGATCTCATTTTCCCCCTTGGTAGCTTCTTCTTCATCGTGAGCTCTCACCATTGTTGCTTCATACAGCTCAAGGAGCGTACTGTACTTGTCACCATTGAGATATAAAGAGAGTAGGCTAGTGCTGCAGTAGGGGTGTTACCTCCACAAGAGGGCCCCGAAGCAGGGTACATCGTGGTGTGCTTTGTATTCTTGGTTTCTTGTTTTCTTGTTCATGTTCTTGCGGTTTCTTGTGTGTTCTTGCTTGTGCACTTCTTGAGTGCATAAACCCTCCCCGGTTCCCCCAACGCACTTTCGGCCCCATCTTAGCCATACCTATGGCATCTGCCGTGATCCCACCACGACAAACACCATATATTATCAAGTGTCCACTTCACAAAATAACTTGGACATAATATCACGACATGGGAAAACGAGCTGCTAGGCATGCTTAATCTGTAGCTACCCACTCTACAAGAGCAAATTGAGCAATTTCAGGGGGACAGTATATAGATGACATGGATGTATAAGATCGGTCACAGAAATTTAGTACTCTGTTGCTATAGGATAACCAGGTTCCAAAGAAGTGATCTTCACACAGCAGTTAAGACTAAAACCACAAACTATTCCTGAACTATTCCTGTTCAAAGCATCATATTACACTCTTTTTCCCTTTATGAGTTTACTTTTCAGGTTCTCATCAAGGTTTTTAATGAGGTAGTATCAACATAAGATTATATGTCATACTTTCCGTTTTCCCCACCGGGGTATTTACGAAAGTATATACGACATATTCATTGTCCTCTAAAACTCTATGGATTTCATTCATATTGAGTTAACAGAGACAATAATCATTGTATGTTGTATCATTTCTCCTTACTTTTCCCACTGGGTTTTAAAGGATTTTTAACAACATATCAAATAAAATTCTCCTCACATTTTTCCCAAAGGGTTTTTGGGGGAGAACTTCAAACATCATATCTCATACTTTCTGTTTTCCCCACCAGGGTTTTTAAAGGAAGTATATAGGGCATATTTATTGTTCTGTAAACTCTCCATGGATTTTTTCCTTTCTAAGGTTTTCCCATATGATTTATCAAAGAGACAATAACCATCATATGTTGCATCATTTTCTTCTTATTTCCCCACCGGGTTAAAGGAGTTTTAACAACATATCATACACACTACTCTCCTCATATTTTTCCCATAGGGTTTTTGGAGGAGACTATTTCAAGATGATAGAATCTACAAAGGACATGGTCTTTACAAGGACTTCATCGTGAAGAACACTCTAAAGACAAGCATGGATTAGGGGGAGTGTTAGGAATTAATTAATTAGTTTAATTAATGGGTTAAATCCTTGCTTATGTCGGTTCCACTTTGGCAACCACATCCTTGTAAACCGCCTTTGTACAGGGTATATATACCCGATATTCTATCAATGAAGCCAACAGTTCCATTCATTCGTTGTCGATCTCGTTTGCTCTCGACCTATTTCCAACAGGTCCCACCCAGCCTCGTCAGCAAATACATAGTTGTAACTTCCGTGGTGACCGTATGCGAACACATTCTCGAAATACGATGAATAGACTGAGACCGTCTTTGGATTGTAGGAATTTCACAAGATTTTTGTAGGATTCCAATTTTTACGATTTTTTCCTACGGATTGCCTTTGAATCAAAGACATGTCACTACCCAAATTCCTATGGACTGGATTGCTATGCCTCAGTTTTGTAGGAATTTGAATATACACTCCCAACTAGGGATGAAAACGGAGCGGATACGGACGGAACTGAGTGGTGCCACATTTGTTTTCATATTTTTTTACGGAAACGGAAACGAATACAGAAACCCCGAAAACAAATACAGAAACAAATATTGTCGGAAACAGATATAGACCGAATACGGTGCGGACATGGAACATAAAACTGATGTTTGTCGGAACCAAGCGACCCCTTGAATAATGCAGGAAAACTAAAAAAAAAGGTTTATAAGATGAAATAAATTAAAGTATAATATAGTGTTTAGATGTTATCAACTTTGGCCAAAAGTACCTACTATCGTCTCTAACCCTAGTGCAACAGCGAAATGCCGAACCGGGAATGCCTCGAGAGGAAGATGATATGCAAGTACGTAGGGTCTAAACATGGTTACTTCATATACTTTTTTTTTCCATATCTTGGGTTGTGCCTTAGTGTCCCACTAAAATTGTTAGGCCTGCTACATTCAGATAACACTGCGTGGTAAAAAACGGAAAGTTCCGTATTACCGGAAAAGGAATTTCCGTTTCCATTGTCGTTCCGCCGGAATACGCTATTCCGTTTCCGTTTCCGTTTCCGCATAAAAGTTTCCGTTTCCGTTTTGCAAAATTCCGCTTCCGTATTTCCGTTCCGTTTCCGTTTTTCCGCGGAAAAGTCGGAAAGTTTCCGCTCCGTTTTCATCCCTACTCCCAACCTCTTTTTAGACTAAGTGCGTAGGACTGAGGAATTTTTCCTCTGTTTTTCCTACGTTTCATCCAACCAACTATTTCTGCAGTTTTATTACGTTTTACAATCCTCCGTTTGCACAGGTAAACTTGTGCAATTCCTATGTTTTTCCTGTTCATGCAATTTTCAACCCTGCGGTCTAAAGAGGCCGAATTATTCGGACAAATTTACTTTTGTCCTATGCATTTTACTCTAAAAATAAATCAACTACACTACATAACAGTCCCCTAAAAAAACACTACATTACAGTTTTTACAGCAAGTTCCAAACAATTTTGTACAGTAGCAAAATTCTCCATCCCCGGTCTGAATGCATCGTCTCCACAGCCTTTCCTCGCCTCCCGAGTCCTGACCTATCTGATGCTCCGACCTTCCCAATGTCCAATCCGACCCAGTCTGTGCCCTAGGGCTGCCGTCCTGCCGTAGCTTAGCGCCACCGCCGACTCCTCACAACCCCAACCCCAACCCCTCCGCCTCCCACGCGCCTCGCCGCCATCCCCGCCTCCGTTCTACCTCGCCGCGTTCTTGGTGTCTCCGCCCCGTCCGCAATTTCGGGCATTGGTTCTTGAGGAGGTATGAGCTCTTTGAGTCATCCACCGACGATTGCTTAAACCCGAAGGTAACTCCACTAATTTTGGGTGCGCCATCTAGATCCGCCCCTGTTGGTCGCCGCGGGCGGCGGGGAAGATGATCCGGCTGCAGACTTACGCGGCGTTCAGCCTGCTGGCGACGACGTCGGCGGTCTACTACGCGTTCAGCAGCAGGGAGCAGTTCTACCCGGCGATGGTCTACCTCTCGTCGTCCAAGATCTGCTTCGTGCTGCTCCTCAACACGGGCCTCGTCGCCATGTGCGTCGCCTGGCAGATCGTCAAGCGCGTCTTCCTGGGCACGCTCCGCGAGGCCGAGGTCGAGCGCCTCAACGAGCAGTCCTGGCGGGAGGTCGTGGAGATCCTCTTCGCGGTCACCATCTTCCGCCAGGACTTCTCCGTCACCTTCCTTGCCATGGTCGCCGCCCTGCTCCTCGTCAAGGCGCTGCATTGGCTCGCGCAGAAGAGGGTCGACTACATTGAGACCACGCCCTCTGTGCCGATGCTCTCGCACATAAGGATTGTGTCGTTCATGGTGTTCCTGCTTGCCGTCGACTGCATCTTCCTGTCCAACTCATTGATGTCACTGATAAAGAAGCGAGAGGCGTCTGTTGCAATCTTCTTTTCCTTTGAGTAAGCTATCTCGAATCCTTCTTTATTCTGAAATTGGGTCGCCGTGCAACTCCTTGATGTCCATATGATTCAGTATGGAATATATACTTTGGTTGAAAGGGTGTAAATTTGCGTAAAATTGTGCATTGTTCCATGAATTGAAAAGGTCCTGTTTCATCATGGAAAGGGTTAGTTATGTGACATTCTTTTATAGGTAATTGTAGATTTCATTTACTAACCGACAAGAAAAAACTGTTAGGATATTAGGCTGCTAGATATTTGGTCGATGTCTTACATTCTATCTTTACGATGTCCATTCTAGAACCATAGGCGAACAGTTTACGTGTTCCATTTTAAGCTCTGCATGTTTATCTCATGTGTGAACATGCAAATTGATGCTGTAAACCTCTTGGCCAGTTCATTCCTTAATGGTAATCTGTTGGCCCTTCCAAAAAGAAAGTTGCATTTGTACAGCTTTACAATGATGAACTTCACTGAATCTCAAGTTATTTGGTTTCTTTGCATACCTTTGTTTGTAATCAGCCTAACATGCTTTGGTACCTGAGTCATCAGTTAATATTTCACATGATGCTTCCACCAAGACATGGATAGGTTGTTCTAGTATGTTTACCACCCCAATCTCAAACCCCATTCATTTACGTTATGGTTGTAATATTTCAGGATATGAGTCCAGGAACTTCTTAAATTACCTGTTTAAATCTAGATACTTAAAGTGAAAGTGGTTCAAAACATCAAGTCTGAATTGTTTAATCTGCAGTGAGAGTTATCATCTGTAAATTTTGTTTGTTGATTATTTACTTTCAAGCACGGGACATGCCTTTTCAGGGAAGGTAACAACCATATTGACTAATCTTATATAACACTTCTATTTTTGTGAAGATCTGCTGATAATTCTTTAATTGTTGTTTCGAGATATTTATATTCATAGTGATTTACAAATCGTGTTTTTCAGGTATATGATACTAGCAACATCGACGGTATCGACATTCGTGAAGTATGTATTCTATGTCAGCGACATGCTAATGGAAGGTCAATGGGAGAAAAAGGCAGTGTATACCTTTTATTTGGAGCTCATCAGTGACCTTGTGCACTTGTCTTTATATATGCTCTTCTTCATAGCTATCTTCCTGTAAGTTCTCTTAAGCTGATATTTCTCCTTAACAGTACTGTAGTTCGAACTTCAGTGGCTGATCTGTTATATTGATATCAGGAACTATGGTGTGCCGCTGCACTTGATCCGTGAGCTGTACGAGACCTTCCGCAACTTCAGAATTCGTGTTTCAGATTATGTACGCTACAGAAAGATAACTTCCAACATGAATGAACGTTTTCCAGATGCTACAGCTGATGAGCTCATTGCGTGAGTTATTAATTTCATTGGTACTGTTTCACTTTATTTAACGATGGACATTGTTTATGATTAGATATGTTTGTGTATTCAGGAGTGATGCTACATGTATAATTTGTCGTGAAGAGATGACCACAGCAAAGAAGCTGCTTTGTGGGCACTTGTTCCATGTGCACTGTTTGAGGTCATGGCTAGAGCGCCAACATACTTGCCCCACATGTAGAGCTCCCATTATCCCCCCGGACAATGGACGTGCTGCATCAGCTCGACAACATGGAGCTCAACCGGGAGTTCCGTTTGGTGAGCTTCCTTATGCTGTTCTGATTTTTTTTCTTTGCAGTTTTCTACTTAACCATTTGTATCATCTAGTGCTACAATAGGCAAGCAGTTTCGTATGTGATTCCTAATTCAGTGTTTGGATGAACAGCTGCAGGCACTGGCACTCCAGGTTCAGAAGGAGCACCAAGTGAGAACGTGAACAGGCGCCAAGCAAAACTTGAGGCTGCCGCTTCAGCTGCTTCCTTATATGGGAGATCTTTTGCATACCCTCCAACCAACACTTTGAATAGGTATATTTTTCACCATCTTTCGTACTACTCTGGCATTGTCCAAAATGCGGGGTCTAATTTTTTTTTGCGGATCATCAGTTTTGCAACTTCTGGAACTTATATATGCATCTCATTTGCAAGCTACCGCATTGTTAACCCAGAATATATATATGGACTTTGCCGGTTTGGTTATAGCTTTTACTTCACTATGTTGATGGTGGTTGATTTTGCTGGATAATATAGTAGGAAATATAATTTTTTCTTACTAGCCATATGCTCTTTGGGATAATTTGGGTTTTCCACTAAGCCTTCCATTTATCCCCTTTTTTCATTTTCATTTTTATTTTGCACTGAGAAGTCCCATTGACATGTTGGCCCAGACAGTGAAAATGAAGGAAATAAGATGAATGCAACAGTGGCAAAAACCAAAATCGCCTCTTATGCTCATTTTGTCCTTGAAAGAAAAATGACTTGTGGTTATTGTTTTCAAGATATAGTTAATTTGCCTTTTTCAGAGACGGGCTGCATTTTTTAAGCAAGTCATTAGGTGGTTGTTATAGCCATTTTTGTTAGCTCTTAGGTGTTGGAGATTGGGTTATTCCTGTTTTCATTTTTCTACTGATAGACTGTGAAACAGTGGTATCTTGTGCCGTGCATTCTAATACTATAACACAAAGTACCTTTTATTCAATCTTCAGGTATTCAGGACCTCTAAATGCTACATCAAGTACTTCACAATCTGGTGAAGCAAGTACCTCCAATCAATCACAGGATGACCGGCAGAACACTGGGGATCCCTCGGCATCTCAACCTTTTATGTCACATGGTCCTGTTATCTCAACAGCAAGCAACAGCGACCTTGAAAAATCACTACAAGTGGCCTACGAAAACGCTATAAGGAGTCAGATAGAGGTAAATCATCTTTCAACTAACGCAACCTGCTTTAATCATACACCAATATTTGTGACGGCCTAACAAGTGTCATATGAAAATGATCTTAGCTAGATAGACATATTTCTGAATAAGATGCACATGTTTGGAAATTGTTAATGAGTGCTGCCACCAATGATAACTTAATGAATCTGGATTATTCAATTAGCACACAAAGATTAGCTCGTTGCACTGGATATTTTATTTAACATGTTTTATTTGAGCACCAAATTATTGTGAAATAATCCAGAACTTTCTGAAAAGATAGTATATGGAGTTATGTGTGAGCCTTCAGTTTCCAGTTTGAACTCCACAGGAGTTTGGCAACGAAAAAGTTTTTATGTTTCCCCCTTCTCAAAAGTCAAAACTTCAATACCAACTGAAATTAAAAAAATATTTTACATGAGGTATATTGGATTATTAGTTAAGTATTTCTTCACTTTTTGTTTGGATTTTTATGATGTGATGATATTTTAAAAATAATCTCTATGGATGCATCTAATATTCTAATATATGATTTACGCTAATATATCCAATGTTTATTATATCAGTTATTGATCACTGCCCCTTAGTTAAGTTGGTGACTAGTAGTAGACTAGCTGTAATTGTTTCATGACATGGTTATCTATATGATAACGTGTTCATTTCTTTTTGCATCACGTTATTCAGCTTCATTACTATCTTGAGATACCCTTGATTCTTAACAAACAGTATGCTCTATTCCATCATATTTCTTATGATCATAATCTAGCTGTAGACAGTCATAGTTCATCAGCTTCGGATGGATATTCTTTGTCATAGCTGCTAGATTTTAATCTGAAATGTTGCTCGCAACATATGTTTTGCCTCAATGTCAAGCAATGATCCCTGGCCAATTCCAACAGAATTCATAAGTTGATTGTTTTCAGATGTTGCAAATCCAATTGCAAATGGTGCAGCAAGGGGCTACGACATCGGCAACTAACAAGGACAATGCTGAGGAAGCAAAACATGAATGAAGTGGTATATATGGAGAAGTGATGTCTCAGGTTTGGCTAAACAAATAATATAGAGGAAACTTGGCAATACCTATGTTGAGGGCTCGCTTATTTAAATGTTAGCGCCTCTGTCAACATCAAGTGTTTTTTTTCGTTTTGTGTGTTAATTTGCATAGCTTTAATCTTGTTGTCAAACCGGGATTATACCATAGAAAGGCAGTCATTGTAACTCTGACTATTGAGGCCATCTGTGAGATCAAGCAAAATACATCTGCTGGGAAACATTTTTCACTGTACCATCCGAATAAGTCTTTTCTCTTACACACAAAATACCCTCTATTCCTTCCCTCAAATTATTTATGTGATTGCAAATACATGTTAGATTCTGGTATGATCAAATGTAATTTTCTTCACATTTCTGGTTGGATGATCAGCATTTACATCACAGTTCTTTGATTTGATATGTAAAACGTTGCATTTATATCAACATCTCCGGGTGATCGTGCTCTCTAGTCTCATCTAACAGCTAGGTTCTGTTTCAGCGCGAACTATTTAAATGCGGTTCGAAGTGGTTCTATCGAAATTCCTGTAGACTGCCCGTCGTGTTCATTACTGCAACTCCAACGCTCCCGGAGCTGGTCCGCGAGACAAATTACGGCCCAATGTGGCGACCCAAATGGACTGATGTCCGATTTTTCTGTTTGCGCTTGTCCTCCCTTGACCTGACACACAATTCTCACTCCAACCTTTCCTCTCCCACGACCTACCCTATCGAAAACCCTATGGCCGACGCACCACCTGCCGCTTCCGCCGACGAAACCACCTCCATTCACGCCACGGCCACTCGGCCCCGACTGCCTCGTCCCCACCTTGGTGAAGCCAAAAAAAGAGCTCACCCTCGAACAGAGAGTTGCCGAGACATTGAAGCGGGGCAACCGGAGGAGTAAGGTGAAGAATAAGGCCGAAGAGATTGCCGCCGCCAAAGCCGCGCAGGCGCTGGCTGCCGCTGCAGACACGAAGACCATCACCGCCAAAGCCACGCAAGCTGCCCTCCTCATGCAAGGGATCGTCCATGAGCCATCACTGGTCCTGGCCGCCGCAGCGGCCAGCTCAGTCTCTTCGGCGGCCAGACCGCACAGAAATTTGTTGCCCGCCGTGTCATCATCGCTGTCACCGTCGTATGGCAATCTGCCCAGACACGGCCCCACTTTAGTAGGATGGTCCCGCTTCTCGACCACGGGGGAAATGGGCGATTCTGTGCCGAACGTCATCCCGGTCGTGCCTCCCCTCGATCTCAACGCAGTCCCTTTGGTTGGCGACTTGCCCGTGACGCAAAGAAAGAAGCCAAGGGTCATCCCTACGGTCAACCTCCCCTGCGCGCACAACCTTCTCGACGAAATGACAGGGCCGACACCGAACCACCCGAGGTACTACGAGCAACATGGTGGGGACGGTTTCTTGGCGGACATGATCAAAATGAGGGTAGCCTAGGGACTGAGCATGACGACGGCCAAGAGACCCAACCCCAAGAGGGCGTCCACATCGGCGATGAGCCATTGTTCGTCAACAAGCTAACTCAACAAGCCGCCACACAAAAGAGACGACAAAGCGTGAGGACCGTTGCATACTCGCTCACCGCAGACAAGATGATTTGCGAGGCGTGGATGGAAATTGGACAAGATGCAATGATGGGGCCAAGCAAAAAGGACACACATTTTGGAAGAGGTGTGCCATGAATACTTCCATGAGCAAAGGATATTCGAGCCCAACAAATTTGCGAGTGACCGGAATGAATTGTCACTTCAAAAGAGGTGGATTTTTATCCAAGCGGAGTGTTGCAAGTTTATTGGCTTCTATGGGCATGTTGGCCAACTCGTGAGTGGCATTGGGGTCAAGGACTTGGTATGCTTTTCATTCACTTCTCCATCCATTCGAGTCCTACTATACATATGAATACGTGTTTTTGTTTCATCTCTCAAGTAGGTGATTCAAACTTTGGGACGAACCTTCAAGATCCAACATGGGGGCAAAGCCATTTACCTTGACGTGTTGGTGGAAGGAAATCAAAGATTGTTCAAAGGGGAAAGAACTCGTCACGTCATCCCGAAGAGGTCAGGGCGAATCGGTCATCGACCATGATGAGGCCGACGCCTTAAGTGAGAAGAGGCTGAGGGGGAGGACCAACACTAAGATAGAGACGAAGCGTGATAATCCGACAAATGCCTTGCAAGAAACGTTGAAGGGGTTCATATCCCGAAAGGACAAGGCAAGTGAGAAGAAGGAAGAGAGGAAGCACCGAGAAAGAGAGAGAGAGAGGAGAACGGGAATAAATTCTTCGAACTACAAAATAGGAAGCTCAAGATCGATGAGCAAAATGCCCGCTCTAGAGCAAACAAAGTGGAGTCAAAAAGCCAAAGAGATTGAGCTCGCCCTTTTCACCGATGAGTCCCGGGTCATGATGACCGTCTTGAGCAGACCTGAAGAAAAGGGCTTGGTTTGCAAAGAAGTAACAATTTTATATCTACAGTACCTACTTACTGAATTGAGTAATACGCAGTAGTATCCACACTAATCTGACATACGGTATCTTTTTTTTTCCCTTGTCACTCACGGTGAGATACTGTTCTGCAAAACATTCGTTGAGAACATTGTTCAAAAATTCAGTCTCAGGTACAATGTCTAAGGTATCATTTACAGTTTCAGGTTCTATGATCCAAACCCAGAGGAGTAAAGAAAAATGCTACTCGCTGCACATGTGCACAGGCTAAACATCGCCGATTTTTCTCGAAACAGTGGACTCAGCCAGCCAAGAATCAAGAATGTTCTGCAGCCCTGATCTATAAGATGGGTGAACAAGACTAACGCCGAGTTCCTCTTTCAGACGAGCATTAGAGACCCGTTTTTCAGCAGCTATAATTCTATCCTGACTGTCCGGTCCTGCAGAATCCGTTGCCAGATCAGGATATATTTTCTCTATCAAGCTCTGAGCAAATGCAAAGACTTCGGCTCTTGGGGCAGGGTCATCATCCACCACATTGTATATCTTCCTGGCATTGAAATGGTTAAACATGGAATCAGTGTCCAGTCTATGTATATAGTGTCCGTTGCTCCAAGTTATACAAAAAAAGGCTTGCGAAATCTGACTAGAACCAACACACCATGTTTGGTAATACTGAGACGTGAAGCCCAATGGAGAAAATGTGGATATTTGTGATAAGGTTCAAATGTCGCGCTAACATGGCTATTTTGTAGAGCAAAGCAAACAGATAAATACAGATGAAGGGGGTCTTTTCAGAGGTGCAGTCTCATATTTGAGCTATGCTATGTAAGACAGGTTGAAATGGAGTCAGAAAAATGCATGAAGGCTCAAGCAATCGCAGAGAACTAAGTAAATATGCGGGCATGAGAAAACAGAAACCTTGCAGATCTGATGCTCATGCTAGCCAGGATAGCCTGATAGATATCAGCCACATGGATTCGTGCCGTGTACTGTTTGGACTCCCTCAACTTCTGTCTTTGTGACAAAGATTTTCTCTTAGCTATGGTGTCCAAAGCACTGCAACGATAAATAAAGATTATTGCAAATACATAAAGAGGAATAGTCATCATACTGATGCTTGCAGAGACAAAGTAAGAGGATACGTCAACAGGTACAAAACAATCAAGACAAAAGTGCTACCAATCTTTCATTTGTCAGATAAGTGCAAATACAATGGTGTAAATCAGCATGACAATTGCCAAGTCTTGCATTTGCATAGTCGACTAGATTATTTTATAAGAGATCAAAATAATATGAATTGAAGTATTAGCATAACTCAACCTTCTTCCAGGCCCATATATTCCGCCCAAACGAAGTATAAAAGCCGATAGATCCAACTCATCCGCAAGATCCAACCATCCTTCTTCAGCAGCATATCTTAACTTGGAAGACTCACTCTTTGGGTTCACTAGATGACTGCATATACAACAGTTTCTTCAGCTTTTTTAAAACTGTATTGAGAAAACACATACAAACCATTCAGTCTCTTACTCCTCATTAACCCATGCACCACCACAATCACCATACACACCTGGAAATAATAAGAATTAAAAGTCATTTGTTTAAGCTAACTAGAAAAGCTAATGTACTAGAAAAGAGTGAAAAGAAAATGGACACTCTTGTGTATCGACATGGCTGCGACAAATCACGTAAGGGTCCTCAAAGAAAAATTGCAGGCACTAAATGTAGTTAATTTGATTGCTTGAAATTAAATAATACAGTGGAATGACAAATATTGAAATATTGGTAATCAGTTTCACCCCAAACCAACATGCAAGAGTAGCATTTCACACTATTTATTACTAGAGGTGCAATGGTGCATACAATGTTGGAACTTACCTGTTGAAGAAAGGTAACATAACCATTGAAGATTGCCATCAGTCAGTGTTCTTTGCAGGTCAGCATGTGAAGAAAGCAACTGCATAAGGTGTTAGATGCAAATAACCATGACGTTAAATCGGGATACATTCAAGTGAATGTGAACCAAACTGAATAGAGCAGCAAATTATTGGCAACTTACAGGATCACCAACTCCAGGGATGGGTGGAATGGAGATGAGCAGATGGGTTGCATCGTGCAAAGCATGAAGATTTGCAAGGCTGGAATAAGCAATCATAAGTAATCAGAAACAAAAAAAACTCGTCCAGAAACACAAAGATTAATCTATGGGTACAAAATTTCGATGGATTTGATCTTCCCCTAACAATTGACGAATCTGCTATTCAGTTGGTAACAGTTGCAGAAAGGTTGGCTTCACTACAGTTCTAAGCAAATAATTTTGGCTTGCAACTTGCAACGCTTCATGTTGAGCGTCCATTCACCTTTTTAGATGTGATTCAACTAAACAACACAAGTGAAACGCTTGTGAGTCACAGATTTTTAACCAGCAACTACCGTAGCTAGACTCATCCACGTTCTTCCCAGATGGCCCCCGTCAGTTAATTCAGAGAACACAACAATGCTTGAAAGAAAAAGGGAGAAACCGTCAGGGAAGAAACCATACTTGCTTCTGGTGGCGTCGAAGACAGAAACGTCCATGCCCAGCTTCTCCAGCTCCATCTTCTTGGGGGAACTGGTGCACGTCCCGGACACCCGCCTGCGTTCATCCAGATACAAATCAGGACCAAATTCGAGGAGGACAAAAATGGCAACAGGAGTCCAATCCAGTTGGAGACATCGATCAGGGGTCTGGGGAGGTGGGGGACCGGAGATACAGCTACGGAACGGTCTCGATTTGTGCCGACGGCTGTCAGAAGTCAGAGAAGCCGTAGAACGGGGCTGGGAGCGACGGCGGACTAACCATCCCTGTGCGAGGAGGTGTTCCGAGACGTAGCGGCCGACGAAGCCGGTGCCGAGCACGAGCATGTGCCCAGGCTTCTTGGGCTGTGCCGCCAGCGGCGGCACCGCCGGCTTGGGGGCGATTCCTGGAACCATCGTTGTTGGGGGTCTTTGGGGGCTGGGATTGATTGGGCTACAGAGAGACCAACGAACGTTCAGGTCGTTTTATCGCCGTACAGCAACAGCCAACAGGTATTTCGAGCTTACTGTCACGATCAACTATCTTGAACAAACAAAATTAGTAGCACTCTGGCTGGGAAACCACTAGGCGTCCCCCGGGATCTTTCCCTGGGATCCCCGGGTCGCCAGCCGTTGGATCGGATCGATAGGAGCCGTTGGATCCCGCGCTACCCCCACCAACCCCGCTTTTGCTACCACCGCACCAAATTATCCCCGCTTTTGCTCCCTATGTAGCAAAAAACGGTTCGCCCAGAAAACAGAAAAGAAAAGACCGATTTCGCCGGAGACCTCACCGGACTCGCCGGACCTCACCGGAGACCTCGACGGAGATCCCGTAGCAGAAAAAAATATGTTATTGTAGCAAAATCGATTTCGCCGGAGACATCGACGGAGACCTCGCCGGAGACATCGTAGCAAATGTTTTGTTCTATTGTAGCAAGAGCACAAAACAATAATAGCAAAAAAATTGTTATATTGCAGCATCGTAGCAAAATTCTTCCGGCGAGGTTCTCCGATAAGACTTATGATGCAAAACAGCAGGACAAATTGTAGCATACAAATTCTTCTTGTAATGCAAAAACATTATGCTATTTTTAGCAAAACTATAAAACTATTGCAGCAAAAAAAAATGTCTGAGAGCACCGCCCTGCCGCCATGGCAGCACCGCCACCCCAAGCTGGCAGCATGGCCGACCGTCGTCGGTAGCACCACCTTCCTACGTAGGTAGCATCCCCAATCGCCGTAGGTAGCACTACAGTCCATGCCTCGCAGCAACGACGACCACCACAAAAAAAGCAGCACCGCCGCCCACATGCAGTATCTGACTCGCGGCTCGCAGCGGCGTCGCTGCTCACAGCAGGGTGCGCCACCATCCCATGGCAGAAGCTGCGCCGCCTCTATAGCAGCATCTCGACATGAGGAGGCCGCTCGAGGTGAGGGGGTCGTGGCGTGCTCGGGGCTGAGGGCGACGCCCGTAGGTCGAGCCCGAGATCGTCGACGCCGGTGGCCATGGCGGCAGGAGCTTGAGGCCCCTAAGGTAGCATCTCTGCGCCGTATGCGAACGGTAGCATCGAGATGTGCCCATGGTAGCACACCTTCCCTCCCATGGCAGCATCGCCGCCGTCCGACGGGAGCAACGCCGCCGTCCGTCGGGAGCAACGCCGGCCTCCTTCTCGCAGCACCGCCGTCGACCGTATGTAGCTCCGCCGCCCGAGTGCATGTAGCTCGACCGGCCCCCGCTCGCAGCATGGGCGCCTGCTCCTGGAAGCAAAACCTTCGGTTGTCTCCTTCTCCGAGGGCGGCCTACCTTGGCAGCAAGCGCCCATGGCGCTGCACCCCTGGGAGCACGGACGCCCCGGGTTGGCAGCAACGGTGGGTATGTGAGCAGGAAGAGGAAGGCGTAGAGCACGATGGCCGGCGCGGGAGGTCGATGAGGGGCGGCGCCGGTGCGGCAGGTCGTGGAGGGGCGGGGACCGGCGCGGGAGATCGGGGAGGGGCGGCGGCCATGGCCATGGCGGTGGGAGGCTTTTTCTCTGGCGCACGACGACGAGAGAAAAAAGAAAAGGAACGGAAAGCGGAAGCAAAACGAGTGGAGGGAAGCGTCCTGGAAGAGATAAGGCTCGTAACGTGGTGGCCGTCGTCAACAGTCTCGCACGGAGGGACGCGTGTCGCTCGCGGAGCCAGAAGGATGCGTACGACACGATCCTCCGGGTGATAACTAGACTTTTCCCTCTAGCTGTTGATCCTATATTTTTTATTAGATTTGGATGGGGTGCGCCACACCCGGGCAGTAGTGCAACGCCCGGTGAACACCTGAGGACCCCAGTAGCAAGCCACTGTGGTGAGCCCTCCCCCATAAAAAATAAATTTAATATCGTTGTGGGCACATGGCCCACAGATCAGATATTAAACTGATAAGAACAGATACTACACTTGATCTTAGCCAAAAGGCCGAGAAAGGTATGCTTCAAAAGGATGCCCTCCGCCTCCTTATATCGGCTCCCTCGACCGCCTCTCCTCTCCCCGGGAGCGAGGTGGGACTAAATGAACGACCGCCGAGTCCCTGCGCTTACAGTCAGGCTCCTACGCGTCTGTTCAGCCCTCAGTTATCGAAAGCCCAATAAGAACACGACGTCCGGTGGCTTCCACGGCCCAGTGATACGGGTTTTCTTTCTTTGCGATTTCATCTTTTTTTTTGCGGGAATTACAAGAGCTTTTATTCAACAAAGGCCGTCCTGGGATCATCAGCCAACAGGCTAGTGACCAGGAAGCTAGGAGCAGAGTTCAGCCAAATGTCGGTCACCTGGAGCGAGCACGAATGTTTCGCACACAAATGAGCCGGCAAATTAGCATCACGAAGTACATGTTGAAGTACAAAAGATTTAAAGGAACTAGCTAGCTCTCCAATCTCTAAGAGGATAGGGGCAATTACAGAACGAGTATTGCTCCTAGTGTTCCAGAGGTTAACTACCTCCAGGCAATCCGTCTCCATAATCACATGCTGGAAGTCGCGAAGTTTTGCAAAAATCACTCCCTCCCTCAGTGACAAAGTCTCAGCCACAAGAGGATCAGTAGTACCTGGCAACGGCTTGCTCCAAGCACCAAGCAATGAAGACGAAGAACGTGCCACACCACCTGCACCACCTGTGCCAGAACTAAACGAGATCGCACCATCACAATTGATTTTGACCCAATCAGCTTCAGGTGGTCTCCAACCATGCCCCGGTAGGATTTTTGCATGGTGCCGGGATAAATCTAGTAACGCCAGATCTTCACGTATTCGTCGAATCGAGAAGACCGGATCAGTATGCTCCTTATCATGTGTCAACCTGTTGCGTGAATGCCAGATTGCCCACATGACTGAGATTATCTTCGCCTTGTCATGGTCCGAGAAACGACTCTCACAGAGGATATCTCGGGCCCAAGTGTCAGGATGAAGCCGAGGTAGTCTGAAATCGAACAAAGACTGAGCTTCCTCCCAGAAGCGTTGGGCATGCGAGCAGTGTACAAGGGCATGCATCAAATCTTCATCCATTGCAAGACAGACCTCACAGTTGCTGCTTTCTTTGATATGCCGCCTTTTCAAGGTGCATTCATCTGGTAAGATCTTCCTGATGACACGCCACCAGAATACTCTAATCTTTGGTTGAACCTTTATCTTCCAAAGGGAATTCCACATCTGTTCATCATGCTGTGAGGTTCCGGTACCCGTTCCTTCATCTAGAGCACGCTGCTCTTTGCGAATCATAAGCGAACGGTACGCTGATTTCACAGTGTAGATCCCTGAGTTTTCAAAGTTCCAAGCCAAAAAATCATCCCCACCCCCAGAACGCAAAGGAATGTTGAGAATCGCCTCTGCATCTGGTGATATGAAAGTTGATCGAACCAGTTCTCTCCGCCACATCCAGGAAACATCATCAATCAGCTCCCTGACCAGCATCAGATTTGTACCCACTGGTTTGAACTGCGGTTTAAGAGTACGGGAGTCCGGGATCCAATTATCAGACCATATGTTTATAGAAGACCCGTCTCCAACACGCTTGATCAGGCCAACCTCCAGTGCCTCTCTCCCAGCAATAATAGCCCTCCAAATTGGAGACGATGAGGTCGGCACAGTAGCCTGCATAAAGCCCACATCCGGGAAATATCTTGTCTTCATAACCCTGGCACATAAGGAATTAGGATTAGTCATGAAGCGCCATCCATGCTTTCCTAGCAGTGCCGTGTTGAAGGTTTCAAGTTCACGAAAGCCCATTCCGCCTTTTGCCTTTGGGGTAGCAAGTTTGTCCCAAGACAACCAATGCAAGGAACGCTTGTCAAGAGAGCTACTCCACCAATATCTCGCTGTACAGGAGGAAAAGGTTTTGCAAACCTTTTTTGTCAGACGGAAACAGCTCATGCTAAAGGTTGGTATCGCTTGGATGACTGATTTAATTATAGTTTCCCTGCCAGCACAATCTTTGCGATTTCATCTGGCGACCCTAGTAGCGATTAAACGGAATTGTAGAGTCCTCTCCATTGGGTCCATACGCATCGTTCGGCTTCCTATCCACAGGACACAGACACCCAACGTACACAAAATCATCGCTTAGTTTACGTGATTTCAGACCTTCAGCCCAACAAAAACGCACATTGTCAACCTTGCTGGATTTGCAACCTAGTCCAGCTGTTTTTTACATCAGACAGGCAGAATCGTTACTGGAGAGCTCCAGCAGCCTTGACAAACATCACACGAGTTACACCGTGCAATCACACACACGTCACTCAGGAATCATCGGTTCGAGACTTTGGAGAACACCATGGCTGGTGATAACATCAGAGAACAAGTCACTGATCATTATTGAGTCAAGGGTGCAATGTACATTACCGACTGAGGAAGAGTACAGACTCAGTTTATTGGACACATGAATAACAGTTTGTCATCATCTAAATGGAGCCGCTGCGTGCTGCAGACTAGCGCCACCGTAGCGCGGCTAGTGCTTGCCCATGCACACGGGCATCTCCAGCTGCCAACACGTTGAAACCTGAGAAACAAAGAGGAAGAATCAGACCTTCGGTATCGGAACATTTGTTTTGAATTAATTAAAAGCACAACAGAAATGCCAGTGCCAGTTTCTGCATCACGCGCACATAATACCGATGTTTTTCATAGTGTTGCAATTTTCTGAGTGCGAGGGACACAAAATAGAAGTAATTTGAAAGCACAATTTGTTGAAATTAATGAGAAGACTCCAGTATTATACTTGTAGGCTGAGATTCCAAAGTGACAGGCCAGTGTAGCTTGTCCCCTTCCCAATTGGTTATTGACCCTCCAGCTCCTTCAATCACCGGTACCAATGAGAGAAAATCGTATGGCTGCAAAACAGAATGAATTTTGTAGTATAAAACTTGCATATATTTGATGAATTTGAAAGAATGGTGGACAGAATACTAATCTTGGGCTAGTCAAAGAAAGATGCTCACAAAATTACTCAAATATGAAGCCAACTTGAGCGAAAAACTAGGTCAGCATGCTCAAGTTTGGTCCATTTTAGGCACCAATAAAATAATATAAAGCTAGGGTGATATACCTTCAACCCAGATTCAACAACAAGATCCACAAAACCAGAAGCGAGGAGAGCATAAGCATAACAATCACAGCCGTACAATGGGACTTTCACCTTCAATCACAAACGAGTAAAACAACAAACGTGTGAGTTGGGACGTTGATGGTGCAAGTTTACAAACTAAATATAGTTACAAAAAATGGTACGCACCTTGTCTCGTACACGGATAAATGCATCTTCAGCATCTCCTTCAAAGAGATGTGGACTCGTTGTATATCTGATGCATGCAAAACAATGATTATTACAAGGGAAGGCACGATTAAACAATGCACTTTCATGTATTATGTCTATGTACTAAACCATAATATACCTACAAGTAAGCTTGCGCCAATTCATTGCAAGGACGGACAGATATTTCTTGCCCGTTTAAGGTTGTTTTCTTCCCGTCCACCCCAACCCATCTCTCCCTCAAGATTGGCTGATCGATAACGCCAATTACCTAAGTAGAAGAAGCATAAAAGTCAAGGGCAAGTAATATCAAAGAAATATCAAATATGTATGCTGCACTTAGATAAATTGTCCATAAGAGAATTTAGAACATGTATAATGGACTGTAATTAGATTAACAATTGTTTTAAAAGTTGCATCGGATACCATGTAGTGGCAGTTCGTTGTTGGTAGTATATACAACTCAAGCTAAATGAGAGGGTAAATGTAATTATATATGATATTGCAGCGGTAGCCTGTAGTCAACAAAATGGAGAAATACAAGGAAACTAAGGAGATATGACCAAGAGAAAATTAGCATACCGGCTTCCCATTATGCAGAAGCGAAATAAGTGTACCAAAGAGAGGCTTGCCTACGAACAATGAATCAGCATCCATCCTTGTTAGTTAAGCTCAAATTAGTTGGCCGAAACATACAATGGTTACATTTGACTACCGGTTATGAAGCTCTTTGTTCCATCAATGGGGTCCAAGACCCAGACATAGTCAGCAGACCTCTCCACACATTTCCAACCGTTTTCCTCGCCGAAACTGCACCAGTCCAATGCAGATTGCATTATTTATCACTGTAGTAGCAGCATCGGAAGTGAGCTAGAGTATTGTGAGGACCAAGCAAAGTAATCTCACACAGCATGAGTAGGGAAGCTCTTCAGTATGACTGACATCATTGCTTCCTCTGCCTCTCTATCTGCAATCGTGACGGGACCTGGACAAAATTTAGCCAGTTCAGGACACAAAAAGTTATGATGCCTCCGATCAACAGCTCACATGTTGACTTGAGTAATAAATACAATTCCAACCCAACTGTTCTCCAAACTTCAATAATTCAGACAAAGAACAAAATGGTTTTCGATGGCGAGCGAGTTCAGAAAACTTGGGTTGTTGGGTCGCTCGTTTCTCATTTTCGTATTGGCTTGTGCTTTTTCCTCCGCGCGTTGACACCGATGTAATTGATAAGTGGTGTGTGTCGCTGGGTGGGCAACGGCATGTGGGCTGGTTAAGCCCCCCACCCCTTCTTCTTATTCAGGTGGGCATTTCGGCCCCAGTTGATCGATAATTTTTTTTCAAAACCACATAAAAATTCCATCTACAAGTGTGTGTTCTCTTTTCCACTGACATGATTTACGGAAGACCTACTGCAGGACAAGGTTAAAAAAATACTACTGTAGTACTGTGTTACAACAAAGTAGCAATAGGAAATGGAACAAAATTACCACTATGCATCTTCAGACATCTTTTTATTGTGCAGAAGAATGCACCATTTTAACTAAACTATCAGTAGACACCACCCAATAGATGAATTTCATCTTCCAGTTTGAAGATAATCAAACAAGAGAAAGGTATCAGTAACAGAGCAAACTATCATCTCTCTAACAATCAACACCTAACTACGACCCCCCTCTAAATGCCTACAAGTATAGAGGAGGGAGAGCACGCACTGTGGTCCTCCTTGTCGATGATCTCGAAGCGCTGCCGGAAGTACTTCCTGAGCACCTCGCCCGCCGCGTCGGCCGCGCTCTGCGCCACCTCCACCAGCCGCTCCATCTCCACGCCCTCCTTACCCGCCGCCGCAGGCACCGCCCAGCCGCCCCCCTCCGAGGCCGAGGCTCGCACCGAGGACATCGGACGCCCGGCTGCTCCGCACGCCCGAACCGCCGCCGCGGAGGAGGCCGTGGCCTGGAGGAAGCCGGGGCGGAGGCGGTGACGGAGGCTAGGGTTTGGGGAGGCGGGGCGGGGGAGGGGCGAGCTGGTTTGGGTGGTGGAGGTGGGGGGAAGCATTGGGGTGGAGGGATGAAGCGCCGGCGGCGGCGAGGTTTAAATACTGGGGCCGCGCGGGGAGGGGAGCGGTGCGGTGGAGGGTGACGACCGCCGCCGCGAGCTGGATAGACTCGGTGGGTTTTGTTGGGTTTTGGCCGCGCTCTGCGGACTGAGATCCAGTGACTTCATGTACAGAAGTCACGCTGCGACTTTAGGCATCTCTTTGCTCTCCGATTCTGATCCAATGGACATGATTCATCAAAAATTTGAACACGAAATTTAAACTTCTCAGATTTTTTTAAAAAATTCGAGAAAGTATTACATGGCCCGTTGTGTATTCTGTGATTTTTTTTGATTTATTTGGATAAGTAGTTTGTCCATAAATAGCTTTTCAAATTTTGAGTTTTAAAAGCCATTATATCAGAAACGATGCGTCCAAATAAAACACAAAATTCACAGAATACACAACGGACTACATACAACCTGCTGGAATTTTTTCAATTTTTTCTGAAAAGTTTGAATTTCGAGTTCAAATTTTAGGTGAATCTTGTCCGTTGGATGATAATCGGATGGCAAAGAGGTGGCTAAAGTCGCAGCGTGACTTCTGTACATGAAGTCACTGGATCTCAGTCCCGCGCTCTGCCGCTCGAGCTCTGGGTTGGGACTCGACTCACGAAAGTTGGTTCATTTTGGTTGTTGTGATGACGAGCCCCATGCGCATCTGGACTTCTGGAGTTGTCCTGGACAACTTTTGGCCATCTCAATTCTCAGGAATATTTTCATCGAACCTTTTTCTTTCAATAGCTTCCTTTTCTTCCTACTGGTATTTTCTAGTGCTCTCCATGTTTTACATAGTTTAATATAAATTATATACGTATCAAAATGAGTAAAGATACACACTGAAATGCATCTAGACATCCATTTCAAAAAAAATAAAACATCTTGTAAATTTGTGAATGGAGGGACTAGTTGTTTACGTCAATAAAGTGAAAATACATTCATGATAATAGGGATAATCTAGAAATGTGATAGTACTATGTTTTGTTTAAAATGGTGTATCAACTATAACAAAACAAAAGTGCATCTAAAAATAAGACTCAAAAAATGAGAAAATCTCTAGGCAATCAGTGTCCCAGCCTCACTTTTCTCTTAGATCTCGTGTGGTAGCCATCATTTCGGGTCAGAATCATTAAATTCAATTGAGATTCTACACCAAACGTGTTCGGTTATTATTTCAACTAGTTGAATACCCGTGCGTTGCAACAGTCATATAAATTGTTAAATATCAGACATATAAATATAAAATGAAGGTAAATATTCATATATGGAAAAAACATTTCTATATGCGCTCCTCATTGGTTGTGTTTTCAAGGTCGATAGAACCCATTCATGTCCCACCCATGATCCGCTAAAGTGAAATACAATAAATAAAAATAACTTTCATTTGGAGATAATCGGGAGAGCAAAACAATGTTAGAAGCAATGAAGATATTAAGTCAAATATAATCGAACAAATAAACATAAGAAATAACATTTAACCATTGCATCTTAGAAGACGCCTTCCCATCTGTTCCTTGCAGCAGTCAACTAATAGCACAAACTCGGAAGATATTTTTTATCTGCAGCAATGTAAAAGCTGAAGGCTTTGTAGCTTTATTTCAAAAGTTAAAGGAGAAGGTCAAAGTGCCACATGATTTTTAACTTAGGAGCTCCATTATTTTTACAAAGTGCATACGCAAAGTGAGCTTACAACATTATGAAAAGCAACCTGGTTTTCTTCATTCATTGGAAATCTAACATTTAGTAACTTGACATTTTAACATTCTATCCACTTCCCCCCTAAACTTGATGGGCCCTGTGCGGGCCGCACATTTGGCACAACAGTGGGCCCGGCCCTGCCGATTACGACGCGTTTAGACACATGCGTAAAAAATGTCACTCCATCGAAAGAGAAAATAGGGATCACTCGCCAACCCTTCACCTATTTACGGGTCCTAGGCTACGTCAGAACATCCTCGCTGCCCACCAAAAACATCTCCGATGTTGATCCACATAGGAGTAGTAGTGTAGGACGACCTAACATGTACCCTCACATTCTAAACTATCTGTAGTTTTAACTTTGTTTTAAGTGAATCTTCTCTAAGTCTATAGAAAATATGGTAATATATATCGCATAAAATATATGTAAACAAAAATATATTTCCCGGTGAACCCAATCAAGCTAACTCAGCTTATCATTTGATTGATTTATAATGGAGAAAGTGTTAAAGACAGCCGTGTCATACTTTGTCCCGTGTAGGATAAATAAACAAGGAGATCCAAATGCACCATGCTGATACGTCCGAGTTGCACTCTATAAGCTCCCAGTGAGACGTCATCTCATTTGCTCAATTGCTCCCGGTGGCAGGAGAGGATGGAGAAGAGCTTGGTCTGCAAGGCAAGGCCCACGTGGCCGCTGGCCCCACCGCCCCGGATGAGCGAATCACCGGATCCGACGGCTTGACCGGGAAGGAGGAGGACGACCGCGTTAAGGAAGCGGTTTTCCGGTTTAAAAACGCGTGCGCTCACAGCGGAGCACGCCACAACCTCCTCCGCTGCTTCCCCGCACCTTCCTCTCGTCCTCCTCCGCGCACTCATCAGCACACCACGTCTCACCTCACGCGCCTCGCATCCCATTCCCTTTTTCATCAGCCGCCGTTCCGTAGGAAGAGACAGAGCTCCACGCCGCCCACCCAACCACCCGCCAGCCGCCCAGCCCGAGAGAGACTTGACCAGTTCCTGCGACTGCGACCGCCTCGACCTCTTCGCCTCCGCCGCCCGCCGCCTCCACGACCCTGCTCCGCCGTGCATCTTCTGTCCTCCCGTCATGGCGAATTAGGCCCGGCTCCGGCTTCCCCCTGGTGGTTCTCTCCCGCTCCGATCGACCGGTTGGGTCCGCGGCGCTGCTCTCCGCACCAGAGGTGAGGGATCCCCTTTCTCGGCCACCAATTTCCGATCGATTCTATTCTCCCACTGGTTTGGGTCGTTAGGTTTACGCGCTCCTGGATTTATGCCTTCGGAGGACAGGGAAGGAGAGGGCTCGCTCCTCTGTTCGAGTTCGTTCTGATTGGTGCACGCGGCGCTCGATTCGTCTCTCCTTCCCGCTAAATCTCGTTCCGTAGTCTCGATCGACACCACCGGCGGGGATTCGGGTGGCGTCGTGGCGGGTGGGGAAGTGGGGATCGATTGCGGCTCGTTGCAGTAGTAATAGATCCCCATTTGGGGGCGTTTACTTTGTTTAGCCAGAGAGGTTTTCTTAATGACTGACTTCAGATATCCCCCTTAGAATTTGCAAAATGGTTATGGATCCTTGGTGTGAACTTGTAATTACCAGTAGGTGTTACGTGTTAGGGTCAGTGAAGACAGCAAATACTGCCTCTGTTTCCATGCTGTGGTTAGCTGATAATTGACAATATCCTCCAATGTCCCGAGTGTATTAAACGTCAAATGTCCGGCGGATGTATGCATTTTAATGGGTTTAACTGTTTAAGATCTCCGTCTCTTATTTTCCTTGCTGACAAATGACACTTTCAAGAATTGGACATAGGACGTTGTTCAGTGAATATAATGTAACAGATAATTCTCAATTTTTAGCCTGTAACTTTCAGCTTTAGGTGTTTAATTTACGTCACACTATATGCTGAAAATGATTCCAACTTTCAAGAGTGAGATTCATGCACTTGGGTTCTTCCAAACCTGCTACTATGTCATTATCTTTTATAAGGTGGCCTGTTAGACATTAGTTAATGACCACAATTGACTTCAAGCTTTTCCTTAGATGGAAAAAGGAGGAAAAAACAATAATGCTTGACTGACATGTAGATGTTCTTTAGAAATTAGGCTCAGTGTCGTGTGTGTACCGTAAGATTACTAGTATTATGTCTTTCTAGACCTATTTTTTTACTAATTTTTCGTTAAGTTTGGGAATTGTCGTAGTAATCATATTTGTGTTCTGTTGTTCTTGCACAGATTTTACCAAATGGAAACTTTACGTGACATGGCCCTGCCACCAGGATTTGGATTTCATCCGAAAGACACTGAACTTGTTTCTCACTATCTGAAAAAGAAAATACTCGGTCAGAAAATTGAATATGACATAATACCAGAGGTGGACATATACAAGCATGAACCATGGGATTTACCTGGTAAGTTGAACATGCTTCCATAGTCATAATAATCTGGTACATGAATAACTAGACATTTGGTAGAAGTAATAACTAAAGAATACTTAATACTACTGTGTCTTCTTTCAAATAAATTTCAGTTGCTAATGATGTATATTCTTTGTCCTGTACCTGTCCTTCAGCTTTATGGATGATTTACATTCTGTCTTTAGTAGCTAAAACTCCCTATGTTCTACATAAGGACTGAAATGAATGAACAGACACACTCAAACGTGTCTAAATACACGCGAGTCAGAAAAAAGCTAGAACATCTTATAGTTTGGAACGGAGAGAGTATATTCTATAATTTATATGCTTTGTTCTCCAAATCTGTATCTAATCCTCTGATGATATTTCATGTTACAGCGAAGTGCAATGTTCCAACCCAGGATAACAAGTGGCATTTCTTTGCTGCTCGAGACAGAAAGTATCCTAACGGTGCTCGGTCAAATAGGGCAACGGTTGCTGGGTATTGGAAGTCTACTGGAAAAGACCGGGCCATTAAGGCAGATAAACGGACCATCGGAACAAAGAAAACTTTAGTTTTTCATGAAGGTCGGCCTCCCACTGGAAGGCGTACTGAGTGGATTATGCATGAATACTACATAAATGAGAACGAATGTCAAGCCAGCCCCGATGTGAAGGTATTGTACCAATACACGTTGTATGAATGATTGATCTACCATAACAGTGTAATATTTAGAAACAGCATGAGAGCTAGATATGTTTCATTGCATCTTTTGCATGCTATGGATGTTATCTGCACTTCACATGTTGGGTTAGAGGAAATGTTTGTCATTCATTTTTTGACGCCCAATCCCTGTATTCTCATGGTGTTCCTTTTTCTTCAGGATGCCTTTGTTCTTTGTAAAGTTACTAAAAGAATTGACTGGACATCAGAGAATGGTAACCAGGCGGGGAACAGTAACCCTCATCCACAACAATCAAATGTTGCAGCTATTTCTGATGTTAGTGATGAACAACCGGATACTGGTGCATCATCAGTTATCGTTGCTGAACCACTTAGTGATGTTGCTACTGTAGCTGACAGTGCCAACGCAGCAACTCCAGACGACGACAAAGGATTACAAGAGTGGTTGGAAGAACTTATTGATCCTTCCTTTGATCCTTCCTTTACAACTGTAGTGGATTCTGTTTCTGCTGAACCATCTGTCGATGAACAAAATGCTGAATCATCGGTATGTTCTTATCCTCTCAGTATTGCACAGACTAAACATAATTCAACCAGTATTTCGTTACGGGACTCTTTGGTTTCTACTCCCTCCGTTCCTAAATATAAGATGTTTTAGCATTTGTCCACATTCACATATATCTAGATGTATGTAGACATATTTTAGTGTGTATGTGCACTCATATTAGTATGCATGTAGACAATATGTTGGATAGCTAAAACGTCTTATATATTGAAACGGAGGTAGTAGTTCCCTTGTAAGTTGTAAGCGAAGTGCTAATGTATAGACAAGATTTTTTTGGGTTGATTCGAGAGTCAATAATAAACCAAATCAAAATTTGCTGATCTGTTACCGCATTGATTCCTGCTTGGATGTTAAAATGGTTGATCTAATAATAAGCTTGTAACTGGTGATGTGCTAAAGGACCCATATACCTTAGGCTAGTTGTAATATAGTGGCCAAACATTTTGGCTGTAATTTAGTATAACTTTTTTCCTTCCTCTATTTGCAAAAAACTTGCTTTTCAGTGTTGTCAATTATTTTCGAGGGACTCTGAAATTGTGCGATTCCATTTAATGTGAAGTTAAAACTAATGTGTCATTATGACTTGTTCAGAACCTGGTGTAAGTAGCCCCTCAATTCCTTTAACTTGCTTGTGTCTTACCAGTTTATCCTTTCTATAATACTGAATTTGCCCGTACCTTACTGGTTATCACTGCAAAAACTAGACAATATTAATTAAGTCATGGGCATATATGTCCTAGTGCAAATTCCGAGTTAAGTTTTCCGTTGGGCTGTGCATGGTACTATATATTGACTGGATTTTTTGGTTCCTGCATGCTCACTCATTACATTTATCTCCCCTGTTGAATTTGCAGAACCATGGTGCTATAGCTCTGAAGGTGGAACCAGAATATGCCAGTCCTAACCAGATTGGGGTGGATGAAACAGACTACCTGTTTCCAGATGACATCCACGCCATGTTGTATCCTGGTACTGACGACTTCACTTCATGGCATGCGGAGCAGGCAGCTCTTTTTGCTGAGCAAACATACTTTACGGGGGTGGACCCCTTCACTCTGCCGAACAACTTTGCTGATGGATTTCAGATGGAAGAGCTGCAGTTACCTCTGGAAAATAATGAGCCTTCGGATAATGGGTTTATAGTACGAAGGCGTGGTGGAGAAACACCTGCAGCTAGCATTCCACAAAACGGGGCTAAGATGCAGAGTAAACTTGGCAGGATGGTAATGAGCAGCTCTGAATCTATCAACCAGACAATCAAATTCGTTGATAACAACGGTCATCTTGATCTCATGAGTAATGTCAAACACCAGAGGGAAGTTGTGCGTGATGTTACTTCTGTCAAGCAGTCTGGTGCAGGAAAGTCAAGTAGCAATGGCAACAACCAAGGATTTTTCAGGGGAGTTCGAAGGGCATTTGGAGGATATTCAGCTGTCGGACTGAACATACTCGTTGCCCTTTTCATGGTTGGAGTTGCTGCAGCAATACTGCATCATGGACGTCACCGAGGTGCTGGGATCAGTTTATAGTAGAGGGATCAAAAGCATGCTTAGTTATTAGCTGTACAAATCATTACCATCTACCCACTGTGATCTTCATAGTCGGCACTGTGATTGAAGTGGATGAGCAGTCGAGTATGCGGCTGATGCTTGCCTTCCGGAGATACTTCTCTTTGGTGCAGAACATTGATCCCCTTACATCTTTTTCTGCGTTTTTCTGTATATAGGAAGTTCTTTCTTTTTGATCGACTCAATGTCTGACTAGCTATTATGGTGATTGTTGAGTGCCAGATAGAAGAAAAAAAACAAAAAGAAACGGGAATAATGTCTTAGATGTGAGGATTGTAGCTTGGAGTCATTTTTCTGTATGAAGATGAACTCAGGATATATTATGTAAATTAGCAAGTACTGCATCATCACTTTAACTATGGATTTCCAGTATTATTTTCATCTGAATTGACGACCTGTTTGGTTCAAGACTGCCGTCGCTCGTCATATGCTTGTGACAGATTTTGGCAGAGCTGAGTCTATGATATGCTCGAGAGAATAACCCGTGACAACCAACCAAAAACACGTCTAAGAAATGTGATTTGCCTAAGCTTTTGTGTGACAGATTTGTGATAGGGAGCCCTGATGGTTGATCAATTGCTTGTATAGCCGTTTGACTTCAACCCTTGAGAATTTTGAATCGAATTGCAATCAAATTTCAATAGGGAATATAGGATCGAGGACGATGTGATGGTGATACATTTTTCCTTCCCTACGCTAGGCATATTTTTCTTGGCGAATGTGAACATTTCGAAGTTTTCTCGGTTCAGGCCTTCAATTAACATGTCAAATATTTTCCCTAATAACATCCCACTTCAAGTCCGATTTGTCCTATATGTGCAGATGTGCTCACCTTGTAAGTTGCCTAATACTACATTCATTTTAAATGAAAATAATAGTGGTAACAAAACATGGTGCCCGCCTTCGGTGTTGAAAACCGAGAATTAGTTTCTGATCAAGACTCCTAGAGTATATAGTTTGAATTTTCTTGATACCTGGTATTAGGACACGAGATAGGGATGAATGAGTGATATCCGTTATTTATCTACCAATTTGTAGCCCCTAAAAACTAGACTAGGTTAGCTTCCGTAAACAAATAAACAGTTGCTTCAAGTAAACTTCTGCTGAAGAACTAGAACAAAAAACATATTTAAGGCAGCATCTTATGAAGCAACAATAGACATAACAAATAATGATGCTTCAGAGCAGATAAACAAGAACCGCATGCAAGTATAACAGTAAATGTGAACCAAGTATGAAATATGCGGTGATCTAGCACATCACTGCATGTTGTAGTGTGCAATTCGTTGACATAACAAGTATGGAAAGTTGTTCCAACAAAACTGCATCTCTCAGAGTTGTAGTACAACAGAAACATTGCGAGTCAAAATCTTTCACACTTAATATTATAAGGCAAAAGTGTACAACCACTTAAAAATCCTCCTCGGCCTGAATCCTCAATGGTAAATCATAACTTGCTCTAACAAGACTTGAGACTAGTGGAACAACCAAACTAAATACCATTAGAGCTCAACAACTTATTTAGTAGAGTTCTAAACTACTCGTCAGGGGCGAAGGTGGAGCTCGAGGCACCCCGATGCAGTACTTTATTGTGCTAAAATTTTCAAGTAACCATTTATCATATAAATTCTGATTAAATAGATATTGTGACAGACAACGTATAAATTCAAATTAACTAGTAAAAAATCAAACTATATTGATGAAACAAAGGACAAAGTTACCTGAAAAAGATGTTTTGCATTTTCAAATTCCAAAATTTATCATCAAACCTCAAAGCTCAGTAAGTTTTAAAATAAAAAGTAGACTTAATTTTCAGCTGGAACTTTTTTCTTCTAGGTTGAACATAGTAGAATGAACTGAAAATTTGATCTACTAGCAACAATTTTCTTTTCGCCACAAGATGAACTGAAAATTTGAAAGCCATTGGATCTCCACCCAACGTCTCGTGTAAACCCTTTCCACGCAAAACCCAAACGCATCGCGAAAGCGACAAGGAAATGCGTACCGTTAAGAGATAGCAGAGGGAGCGAGAAGCTTCGAGAAGGAAGGCTCTATTTCGAAAAAGAAAAAAAGAGAGAAGGAAGGAAGGCCTCATGGCCTGCCCCGCACACGACGACGAAGAAGAAGACGAGGAGCAGTGCCGCATCTGCCGCTTCCCCGCCGAGGCGGACCGGCCGCTGCGCAACCCCTGCGCCTGCCACGGCAGCATCCGGTTCGTCCACGACGACTGCCAGTTCCGGTGGATGGCCATCAGCCACCTTCACCGATGCGAGGTATCGTCTCCCTTCTCCTTCTCCTCCGCCTAGGGTTTCCAGGAGCGAGCAGCGTATCCTCCCTCTCAGCACCCCTCCCCCCTTCATCCAGCAAGTCGTCAGGTCATCACGTCCGCCAGCCATGGGTGTTTGTTTCGTCTAGATTCATCTTAATTTACCAGTAATTTCAGTCTGATTGAGATACCGTGTGATGTTGCCTGCTGAGCGTTGCCACAGATTCCTTACCGAAATTGTCCCCAATCATTTCCTATCATAGACTTGCTGTGATTGCGCTTAACTGCTGCAATGTGATGTCAATGCTTACTCGGGCCCGTTTGTTTCTCGTAATTGCAGGTGTGCAAGCGCCCCATCTCCACCCGCCTTCTCTACGCTGCAGACACCCCTGCGAGGCTGTCCGTGTGGGAGTTCATGCTGGGCGCGCCCAACAGGATCATGGGCCTGCTGCTCTCCCTCTTCTTCGCCATCTGTGTCGTCCGCGATTCCTTCGTTCGCCTCACCACCCTCTGGAGATGGCGTCTCGTGCTCGCCAGGACCTTTGCTCAAGTGCATCATCTGTTCTCCATCAGCTTCTCTACCACCTCCTCCATCATCGCTTCGATAGCACTCGGGGTTGTGTTTTTGCATATGGTTGCGCCGTTTGCTGTAGCTCCATTTGCACGCTGGGTTGCACGTCTTGAAGCTCGACCTCATGGGTTTCGGGGATTTGATGGCGTGCAGGTCCTTGCCCTAGCTGCTGTTGAAAGTTCCCTGCTGGTATGCTTGTTTTCTCTCAACCCATGTCTTTTGTCTGCTTTGCGCTACGGAGAATCTAGTTTTTCATTGTAGGAAAGCACCAATTAATGCAGTTGTGTTCTCCAATTGGAGCATTTAGCACATCTTGTCATGGTTTTCCTTATTGTGTTCTAGTTAGTCATAGTTCAGTATGGATCCACTTCAAAGTGTACCATCCCCGACATGTCCAGGTTATTGCCAGAAATAGCACTAAAACTAAAGCGGTGGTCACATAGGAGAAACTTTTTTGGACATTTCACATAGGAGAAACTAGTATGTGTTGCTTTATAAAATTTAGACGATGTTAAGTTCTTTGTTTCTTTTTCTAGTCTGCCATTGTGCCTGCTTTCCGTTAGCACAGATGGAGACTTGTAGGAGGACTATGTGCCAATTTGTTCTGGTTATTATTTTGGGTGCAACATCAAAACGGTTTAATCTTGCTCTTTTGGTGCTTTAGTTACTCTGCTAATGTAGTATTTTCTATTTCCCTTTTAGGCTAGTTAAACCCTGGGTTTATCGACATGGTTGTGGTTTAGTTGTGCATCCTTTTGGGCAGGGAGTACCTCACATTTGTTCTGCTTTTTTCTTACTTATTTCCAGAAAACTAACAATGTGCTTGTCGAATCAGGTGTTAATGGTTGACATGGTCCTTGCTTGTATTTTTGGGTTTCTCCCATTCTCACTTGGAAGGATGATCTTATGGTGTGTGTCATGTTTCAATTTTGGCAATGTGGATGAAGCCGATTCCTATACTTCAACAGCTTCAATCCTTCTACTTGGATATGGATTTATCTTTTCTGTGGGCGTATTTTTTGCTGTTCTGTATAATTTTTGTCAATACTTGACGGGCGAGCGCCTCATGGTTGTTATTTTCTTTGCAAGTCTGCGTGGTATATCCTTTAGAGGGATCGTATATTTGATCGCCCTTGCGAATAGAGGGATCGTATATTTGATCGCCCTTGCCAATACTTGTCTTAATCTTCTGAGCATAGCTATACTATACCCATTGCTCATCGGTTGGTTGCTTGATATCTGCACTTCGAAAATGTTTGGTGCAACAATGTCAGAGAGGTTCAAACTTCTGATTGCATCATCTATTGCTTCTAATGCTCTTCATTGGCTTGTTGGAAACATCATTCTGAGACTGCGCCCCAAATTGTCAGAACTTCTACATCAGGTATTTATCGTATTATATCTGTCATCATGTCATTAATGTATGCATAGTTCAGTGGTATAACGAGTGTTGTATTCTTTTTGTGAGTAGATATTAAGGCCAGGAGTTACCATTCCCTTTGTCGACCATAATTTCCACGAACCATTCTACAAATTTTATTTCAAGATGCTTCATGGTCTTTTTGCCGACATTATCTTTATTGTTCTGGTCATCCTTGTTCCTGTTAAAATTGCTGTCCAAATGGCACCTGAGGTGTTCCCACTAGATATCACGTAAGTATCCTTTTTTTGCTATTTCATCTGATGTATTTGCCAGCCTTTGATGGCTCAACACATCTTTCTTAATATTTGTGAATGTAGCTACTTTGACCGTCCTGCTAAAGGCACACCATTTTGGCAAGGACTGCGATACTGGGTGGAGTCACTCTCTGCCATTCATCACATGCAGTTTCTCCTTGGCAATACAGTTTTATACCTTGAGTGGTTAGTAGAGAGGGTAACACTGTATTGTTTTGTCACTGCTGGAGAGGTTCTGGGGAACAACGTCACACCAAAAGACCAGTACTGCAGCAACGATGAAGTTAATGATAAAAGGTAAACAACCATTGTTTCCTTCGTTCAGGGTGCACAATCTGCACATCTTTTAGCCTGACTGCATCTTTGTCCATTTTGTAATATGATCCATCTTTACCATTAAGTTAACTAAAAGCTCTTTGCAGTGCCAGAGGTGTTGGCTGCACCTCTGTTTTGTCTGGATGCTAACGGTTCTTGCACGTTATACCAGGAGATCTGCTGCTGTTGGAACAATGCCACGTGTGGTGCTAGCATGGTTGACTGTTGTGATATTCAATTCTGCTATGCTTTTGTTTTCAATCTTAGTTGGGCGCAGATTTTTGTTTGCCATCCCTCAGCTGCCAGTGGCTGGTCGATTGAAGTCTAATGGTAATGATTGTTCAGAGATGATCAATGGACTTGCTTACTTACCTTAACAAAGCCTTTTGTCCCAAACAAGTTGGGGTAAGCTAGATATGAAACCCTGTCACGAGGACTTCTCAGGAGGTCACCCATCCTGGTACTACTCTCGCCCAAATGGGTTTCATATCCATGGGACTGGCTAGTTTTTACGTTGGCTCGCCAAGCCTATCACAACCCTTAGATATGAAACCTTTCACGAGGATTTTCCAGGAGGTCACCCACCCTAGTACTACTCTCGTGGGTTTCATATCCATGGGATTGGCTAGTTTTTACGTTGGCTCGCCAAGCCTATCACAACCCTCCTCCTTTATCCGGGCTTGGGACCGGCTATGCCTAGAAGCCATAGGCGGAGTTAATGGACTTGCTTAGCAATGGAAATATATTTTATCTCGTTTGGGCTTACTTTGCGAATCTTTTCTTGTAGATCTGTTTGCTATTGCTGTTGGATTTTGCATAATATCAACAATTATTGCCGCCGCTAGAGATTCATTTGCCTGCATGATTTCTGGGGGGACACGCCTTCTAGCTTTGGAGATGCATCTTCTTTTCTTCATATGGGTGAGGAATTTGATTCCAGGTGCCTTCATTTATATTTGTTTATTTAATGGTACAGCTCGGTAACTTAAAGATGCCTGTTTCCAGATTTTCATCATTCCTCTCTCGATGGGCTTGCTGGTCGATTTATTATTACTGTCACCCTTTATCGGGCCTGATGATGATGTTCCAGTTCTAGGCTTTTTCTGCACGTGGTTTCTGGGGCGGGTATTGCAGAATATTGCGAACGACTTGGTGAGTTGCAACTTCTATTGTCGATATGCTGACCTCAGAACTTGTGTTATTATCCTATATGTACCAAACTTGGATTGATTATATAGGAAACAATTGCTATATGGCACTCAGATTGTACTGTTTGCAAAAGGAAAACCACTGCTGAAGCGAATTACCAAAATAGATGCTTCCATATTTTCATTTTTTTTATGGAAGGCCATCATGGCTTTGCATATTTTCAGTTTAGGCTTATCTCATTTCTGAAGTCTTGCTTATTGCCACGGCATCTTTTGTACCTACTACCTAGTCATTTCCCATTGTTGAACTCATATACTCCCTTGGATCCGTTATAACCTTCGTGAGAAACGAACGTGAGTAGTTCAAACATTACGTACAACTTCCGACTCTTTTTCTGGATCGGAGGGAGTAGTTTTTCCTCTCATCTCCTATGTCACCTGAAGCACTCAGCACAACTCTCACTGTGTGCCCCATGATGAGTTTTTTACTGGGACTGGTCTTGCAACTGGCACACTTGTAGGGCACTCAATTTTTCTAAATTAGGTTATAGGAGTAGTTGGATAAACTAAGGAAGTATTTAACTGCTTTTATGTTCTTATTGTTATGAAGGCTCCTTGGGCAAGGTTGGATCCTTTCTTCCCTTTCATTGCCTATTTCATTAATGAAACTTGGGACGGGGAGATTGGCTTGGCAAGGGAGGTGCTTACAAGTTACAGACTAATATGGTTGTTGGAAGATGAATTAATGCCTGTTGCCACGAAGCTACTCACTGCTCTGGGTGTTCCCTATGTGCTTGCCAAGAGCATATTCCCAAGATTGGGCTACTCTGCCGCCGTGAACTCAACAGTTTACCGTTTTGCATGGTTGGGCAGCCTCACCTTCTGTGTGCTCTGCTGTCTTGCCAAGGTATTCTGCATTAAACTCCATGATTCTATTAGGGATGACCGCTACGTCATCGGGAAAAGGTTGGAAGACATCACTGACAGTAGCTAAAGACTCTTCGCTGAGGGCTCTGTTTCCAGTAGTTATTTCAAACAAGGATTGGGTGATATACTAACAGATAAATTTCTTGTGAAACTTGTAGTAGTTATCACATGAAGGAATATATACTCCCTCCGTTCTCTTTTAATCTACATCCTAGAAAAATTCAGACAATTTAGACATGCATTTATTAGTACTATTTGGCCACACACTCACATGCATTTTAATTATGGTATCACATGAAACAAAGCGCCTACTCGGTTAACAGGAAATAATTAATGTCATGCATGCAATTTCCATTTAAATACTACTGATGGATAGGTTAGTGGAGATCGAGTGGATGCTAATTAATACTTACTTCAATTACCAAGGTGCATGCCTTTATACACCAAGGTGGGACCCATCTAGGATGTAGATTATTTCCGAACAAATAATGGGACTAGGATGTAGAATATTTCCGAACGGAGGGAGTAGGTGTTAGGTTACATTTACTAAGTGCAGGAAGGATATAATTCAAACGAGATGATGGAAGACAGATAAATTTCTTGTGAAACTTGTAAATATCGATGCAGTTTTCCAGTGGAAAATTTGGAGAGTAGTCTCAGTCAGTTGACAGTTGCTCCCGACGAATTGCTCGGCTGTAAGTTGCCGTTGAATTGATTTTTGTAAACTTATGCCTTCTAGTATGGCATTTCTCAGCAACTGTATGGTCAACCACTGGTAGGATAGGCTGAGGAGAAACGCCGGTGTTGGCTGCCTTCACTTGAGCATTGTTCACTTCATTTTTGCAGTGCTTCAATAATTTCTTTGGCTGAAAAATTAACGCCGCTCTTTTTGTCGATACTTTTTAGTGTCATATCAGATATCTGATTTGTTACTGTTTTAAGAAAATGATTCTTCGAGCATCACGTTAGTTTCTAGAGGAAACTTATGTGACACCAATAGTCCTAAATTCAACACCGGATTTTGATTTTTTTTTCTGTTCCGATGATACTCTATTATCACGTTTTACCCTTATCTATGTAAGTTGCCACGGTTGTTATCGCAATCCTGGGTGCACTTTTCAACCCACATTCCAACCCACATGCCTCATGAATCCCGGGTCCACTTTTCAACCCACATGCCTCATGATCCTGCTGCAAAAGCGGCTCCTCCACCAACCAGAGACCAACATGGATTCATATCTCTGGCTGTACAAAATCATCTATCCATGCAGTTCAGTCCTAGACGAGATAGAACGATAAAATCTATATTATTCATTATGGTCGTCGTATATATACTGGCTGTCCGCTCCAACAGCCAGACATAATATTTTGGCAAAGATAAATCATTACATTTGCATCTCATGACCAACAATGTTACATCTCAGGCAAAACACCGAACAATATATCATCTTCTGTGATGCATTGCAGTTAAATAAATAGCATCTGCATTTTTCCCCAGCTATGTACGACAATTCCAAATTATGTACTGAGATCAAACAATAGCTTGTGCGCTCAACCAATAATAATAAAAAAATTACAACTGCAAACATAACAATCTACCAAGCTGGATTGTACCTTCAGCCTGAAGGCCATCATCACCTTCTCTGTTGGAATACCTGCTAATAAGCTGCGACGGGGTCTGCAAGAACCCTCAGTTGCATAGTATAGAAACTGTTATTCTACTATCCTAGAAACCCTGTGATAGCGCAGAGTGCCCAACTCTGAACATAATGACTGGGAGGAACTTTCAAGTACAATGGTTGGCTCAAACAGCAAATATCCTCTGCATCAGTTCCACTTCACTGCAAAACCGAGATGCTTGCTTGTTGCTTGGGAGTTCGCCTCCTCTTCAAGAGCCTTTCTAGCAGAATCAGAAAACATGGACTAGATAAGCATATTCTCTGACCTGTCTTCATCATATATGCCAATGATTACGAGAAAATTGGTATCACGGTCCAAGTTGCATCCTTGAAAAGTAAAGGAACATAACTAGTGAACATAGATAGGTGAAGCTGCTCACCTCTTTGAAAACTGAATGCTACGCTATTCTCTCCAGTGCCTAGCCCAGAAGCCCTTCTTTCTTGTTGACTCGCTCTCTGAAACAAGTCGGGGTGGTCGAGAGCCAACTGAGAAATGCCTCCTCAAAAATGGCCGACTAAACGAGCCCTTCATGCTATTGCTTGTGCCTAATCTGGGCTCTCTGCTACTTTTCTTCTGGCGCTTAGAGTTCCCATCCAGATCACCATCAACTTTCACATTTGACTGTATCTTGTTCTTAATCTTCGATTCCAGCTTACCAAATAGCTTCACGCTACATTGCTCACCATGGATGCATACGGGACAAGGAGGATCATATTTCTCAGCTTCTGGAGTTAAGCTATCCAGGCAGTCAGCATGGTAAACATGGCCGCACAATAAAACAGCGACAACACCCAGATCATGAGCATTCCAAGCGGACCCCTTTAGCAGCTTTAAACATAGTTTGCACACCTCTTGGTCAGGAGAGACTGTAGTAGGATTTGAAGCACTTGATGGACTCATTTTACTGGAAACAGAACCTAAGATCTCACTATCAACTGACCATCTCTCTCTTTGCGATGATGCAACCATTTCCGAAAATGTTCGCATTGACCAACCATCAGATGACTCACAATGTGATCCTGCTGCAGATAAATCATTGCTGCAGACTGAGAGCATGGAGGAGGAAGGCCTTCCTTCAGGAGAGCTGCTCTCATTGAGAGACCTGAGAGATGGAATCTTGCTGTCTGATACCTGTCTATACAATTGATACCCTGGTGATCGACGTGCTTTTCTCACTGAATCTGGATCCATTGCCAGAGAATGCCCTCTAGAGGATGAAGGATCTGCTCTGGTAACTACAGGTGTTGTTGAAGCAACAGAGTTTGTAGTCTTTGTATCTGAAGCAACACTTACCGTGTCTAATGATTTCCTGCAAAGCTTTGCCTACAAACGATATTGAAGAATAGAGTTGTTAAAAACAAACCGTATAAATCTTACTATTGCATATAGCATAATGTAACAGTTGCTAATTTATACCTCAGGGGAAGAGTTGCTTGCAGTAGATCTATCCGCTGAGGAAAAAAGAAATGGAAATCAGCAAGGAAATGCTCAGGATATCCACGGGTGAGGCGTTTAATAAATAAAGATGACACGTTAAAAATAAAAATGGTTATCTAGATAAATGCTGTCATGATGCTGAATAGTTTAAAGAGTGCAACTGTAATAATTCTGCCCACCGGAATGGTTGGATACTCTCAGGAATGCTATCTAACTCAATGTACACCCATTTAACATGGTAGTCCCGCCTCCTATTTTCGTTGTAATAACATCTTATATTACGTTTGCTCCCTCCCGAGAGAGGATGAAAGCTAGTTGGCCAGCTACTGTGGACGTTGTCAATGTCGTACACTAATACGGAGCAACTCAGCCCCAAATGCTGCAAGGTGCAAGATGGTGTTGATGGCTGTTCCTGCTAGCTGTTGACAATGTTGAGCTTCTTCAAGGATTGGACCAATGCGTCTGTGAGTGGGTCTTCTAAACCTGGTGGAAGCTAAGTTATGGTCAAGGTGGTCTGAGCAGCTGCACCCTGGCAACATCAATGATCGGCCCACCATGGCACTCCACACGTCCACCTACAATGACGAATCCCTGTGGGCACTCAACTGCGTCTGAACCATCACATGTCAACCTAGATGACTAACCCAGTCCACCTTTTTGTATTGGTTTGAGGGAACCAGGTCATGAGGAGGTCAGCTTCGGATCAACCCACTTCCTTTCATACTGTCTCAGCCTCTCAGGGTACTAGTGGTGATTAAGAGATACATGTTAAAATACAAGTCATATTCACTACAAATAAGGGAATTTTGAGTTAACTGGGGTATGCTCTTTTTAGCATGGTATGGCAGCTTTGTGGAGCAAACAGAATGGCGGTTGCAAATGAAACATTCGAGCGGTGATGATTGCAATGGCATCTATCGAGTCATCCCAAGTTATTTTTGTACCAAAGTCGTAGGTTACTGTCATCCTAAAAGATAATTATATCTATCTGGTTAGAGTAATTTGCTTATGAAGATCATCAATGTTAAATCCCATAATGTTACTAATGCATAATAACATGAAACTATGAGAGCATATAAAAATATCATGAACTCTGTTTACCTGGAGTATCAGATTGCGCGACTTTAGATGGTCCCATCTTCTTTTCGGATTTGTGCCACTTGACCTTGTGGAAAAGATCAGAAGGGCTACCTCCATTTGAAAAGCCTTCAGTTGGTGCAATGGAACCACTCTTTGTTTCAGGCCGAATACTTCCACTACTATGGGTCGAAAAATATGTGGGGATTTCCATTATGTCTTCTATGTGTGTTCTGTTGTTCCATCGGAAGCTCCATGATGGGGAGTGTCTTATATTCCTGTAAGCTGACACTTCAACTGGAGTCACACATGGCTGAGGCCTCTGCTTTGCAGCTATACAGCAATTAGCTCCCATATCGACAAATCAATATGACGCAGATTTGATCACTCAAGCTCAAAATACCGATAACTTAATCATGTGAGCCAAGTCCATGAGCCAGACTTAATAAGCTCACCCTACCTAGCTGTCAAAAGGGAGATACCAGTAATAAGGATCATCTTCAATCAAGAAAAGAATAAATACAAGAGGTAGAGAAAATGCCATCTAGAGTAGACAGCTAGGGGCCTAGATCAAAGTAAGAAAGCAAATCGAATTTAAAGAGCTTTGACAGCAAGCTGATCTCAAGAAAAAGGTATGACTAGAGAGTAATATTCGTTCCTTGCATATGTTAGTCTCGTAACATGGTCCTACAAAAGCTGTACATGAAAGGAAGCATGGTCCCCTATCCCTATGTGTGGTAAACAGAAAAGTCAGAGGATATGTGGAAAGACTAAAATAAAGAAACATAATTCTAATATGAGGTTCACTTATTTGATAGTAAAATCAGATATGGTTCATCAATTCAAATTAGGGTGCAACTTAATTTACTAAAATCGAAAGTGAATTACTTTATGTTAACATTTTTCCTATTTGATTTTGCATAGTCCAGGCAGTATTAATTTAAGGGAAGGAAAGACTGATGACTGAGACATCTCCGAAAAATGCCCCCAAAAAAGAGCATCCACGTGCTTTTCACACATAAGTTCTACAAGAAGCCGAACATTAACAACCATAAAGCAAGCATTCAACGTATGCACAATTAAAAAAGTTAAAGTAAACACAAACTGATGCTTTCGTATCATTGAAGGCACAAAACAGGGAAGCCAGCTATCCGCAGTTGGTGAAACTATGTGATAATATGAAAGAGAGAAAGAAAGGCCCCGTTAGGTGGACCAGTATCCAAGACATTCCTAAACAAAAACACACTCAAAGGGCACTGATTCTTCTCCCCACACAACACACCAGCATATATCACATTTATTCCCATGTCGAATCAAGACTTACGTAGACCACCACAGGACAAAGAAACAATATCCTACACAGGGCATCGCATAAAAGCAACATACAAAGCAAAATTGTTCTATGCTCGTGTATGACTCAAAAGCCAGATTATAATGGTAGGCGGCCAGGCACAGTTCATCACATCGGGGGTGGCTTCGAATCTAAATTTCTTTGGCGACGCGAAATACTGCCGTAAATGTTTCAACTATTATCAACTAGTACATGATATGAATGGGTAGCAACTAAACAAATAGCAAATCTAGCAAGGCGAAACCGGGAACAGGAGAACATCATGTCAGCATGCATAAATATATGCCACTACGATTAACCAAACAGGAAAGAACCACCACAAACCAGTGCTGGTGGAAACCCCACAGAATTAATCGGAAACTGGCTGCACGGCTAGCAACACTTCACCAAATCACCGAAATTTCCCCCACCTACTCCACCCACAATTCGCGGGAATTACCTCGAATCGCGCGAGCAAGCAGGCCCGATCAGGGAGCGGCGGCGTCCCCACAGCTCCACCGTCGCAGAGGAACCCCCGGCGGCCCGGCACCGGGTCCGGATCTGACAGATGACAAGGGCCGACCGCGGGGCCAGCGACGCGAGCCAAGCTGGGGTAGGTTCCGGTAGGGCTGAGGCTCTCTCCGGGAGGAGAGGGAAGAGGAGGGGAGGAGGGAGAGAGGTGGGGAGCAGTGTGTGGTGTGGGTATAAAAACTGGTAGGAATGAATGTGTCTGCGGAGTATTTGCTCCGGCGACACCAGACCAGACCAGTGGACACGAGAGGCGCAGTCGTGACGCTTCCGACTGCGAGTCCCGGACCACGTGGCCCGCCGCGTGTCACCGGATGTGCGGGGCCACTTGCATTGACCCTCTTGGCCTTTCGGGGTGCTACAGCCTACAGGTGTTGCCTGTGCGATGCAACATTTGGATTACTAGGCACAAACACGGTTTGCCCATCAAACTCGAAACAACTACAGGTTAGTACAAATCTTATACTTCAAAAAATAGCTTTAAACCATAGGGAAATATCTTTGAATCAAATTCAGCTTTGTTTCCTAATCATGTTGCTTAAGGTTCTATTTAAAAACAAACTATTGCTTAATAGCATAAAACATTTGTTATGACCATCTTTATCTAAGAGCACCTTCTTATTTTCTCCCAATATTTTTCTCCAACTGGTTGCTTATAGAACTGAGTTTTTGTGTGATTTCATTCAATGCATAAAAAGTTGTTTTCATATTATTATGTATAACCTCTTGTCCACCAAAATGGAGCAAATATCACGCACCAATAGAAATTAGCCCCTGGCAAGTCTTTTACTTTTAATATCTGACCCTTGATATACTTGTTCCCTTCCTCTAGTTGTTTTAATCGAACGCAATTTAAATCTTTTTTATCACCATATTAGTTGCAGTCCCCATGTATCTTTTTTTTACGCAAAGTCAACATGTATCTTATAGCCACTATGGCAACAGTGTTGTAATATCCCAGGGTTTAGAGAGTCAAAAGGGTAGAGATATGATTTGTGCATTTGCATAGCATGCATCTGAAAATGCGGGAAATTTTGGCGCGATTAATAAAATGGACAAAGGGATCGATGTTTCTCTCGACTCGATGAACTAGGGTTAGATCATCTTGTTGAGAGCTATGAACTTCGACATGACCTTTACTTATCTATTAAACATTCCGAACACCATTCAATAATAACACAAGCTTAGAATTCAAATAGGGTACAGAAAATAAGCAATTCCTTTAATAATCCATCAAATCAAACAAAGATACAAATATCAAGTTCTTGAAAACATACAAATGGTCATATCCAAATCCTATCTCATCATCTTACATATCTTATCAATTCTATATCTTGCACACATCTCAATACATCATCTCAAATCCATCATATACATATCTCATCACATTATCATACACCATTCCAATTTGAATGTCCAGGGCATATTTAGATACAACAAATAGAATGTGACAATTATACAAACTTCACAAGTGGAATTAGAAATAATACAATATATTACAGTAGTTAATCGAATAAGTACATATCTCATCCAAATGAAAAGAAAATTACAAATGAATAAAAAGAATCCTAAAACTAAAATCCCGATCTTCTCATCATTATCTTGATCATCTTATCTTCCAATCTTTCCAAATTCATTCCTGCAAGACAAAGAAAACAAGAAAGAAAGAAACAGAAGCAACCAATTGGGTTGGAGAAGGATTCACATATCAATTATCTATTCTCATCAATTTCTCTAGAAACCGTGTGAGATTCAAAAGTTTGTGTTATGCAAAAGTAGTTTGGAAACAAGAGTCATGACCTTGTTAACAGATTCCTCTTTGCATGCAGAAAGCAATTGAATAACATCTAAATAAAACCAGAACAAAAGAAAGGTTCTTCTAATTAAAATGTTTGCCTTCACCACAAGGGTGAGGTAATTTGGTTTTGGAACACAACTAATGGATACTAGAAACTTGTCCTAGTATCCAAATATTGACTAGAGGGATCAATATTAAATAGAAGGCAACCATGGATCATACTTGGATCATCTGGATCATTTTGGAACAATTAAGCAACAAGGGACAAGAGGCAACATTGATCCGAATAAGAGAAGGGACAAGAGGCAACACTGATCCATATTAATAATCTTAAGTAACTTTATTAATCCCTCCAATACAAGTCAAGTTCCTAAAGCCACAAGGAAAATTAAATTGTTTCTCCAATGGTATTAATTACCAAGGAAGAAAATAACCATATGAGAAAGCCACAAATCCGAAACTGAAAAGCCCATATGATTACCATATATATTCTTGCAAAGCCCACATAAGAGAGAAGCCAAACCAGCCCATCTAGTGACAAAAGCCACTTGTCTTGATCAATAATAATTCCTACAAGGAGATAAGACCAATGATTAGTCACAAGCAAAATATCTAGCTTGACTTGAACCCCAAGAATTGCCTATACATGAGGACTTGACACCCAAGCACCTTATTCATCCTTGCAAAACAAGAGTCATCTAGTTGTGTGGCAGCACCACAACAACTAGGCAGCAGTATATAAACACCACCACAGCCTTCTAGCAGATTCAATTGCTCACAAGCACATTTGCAGGAAATACCAGCCATATTACAAGTTCTTTACAGCAACCAAATCCTCTATAAACCGCATTATATTCTTCTCACATCAGCACAAGTACAATAGCCACTAATCCAGCCATATCATCCATCCAAATCAGCTAGGACAGCAAGAACACATCATCCTTTGTTCACATAAGATTATCTATAGCCCAAGGACATCCCAAGAACACAAGAATAACCACTGAAATAATTTGCAGCTAGATAAATACACTCTAGGAAACAGGTCAAGCAGCGAGGAGGAGCAGGCTAGCCACAAGACGCAGGTTATCATCATTTTCCAGAAGACCAAGCTGCTCAACAACAGCAGGTTGATTCCTAGGAACCAAATCGTGTGCAGCATCTATTCTTATCATTAGATGAGAGGAACAGAGAGGAGAGGGTGTAGTATTCTATTCTTATCAGTTTCCTTAGCCAGGATCTATCCAAAAACACATCTATAAATTACTACAACACAAGAACAAGAATAAGAAAAACTTGGGTAAATCATATCTTGCTGGACAGCTACTTGGTGTTGTCCAGGAACTCTTAAATCCCTTATTTATACAAACACAACACATCAAAATAATTCTTGTCCATCTACAGCTTGAGAACAAGCAAGAAATACATCTTTAAATCATTCTAACTACCCTTCCACTAGATCTCAACTAGGAGGATAGAAAGAAATGTATCCCTCAGGCCTGCATAGAATTGCTACGCTAAATCATCACAGAGATTAAAGGCAACTAAATCGCATCTGTTCTTATCAAATAAATGCCTCAGCCTTTGCATCACAGGCTAGAGCTAAGAAATCAAGAAAGAATCTGTTCTTATCAGTTGAAGAGACAATATGTCTAGGAATACATTTCTTTAAATCATTCCAGCAACACTAGCATCACCAGATCATGCTTGTCATGGATCTGAGCACGGTGCACATTCCTAAAGGGCACCACAGTGAACAAATCATGCAAAATATCAATTACAGAGTCACTTTGCACCACCCAAATACCACCACAAGATTAAATCATCTTTGCATAGGATTTGGAGATCACTAGCAACAGCCAGGAATTAATAAAGCATCCACAGCATCACCTAGATGAGTAATTCATCCAAAATTCATCTCTGAAATTAAATGACAGTAGCTTTACCACAAAACTGAATATTTCTTCAGTTAACACAACTGACAGTGAGGAGCACAGCACAATCACACACCAGTTCGTCACTAGGATGAACTGGAGCACCACACGAGCACCAGACCAGCAGTTCATTTGCACACGGCCCGTCACGGAGAAAGTCATACCTGCCGTGCGGCACACGAGCATCACGGCGTGACGGGGCAGAGCCCGTGCTGCCGTGGTGGAGTGCACCGCGAGACGACAACCACCAACTTCACCACACCACCATGTCCGGCATCAGCAGCAGCAACACCATGGCCACACCATCACCCCAGATCAGGAACCAGACCACAACCGAGGAGATCGACGCCGGGGTTGCGTCTATGCACCATCCCGCGGGCCCGAAGAAGGGGTAGTCCAGAGCGGAGGGAATCGCAGCAGAGGGAGGCCATGGTGAGAGCCTGGAGAGGGGGCGGCGATAGGAAGCAAGAGGAGAGAGAGCAGGAGCAGCCATGGCGGCCGGAGCAGAGAAGCCGTGGCGAGCTAGGGTTAGGGGTCGTGGAAGCGACCAACGAGGGGTCATAGGAGGCGAACCATCGTGGAGCCGATGGAGAGGACGACGGCGGAGCAGCGCCAGGGAGTGGAGGCACCGGAGCCGGCCAAGGCGGCGGCCGGAGCATGGTGTGGCGGCGACGACGACATCGCCAGGAGGGGATCGAGCGGAGCAGAGGAGAGAGCGTGAGCACGGGAGAGAGCGAGAGGAACTGGGTCGGGTACGACCCAGTAGCTAGTTGGGCTCGGCCCAAATGGTTGGGTTCGACCCACTCCAACCAAATTGACCCATAGGGGCATTTTGGTAATTCACCAAATAAAATTATCCAAATTTAAATGAATTTTAACTCTCAAACCAAAGGAACAAAAATCAGCTAAAAATAATTAATACACTCGATAAATTATGAGGAATTTATCTGTAGGTTTTATTACTAAATTTTGACAAGTTTTGAGTGCATGAAAATTCAAGGATCCTTAAGTGGAAATGACTTGAAATTCTTTTCAAAAACTATTTTCTTAAAGGAAAATAATATGGGAAAATAAAGTCTGGAAGTTCAATTATGTTTAACTATTTAAATTTAATCACTTTAAATTTATTCCTCGTGAAAATTGTTATCAAACTCTTTAAATAATTAAAAACTCCTAAAACACTTAAAAAGTCTTAAAATACACAACTTGGGAATTTTGGGGTGACGATGCATTTCATATATATGCATAATAACATGCTGCTAGAGTTTTCGGCAGTCCTTATCAGGATTACTTTATTATTTTCAGAACTCAGGATTTTACCGCAAACCCTAGAACCCCAAAAAGTTGAACGGCCATTTCTACCACAGGCAAGTTCATTCTTGCATGTCCGTTGGAATATTTTTATCAAAGTATTTATAAAAGTAATATATTTTATCATCTGCATAAAAAGGAAAAACCTATTTTCGAATGATGTGAATTGCTATATATAATATTGTTGGCTGGCAATGGAACCACGGTTTGATGTTGTGGTGGAGGTTCCATTGTACGGGAAAGTATATACCTAGGATTAATTACCAATGTCACAGTGATCCTTGCGCCGTATTGAAGCGTTTACCATGAGATCTGGCATGGGACGGTAAAGTCAGCTTCTATCTTCTCTCGTTCACATATCCTCGGCAGGCTATTACCTGGTTGTGTCCGTTGCGGAGGCCCAACAGCGTGGAAGCGCGTGACCTTCCCATCTGACGGGGTGATTGGAATAGAAGCTCGGGAGGGGTGGCAGGATAGCGGTCTTTGTTACCGGCCGCGCCACAAATGGGCGGATATGTGTTGTGCAGAGAGGGGCAGTGATTGGCTTTGGACTCAGACCGGACCCCATACCATGGAAGTGTGGACGGGCCTGCAACCCGGAAAGGCAACAAGGCCGAGGATCTCTCATGGGTAAAGTTACGCAGCTCTGCAGAGTCAACCAACAAGAAATTGTGACCGTCACATCCGTGTTCCCTGAAGGAACTACAGAACGCTGCGGGAAAGGCATCCCAAGTGATGACTAAAGACCCGTGGAGGCTGTGAGCATAGTTTTCTGAAGTAAAACTTGACCTTTTGAAGAAATGTTTTCCAAAACTTGCATTATGCCTATGGCCGTTGGTCATGGCAGTAGCTAGTGCATTCAAAACAAAAACTCTTTCCTATATTATTTGAACTTGCTGAGTAACGCTCGTGTTGCTCACCCTTTCCCCGTTGACCCCTGCTTAGATTTTGGAGCCATCAAAGGAGTTGCCAGTTATCCATCACGACGTCGAGGAAGTATTTAACAAGGAATCAGGTCCACCTGGTGAAGCTTGGAGGAGGCAACTGCTACTTCGTCAACGGAAGAACGACGACTACAGTGCCAATGGAGGAACGACGACAACATTGCCAATGATGTATATGACAACAGTATTGCCCTTGGAGAAGACAACGCCTATTGGCAGGAGGAGTGGAATCTTGGATAAAGAAATTCCAGATGGAATAGATTAGGGTTGTGACAACAGCAGTAGTGGATGAGGAATTAGAGATAGAGCTGATATCCAGCTTAGTGATATGATTTTGCTTCAATATAAAAGGAGGGTCTCGAGATAGAGCTGATATCCAGTAGTGGATCAGGTATTTCATTCGCACGAGACTTGCTTCAATATAAAAGGAGGGTCTCGAGATTTTGTATTGAATAGTATTGTAATCCTATAGTGTTACCTTGAACCGGCTATGTTTCTGTTGTACTACTCTGAGGGATGTAATATTTGCGGAGAGGTCCTTCCGTGCGTGTTACATCAACGACTTGTACACTACAACATGCAGTGGTGTGCTGGGTCACTGCAGATGGTATCAGAGCAAAACGACCTTAGGATTAAAACCCTTTTTGGAGACTTGTAGGTTGGTAAGACTATAGGAAGTTATCTTATCTAAACCATATCTTTCTACAATTATGATGGTTATTCACTTGAGAATACTACTGTTATACTTGTATAGACTTTTCTTACTCAACCAGAGTAAATCTCCTTACCTATTCTTGTATGGGAATAATACTTACCTATCTTATTTCTTTTCAACTTGGTATGACAAGTTTGAAACTGTCTTCTACCAGCTAGTATCCCAAATAGATTTGTATCCACGTCAGTGTTACCTATGTGGTATCATTGATAACGCCATCCTATATGTGAAGACATATGCTGAAGTAGAACCCTATCGTAAGTTTGTGAAGGCAGGAAGATAGGAGAAGTCTGATGATGGTGAAGAACCAGAGATAAACAAGTATGGTAACTATGGAGAGGATGGCGATACCTTAAAGTTTCATTTCAAAGGAGATTCACCTTAGTATAGTATAGATTCTTAAGAAATTAGGAGATGCCATAAACAATGAAGGAAGCTACAATACTACTTCTGATGTACAAACAACAACTACATGAAGGATCCAGAGATGTTAGGAGATGTTTGTTCAAGCCAAATGGAGGATTCAATCTACATGGAGTTTAGTTCTCTACGTAACCAAGCCATACCACAACTACTCTTTGAGTACTTTGTCTTAGTTTATTCCATTGCAAATGGGCAACTGGGTAACTACTAATTCAAAGAATTGTTAGAATAGGACTATAAGATGACATAAACCTATCTTGTAGTGTATAGCATCTGAGCCTGGGTACTTTTGAGATGTTTTTACTCAAAGTACTGTTTTTTGGGCTTATGTTGCATGTTTGCTGTATAAGTGCATTCGAATTTATTGGATCTTATTGGATTTTTGATTGGCTAGGTTGGTACATGAAGTTAGAATTTGATGTACAACGGCATGATTGTCATATTGAGTTATTTCCTTGATGTTACTAATCTAGAGGTAGATAGTATTTGTGTAAAGGAGAGACGAGTTACTAGCAAGATGAGGCAACAAAGAAGGTTCATGAAGAGAAGGAACTCTAGAAGACAGAAGTCAATGAAGCAGCTGATGGGGATGGACTAAGTTCGATATTATATTTGGATTCTGGAGACATACTTCACCAGTCCATGGAAGGGAGGAGGAACGAAGTAAGTTCAGTAAAGATTATCACCACCAGTTGGACAAAGATCTATCAAGGAGGATGCCAGAAAAATCACTTGAGGAGATATGTCCAAGAAGAAAAGTTATGACGTGTTTGCATATTAAGGCATGAAGTTTATCCATGGAAGTCCAAGATCAAGAAGGAAGAAGGAAAATATGCATAATACATATGGATTTGTTGTAACTCGGTGGAAGAAGTTATTATTGGAGTAATAATGAGATATTGATAGTACTTAGAGGAAGTTCTAGAAGATGTTTAGAACACTTATGTGTCTAAGAGTATTGTAAGGTTGAAGATAAAAGGGTATGAAGACTGGAAGAACCTGGATATTCCCAGTTCTGATAGAATAAAGGAGAAGTTGATCATATATTGAGAGGCATTACTAGAGATGGAAGTGGTGAAATTAACCGTCAAACAAGAGTTCGTGATTAGATCTTGGATATATATAAGGAGATAATTTGTGTTGGATACACAAACAGATTACTAGAAGGAGTGGATGATAAAGTCATCGGGCAAATGGTAGTAAGTTAGTATGGGATGACGGAAGGGAAGTACTTGGATGGAAGTACATTGATATTCGAGAGATGACATATCAACCATGACAAGAAGTACACGTACGTAGTCCAATGTTCAAAAGAGCATCATAATCATGGGAGAAGTGTTCGTTTTGTTGTGGATTGACGACAAGTCTAGAAGGTGGACCAATTGGGATGGAGGCACCTCACACATATGATACTGAAGTATCAAAGTCATAGTTTATATCTCAATTAATTGTGGAGAAAGATGCATTATCAAGAGGACTGACATCTTAGAGCCAACCACTCAGATGGAGGACACGTCAAGGTGGGGTTGTTGAGTTACAGGGTCAAACAAGTCGGGAATGTACGAAATCAGTCTGCAGTACCACACATGAAGGAAATGGTATGTCAGCTGAATTTTATAGTGATGACCAACATCCTATTCAAGTTTGAAGTTAAGATAGCATCCAATGCACAAGTTAATGTGTGCAATTCTTTTCTTGAGACCATCGGATGAGCCAATTGGAATTCTAGCCATAGTAGGAAACCAATTTATCGAAGGATGATTTTGGTAGTTCACAATATGGTGTACATACCACATATTCTTCGGGAAACTGTTGGACATATAGGAATAGATAATATCTATTTATTGGAGAACGATACTGGGGGTTCACAACATGGTGAATATACCGCGTGTTCTTCGTGAGACCATGAGGCAGAGATAGTGCAAAGTTCAAGCAGAATGAAGGATTACGAAGCTTGACTGAATGGAACCGACATAATGAAGCTCAACTGACAGAGGGTGAGAAATGAGGAAGCCTTAGGGAATTCCAAGGGGGAGAGTGGCCAAGTGTATTGGATAGTACTTGGCAGAAGATGACGTAACAACTAATTACGCAGACAGAAGCTAATTAGGTTTGTATCAGGTGCATCCCATGCAACCTGATTAGTTAACAACAGCCAGGGCTACACACCCCTGGCCCAAAATATGAGGGTTCATACAACTACCCTACAAACCACTTCTTCACACTAGTACAGAACGACACATCTGAAACAGGCCAAAACCCCCATCGGAAACGAAAAAGGGTCCGTGTCCCCACCCCCGTGGCGGATGTGAAGGCCCTCATCGGCAACGGAGTCCAAAAACCGTCGCCGATAAGGATTCTTGTTGGCAACAGTTATGTTAGACCTCTGTTTCCTTAGTGTTGATTCATCAGTAACGGAGACTGTAGTTTACCCGTTTGCATTGATGGTTTCTTCATAAGTCTATTATACCACGTTTACAGATGCCACTAGACACTTAAAATCTCACAGCACAAGCACAAAAATTATAGCAAATTCATTCATAAGGTATAACAAATGTCACTGATACATTGCATCACAAGATAACCAATTACACTTATCTTCATTGTCATCATTGACATGTCTAGCTAAATCTATCTATGTCATGCCTCACTAAACTTATCCTTGTCATTTCTAGCTAAATCTATCTATGTCATGCCTCACTAAACTTATCTATGTCATGCCTCACTAAACTTATCCTTGTCATTTCTAACTTAATTTATCTTCATGACTTGCTGTTACATTTGCCTTACAACTTTGCCAAGTTCATGAATTCAATCTTCTTCTTGGACGGTGTCGCCAAAATATAATCAACTCATCGCTTTGTCCCCGACCTTGTATTTAGCTCATTTAAATGAGCTAAATATTCGGATCAGCGCCATGGTCTGCACATAGTGCAATAAGCGAGTGTTGATGTACCGAAGGTGCCTCTTTTGTAAAGTGGTCACTAAAATGCAAAGAGAGAATATATGACTCCATGTTAGCTCACTATACATCTAGCATAAAGGACATATAACATAAAAGGATGCATAAGATAGAATAACAAACTTACAAATCCATTGCATAATTGTTGAGTACCAATAATTATGCCGGACGACAAGCGCACCTTGGCTAAGGTCCTGACTTTTTATGCAGTGTCACTGAAATGTACATCTGTTTTGCAAAGGAGTTCAGTCAGCCATGAGTTTCTTACACTACCGATTTGTGCTAGGTCTGTTCTTTTCGAGCGACACTACAAATGGATCAGAGGGAGTCATGTTTTAGCTGGTCCTATGGAAAAAAAACCTACACAGAACAATGACAACAACCCTAGTTCGTCGGCGCGATGGCCGGTCACAAATAGATGTATTACCTTTGGATCTGGCGGGAGTACGTAGTCGTCCTCATCGTCCTCCGGTACGGCAGGTTACGAGGCAGATCAGGCGACGCCGGGCTCCTTCCTCTGTCTCGCCGCCCAGGCAACCTCTTACCCTGGAGCGATGACATCTGCCCAGGTGGAGCAAAGAACGGGGACACGCTGCCATGGTCGGAGGAGAGGAAGATGCGCGCCGAAACAGTCGGAGGGAGGGAGATGCACGCCGCCACGGTCGGAGGAGAGGGAGATGCACGCCGCCACGGTGCAGCTTGGAGGCGCCGCCACACTTTGAGAGTGAGAGCGAGACTGAGAGCGATAGCGTTTAGGGTTGTGGGAATGGCGCATTTATAGAAAAGTTGAACATCGGAAACAGAGGAGATAAAAACCGTTTCCTTTGATTTTTCACTGACACAGTAGGCCTACACACTCCGCCTTCCCCTACTCGTATGCGAGGAGAGCCGCGTAGTCGTCAGTGTCGTCGCGTGGATCCTCGCCGACGATGTCATCGCCGCCCGTGCGCCCCTCCCACATCTCGTCGTCGTAGGCAGGATCATCGCGCAGCTCCGGTGGGAGGAGCCGGCGGCTCTGAAGCAGCTCTACTCTTTCCGGCGACATAGGCACTGACGCGCGGTTGAGGTGCCAGCCACCGGGGAGGCGAACCTTTGACCATGGCACTGGCCTCCTATATTGCCAGTGCCGCTCCGCGACGGCTAGCCCGACGATGACGCGGTTCCATTCAGGCGGCCGTGGACGAGCGGCTGCGGTCGCAGGCGCCCGAGGATCCGGTGTCGTCTTCCGGCGGCATAGGCACCCTCCTGTGGTTGAGGCGCCAGCCACCGGGGAGGCTAACATTTGACTACGGCACTGGCCTCCTATATTGCCAGTGCCGCTGCGCGACGGCCTCCGGCATGACGACGCGGTGACAATCAAGTGAAAGGAGAGAGTCTCTCCGCGGTTGCGGCGAACGGCTGCGGTGGCGGGCACCCGAGGAGTTGCTAGGAATATCCATGGCTGCGGCGAAGTGGCGTATTGAGATAACAGGGAGATCGTGGGTTTTTAAGCAGTAGTGGGAGGTGCCGCGGCGCCACTTGATGACGTGGAAACACACATTCGTTGGAAGACCCCAAGAGGAAGGTATGAAGTAGTGCAGCAGCAATTTTCCCTTGTAATCTACCAAGGTTATCAAACCAGTAGGAATTGGAAGAGCTTCAACACGGTGTCAACGGTGCCAGAAAATGTGGGTGTTGACGTGGACCTGCACACAACACAATCAAAGTACTTTGCTCCAACGAAACAAGAAGGTTGTCAATCTCCCCGGCTTGCTGAATACAAAGGATCAAACGTATGGTGTGGAATATGATGATGAACACAAAAAGTACCAGCGACGAAGTAAATGTAGAGTGTGGTAAAAACGGTGTTTGTATCCGTGTGGAATAAAGGATCGGGGTCCACAGTTCACTAGTGGTGTCTCTCCATAAGACGGATAAACAAGCATACATGTTGGGTAAACAAATTACAGCTGGACAATTGACAAAGTGCAAACGCATGACAATGCAATATATGATAAGAACATGTTCACTGTTAGATCTATTGGGCATTACAATAATATACATAGACCGCTTACTAGCTGCATCTATGACTAATAATCCACTCCCCGGGATAGCTTCCATGTCTCCCGTGAGTATTAAGTTGCAAGCAACAGATTATAGCATTAAGCAAAGTGTGTCATGTAAACAAAGCATATGAAAGATAAGTGTACCCATAAGCATAGCAAAGTTATTTTCTCCCTAGTGGCAATAGCACATCTACAGTCTTAGTTGTTTCTGTCAATCAAGCCCATGCACATAGAGGCATGAACCCACTATCTAGCATAAATACCCCCTCTTGCAGTCACTAGCATCTACTTGGCCAAAGCATCTACTAACAACGGAGAGCATGCAGGAACATAGATAAAACATGATATAGATAGATGAACAAACTTGATCATAACTTCTCAATTCATCGGATCCTAGCAAACACAACATATAGCGTTACATAAAGATGATCTTGATCATGATAGGCAGCTCACAAGATCTAAACATGATAGCACAAGGTGGAGAGACTACCAAATAGCTACTGCTATGGACCCGTAGTCCCGTGAAGAACTACTCACGCATCACTCCGGAGGCAGGCATGGTGATGTAGAGCCCTCCGGTGATGATTTCCCCTCCGGCAGAGTGCCGGGAAGAGCTTCAGAACCCTCCCGAACTAGGGTTGATGATGGCGGCGGCGACGGAACTTTTCGTGAATTTTCGCTCGGGTATTTAGGATTTCCCGATAAGATGTGATTTATAGGCGAAGGGGTGATGTTGGAGGGCAGCCAGGTGGGCCAGGCGGGCTGGCAGCGCGGGCCCACCCTTGGCCGCGCCGTGGGTCCGCCTCCCTCGGGTTGCCTCCTGGGCGTCTCCTTCGAGCAGGTGCTTCATCCCAGTCCAGAAATAAATCAGTTAAATTGGCGTCCTTTTCGAGAATATTTCCAGAATAGAATTTCTGAAACAAAAAACAACAGAAAACAGGAACTGGCACTGTGGCATCTTGTTAATAGGTTAGTCCCAAAAAATGCATAAAAATGATATAAAGTGTAAGATAAACATGTGGTAATCAATAAATAACAGGCATGGAACATCAAAAAATTAAAGATACGTTTTGGACGTATCACCACTATGCCATAGTAGTTACTCGGCTCACATCGGATTCCAGGAAGATAGAACATGTCCACATTGCACACGGAGACCTAAAAGTTTCCATTGCCGTAAAGGCATATATCGGAAACGGAGCCAAAATTATGATCGTTGCCAATACTATGGGTAACGGAGATTGAAATGTACCCGTAACCAATGTTGATGGGCCAGCCGCGGCCAGGTCTAAGCGGACATGGTAAAATCGTGATTTTCTGTCACCTAACTCATGCCGTTTCCATAGAGGGGTATCCGATGTGTCGTTCTGTATTAGTGTCAACTTCATCTAAACTGCTAGAGATCATCACCTACTATGGATGTCACACACGAACACCTTCTGACTGGAGCTGATGTGCTGGAAGACCTTGATGTCGAAGCCCCCATCGTGGTACTTGAACACCACGAGGTCACCAATGTCCAGCTCGTTCTCCCTGACAAAGTCCCTCCATCCCTTGAAGATGACGAGGTCCTCCTCGAACCACTGAACCTGCATGAAGTACTCACAACACTTGGACCATCGGATTGGCATGGAGGTCCTGGGCTGGGGCTGAGACCTGGACTTCTTGAGGTTGAGCTTCTTCACCAGCATGGGCTTCAATTCTGGAGGAAGGACTATGGCCTTCAGGTCGGAGTAGCTGAGCTCGACATAAAAGCGCCGCGGCATCACCTAGGCTGGTTCATTTCCCAGGCGTGGAGGACGGCCTACAATCCTCTCCCCATCAAAGTTCTTGCACTCCATCTCAGTCACAGCGGCCTCCAACCCTTGCACAACTGCCCTTCGAACTGCAGTGTTGCGGTAGATGATGTCCTGAAGACGTTCAGGAGGAGTAGGTGTCATATCGCACAGCGCCTCCCAGCTCTGCGAATAAAGAAGAACATAAGTTAGTCATATAAGCAACGACCAATGCAACATCGTGCAAGGATCAGTGGCACTGTCCATTGCAAGCGTGCAAGGATCAATTGTCACTGTTGAAAGTGCATGTGTTGCCCATGCGTGGTTCTGGTAATTAATGACAATCCTTATGGACTAATGTTTGCATTTAGATATCTTTATAGATCTTGTCCATGAAGAAGATTGGAGTTCATGTGTTGGACTCTAGAAGATTACATGACGATCAATGCTCTATTCAAGGGTTTATATGAAGAATGGTCATGTGTAGAGTTGAGCATATTGCAAGTATGTCTTGAAGGACTCAAGACATCATCCTCATGAAGTCGGAGCTAAGCGAGGCTCTCCCATAATGGTGTATGGGGGAGTATTTGGAGAAGTCTTCATCAAGCATGTGCTAGCAAGCGCAATCAAGAAAGGTGGTCCACTTGAAGAGATCAAGATCGTCATCATCTAGCTCAAGTGGAATGCGCAAGGCAAAGGTATGATCTTGATAGGGTTTCTATTTTACCGGTCTCATGTTGTTAGTTTGGAGACCGGGTTATAGGATAGGCGGCGTACTATCAAGAGGGGCTCTCAAGTGAGTAACTTGATCGCATCTTTATGGAGAGCTCAAACCTTTGCATATTTGGCATATCATCTTTCTTGGTTCTTATTTGGCTTTTATCCATGTGAGAATTTAGAGCTTGTGTTCATCTCCATACCAAGCTCTAGTTCTTCAAAAACGGATTTCATTTGGATATCTAGTGGTGTTTTTGATGTTCGAGGTTTTTCCGGTTCGTCTCTTGTAGAGAGGTCAAACTCTCCTCTTGTGTTATCCTCCTCACATGATGGACTATGATGTGTATATGCATGATCTTATAGTGCTTGTGATTATCTTCGGAGCAAGCCCAAGATAATTGAAAACGGAGTCCGGATGGAAAACTTGTTGCGTTCTCGGTGTTGGAAATATTACCGGTCCTCCTCGAGATTAGGTCCACACCTCCCATGTGTGATATCTCCTCCATATGTGTGATATCTCCTCCCATGTGCTCTTGTCGCTACCTTTCCAACCTCGTTGGTTTCATTTCGTTTGGAGCTTCCTTACAAAAGTTATTGCGGTTTTCGTTATCTGTTCCTGCAGTTTCTTCTTAGGCCGGTAGTACCGACCCAAGCCCGGTACTACCGGGTGACCCCGTCTTTTTGGCCGTGCGGTAGTACCGCAGCCAGTACCGGGTCACTACCGCATCTCCGGGAGGTTTTCTGTATTCGAGGATTTTTTAACCGGTAGTTGCCCCGGTAGTGGCGCGGTACTACCGGGTGGTGCGGTACTACCGCGTGGCTCCGTCTGGTACTACCGCTGCGGGCGGTGAGCGAGGCCCATTGACCATCATCGACGACGGCTGACTCTGCGCCGGCCGGTAGTACCGGCTGTGGCCCGGTACTACCGATGCGGCCTATTTCGTCTGCAACGGGCAGATTTTTTAGAGGACCTTTTTAAGGGGGTTTCTTCCCCAACGGTTCTTTACACACTTGAGCTCGTTTTTTCCCTCTCTCACCTCCATTGTTGACCTTCGGAAAAGCTTGCCTTCCTCTCTATCCCTCCCTTGATTCTTGCATATCTTTGAGGGAAATTGAGAGGAGATCTAGATCTACATATTCCACCAATCCATCTCTCCTCTAAGTGAGGGGAACCTTGTAGATCTTGATCTTGGAGTTCTTGGTGTTTCTCCTCCATTGTTCTTCCTCTCTTATTCCCCCATAAGCATTTGTTGCTTTGTTGGAATTTGAGAGTGAAGGATTGAGCACTTCTTGTGTTCTTGCCATTGCATTGTGTTGCATCGGTTTGTACTCTCCACGAGGATTCGTGGAAGTTGAAAGCTTGTGAACTTGTTACTCTTGGGTCTTTGGACCCTAGACGCCCGTGTGGTGGTTGAGACCCTTGTGTGGTCACTTGTAGCTGTTCGGGAGCCCCCAATCCCGTTGTGGGTTGTGCCCCGGATCGTTGTTGAAAGGCTCCGGATTTCCGCCTCGAAGGATTCCGATAGTGGAAGGTGAACCAAACCTTTGTGGTGCGGTTCATCGGAGAAGAAGGTGAAACCTTTGTGGTTGTTGAACCATTGTGTTGGTTCACACCTCTCCAACGAGACGTACTCCCCTAAAAGGAGGAACTCGGGAATACATCCTCGTCTCCGCGTGCCTCGGTTATTTCTATACCCGAGCTCTTTACTTATGCACTTTACATTGTGATAGCCTTCGTGCTTGAAGTATTCTATATTGCTATCACCTTGTTGCTTGTCTTGCTTAGCATAAGTTGTTGGTGCACATAGGTGAGCCTAGTTTATTTAGGTTGTTGGCTTGTTAATTTAAACACCTAGTTTTATTCCGCAATTATCAAGCCTAAACCGGAAAAGTTTTAATCGCCTATTCACCCCCCTCTAGGCGACATCCTTGTCCTTTCAATTGGTATCAGAGCCTGGGCTCTCTTTTTGGGCTTTACCGCCTAGAGAGTAAAGATGTCGTATAGAGAATTAGTGCACGATCCCACTCTTATATTCGATGGCACAAATTATGATGTTTGGAAAATTCGCATGCTTAACCTTCTTAGGGACATAACCCAAATTTTAAGAGAATTGTAGATATGGGTTTTTCTCCTCCAAAGGATTCCCAAAAGTTATCTTTAGAGGATGAGGAAAACTCTTATCTCGATACTCGTGTATCTAATTGTCTCATATGTGTTTTGAGCGATGTAGTTCTTGCATCAATCATGCCTTTTCGGAACGCTCATGAGCTTTGGACCAAGCTTCAAGATAAATATGAAGTGTCCAATATTATTGAGGATGATTGTTCTCCTCCACCTCCGGCCGTGACGAGTTCACAACTTCTTCCACTTCACCAACATGTGATTTGTCACAAGGTAATGATATGGTGAGTGGTGATAGAAATTGCTTTGTTGATGGTGAATATTCTATTGACTATACTTCATCTCTATCTCATTGCAATGTTCTATCTTTGGACTTAAACACTTCTAGCACTCCAAATGTTTTACATGCTAGTGTTGATAGTCCTTGCATATCATGTAATAGTTGTTTAACTAAATCTCATGATGATATGCTTCATTTGTCTTGTTGCCATGAAAACAATACTTCCATATCCTCTATTTCTTGTGTGGCTAACAATGTAGAGGAATCCCAACATTTGTTGGAACAAGACGTGGATCTCAATGGCTTCAAGTATCTCTTCACCATCTTTGTCCACTACTCATTTTTGCCTTATGGCTAAGGATTCAAAGGTTTCTCCACCTTTGGAACCCTCTCCATCTTGTGATGATGTGGATGGGATTCTCATGGAGCGCTTATGGATGTTGAATCCATAACAAAGAAGGGTGAGATGGTATTTGGTGCTCTCCCCAAAGGTAGCAAAGCTATCCCTCCTCTAAGTGAAATCATTGTTTATGCTATTAAGAGTAGGGAAATCATTGAGGACTTGGAAACTCAATTTCTCGAGAAATGTCAAATTGAGAGAGAGGATGCCGATGAAAAGGCATCCTTAATGAATGCCCTTGAGGAAGAGCAAGAGCTTCGAGTGTCTCTTGAAGAGAAACTTGAATCTCTTGATGATCAAATGATCTTATTATTGCTAAAATCATTAAGGAAAGAGATCATGCTATTGCTAAATATAAAGTGCTTAAAAAGGAAAAAGTTGAATTTGGTGTTGGCAATGCTAGACTAATTGAGGATATAGAGAGACTTGACAAAGCCACAAGGCTTTAGAAAGTGAACACTCTCTCCTTATCAAGTCTCATGATCAACTCCAAACTCAACTATCTAAAAATGATGAGCTTGCCAAGTTGTCTTCTTCCATTTCTAATTGATGATGCTTGTGCTACTAACTCCACTTCTTGTGAAGCATCTATTTTGAAGGAGAATGTTGAGCTAAGGGCTCAACTTGAGTTGCTAACTAGCAAGTATGGGAAATTGGAAGAAAGTCATGAAAAGCTCTCTAGCTCTAATGGATCTTCTAGCATCCATGCTAGGCTAAAGTTAGCTCATGAGGCTATTATGTCAAAGGTAACATCTTGTGAGCCTCATGTGGACAATGGCACAACTTCTACTAATGCTATATTGCCATGTGCTAGTCCTAGTAATTCATCCACTCACAATGTGCTACATCTTGTGATGAATTACTTTCTATGCCTTGTTGCTCTAACAATGAAGCCTCTACTTCCTCTAGTGTTTTTGTTGATACTAACCATGTAGAGGAATTAAATGAGCTCAAGGCCCAAGTCACTTCTTTGAAGAAAGACTTGGAAAAGCGTCATGTTGGGGATTCTACACTTGACAATATGTTGAGTGTTCAAAGACGCCCCAATGACAAGAGTGGACTTGGATTCAACTCCAATATCAAGAACAAGTCCAAGTTCAAAAGAAAAAAGGGCCAAGAACAAGTTAAAGATTCGGCCAAGATTGTTTGCTTCAAGTGCAAAGTTGAAGGGCACCATGTTAGATCTTGCCCTTTGAAGAAGAAGCTCTTAGTGAGAAGCAACAAGGGAAGAAGCCTCAAGTTCAAACTCAAGTTCCTCAAGTTGAAGAACGGCCTCTTCCCAAGAAGAATCAAGCTACCCCTCCTCAAGTCAAGACTCCAACTAAGAAGAGAGGAGGAAGTAGATGTTGCTACCTATGCCGTGAGAAGGGTCACGTTGCTTCTTCATGCACAAATGGTACCTTATCCAACCCCATTATTATTATGATGATTATTCTCTTCGGAAGGATAAGGTTGGCAATGTGTTTGCCAAATATGTTGGTACTCAAAGTGGTGTCAAGAAAAGAACCATTTGGGTTGCCAACCTATTGTGACTAACCTCTTAGGACCCAACTTGGTTGGGGACCAACAAGCTAAAACTTGATCAATAGGTGTTGTTGGAGGGCATTGGAGACTTGGCTACTCATGAAGAATTAAGGGATCTTCATCAATTATATTCCTCAAGCCAAGTCATTTGGATTATATTGTTCTATCTCATATCCAATGTTCCTCCTTGCGGTAACTTTTATTTAAATCATATATACATTGAAAGTTGCTTGCACCCTTGCATGTGTTAGGTTTTGTACCTTGCTAGTGTTGTATGTGTTGTGCTCTCTACTTACTTATCTTGAGTAATCAAGTATGTGTATGTTGGTTTGCACACCATTACTTGTGTTGAGCCTTATTGCTTTTATTTGATATCTTATCTTGTTGGCTCTCTTTTTGAGAGATTAATGGACTATCCTATTTTGGGGAGTGATATGCTTCGTGCACTTCACAATCCTAAAATTGTGTATACATGAGGAATACCACTTAGTGTTGACATATTAATATTATCTATTCTCTATGTGGTATGTCATGCTCATGAGAAATTCAAATTCTATAATGTCCATTAATTTCTCGAGTTGGTTTTGTTTGCCTCTTGTTTTAAAATGGATTATCACATTATGGGGGAGTAATAAGCTATGTGCATATTACAAGCCTAGAAAATGTGAACATGTGAGGTATTGCCACCTAGAATTGATATTCTTCATTATCTTATTCCTATGTGGCATGTTGCTCAAACAAGTTCCATATTTGCTAAAATGATTTTTTTAATCACTCTTTTGGATCTTGTTTGTGATGGACATTCTTGGTATGGTTTTCCCTAAATATGTTCTCATATCTTTTGGGAAACCGATTGCTTCAAGCTACTCTTTGTAGTGCTTTGCATGATCGCGTGAATATTGAAGCTATCAAGAATATCTATTTATTAAGCATGGTTTTTAAATCTTATCTTTGTCATATGCTTATTTGTTGTGAAGTTGGTCTTCAATATCATTTCTATATACCACCGAGAATTATCTCTATATACTCCTTGTCCATGACAAGCGATACTCATAATGTGGTGAATTTGTAGACCATCTTCACTTTGGTTTTTGCTTTGAATTTGCCTTATTTTTATGCCAAGGATTTATTTTGATCTAACTCTCATTTGTCTTCCTTGCTTCTTTTGGATCCTTGTTGCTCTACTCAAAAGTTCTTTATTCTTTCTTGAGTTAGGAAAAGCAATGATCCCATTCTTGGAGAAGCTATCCTACATTGAGTAGAACATCATTCTTTAAATTGGTTTTGCATTTTTGCTTTCTTGAACATGACTAGTGTTTGAATAATATGTATGGAGAGTGATGATCCATTTGTGTGCATTTTGTATTCAAATGCAAGATCATAAATAATGCACAATCTTGGGGGAGCAATCCTATATGCTTTTGAACATTAGTTGTCTTCAATTGGTATTTGATCCCGATGACGTGTCTCTTTGGAAGACAAACATTTTCGTCTTGGTACTTTGTGCCATCATGAAAGTGTAGAGGGTTTGGTTTATTCCTTGATGTATTTTCATCAATTGGTATCTTATTTCATTTGGTATCTTTTCAAAGTGGTATCTTCAATCATGTGTTGATTTGAGTTTTTGATATAATTTGGACAATTTTTTCTTGTCACACTTGTGTGTGCTTTCTTGGTTTAATTGGTGTTTTGTCCAAATTGTATCTCATTTGGTTCTTGAAAGTCTTGTGCATGCATATTTACTATATGTATATCTTATGGCATGCTTACTTTCGTTGATCCAATATATAGGATAAACTCCATCAAATCCTAAATGGCTAAGATGTGCATGAAATTCAATTTCATATCAATATGCACATATTTATGTGGAGTTTGTCCTATGTATTGTAGTTGCTCTAACTACTTTGGACCCAATGAGTTTGGGTACCATTTTGTACTTGAATTTGTTTTAGGTACATTGGAATGCATTGGAAGCTTGTCTCATTTACAAGGAAGGTGTTATCACCATGTGCTTATTGGAGCCAAGCTCGGATGATCGTGAACTCTTATCTTCTACATCACCAATGCTATCTCGGTAACAAGTATCTACCTCATGCATACTTTTCTAGCTTTCAACCTTGTGTAGGTTGTTTCATGGCATGAATCTCTCTTTTGCAATTCATTTGGTTCTTGCAAAACAACTTTGTTGCAAATGTGGGCAAGCCGGGATGATTACATATCAAGGGGAATATATATAATCATTTCATGATTCATCAATCCCATATATGTTAATCTAGCATTTCTACTCTATGTCTCACATATGCAATATTGATGCTTTTAAAATCATTTGCCTTTTGCGATACTTGTTATCTTTCTCGGAGCATCCCATTTATCACCTTATCCCTTGTGGATATTTTTGATGCTATGATGAGTGTGTTGGAAGTTCATCTATATCCCTTTAAGATAAAATTGAGCTTTGTGCTATGCTTTTAAGCAAGATCTTATTGGTATATATATACTTCCACTTGGATATCATGTTCTTCACCGTAGTATCTACTTTGTGTGTGCATGTTTCTTTGTGACTTATATCTTCATGATTGATGTCTACTTAGAAACTTATACACATGAGAGTAGTTACATCTTTATTTGGTATTCCATTTCTTTAGTGACCACCCTTGTTCCTTTTTGATTTTTTGGTGGTTTCTAAATGGCACAAGCTTTGTTTTTATTTGTTATGCGTTTGCATCTTAATAAGCTTGGTTGGTGTTCAAATTTTCTAAGAGGGAGTGAGGATTCCATGTTGTGCACACTATATTGAAATACAAATCCTTATTGTGCACGTACCTTGGGGAGTTCCCTCTTGATTGTTGGAACACTTGGTTGATCTTATCATAATATCTTCTTATGTTCTATTGGTTTTTCGGATCCTTTGATTGGTTACTTCTTTTGTCAAAGTATCTTTCAAATTTGATTTTCTTTTGCAATCTTTGGATCCTCAATATAGTTTGATCTCCTTCCAAACTATTCGTCATTGGATACGTGCATTTGATTTCACTCATATTATGAGAAATGCACACATTACGGGGGAGCTCTTACTATATTGGCCTTCTAAATTTTTCCTCCCATTTCGGCAATCGATGCCAAAGGGGGAGAAGTTTAGAGGGTTTAAGGGAATTTGGTTTTATGCTTTAGTCTCGTTCTTAAGCATTTGCCTTTCATGCTCTTGCATCCTTGCTCTTTGTTGTGCATGGTTGCTTAATTCATTATATAAACCCTCGTAAAAGGGATTGTCATCAATTACCAAAATGGGGGAGATTGAAAGTGCATGTGTTGCCCCATGCGTGGTTTTGGTAATTAATGACAATCCTTATGGACTAATGTTTGCATTTAGATATCTTTATAGATCTTGTCCATGAAGAAGATTGGAGTTCATGTGTTGGACTCTAGAAGATTACATGATGATCAGTGCTCTATTCAAGGGTTTATATGAAGAATGGTCATGTGTAGAGTTGAGCATATTGCAAGTATGTCTTGAAGGATTCAAGACATCATCCTCATGAAATCGGAGCTAAGCGACGCTCTCCCATAATAGTGTATGGGGGGAGTATTTGGAGAAGTCTTCATCAAGCATGTGCTAGCAAGCGCAATCAAGAAAGGTGGTCCACTTGAAGAGATCAAGATCGTCATCATCTAGCTCAAGTGGAATGCGCAAGGCAAAGGTATGATCTTGATAGGGTTTCTATTTTACCGGTCTCATGTTGTTAGTTTGGAGACCGGGTTATAGGATAAACGTCGTACTATCAAGAGGGGCTCTCAACTGAGTAACTTGATCGCATCTTTATAGAGAGCTTAAACCTTTGCATATTTGGCATATCATCTTTCTTGGTTCTTATTTGGCTTTTATCCATGTCAGAATTTAGAGCTTGTGTTCATCTCCATACCAAGCTCTAGTTCTTAAAAAACGGATTTCATTTGGATATCTAGTGGTGTTTTTGATGTTCGAGGTTTTCCGGTTCGTCTCTTGTAGAGAGGTCAAACTCTCCTCTTGTGTTATCCTCCTCACATGATGGACTATGATGTGTATATGCATGATCTTATAGTGCTTGTGATTATCTTCGGAGCAAGCCCAAGATAATTGAAAACGGAGTCCGGATGGAAAACTTGTTGCGTTCTCGGTGGTGGAAATATTACCGGTCCTCCTCGAGATTAGGTCCACACCTCCCATGTGTGATATCTCCTCCATATGTGTGATATCTCCTCCCATGTGCTCTTGTCGCTACCTTTCCAACCTCGTTGGTTTCATTTCGTTTGGAGCTTCCTTACAAAAGTTATTGCGGTTTTCGTTATCTGTTCCTGCAGTTTCTTCTTAGGCCGGTAGTACCGACCCAAGCCCGGTACTACCGGGTGACCCCATCTTTTTGGCCGTGCGGTAGTACCGCAGCCAGTACCGGGTCACTACCGCATCTCCGGGAGGTTTTCTGTATTCGAGGATTTTTTAACCGGTAGTTGCCCTGGTAGTGGCGCGGTACTACCGGGTGGTACGGTACTACCGCGTGGCTCCGTCCGGTACTACCGCTGCGGGCGGTGAGCGAGGCCTATTGACCATCATCGACGACGGCTGACTCTGCGCCGGCCGGTAGTACCGGCTGTGGCCCGGTACTACCGATGCGGCCTATTTCGTCTGCAACGGGCAGATTTTTGAGAGGACCTTTTTAAGGGGGTTTCTTCCCCAACTGTTCTTTACACACTTGAGCTCGTTTTTCCCCTCTCTCACCTCCATTGTTGAACTTCGGAAAAGCTTGCCTTCCTCTCTATCCCTCCCATGATTCTTGCATATCTTTGAGGGAAATTGAGAGGAGATCTAGATCTACATATTCCACCAATCCATCTCTCCTCTAAGTGAGGGGAACCTTGTAGATCTTGATCTTGGAGTTCTTGGTGTTTCTCCTCCATTGTTCTTCCTCTCTTATTCCCCCATAAGCATTTGTTGCTTTGTTGGAATTTGAGAGTGAAGGACTTGAGCACTTCTTGTGTTCTTGCCATTGCATTGTGTTGCATCGGTTTGTGCTCTCCACGAGGATTCGTGGAAGTTGAAAGCTTGTGAACTTGTTACTCTTCCGGCGGAAGAGGAGGCTCGACAACGACCTCCTCCGGCGCCTTTATTGTGCAGAGCAGCAGGCCCCCACGCCGCCGTCCGCCGGCCGACCTCCTCCGGCGGAAGAGGAGGCTCGACAACGAAGAACCACGCGCGAGCTCCATCCCGCTGGTAACAGCAAAGCCGAACACGAGCACCGCGCCGCCTCCCCACGCACCTCCGGGCGACCGACGGCCGCACCGATGATGGGTCTAGGCGGAAGCCTAGGACCTACAGCCGCCGCTCCACTACACGCACAGGACGTCCAAGGCAGACGCCATGCCCGGGAGAAAGCAGCCGCCGCCGCAGACCGGGGACGCCGCCCCGGATCCCGCTCGCAGAAGATCAACGGCGCCGTCCCCGAACGCCACCGGTGCTCCGTCGCAGCGATGCCCCAGCACCATTGTGCAGAGCAGCAGGCCCCACCTCTCCCCCACCTCTCCCCTCCGCTCCCGTGCTGTCCCCCGAGGCGGCACCGGGGCGAGACCCTCGTCGCAAAAAGAACTTTGCTCGGAGACCTCCCTTGCCGCCGCTACCGCCGGCGAGGGCCGTGGTGGCGGCAGGCCCAGTGCCTATGGTGCTGGGGCATCGCTGCGACGGAGCACCGGTGGCGTTCGGGGACGGCGCCGTTGATCTTCTGCGAGCGGGATCCGGGGCGGCGTCCCCGGTCTGCGGCGGCGGCGGCTTTCTCCCGGGCATGGCGTCTGCCTTGGACGTCCTGTGCGTGTAGTGGAGCGGCGGCTGTAGGTCCTAGGCTTCCGCCTAGACCCATCATCGGTGCGGCCGTCGGTCGCCCGGAGGTGCGTGGGGAGGCGGCGCGGTGCTCGTGTTCGGCTTTGCTGTTACCAGCGGGATGGCGCTCACGCGTGGTTCTTCGTTGTCGAGTCTCCTCTTCCGCCGGAGGAGGTCGTCCGGCGGATGGCGGCGTGGGGGCCTGCTGCTCTGCACAATAAAGGCGGCGGTCCTATGGTTCCTCTTGCGCCAAGAAGAAGATCTGTCTGACACCTCGATCTGGCTGGATTGTCGAGTTCCGGAAGGCCCCGTCGGCTAACTCCATTGGGCAATCAAGCCTGGAGATTGCCGGATCGGGTGACATTTGATCGCACGCAACCATGTTTTTTTCTGACCGTTTGGTTTCAGAGGAAGCGTCGCGAAGCACTGCACTCTGTTACCATTGGGGACATGCCTTTCTGTTTCACGGTGAAATCTGAGTGCGGAGAATGACATGGAGGCCTAAATTTGAAGACTAGTAATGGTGGTTCGATTCCTGGTGGCGATGAGGAATTTGCTTGATGATTTGTAACTTGGAGCAGCGGCAACGGCAAGTGGGGGCGACAACACAGGAGAAGCTCAGAGTCCAAACTTTCAGGGTGAAAACTCAAGGTCTGGCCTTAATTGTTTGTGTTTGGCAATGACCTTGTTGAAGGCATTGCTTTTGCGAGTGTGGATTTTCTTCAGGGTGAAAACCTATGATCTATGATCAGGTCGGCGACGGCGCTATAGCACTGTTCCCTTCTTGGAGGCGTCGTTTTTGGAGAAGCTGTACTTCTGGTGCTGTTTTGGTGGTGTTAAGCTTGCTGCTACAAGGAATAGATCATTGTAGCGGGACTTTTTTTGTTTGTAATTCTTCTTCTTTTTCTGGGCTGTGTGCATCCATGTTATCGCTAGGACAATGCGTTGTTGCAGAGGCTGGCTGGGTGTAATTGGTATCTACACGATATTAATATATACTCTTTATTAAAAAAAGGTAGCGCTTATGTGTGTCCTAGTACTTTTGCTCGGTTCTTGCCTTCTTGGTGTTGGCTGTCGATCAGCGGTAGGTATATATAGCAGCAGGTTGAAGACCGCTTGGCTACTCTCAAATTAAAAATACACGTTAATAAAATTCAAATATCGACTATCCTCAAGAACGTGATCAGAAGCAAAACCCGTACAGATACGCACAAAGGCACAGATGACGCAGAGTATTCGTACTTTCCAAGACAAGACTAATACAAATCATCCATTCCTCTGACTAAAATACAGTTCTTCTCCAAGAGTGTGATCAGTATGCACTACCAATCAAACTTCAGACAATTTTATATTATCTTCCAGTTCTTGTACGCTAAGAAATGAAGAAGTCTGACATTTTTCTCCAGAATCTTTCGTCCCTGCCGACGTAATCAGCATGGCAACGCATGTATTGCAGCACCAGGTACATATAAATATTTTGCCACAAGTCATGAGTACTCAAGTATTTTTATTTTTTTGGGCATGACTTTCCCAAGTATATCCGAATCCGTGAGTTAGATAGATGCTTGATCCCGTGGCACGTCGTACACAGAAAACACTTCTCCCGTCTCCGTTGAAAGCTACTATACTCCCTCCGTTCCACAATGTAAAATGTTTTGGAAAGCTAAACCAGCTTGGCAAAACATGTTAATGAAATAGAGGTAATAGAAAAGAAAAGAGTGCACCAGTACCCGCTCCGGTAACGAACCCTAGCTACGCCGTCGGGCCCCTCCCCTCGCTGCCGCCGGTGCTCAAGCTGGCGAAGCCTGTGCGGTAGACCGTAGACGGCGGCGGTGGGGCATCCTTCCTCGCGGTTTTAGGTGGTCTTCGTGGCGTAGGAGAGGTGAAGGGTTCGACCTGCTCTGGGTGGCCGACATGTTGGCGTCTGTTTGGCAGTGGCGTGGCGACGGGGCAGGTGCGGTGGTGCGTCGGCGGCGCCCGTGCGTGCGGGCTAGGTCGAGACCCGTACGGACCGTAGTTGATGCCCGCGATGGCGTGAGGCGCATGTTCTCCGTACGGTTTATCATGCTCCATCTTCCTGACTCGGGGATTTCCGGGCTGTGGTGTAGGGCCTTGGGAGAAATCCTTGGCGGCAAGCCTGACACCGAGGCGGTGGAACCCATGGCCGTCGCCACTCCTCCGTGGACGGCGTTGGGGTTCTTCCCCTACTCCAACCCCTACTATATGCCGGAGGAAACCCTAGGACCTGTTCGTCTGTCCGTCAACAGCGGCGTGACGCATCGCATTCCTTCTTGAAGGAGCTTTTTGGCCACCTAGTGTCCCCAAATCCTTGCGATGGTGGGTACATGCCGACCTCCGTCCGGGCATGTAGCTTTGAAGGGCGCAATGGACTCGGTCGTGGCATCATGGAGGCAATCTGTTCACTCAGTTTCACTCCGGCGTGCTCCACTTGTCGGGGCTAGGCCCCTCTTGGCCTGCCATCTCTCTTAGACGTATACGGTGCAACCTCATCGGAGCGATTATGTGTTAGTGGTTGTAGGCCCGCTATATAAATATAGCAACCAACCGATACAACCGACAGTCTCAAAATGTTGGGGCGGCAGCAGACAAACACCCAAATAAAAGAAAAAAGAAAAAAGAAATGGAGACATAGGAGGATTGACTAAGCGACGGCGACCCGCAATCGTTGCACCCTCTTCGAATAATTACCACCATGCTCCTAGCACAGAATCGACGAGTACCAAGCAGCTCCTTCAAGAAGGAAACCCACGCTGCTGTCCGGACCAACATGGTCCTAGGATTTCCCCCGGCACAGAGGGAAACAGACGAAGGGTAGCTATGACGCCCTTCAGGAAGGAAAGATGCCATCCGGAGGCGGCACCGTGTCGGTGTCGGACGAACCGACAAAGATTTCTCCGGAAACCCCCATCCACAACCCTCGGTCGATCTGTAGCACAGGAGCCTCGACTCCACCAGACTAGCCTCCCACCACCATGCGCCAACGAATCCGAAGCCACCATCGTCGTCTCACCGAAGTAACCATCACGATGTCTGCAAGACGAATGCGAGGAGAAGAATGAACCGGAGTCAGCAGTACCGCAGCCGCGCGGGAGGGAACAACCTCCACTGCCAGGACGGTAGTCGACCGGCCACGGCCGCACCAGTCCCCTTCCGATCCGGCCGGACCCAGCGGGTCCATAAAGCCCCACGGGGCACACCAGTCCTAATAGGGTCTGGCCGTGCCCATACCGGGCCCGTGAAGCTCGCCGCCACGCTGCAACAGGCCGGCCGCCGTCGCCGCTGTCCCCTGGTCCGTAAAGCCCCCACGGGCACACCAGTCCTAATAGGGTCCGGCCGGGCCCGTGAAGCTCGCCGCCACGCTGCAACAGGCCGGCCGCCGTCGCCGCTGTCCCCTGCATCATGGACCCAGCGGGTCCGTAAAGCCCCCACGGGGCACACCAGTCCCCCGTCACACACAAAATATATTTGTTTCAGTACGTGCAATTATTATCCTACTTATGCTTGTCTTGTCGTGCAAGAAAAGCAAGTCAAAAGAGAAGACTTCATAAAAAATTAATTTGAATTTCCTTATACTTTGGGTTCAATGATCGTGTTTGACAGAAACTCGACTCATGTGATATATTTTATATTTGAGTAACTTTAGTGTGTATAAGATAATCTTGAGTCTATCTCTGCCATTTGAAAATTTCGTTGGCATAGAGAAGGGATAACCAAGAGAGAGAATATAGCCTTCACCTAAAACTCCAGAATTGTGGAGAAGTGGCGAGGATGAGGCTCGTCGTTTGTGTGTGTGCTTCCTGTGGGTGGGCAGGTCGGCCGGTGGTGCCCAATATGATCGTGTTCCATGACAATTTTGGTCCATTTATAGCGGTTTTCGGCCGATTCCTAGAATCGGTCAATTCTCTTCCACATATTTAAATAAAATGAGGCAGTATGTATTGTCCATTTTATTGAAACAGTTGTGGAGAAGACATAAGTACACATGTCAATCATCAACTGTTTGTTATTATTTTGCGCCATTCCTAGATTAGATGACATGAAATACCTAAGTTACTGATTTTCATACTGTCCACAACTCCACATGATGGTTTGGTGTTGAACATAGCACCCCGGATGCAGGCACTATGGAATAGTATTAGATTTGAATTATTTTCAAAACAAGGTCATTTTGTGTTGAAGTTTTTTTAAGGGTCGATTTTGTCGCTTTAAACGGATACACTCGCTGAGTTGCCAGCTCATTCTTTGTCCTGCCTAGCACTCTTTGTTAAGAATCAGAGTCGGAATCTCAGCGGTTGACTCATGTCCTTTGTACATGATGCGTTAATTCAAATTGTTCTGATTGACGTGTCAGCTCAAGATAACATTGAGAAATGTCTATATCGACATGTTTTATCGGATGTCCCCGAAGGGACATATCAACATGTTTTCGCATGTAATAGTTCTTTAATTGGCCCTTCTTTAGGGTTGAACCCTGAATCTACCAGCATAATTGGTCTTTTTTTTATCGAAAATGCACAGCACTCTAGTTGAAAGGTCGAAATGAAGCAAGTGAACTAGCAGTTTCATGAAGAGGAGAGGTAGCTCACCAGACGATCTATAACTGCCTCTCCAGTCCGATGACTGATATCCTTCTGAGCCATTATGTTGTGAAAACTGCAACAAGAAATATCCGGATGCTACAGTTCTCATTATGTATATGAACTGACAACAATAAATATTACAAAAGAGAATTGAAAGATAATAATGTCGCATAGCAAATTTAAACCATTAAATCTGGCCTGGGAGACTATTCCCATGTCTATTCTATTTGCATTGCCTAGAAGTGAAGTAAGGCGCAACAATCCTCGGGCACAAGTATAAGACAGTTTCTAGTCGCACTAAATTTGTTTAGCACAAAGTATGCTTTCAGGGATAGTACTGAAACTTATAATATGAAGCCTGACTTCTATCCTTACTTGCTCATGAGCTCACTTTGTCTGCAAAGAGCCAATGGCATTGAACTTATGGAGTAAAAATGCATACGAAGATGCTAACCACATTGATTATGTGTAGCTGGCTATTCTCTCCAGTGTCTTGCCCAGAAGCCTTTCTTTCCTGTTGGCTCACTCCCCAGCATTGATCTTGGTGGTCGAGAACCAATTGAAAAATGCCTCCTCAAAAATGGTCGACGGAATGAATCCTTCATGCTAGAACTTGTACCTAACCTGGGTTCTCTCATACTTTTCTTCTGGTGCTTAGAGCTCCTATCTATATCAGTATCTGACATCAAGTTTTTAGATTTCCTGCTCTTAATCTTTGAGTCCAACTTACCAAACAGTTTTGCTGTACCCTTCTCACCATGGGTGCATACAGGACATGGAGGGTCATATTTCTCACTCTCTGCAGTTATACTATCCAAACAGTTTGCATGGTATGCATGACCACAGAATAAAAGAGCAACGACTCCCAGCTCATGAGCACTCCATGTAGACCGCTCCTTTAATAGCTTTAAGCACAGCTTGCAAACCTCTTGGCCGGGAGAGGGAGCAGTAGCATGTGAATCATTTGATCTAGCTATTTTACTGGTGACGGAGCCAAAGAGCTCACTGTCAACTGACCACCAGTCTCTTTGAGATGAGGCCACCAAGTCAGAAAATGTGCGAGTTGACCACCCAACAGATGACCCACCATGTTGTGAGCCTCCTGGGAATGCATCATTGCTGCAAGCAGAGAGCATGGAACTCGATGGCCTTCCTTCTGCAAAGCTACTCTCATTAAAGGACTTGAGAGATGGGATCTTGCTATCCGAGATCTGCCTGCATAACTGATGTCCAGGTGATCGACGTGCTTTCCTCATTGAAAAGGAGTCCACGTGAAGAGAATGACACCTTGAGGATGAAGGATCTGCTCTGGAGACTAGGGGTGGTGTTGAAGGAAGCGACTTTGATGTCTTTATGTCTGAAGCAACGGTTACCATGTCTAGTGATTTGCAGGAATTTGCCTACACAAAATAGTGATTAATGAAGGAAAAAATCTTTCATACCATTTGGGAAACAAGAGTGCAAGGTTAGGAAAAACTAGCTGTAATACTAAATACTGCATACCTCAGGAGGCGAACTGCTTGCTGCAGATTGAACAGCTGAAAATATGAAATGAATATCAATGAAAAATTGTTCAGTTATATAGTAAAGTGTAAATTCTGATATCTAAGAGAACTGATTTCCTTTGAGTTCCTAATTTAGTAGACATTGTAAATAGCCAGTGTAAAAGGAATGTAAGCACAACTGGTCTCGAGTGCACAGAAAAGGAAAATGCTAGTACTAGGTTAAAAAATGCTTCTCAACATGACCGCATAAGCAGCTTCATTTTCTTATCCTACAACGTCTGTATGTTTATACAATAATGTGACCACCATAACTACCCAATCAGTAATATTAAATCCCAGAAGAAAAAAAAAACACATGAGGAAGCAGATGACAAAATAAAACGATAGAACACCAATTTTTAATACCTCGAGGAACACCTTTCGAGCGTCTGAATGCTTCCATCTTCTTGTCAGATTTTTGCCATTTGACCCCACGAATATCAGAAGGGCTGTTCTCGCTGGGATGGCCTTCAGTTGGTGCAACAGAACCACTCTTTAGTTCTGGCCGAATGTTTCCACTACTGTGATTAGAAAACATTGCAGCATTTTCCATTATATCCTCTATGTGTGTGCGATTGTCCCACCGGAAGCTCCATGATGGCGAGTGTCTTGTCCTGTATGCGGAAACTTCAACTGAAGCTACTGATGGCTCAGGCCTCTCCTTGGCAGCTATGCAACAATTAGCCCCCATAATAACTGTGTAAGAGAAATCAACGTCCTTGACTGCCTTGACTTGTACACACCCAAATCTTCAGGATTCATCCATGTGACGAAAAAATGGAAGACATGCATAACATGTTCACTCTCCCGAGATGAAACTGCAAGACAATGAGAGACTTCAAGCAAATGAAGAAAGATGGAACTTCAAAGAAGAAAGATAATACTATTATGTTATATAGGTAGGGACACCGTAAGTTGTACGAGAGGCGCTGAGAGACTACAAAACCAAAAAAAAAAAAACCTCAGCAAGAAGCCAAGAAGCATCATAAGTGGGTTTATTTAAGAAAACGCAGGACCATTGTTCAAATATTAATTAAATTTTTGAGACGGCTAAACTCTTGACTTGGGACAATTGTATATTTGACTTCAATACAGAAAGAAATGCAGGAGGGGTCCTAATTGTCACATTGGGTTTGTGGACTGTAAAATATCACACATAAACAAATTTATATTAAAAAGGAATGAACATGCAAAGACAATGCGTGTTTTCTAGACATGTGAATGGCTGAACACATGTAGCAGACATAAGTTTGAGTGATTAACTGATTATATTAGCAACCTTCTGAACGTACGAACATCGTCAGGCTACCACAAAGCTATTAACTCCACCTAGGAGCTAGCCAACAGATACTCATGTGCAAGATATTCCAAAACCAACATACACTCAAAGAGAACTTATTCCTTTGAGTGTGTGTTGGCTTTGGAATATCATGAGTTGTAGAATAGAAGGCTGAATTACATGTACAAAATACTTTTCTTGTGTATCAGGTTAAATCACAATGGCAGGCATAATATAAGAATCTTCTGAAACTGATGGTTACTGTACACTGGATTTCGTAAAATTAGATAAATCGGGTATGAAAATACCAGCTGAGACCAACGATGTAAGATAAATCCGTGTGACTATGATTCACTCAGGAGTGTGAATAAACACTCAATCTATGCGTTTCAATGGGACAATCGGCGGTTTTTCCATCAAAATTGACCAACACGTACGATTTCAACTACGGAAGTCATCTACCCTACCAGTAATTTCTGACTCTGGACAAAACTAAGCCTAGCCTAGGTGCCAATTTTTTTCCTAAAATTTTTGCATCACAACATATCGCATAAAATAATCCCAATTTCGTCGATCTCTTAAAATCAACCCGAAAAAATGGCACCTAATTCACCAATTTTCCCCAGCAGCAAAAATCGAACCAAAATAACCAGAAATTACCTCGAACCAACGCGAGAATCTAGCCCCAATCGGAGGCTGGAGCGGGCGAAAATTCGCGCAACCACGTCCGCAGCTCCACCGCCACGGGCCCCGGCGGCGGTCCGGGTCAGATCCCACGACGCCGTTGGCGGGGGCTAGGGTTAGGGCCGGGAGACGCGGAGGGGGCAGGAGAAGGGGAGAGAGGAGAAGGCGTGGGTGGGTGTGTGAGGAGTGGGTACGAAGACTGGTGGGAAATGGTTTCTTCCGGGTGGAAACTCTCCGGCCACCCCAGCTCGTACACGGCGGTCACGCTGCGTTACCGGATCCGGGCCCACACACATTGACTGTGGAGCTCTCCATGTCGGAGCGTGGCGCGTTTCTGTACGTAGAGAAATTTCATGGAATGGGACGTTCACTCGCTCGCTCCCGCTGACTCGTCTCGTCTCGTAGCACCCCCAGGTGGCGCATGTCGGCCGTAGTGTGCGGTCAGCCATGTACCGATGTGCGGGCGAAGCTGTTCAAAGGGCTGGGCTGCACGACGTCTGGCGCATCATTTCTGACCGAAACTACCGGGAAAAAGTCCAAATCAAACCCTTTGAACTTGTAGGGTCAAATCGAACAGTGAACTTTGAATCCAAAAAATCAGCACATCAAATTTCGAATCTCGGTTTATTTTGAACCCTAGACATGTTTTGCGTACAGGGAAAGCAACTATCACCACCAGGATTATAGGCTACTCTTCATCTTCGAGCGATTGGCCATGACCCGGCAACAATCGAGTATTTTTTCGGGACATGGACGTCGATTAGTTGTATAGTTACGGTACCAGCCGTCGAGCAATTGGCCGTGAGGCCTTGTGGCCAGGCCAGCACAGAGAGTAGCTAGGAATCTCAGGGCAAAGAACAGGGTTGTCTGAAACGGCGAGCATCTGCAGGCTTCACGTCGGCGAACGGCGATGCCCTGTGAGCGTGGCGCGTCCCGTTCTGCCAGCAGGATCGCGTGCCACGCACTACGCCAGCCTCAGTGGCGGATGTAGAAGTAAATGCTTGGGGGTGCCAAACTCAGTATTCATACATAAATATCATTACCGTATTTTTTAGCACATGTAAGACAAATACAAGTAGACTAATTGGTATACTAGTTTACAAAATATGCATTTTTTAGGGGGTGCCATGGCACCCCCACTAGATCTGTCCCTGGCCGGCCTGGGTCTAAGTCAAGATGGACCCAAGTCAACAACCCAGGTAAGACCTGCCACGTAAGCGAAATTCTAAATCAAACAGTTTTAAGATTCAAAATAGACCGGGATTCGAAAGTTCGGTGTGCTGATTTACGGGATTGAAAATTCAGGATCACAAGTTCAAGGTTTTAATTTAAACTTTTTCCTTCCTTTTATCGTTTCCACTCACGAGTCCCAGTACCATGCCGCCGAGGTTGGGCTGGGCCAATGACATGGGTATACATATCGGGTACCCTATCATGAGGGTACCTGGTGCACGTAACGACTAAAGGCCCAATATCGAAGAGCCTACTCGAAGCCCAATACAAGAGGCCCAAGAAGATGGAGTACCCTCCAAGACTAGACATAGGCATAGTCGGTTTAGGCTTTCCTTATGTGCAAACTAGGTCGGTTATAAACTCCCGAGACCCAGCCTATTTAAAGGCTGGGAGGGGTACCGATTGGGACCAAGCCATACTCGAACCACCAAAACTCTTGCGAGATTGTCATCTCGCCGGAGCTCCCCTGTAATCGCATAATCCACAATCAATACCAGACAAGCAGGAAGTAGGGTCTTTACCTCCACCCGAGGGGCCTGAACCTGGGTAAATCTTTGCCTCTGCTTGTCAGCCGACGAAACTAGCAGTACTACCACGTTCTCTCCCCATAATCTCAACCCTAGGTCCTTAACCATGGGATTTGATGAGGGTACACCTCGTCAATTGGCGCCGTCTGTGGGAAAGAATAGTGCTGGACTCGCGGTTTCTTCGGTTCCATCGAAAAACGGCGACTCGCCGATCGGATCTACAAACGGCAACTCGCCGGCTGCATCGACAAACCAGAACTCGCCGACTCAGGCGGCACACGGCAACTCGCCGGCTCACTCGACAAACGGCAACACGCCAGTTTCACCCGCAAAAAGCACATCGGATCCTCTGATGGATTTCGAGCCACACTCGCCAGGATTCCAGGAGGCCTTCTCCGATCTCGAGTCAGGTTTGGGTTTAACCGTTGGTTCGTTCAATTTTTTCGTCAACAAGCTTGGTGTGCAGGACTTGACGGATCCATGCCAACTCACGACTTCCGCACCCGAGGCTCCATCGGCTGCGGCTCCTTCGACTGCGGATCTTTCCACCGCGTCCATACCATCATCGATCCTCCAAGCCTGTTCGTCTGCAACAACCATGTCCACACGAGAGATACGCGAGCTCATTGAAGAGCTCCAGGGCGAGGAGGCCGAATCAGCATACCGCACAAACGATCCCGAGCTGGATCTCCCACTCGAGGACAGTTTCGACTGCGGGATCTCCCTCAGCGACTTCGACGACCTCGAAACTCATATCGACAACCACGTCGACTCCGAGATCTGCGCCAACAACAACCTCGACTTCAAGACTCATAACAACCTCACCGACGCCGAGATGGGCATAGGCGACGAAGACGTCGACTGCGAGATCCGTCCAGACGAACCACTCGATGAACATACAGGCTCAGACATGAGCCTCGATGAAGATGTCGAGTCCATGACGGGACTCGAAAGTACATACATACACCCTCGGGTCATACCACAGCAGGTCTACGTTGCCATCGCCGCAGAAACATCAGAAACTGCGGCCAGCCGCAGGCCTACAGAATTCCCGTGCACAGTCACTATTGAAAGATCGATATGTCGACTAGAGGGGGGGTGATTAGGCGACTACCAAATTTTAATTCTTTTTCGATTAATTAGGGCTTGAGCAAAGTATAACAAGGTTGACTAGATGTGCACTAGGTGATAGCAACCTATGTGATACAAGCAAGGTAAGCAACGTAGCGGAAGCAACAAGTAAAGGATAGAAGTAACCGCAAAGCGAAGACACGGAGATGTTTCCCATAGTTCCTTCCCAAGGGAAGTACGTCTATGTTGGAGGAGTGTGGAGCCACCTAGGCGCTCCAATAGCACGGATGTGCTCACTCTATTCTCCGTGAGCTTTACCCGTGGGGGTTCGGCTCATTCACTATGAGGTCACCTTGATGGCGTTGACCAAGCCGGTACACAAAGGTCGGGGAACTCCACAATGAGTTGGAGCCTCCCAACAATGCCTCGGACTTCCTCCGAGACTCACAAAGGCACCTCGAGTTACAAGCAACCCAAGATGCAAGTTCCACACGGATAGTGTGGGGGGGTTTGAAATTCCTTCAGTGCGATTGTAGATCTGGACCTCCTCTATCACTCCTCAAAGAATCATGACGATTGTGTGGTTGGAGTGGGAGATCTCGAAAGTTAAAGCTCGGCAGCAATGGAGGAGAGAGAATGTAAATCGCAGCCTTTCATTGGGGAAGAAAGGGTCTTTATATAGGGGCCCTGAAAATCCAACCGTTATGCACAAAAATGTGCACAACGGTACTACCGCTGGCGAACAGCGGTACTACCGCTACTGCCCTTCACATAGTACCTCAGTGGTTCCGATGCTCAGTTGCAGCGGTAGCACAGAGTGCTACCGTAGTTACCAGGCACCGGTACTACCGCCAGAACTCACCGGTACTACCGTTGTCATGCCTCGAATAAATTCGTGGTATTCCATTGGTAATACGTGGGGGGTACCAGAGAGATACCGTTGGAGACAGTGGTTAAAAACATCTGAACGGTATCCCCAGCGGTACTTCCAGTGGTAGTACCGTTGCTGATGGCAACGGCACTTCCAGAGGTAGTACCGCTGGAGAGGACTGCCTGCGTGCTGCAGCAGTACTACTCCAGAAGGAGCGGTACTACCGCTGCCCACTGGCGGTACTACCGCCAGGACAAATTCAGCCTGGGCAGATTTTCGAACCCCTCTCTCTTCCATATGAGAACTTCTCGTGTTGATGTTTTCATCCTGTTCAAACTCAAGAACACGATTAGTTCAGTGGGTGTGTTGTTATTAACTCCAAAACAGAGGAAGAGCCTAGCATGCTCTTTCAATCTCCCCCTTTTTGGAGTTTGATGACAACACACTCACACAACTGATTTGCAAAATATAGGCAGGCTCCCCCTATCAGTATGCATCAATAAATTTGCATTTGAATACAAGATGCATACATGATAGGATCAAAGCTCCCCCTACATTTTGTAAACCAAGCAAGTTTATGAATAACACAAGAAAGCATAACTTGCACAAGCATGGTAAGACATAAAACAAGAGTTATTACACCACATAGTTCCGAACGGAAATAGAAAGTTCCACATGTCTTACACCATGCAACGAGATAGTTCACCTAAACCAAGTTCGAATAAGATAAAAAGTGAAGCACAAGCATAAAGATCAAAGAGAGAGACAACAAGAGCTTGTGCTTCCACCCATGCAAATCCCCGGATAACCTAGTAGAACTCTCTCCCCCTTTGGCATCAAGACACCAAAAAGGGAGAGGCGATGCTAGCGTCCCAAGGGGGTTCAGTCATCGTCCTCCTCCTCATCATCCTCGTCCCCATCAGCAGCCTCGGGATCAGCATCATTGCCCTCATCACTAGCAGACCCATCACTGCCATCATCCTCATCACGATCAGCCCTGCCATGTTCTTCTCCTTCACGAACCCAGGGGTCACCGGCATGAGAAGTGGAGGCATCATCCTGAAGATCGGGATCAACCCAAGTGTTGTAGCGGTGCTTCCCAATCCACTTGGAGTAAGTGGTGATTCTGTCCTCGGAGCCCGCAGGGATAGGTGCACCCAAAACTGCAAAGCGGTCGCAGTGCGTTGGCGTTCTAGCTTGGCCCTTTCATGTTCTCTCCAAGCCCTCACATTGCTATCGTCCTGGCGGCAAAAGATGGAGTGCATAGCATTGGCAACCCATTTCTTGAAGGTATTCTCTTTCTTCTTGGGCAACTCAAAAGCTGGGTCATTTTCTTCATCTTCGGTGTTGTAAGCTTCATCATTGGGGATGAGAGGCTTGAGATGCTTGTTGCGGTTCAAATCTTTGACAGAGTGAGCAATGAGAGGAGTGTCATTGTCCAGCAGCTCTAAGGGAAACTTCTTTTTGACCCATGCATGAACAATGAGCTTCATAATAAGGGAGCCAAAGATAGGAACATGCCTTTTCATAATCACTTCATGAATCTCATTCCAAAGGATATCCATAATATCCAGCTTCTTGCCTTGGCCCACCATCTCAGAAGAGATAACCATAAGGTCAATGAGACGCCCATGGATCTGGTCAAAGTTGCCCACTCGAGGCAACACCGTGTTGCGGAAAATGCGGTGCATAATGTGCCATGTTTTCTGCAGGTGCTTGGATTCTCCACAAACCCCACGACCCTGAATCAACAGATGAGAGAGAGCAGAGGGCTTCATTGGCTTGTCCATGTAGGAGATACGGAATACTTGAGCATCGTCATCCACCGTCATAAGGTCACCGTAGTCCTTCAGCTGAAGGAGAGTCGCAAAATCTGCCCAAGAGGAGGTGAGCACCTTGTCCTTGGTCATCCATGTGACAGCTCTCTTGTCGGTGTGGAAGTGAACAGTAGCATAGAACTGGAGAACGAGGTGCTCATCAAAGTCTTCATGTAAGTTGATATAGTTCAGATCCCAAACTCTTCACAAATGTCCAGGGACTCACCAAAGTAGTCAAGATGTGCTCTCATATGGTCTGTGTTGATGCAAAACTGCTTCACCACTTTGGTCTTGAAACGGGGAAGCACCTCATTGAAAATCTTCTCTTGAAACTGAGATGGAATAGGGGATTCTGGTAGCGGGGATCCTTGGTCACGACATAGGGATTCTTCCTTCTTTCCTTGACAAAAGCTTGAGTGGCATCCTCATGAGAGAGGCAGACTTCTTGGCAGCAGCTTTGGCTTGAGCAGACTGCTGACGGCGAGTGAGCTTCTCTGGAATGATTTCAGGTTCATCACTAAGGTCCTTGTCCTTGCGAGATCTCTTGGGAGCCCGAGCTGAACTGCCCCCACGGCCCTTGCTAGGTCCTAAGAAAGCAGAGACAGATAGCACAGGGGATAAGTATTGCAAAAACAAACATGATCAAAAAGAGAAGAATCGAAATTGCCCAGTTTCTGGAAAACACCAGATCAACGGTAGTACCGTTTGACAGACCGGTAGTACCGGTGCAGCGGTAGTACCGCTCCTAGGAGCGGTAGTACCGCCAGCTCCAGATCTAGCGGTTTGACCGACGAAACTGACCCGATCTATGGGATCGTCCAATGAAACTTTGCAAGTACGATTCTAAACTGAGTACCAACTATTCCCTACTACTTCTACCACAGGAGTTGCAAAAAACAATCTCTATCGAATCTCAACGAATCAACTAGGTTGAGAGAGAGAGAGGAGTTTTACCGGAACTCATTGTGGAGAGGAAGAGGGAGGAGAAGGTCCTCGAGCCACCCCACGGCCGGAGAGGGGCTGTCGTGGCCGGGGAGAAGCTCTCCCGGCGGCAATGTGCGACGGCGGCGGCTGCGGTGAGAGAGACGAACGGGGGTCGGGTGTGGGGAGGTAGAATGGGAAAAACTACCCCCCACGCCCCACTTAACCCCACTGTCAAAAAACCCTCAGCGGTAGTACCCGCCCGCTGGCACTATCGGTAGAAGAAACGGTGAAACCGCGCCTGGCAACCACGTTGTCCTGGCGGTGTTACCGGATTTCTAGCGGTAGTACCGCTACTGGTGCTACTGGAAGGTCTAGTGATAAAACCGCATCTGGGAGGTGCGAGAGCATCCTCAGCCGAGCGGTAGTACCGCCAGAACTGCCGGTAGTACCGGTACCTGATGACTACGGTATTTAGAGTGGTAGTACTGTGCCTGGGAGCTCCCAGGCAACGGTAGTACCGTTTCCAAACACCGGTAGTACCGGGCGCCTGAAACGCGCATTTCCGCCGAGAAGATCATAAAAGTTTTTGCAATTTTGGAAAGGAGAGATCTTATGGGATAGGAGGTTGGCTTAGGATGGAGTTTGGAACTGGGGGAGGAGAAACAATCCGAGTTTGCAAGAAGCAAGAGTGAAAGGCCAAACTCAAATGCTCTCCACAAAAAGAGGTCTAAAAAACCCGAATAAGATCAAATGAAGATCAACTCCTCATAAGGAGGAGGGCGGTGGCCTAGGCCACCATGTATGAGCAATTATCAACCCAAAACCGCGAAGATATATCTTGGGTTCAAGGCCAATACTCATCGTTTAAGCACAATTTGTCACCGAAGTGACCAAATGAAGCACGAATTGTCAATGTGCGCATAATAGAAGTAGTGTTGACTCATGAGTTGAGCTACACTCCCCCTATGTCCATGCATGCATCTAAACTAGTTACGATGTCTACTAGGGTATTGTGCAAGGCGGTCAAGCAAAGTTGCTCGCATCAATGACATTTAGTTCATTCCTCAACTCTCGAAATCTTGGTTCATCAAGGGCCTTGGTGAATATATCCGCAAGTTGATCCTTGGTTCCTACAAAAGAAAGGTCAATGTTGCCCCTTCCACATGCTCCCGGATGAAATGATGACGAACTTCAATATGCTTCGTCTTGGCATGTTGCACGGGGTTGTGGGCGATCTTGATAGCACTTTCATTATCGCAAAGGAGGGCACCTTGGAGAAGTAATACCATAATCCTTCATAGTTTGCACCATCCATAAGAGTTGAGCACAACAACTTGCGGCGGAGATGTACTCGGCTTCGGTGGTGGAGAGAGCAACACAATTTTGCTTCTTGGAAGACCAACACACCAAGGAGCGGCCAAGAAATTGACAACTCCCGGATGTAGACTTCCTATCCTTCTTCTCTCCGGCATAATCCGCATCCGAGTAACCCATGAGATGAAAGCTTGAACCCTTGGGATACCAAAGACCAAAGTTTGGGGTATGAAGCAAATATCGAAAGATGCGCTTAACCGCCACTAAGTGGCTCTCTTTGGGAGCCGCTTGATACCTTGCACACTTACCCACACTAAACATAATATCCGGTCTAGATGCACAAAGATAAAGCAAAGAGCCAATCATAGAGCGATAGAGTTTTTGATCGACATCGTTACCCTCGGTGTCGGTGTGGAGGTCGACGGAGGTGGACATGGGTGTCTTGTAAGTTTGAGCTCCGTCATCGTGAACCTCTTGAGCATGTCTTGGGTATATTTGGCTTGATTGATGAAGGTACCTTCCCTATATTGCTTCACTTCAAATCCTAGGAAGTACTTCAACTCCCCCATCATGGACATCTCAAATTTGCTTGTCATTAGCTTTGCAAACTCATCATTGAAAGCATTGTTAGTAGAACCAAAAATGATGTCATCTACATAGAGTTGGCATATGAAAAGATTGCCACCCACCTTCTTGGTAAAGAGGGTGGGGTCAATAACACCAACTTGGAATCCACGGTCTACAAGAAACTCTCGAAGGTGCTCATACCACGCACGTGGGGCTTGTTTAAGGCCATAGAGTGCCTTGTCGAGCTTGTAAACATGGTCCGGATGGTTGGGATCCTCAAACCCGGGAGGTTGCTTAACATATACCAACTCATTAATAGGACCATTAAGGAAAGCACTTTTAACATCCATTTGTTGCAATTTAAAGTTATGATGAGATGCATATGCAAGCAAGATGCGAATAGATTCAAGACGAGCAACGGGGGCATAGGTTTCACCGAAGTCAACACCTTCGACTTGAGAGTAGCCTTGTGCCACCAATCTTGCCTTGTTTCGAATGACAATGCCGTTCGAATCTTGCTTGTTCTTGAAGACCCACTTGGTGCCGATGACGTTCTTGCACCCATTTGGCCTTGGCACCAACTTCCACACCTTGTTGCGCTTGAAGTTATTGAGTTCTTCATGCATGGCATCAATCCAATCATGATCTTCAAGAGCTTCATACACCTTCTTGGGCTCGATGAAGGACACAAAAGCATGGTTGGTGCTAAAGCTTGCCAATTGTTTTCTTGTGACGACCTTGCTTTGGACACCTCCAAGAACTTTGTCCAATGTATGCTCTAAGCGAGTTAATTTTTGCTCTCTTCGCAATTCTCTTCTCTTCTTGGTCTCCTCCGAAGTTTCTTGAGAGATGACTTGATCATTTCCTTCATCATCGGAGTCATGTGCATTGTTTTGATCTTGAGCTTGATCTTGATGAGGACCACCTTGATCTTGTTCTTGATCATTGTCGTGTGCACCATCTAGAGCTTGGTCTTGAACATCAAGTTGTGGAGAGGAACCACTAGGTTGATCTTGTTCTTGACCTTGCTCACTTGTTTGAGGGCTCGGAGTTTGTTCTTGGTTACGGGGAGGATCTTGAGTTGGTGATGGTATGACTTGAGGAGGAGCTCGAGGAGGATCTTGAACTTGAGGAGGATCCTCTTCAATGGGACGAATGTCCCCAATTGCCATCCTTCTTAGAGCGAGCTCCATAGGTACATCACCTACAACATTAGGATCAACTTGCCCCACTTGGGAGCCATTATCCTCATCAAACTTCACGTCACTAGATTCTTCAACTTGACCGGTGGTCTTGTTGTAGACTCTATAGCCGTGAGAGTTTGTGGAGTAACCAACAAAGATACCCTCTATAGATCTAGTTCAAACTTAGATAACCGGTTACCTTTCTTGCGAATGAAGCACTTGCATCCAAAGACACGAAAATAAGAAAGATCCGGTTTCTTCCCAAGAAGAATCTCATATGGGGTCTTGTTCAATAGCTTGCGGAGATATAACCGATTTGTTGCATGACAAGCGGTGGAGATGGCTTCGGCCCAAAAGTTAACGGAGAAGCATACTCCGCAATCATGGTCCTAGCCGCATCCATAAGAGTCCGGTTCTTCCTCTCCGCAACACCATTTTGTTGAGGGGTGTATGGAGTGGAATATTGATGAGCAATCCCTCTTCACTAAGAAACCCCTCCACGGTGTAGTTCTTGAATTCGGACCCATTGTCACTTCGAATTGTCATGATCTTCTCTTGATATTGGCGTTGAGACATGTTGATGAAGTCAATGACTCTTTGTTGAGTCTCACTCTTTTCTTGAAGAAATAGACCCATGTGTATCTTGAATAGTCATCAACAATCACCAAGCAATACTTCTTCCCACCAAGACTATCATAAGATAATGGACCAAAAAGGTCCAAATGAATGAGCTCAAGAATCTTGTCGGTGGTAATCTTCGTCTTTGGTGGATGGGCTTCTCCATGTTGCTTTCCTAGAACGCATGATCTACACACACGATCTTTGGAAAACTTAATATCGGTTAGTCCAAGAATGTGATTACCACTTTGAAGATCATGGAGTGTTCTCATATTGGTGTGGGCTAGTCGGCGGTGCCAAAGCCAACCCACATCAACTTTAGCCATTAGACAAGTCGCGGCCGACATGCTCTCTTTCGAGAAATCAAGCACATACATGCCGTACTCGACATGTCCAACAAAGACTACTTTAAGAGATCCCTTCACGGTGATGATCACACTCTCGTCATCAAAATAACACCCATAACCACTTTTAGTAAGTTGATAGACGGAGAGTAAGTTGTAACCAAGGGACTCAACGACAAGTACATTCTTGATAGAGACTTCTCTAGCAACAACGACCTTGCCTCGTCCCAATACCTTAAGCTCGCGGTTGTCACCAATTTTGACTCGTGAATATTGAGGTAGAGGAGGTTCAATATCATCCACCAAGTCAATGCGTCCGGTCATGTGTTGGGATGCGCCACTATCCACCGTCCATCGACCCGCACCGGACGCCACACCCTACAAGGAATCAAGTCTTTGATTTAGGTACCCATTTTTCGATGGGTCCTTTCTTGTTAGTCACAAGGGTCTTTGGAACCCAAATAGCCCAATGATAATCATCACCATAAGAAGTGCCAACATATTTAGCATAAACATGACCATCTCTAGATTTCATAAGAACATAAGATGGGTTATATTTGCCGGCAAAGTCATTATGGGTAGGAAGGTCCCTTGTGACCTCACCACCCACAATGGTGTTGGTCTCCTTCTCTTTAGCCAACTCCCCCTCCTTCACAAAGATAATAGCTTTTGAAGAGGGAGAAGGCTTCTTCTTCTTGTTGTTCTTCTTCTTTGACTTGGTAGAGAAACCAAGTCCTTCTTTTCCAATTTGATCCTTTTGATTGCTCAAAAGGTCATTGAGGTTCTTTTCTCCTTGGGCACAAGCCATAATGCCCTTCTCAAGTTGAGATTTCAACTTAGCATTCTCTTCAACAAGGTTAGCATGCTCACAACAAATAATAGATTTAGCAATAATTTCATTTGATGTGGATGCAATAACTTCTTTCACTTGTTGACCTAGGAATTGATCATGAGACTTCTCAAGTTTGGCAAAAGACTCTTTGAGGGTTTTGAGTTCCTCATCAAGTCTCTTGTTTTCCTTCTCAAGTCTAGCATGTTCAATGCCTAGCTCAAGCTTCTCATTCTTATAGACTTTAGAAGTAGCAAGAGCATGTTCATGATCCTTTTTAACTCTAGACATGTCAATAGCATAGGATTCCTCAATTAGATAGGGCCTCCTCAAGGACCTTCTGAGTTTGCTCCTTTTCAAGAGCATAGAGAAATCCGCTATCTCATTAGCATAGTCAACCTCACGGTTTGCCATGCCCGAAATGATCTCCTCCTTTTGATCTACAAGAGAGTTAGTTTCCTCAAGTTGCTCCAAAAGAGCATCAACATTCACTTTGTCTTCTCCTTTAAGATTAGCTAGCCACAAGTCCACCTCATTTGGACTTTGGGGCTCCTTCACAACATTCTCTACACAATCCAATAAGGAAGGAGGTGTAGAGGCAATAGGTTTAGGAGAAGGAGTTACCGAGGTGGCTTTTGCCATGAGACATGTGTAGGGAATGGACTCATTTTCATTGGGGGATTCAAATAGGGATGACGGTGTAGAGGAAGGTGTAGCTATGGCAATGCGAGCGGTAGCTACAACTTCATCTTCATCTTCATCACCGGACATGTATTCTTCCAAAACTTTTCTATCTTGAACACACAAGGCATTGGAACCCTCTTCTTCACGTAGTTCTTGTTGCCGTTGCCCTTGGACTTGTCTTTTCTCACAAGCTTGCCATTGTGGTCCTCTCGATTCTCCCAAGGACAATCGGCAATGTAGTGATTGAGATTACTACAATTATAGCAAGTCTTTGGACGGTCTCCTCTTGGTCTTGCAACGAAGTTCTTCTTAGCAAAAGGTCTTGAAGATCTCTTGGAACGGTTGCCCCAAAGGCTCTTGAAGCAAGGCCATGTGCTCATAATAGTCTTCTTGGTGTCTCCGTATCCTCCTCTTCACTCCATGTTCAAACTCTTCTTCACTAGTGATGGTGGTGGACTTCAAAGCAACATTTGGAGATTGTCCCGCAAGTCCCCTTTGCCGAGCTTGAGCATGAATAGAGCTCTTGACAACCATCCCAATGGATACAAACTCGTTGAGCACGGTGTTGGAGTCAAGTGTTGAGAAGTCCGGTCTTGATCGAATGGTTTGAGCTAAGCCTTGATTTGAGGGAGTGATGGCCTTGAGAAATTTGCGCTTGATCCAATTATCACTAATCTTCTCAAAACCGAAATCATTCAAGGTGATGGCAAGAGCGGAGAGTCTTCGATAGAGATCTTCGGGGGTCTCATCTTCATTCATCACAAACTCATCGGCTTCATCTTGAACCGCTTCATACTTGGAAAGTTGAATGCTTTTGTTCCCCAAGAACAAGTTATGAAGATTCTCCCAACATTGCTTTGCCGTCGTGCACATACGGATATGCGTGCGATAAGTTGGGCTTGCGGCCGTTTGTATCATGTGCATGGCGGTGGCGTTGAGTTGATGATTGGCCTTCTCCGTTGGAGTCATGTTGTGTGGGTCTTGAGGATGGAAGCCTTGCTCTAAAATGTCAATCAAGAAAACACAACAACTAGACATGTGTGAACGCATAGAGAATTGCCAATTAGGAAAGTCTTTTGGATCAAGCTTAGGAGGTGCGCCCATATTGGCGATGTGTGGCGGAGAGACGTGTTGGTGGATTGTGTTATACACTTGTTCCGGTGGAACATTAGCATACACCCCCGGCGGCTTCCTTGGGGTTGAGTTACCATCCTCGGAGTTCTTTGTTTCGGGATTGGCTTGCGCCTTTCCGTCCGCATTGACAATACCCGTAGAAGGAAGAGTATCTACTTCCCGGGACATTTTCCAAGGAGGGTAAATCAACCTTAGGAGGATCCGGTTTCCCTAGGAACTCCTTGAACATTTCTCGCATCGATTCCTTCATGCTTATGTTGAGGTTGGTAGTGATCTCGGTATTGAGATTCGATATCTCACTCTTGAGTTCACTAACAACCTCACCAAAGCGTTCATTAGTAACCGATGCGAGAGGGTCCACGACGTCCGACATATTCTCTTAGGCGGTGAAGCCTTAGATAAGAGACGAGGCTCTGATACCAATTGAAAGATCGATATGTCGACTAGAGGGGGGTGATTAGGCGACTACCAAATTTTAATTCTTTTTCGATTAATTAAGGCTTGAGCAAAGTATAACAAGGTTGACTAGATGTGCACTAGTGATAGCAACCTATGTGATACAAGCAAGGTAAGCAACGTAGCGGAAGCAACAAGTAAAGGATAGAAGTAACCGCAAAGTGGAGACACGGAGATGTTTCCCGTAGTTCCTTCCCAAGGGAAGTACGTCTACGTTGGAGGAGTGTGGAGCCACCTAGGCGCTCCAATAGCACGGATGTGCTCACTCTATTCTCCGTGAGCTTTACCCGTGGGGGTTCGGCTCATTCACTATGAGGTCACCTTGATGGCGTTGACCAAGCCGGTACACAAAGGTCGGGGAACTCCACAATGAGTTGAGCCTCCCAACAATGCCTCGGACTTCCTCCGAGACTCACAAAGGCACCTCGAGTTACAAGCAACCCAAGATGCAAGTTCCACATATAGTGTGGGGGGATTTGAAATTCCTTCGGTGGAGATGTAGATCTAGACCTCCTCTATCACTCCTCAAAGAATCATGGCGATTGTGTGGTTGGAGTGGGAGATCTCGGAAGTTAAAGCTCGGCAGCAATGGAGGAGAGAGAATGTAAATCGCAGCCTTTCATTGGGGAAGAAAGGGTCTTTATATAGGGGCCCCTGAAAATCCAACCGTTATGCACAAAATGTGCACAACGGTACTACCGCTGGCGAACAGCGGTACTACCGCTACTGCCCTTCACATAGTACCTCAGTGGTTCCGATGCTCAGTTGCAGCGGTAGCACAGAGTGCTACCGTAGTTACCAGGCACCGGTACTACCGCCAGAACTCACCGGTACTACCGTTGTCATGCCTCGAATAAATTCGTGGTATTCCATCGGTAGTACGTGGGGGGTACCGGAGAGATACCGTTGGAGACAGTGGCTAAAAACATCTGAACGGTATCCCCAGCGGTACTTCCAGCGGTAGTACCGTTGCTGCAACGGTACTTCTAGAGGTAGTACCGCAGGAGAGGACTGCCTGCGTGCTGCAGCAGTACTACTCCAGAAGGAGCGGTACTACCGCTGCCCACTGGCGGTACTACCGCAGGACAAATTCAGCCTGGGCGATTTTCGAGCCCCTCTCTCTTCCATATGAGAACTTCTCGTGTTGATGTTTTCATCCCTGTTCAAACTCAAGAACACGATTAGTTCAGTGGGTGTGTTGTTATTAACTCCAAAACAGAGGAAGAGCCTAGCATGCTCTTTCAACTATGCTGGACGGAGCCACAACCCTCACAATCACTGCTAAGATGGCAGCAAAAGCAGATAAAGTTATCGAGGAGTGCACAATGATGCCAGCAGACGCAACACAAGAAGAGATGTTGACCTTCCAGTACTTCAACTGGCAGGAGTCACTTCGACTGAAGCAGATAAGAGCAACACTCGGAGAACGCAAAAAGCAAGCTAGCGTGTCGAGTGCGCGCAGAAGACAGCTCTCCCTGAGCTCCACCGGGCGAGCAGACACAGGACGCAGATCAAGGTTGTCACACCTCTCGCCAGGCGAGAAGGCGGCACTCACCCGCAACTTAGACAACTCCTTCATGACATACGACGAGGAAGGACTGCCGGTGCCCAAAACAGCAGCAGGTGCTCTCTACACCGCTGCAGCATACCTGAAGGCAATCAAGCCCCCAGCGGATGACCCCAACGCAAAACTACACCGCCAACAGCTAAAATCACTCGCCTTAGCTGCAAAGGCCATACGCCAAGTTCCAAGAACTCCAGGTGGGAGTCGAGACCGTGCCCTAGTCGACGCACCTCGGGAAACATTGAGGTCATACATCAGACGATGGACCGAGATACGTAACTCAGTTGGAGTGGTTTCAGAAGATATGGCCATGGATGCTTTCGTCATGGGCCTCGCCAGGCGAGACTTCAAAGAAGCACTTGGCCGCCAAAAGCCAAAATCTGTAGCCCACCTCTTGCAGATCGCGACTGAGTGGGCAGATGGAGAGGATATGGCACGCACCACACGCGGGTCCTCACCCCGTGACAAACATGAGAATAGCAGTCGAAGCCATAGAGACTCGTACAGAGACGACCGAAGGCGCAAACGTTCAAAACGTCATTACGACGATGACAGACCCGAATTCATGGCGGCTGGGTTCTCCACACCCCGCAATGATCAGGACAGAAGCGACCGACGGTCGGAAGATCGGCGAGACAGTCGAGATGATCGGGAGACAGTCGAGATGATCGAGAAGTCGAGATGATCGTCGAGATGCCAACGCAGTGACAGCTACAAGAGGAAGGATTGGCGCAAGTCACGGGCACAATCTGAGCGATCATTCGAAGAAAAGATGGACGCTGATTGCAGATTCCACCTGTACAAGGGGGACGATGGAAAACTGCGATCCAACCACTCGATGAGAAACTGCAGGGAGTTCGACCAAATGGCGACTGATTACGTAAATCGCAGAAAGGCAGCAGCCGCACAAGCACCTGCACCCGTGCCTCAGCCAAACAACGTGCCTGTTCTGATGGCACCACCTCCACCACCACAGCCTGCCCCAGGCGGAAATCTCGCGGGTGCCATACAGCCCGTGCCTCGGGTGGACGAACCACAGTACCCTCCGCCCCAAGGGCAGATGTACATGATACAGAAAGGTCGACCTTCCAACAGGGAGCAAAAACTTCGCACTCGACAGGTAAACATGGCGGTCATGTCACCTCCTGCGGTAACAGAATACTTGAAGGGCCGAAACTACAATAAGCTTCAGCAAAGAGGACCACCCTCCATCGGTTGTTCGACCAGGGCACTCTGCTCTGGTACTCGACGCGCAAATTGGAGGCTACGCCATGTCCAAGGTCTTCATGGATGGTGGGAGCGGCATAAACATCATCTTCGCAGATACGCTCCGCAAAATGAACAGGTCAGTCGAAAACCTGCCAAGATCTTCAAATACCTTCCACGGTATCGTTCCAGGGAAAGCAATAAGCCCAGAGGGCACCATACAACTCGACGTACGTTCGGGGACAAGCACCACTTCAGGACAGAGTCGATTGAGTTCGAAGTGGTCGACTGGAAATCACAATACCATGCTATACTTGGACGCCCGACGTTCGCTCGATTCATGGCGGTGCCACATTACGCATACCTCCAGCTGAAGATGCCTGGACCAAAAGGAGTAATCACAGTCAAGGGGAACTTCCAAAAGTCTGACTCTTGCGACCGAGAATTCAGCAAAATCTCTGAGATGTTTGGCATGGAAGCAACACTCGCTGATCTAGCGGTCTCCAACGATCGAACACTTATGCCAGAGCACAAAAAGGTGGCAGTCGACAGAGCATTCAGTGCCACCAACGACACAAGATCGCATCAGGTGCACCCGACTGACCCGACCAAGACAGTCAATGTCTCGTCGAGTCTGCCTATCGCATAGGAAAGCGCGCTCGTCGAATTCCTCCGTGAGAACTGGGATATATTTGCATGGTGTCCAGCAGACATGCCAGGTATTCCCAGGGAATTCGCCGAGCACTCTCTCCAGCTACTTCCAGGTGCTAAACCAGTCAAACAAACAATGCGCCGCATATCCGGCCCAAAAAGAACTGCAGTCGAAGCCGAAGTCGACAGGCTACTCGCAGCAGGATTCATCAGAGAGATCAAGAAATCACAATGGGTGGCCAACCCCGTACTTGTAGAGAAGAAGCATACAGACATCCTGCGGATGTGTGTAGATTTTACAGCACTCAATAAGTGTGTCCAAAGGATCACTTTCCACTACCTCGAATCGACCAGATCGTCGACTCCACCGCCGGGTGCGCTCGCTTGTCCTTCCTGGATGCTTACTCGGGTTACCACCAGATAAGGATGAAGGAAGAGGATGAAGAAAAAACGGCGTTCATAACCCCACTCGGGGTCTACTGCTACACCACAATGCCTTTCGGGCTCAAAAACGCAGGCGCAACCTATCAGCGCATGATGCAAGATTGCCTCAAGAAGCAGATTGGGCGAAACGTCCAGGTCTATGTAGATGACATCGTCATCACCACAAGAGAAGAAAGCACGCTACTCGATGACTTGCGGAGACATTCGCAAACCTCAAACGCTTCCACATCAAGCTCAACCCGAAGAAGTGCACGTTCGGCGTGCCAGCCGGGCAACTCCTCGGGTATCTAGTCTCAGCTCGAGGAATCGAGGCGGACCCGGAGAAAATACAGGCCATCTTGACGATGCAAAGGCCTTCAAAGCTCCACGACGTGCAAAAGTTGGCGGGTAGAGTAGCAGCACTCAGTCGATTCATCAGCAAGCTAGGCGAAAAAGCACTCCCGTTCTATCGACTGATGAAGAAGGCAGATAAGTTCGAGTGGACGCCAGAAGCCGAAGCAGCCTTCACGGACCTCAAGCGAGTCCTCACAAGCCCTCCAATCCTCGTAGCACCAAGGGAACGCGAGCCACTATACCTATATGTCTCTGCAACTAATAGGGTGGTGAGCACTGTTCTGTGGTCGAACGCAGAGAGGAGGGACACGCCCAAAGCATACAACGTCCAGTCTATTACTTGAGTGAAGTGCTCTCCACATCAAAGCAGCGGTACCCGCACTATCAGAAGCTGGCATACGCCGTGTTCATGTCCTCAAGGAAGCTGACGCATTACTTCTCCGAGCACCCGATCACTGTAATCAGCACTTCAGGGATCGGGGACATCCTCACAAACCCCAATGCGACTGGGCGAGTAGCAAAATGGCTCATCGAGCTAGCACCAAGAGACATCAAGTATGATTACCCGAAGGCCATCAAAGCACAAGTTTACCCGACTTCCACACCGAGTGGATTGAAGCTCAGCTCCCAGGAGCACCAGATGTGTCCAATTCCTGGACCATGTACTTCGATGGCTCGAAGAAAAACGAAGGCGCAGGCGCAGGTGTCATCCTCATATCACCAAAAGGCGACAAGCTCCGCTACATCCTACAAATGGGTTCGAGTTCCCATCCAATAACGAAGCAGAATACGAGGCTCTGATCCATGGCATGAGGATGGCCAAAGCCTCGGGTGCACTCGACTGATGATCTACGGCGACTCGAATTGGTGGTGCAGCAAACAATGAAGGCTTGTGACGCAATCGCAGATAACATGATCGCCTACCGTGACCTGTACAACATCATGGAGGGCAGCTTCGAAGGCTGCGAGTTGCGGCACATAGGGCGTGAAAGCAATGAAGAAGCAGATAAGTTAGCCAACATTGGTGCGACCAAAGCACCAGTGCCACCTGGTGTCTTCTTCGAGCGCATAGAGCACAGATCAATCAAAAAGAAGCGGCAACTCCTGCACAGCCGCACCAGCCAAGAGCAAAACACCTAGCACAGAGGACCCACCAGTCGAGGTACTCCTCATCGAGCCAACTTGGACTCAACCCTTCCTCGCATACATACTCCGCGGCGAGGTACCCGAAGACTTCACAGAGTCAAGACGCGTCACTCGACGATCTAAAGCATACACTGTCATCAACGGTGAACTTTACAAACGCAGCATATCAGGTATGTTCCAGCGTTGCATAGCATTTGAAGATGGCCAAGCCATCCTTCGTGATATTCATGCAGGTACTTGCGGGCATCACGCCAGCAGTCGATCACTCGTAGCCAAAGCCTTTCGCGCAGGCTTCTACTGGCCCACAGCACTCAAAGACGCGGAGGACATAGTCAAAAGGTGCATCGGCTGCCAAAAATTCGCCACAAAGCCGCACGCACCCGCATCGGCGTTGAAGACAATACCATTGGCCTGGCCTTTCGCCCAGTGGGGGCTCGATATGGTTGGGCCACTCAAAAAATCCTCCCATGGAGGGCATACTCACCTTCTGGTGGCGGTCGACAAGTTCACCAAGTGGATTGAAGCAGTACCCATCACAAGTTCGACTGCCACTACAGCAGTCAATTTCATAAAATCCATCATATACCGCTTTGGTGTGCCAAGCAGCATCATCACGACAACGGTACAAACTTCACGGCTGAGGAATTCAAATCCTTCTGCAAAGAGCAAGATATCACGCTCAATTATGCATCTGTGGCGCACCCGCAATCAAACGGCCAAGTCGAAAAGGCCAATGGGCTTGTGACGAGTGGAATCAAGAAGCGCCTCCTGGTGCCACTCAAAAGGGCTGCGGGTGCTTGGGTAGAAGAGCTCCCGTCTGTGCTATGGAGCCTACGCACAACACCCAACGCCTCAACACAATTCACTCCATTCTTCATGGTCTACGGCGCAGAGGCAATCCTGCCATCAGACGTAAGGTTCAACGCACCAAGAGTCGAAGCATACAATGAAGAAGATGCAGATGAGCACTCGAAGATGCAGTCGACTTGCTCGAAGAAGCACGCAACACAGCGCTAGCACGTACAGCTGTCTACCAGCAAGATCTACGCAACTATCACAGCCGTCGACTGCGTACCAGGTCCTTCGAGGTGGGTGACTTGGTACTTCGACTGAAGCAAAAGAAGGTGCATAAACTTGCTTCTCCATGGGAAGGACCCTTCATCATCACCGAGGTCATAGGTGGTGGAGCATACAGACTGAAGCATGCGAAGACCGGCGAACTCTCCCACAATCCTTGGAACGTTGCGCAGCTGCGCCGTTTCTATGCTTAGATTGCTCAGTCGCATAATGTAATAGGCTCATATGTCGGATGGCTGCAGGTTTCAGACGCGCTCTTTTCCTTACCAGGGTACCTAAGGGGACTGGAAGGTTTTTAATGAGGCGGCCTGCAGCCTAACATTCATAAATGGAATATAGTCAATAAATTCCTCATACTTTTCCTGCTTACTACTCGCATAGCTTATCAGCACAAACTTAGCCTCACCCGTATGCTCGGGGGCTGAGCTATCTCAAAACATAAAAGCTTTCGCTCCTTCAAACATAATAATTCAGCCACACTCGAATACTCGGGGGCTGGATCGTAACACTAAACACAAAGGAAAAAGTTGCTCAACCCCAATCAATCACTCGGGGGCTGAGCCTGCAGGCATAAGTTGAAGCTTCAACTCTCATAAAATTCATAACCTCACTCGGGGGCTATGTAATTCATGATCTATGTAAACTGTTTTTCATAAACCCCACTCGATACACTCGGGGGCTGCATACATACAAGTGAACAAATATGTACTAAGTGGCAAATTTACACTCGGGGGCTGTTCCCTATACATAAATACCCTAATCTTCTGGTTCATCCTTTGCTGGAAGAACAGGGCCCATAAGTTGCGCTTGATAGCAATCAACCAATGTCCTCGCGTGATCGAATGTTTCGTCAAGTTCGACTGGGACAAAGACGATCCAGGCACGGGTGGACGTAGCTGCAAATTTGGACGTTGACTTCGGAGATATGCCATGGTTGCGTTGGCACCGTCCACAAGCTTCTGGGTGATGAAGCCTCGAATGGAACCTGTTGACCGGAAGAGATCGAGCAACGCGTGGATTCCTTGAGGTTGTGGCCCAGTCGGAAAAACCATCTGGTTGATTCGACTGAAGGCCGACCTGCACAATTCAAGAAGCATAGTGCTCCGCCACACCCGATCTTGCAGAGTCGCAGTATGCGTGCTCGGTGCTTGTCCAATCGAAAGTGCTGGCGGCCAGTCGTGGGTTCGTCAGTTGCCATGTTCAACTGCTCATCCACGCGAGCCTGCTCCGCCTGGAAATCTTGAACAAAACCTGCAACAACACAAGTTGGGTGAACAAAAAAGAACAGGCTGTGAACTCATAAGATCAAGGCAGTCATGCTTACACTCGAGCTGTCTGTTCACGATCTCCATCTCGCCAAGCACATACTCCTCCCGTTGGGTGGGTAAAGCAGGCCTTGCCCTCATCCTTTCCAGCTCGCTTCGGGCACTCGCCAGTTCCTGCTCCTGTTTCGCAAGTCGAGCCTTCATATAACGTATTACCGCGGCATCATTTGACGCCTGAGCTCGAGATCGAGAAGGGGTATGATGCCGCGACGAACTGGATGAAGTGGCGGCTGGCCGTTTCTGTTCCAAGCATCATAAAAGTTTCATGAGAAACTAGTCACAAAGCTCAGACGAGCAACAACATACAGCTTTACAAACAGAATCATAACGAGGAACATAAATTCATACAAAGGTAGCAAAAGCACATGCATACTCGCATGGTCATAAGTTTAATTACAAAATCAAAGGCGCGGCTGCCCTACTTCTCAGACATTGACTCTGACCTAGCCCTACTCGCACGAGCGGCGACCTCTTCTGCCCGGCGCTCCATGGTGGCCATAAAAGTTTCAGCCAACTTTGCGGCTGGCTCGTTCAAATGCTTTAGGGACACCAATTTCCCGCCAGGCTTACGAGGGAAAGCAGACAGAGCGGCTTCGAAGTCACCCTCTATCCCATGACCTAAAAGGAGTTTGAGGGTGGTCTCTGAGCCGCGTACCGTCAAAGCGCGGCAAAGTTCGTCATAGTCGAAGTTCCCGGGCCCAGGACGTCTGCGAAGCCATCCACAGTCGAAGGAGGTTGGCTGGAGGGGAACACATCCTTGAACACGGCGCCGAGCGTGCTCGTAGATTTGGCGAGTGCGTCCTTGGCTTGGGTAGAGACGACATCCAGGTCGCCGATTGCGCGGTCAAGGGACAAATCGACACTCGGTTGATCTACAGGTGTCGATGCCCCAACAGCTCCTTCAAAAAAGCAGAAGTAACAAAAATGTTACATACTATTCAGTGGCAAAAGAAGTAGGCAAAAAGTGAAAGGCTCGACTCACCGCCTACGTCTCGGGTGAGGCTCGCCAGGCGCTCAGCATAATTCTTCTCGCGCAAAGCGGCGGAGTCCTTGGCATCATCCAAGGCCTTCTTCGACTCCTCGCGCTCCTTGGCGAGTGTCTCTTCTAACTCTTTAACCCGAGATTCAGCGTTTGCCTTGTCACCTGAGATAGATGGGCAGATGTCATTCACAATCGACAAGGCAAAGACTTACAGAAACCCAAGATACTTACGGGTGAGCTGCTCCATAACAGCGCGCAGATTATCCCTCTCCTGTTCAACCTGGACAAATGCTTTACCTGATTCCACCAGGTTGAGGTAGAAGGGCTGCACGCACACGAAACCAACATAAGCTATACACAAATAGGTCCAGAAGGAAGACTCGACAAAAAGACACTTACGTGTTCAATCCAAGGCGCGGGCTTGGCAGCAGAAGTTCCAATTTGCGGAGTCGATGTACTCGCAATATTGGCAGCCTCAATGGAAGTGGTCGTGGCTATTGTTTTCACAACCTCAGCCGCAACAGGAGAGGCTTCAGGCTGATCTGGAGTCGAGGCTCTCACGGTTGGAGGAGTTGGAGGTCGCACAGTCTCGGCACTACAAGTGACCGAAAGGCATACAACATAAGCAAAAGTACATAACTCACAAAAAATATTATTAAGTGCAAAAAGGAGCAAACCTGTGCTCTTCTTCATCCTCAGTGTCGAGCTCGTCAAAGTTTGGGCCTCCAAAAGGAAGCTGCCCACTCGACTGAGGAGGAGGAGGAGCCGAGCTCAAAGGACTCACGTCCAAGGGAGCAGCTGTGGTCGTAGGAGACGGAGCTGAGTTTCCATCATCCCTCACATCCGATTCCCTCGCGGGTGAGCTCGTGGAAGAAGACAAAACTTGGGCTGCCCGACGGCGCTTGCGAAGAGGAACCTCGCTAACATCCTCACTCACGGCAGGCTCCTTGCCTGTGCTTCCTCTACCCCTTCCTCTTCAACCTCTTCTGTGGGTGAAGTGGTAGCCGAAGGTAAAGGCGATTCATCCCCTCCCTTCGCTTCTACTGTCACCTCTGTTTCATAAGTTGGCCCATCTTCGGGAAGAGGAGGAAGAGTGGAGGTAGTCGAGTGGCCCTGCATACAAGATATAGCAGTCGAAAGTCAAAAAGATGCACAGAAGGATAACAAAAACAGAAGATCATATACTCGAAAGATTCACTAACCTCTGCAAAGGCTTTTCAGCCCCATAAGGATCGACTGGGCAGTCGACGTTGCAGGGCTCGCTCTGTTTAGTACTGGTGATGGACCGCACATGTGTCACCAGTTCACTCCTCGACAGCTCCTCCTTGCTCATTCGAGTGGAGTCGAGGGGACCTTCGTACTCCCACATTGGGTGGGCACGAGCGCGGAGTGGCCATACCCGCCTCTTCACAAAGGTGGCAATCAGATGCACACCCGTGATGCTGTTCAGGAGCCCTCCAATTGTCTCCAGCATAGGCGCTGCTTCCGCCACTTCTTCAGTCGAAAGCTCATGGTCCAGGCTTTCGTCCTAGCGGCTATACCAGCAGTCGAAAATGCTGGGGCCACATTTTGGTCCACTTGCACATAGAACCACCTCTTCCTCCACCCCTGCGCCGAGTCGACTGGCTTCAGGGCGAAGTATCGGGTGTCGCTGCGCACTTGGATCTGCAGGCCTCCGACTGGGTAGGTTCGGCTGTCGAGGGAATACTTTCTGGATTAACCCGCGGCCCAGTGCGACTTACTTTACTCGCACGGACAAAGGCCCACTTGGGAGCAAGCCCAATATTGAACCGCCATAAGGGGAAAGTTCTAGAAGACATATCCCGGAGGATGTGAAGACCAAGTAGTTTCCGAGTAGGCCTCTGTGGACATATTCCTTGTGGGGAAAGTTTCCTTTGTAACCTAGCGAGCCTCTGTGTATATAAAGAGGACTCGCAGGACTTAGAACGGGTCGAGCTATCAAGCCCTAAACCCTAGTTCATAACGGCGAGTACCAGATCGGATCGCCTCCATTGTAACACCTCGATTATCATATCAATACCAATCTAGGGTAGGCAGGAAGTAGGTCTTTTACCTCACATTGAGGGGGCCAAACCTGGGTAAATCTGTGTTGATCTTTGTTCCTGCGATCCCAAGCTCGAGATGCTCGACTCGCGTAATCCCGCACCTACGAAGTCATCTATGACACCTGACGTGACAAACCCACGACAGTTGGCGCCCACCGTGGGCCTGCGGTCAAGAGCGTCACGTTCCGCGCAGGATCCATGAAGGTAGCGGAAGATCTTGTTGTTGGCCGTATCATCACGGTCGATGGCACACCCCTCATCGACGATTCAAGCTGGGGACCGGAAGCAGATTACTTGGAGACCGGCCACGTCATCCCCTTTGGGTCCATCAACGTCTTTGTCGGCTTCATTGGCGGCGAGTCAGAGGATCCATCGCAACATGGCGACTCAGAGGAAGGAGTCGCGGTAACAGTGGACCAAGAAGAAGAATCTATCAACTACGAGTTGCTGCCTCTTGAAGGCGAAGAAGGCCAATCCATTGAGTATGTCCTTGAGGAAAGGCTATGCGAAGCCCTGTGGATAGTGGCTCGCCCTCTGTAGAAGATCGGCATGTTGAAGGGGTCTACAGGACCACAGAAGCAGACGAAGGGCTGGGCATGCCACCAGGCAGCTTAGCCCCCACGCCGCCGGAAGCAACAGAACAAGCCGCGCTAGACGCATCTGGAGTCGCGGTATCCGCCGCGATCACGCCAGGAGTCGCGGCCTCAGGAGTCGCAAACAGAGAAACTCCACCTGGAGTCGCTCCTGCGGAATCAGGGTCAAGGGTAGCCCCCAATGCATCAGTCACACCGCCACAAGGAAGCGTGCTGCATACGCCGATATCTGCGGTTAATGCGGCTGCTAGGGTAACAGAACTAGAGGCTACCAGGATCGGCTATATGATGAAGTCCAGAGAATCGCGGATGAGAGAGCCAGGCTGGCGCGAGAGGAACAACGCCTCCAACAAGAGCAACTGCGACTCATCGAGGAAACCAATACTCTGCAAGGAATACAGGCTACCTTGCCACACAGACGCCACACAAGTCGCCTGCAGCCAGGAACAGTAAACCCTACGGAGTTGTTCCAATCGCCTGAACCAGCAATTGCGATCCCATCAGTCGCCACCAACACAATGCGCCCGCTCGCATGGTCAGGGGTCGTACAACCTTCAGTCGCGGTACCCGCACACGTGGCACCATCTGCCATGGTTATGCGGCCCGTGGCCCCGTTAGCCGCGCCAGCGGTTCAAGCAATCGCTGTACCATCAATCGTACCAGTGGTTCCATCCTTCACAGCACCAAGAGAAGCAGAGATACCTGGATCGAGGGCCATAGTGCAGGCTAACAACAGGGCCATGATGCCCCCGCCACTGCCACAACCAACCTTTGTTCAGCAGTCGCCACAGCAGCCTCAAAGGTTCCACACACCGCAAGGACATTATGTTAGCCCGGTAGAGAACTTCTTTGCGGCTACAAACATCCTGGCAAGGTTAGCACCAGCAGGAAACGCACCAATAGACAGAGAGGCGAGACGCGCCATTGAGATGCTGAGCACAGCAGTAATACAGCAGGCAAACATGTCCGAACACGCAGGGCGGCTGCACTCCACTCCCTACAATAGCAGAGCGACGGCAGAAAGAAGCATCCACTCGGAGTCGCCGCGCGTTGCGACTTCAAGTTCGGCTAGGCGACAAAGGGAAGATCAACCTGCGGCTCAGAATCAACCTCAGCAAGCTCAACCCGTAGAGATTATGCCGCCGCGCGCAGCGACTAATCAAGTAGAAAGACCAGCTTCGTCCAATCTATTGTCGCGAGTCAAAGGCCCGGTCTGCTTCAGCGAAAAAATCAGGTCTGAACCGTTTCCTGCGGATTTTAAAGGTCGCCAACTACAACGCAAGCATAGACCCTGTCACTTGGCTCAACAATTACGAGATGGACATGAGCATCCTAAACGCATCCGAAGAGATCTGCGCACGTTACCTAAACATGATGTTAGAAGGCGTAGCTCACATATGGCTGCAGAATTTGCCACCAAACTCAATAAACTCTTGGGATGAGATGAAAGAAGCTTTTATCAAGAATTTCCAAGGAACATGCAAGCGACTCTGCAGCATAGAGGATCTTGAGCGTTGTGTACAGAAGGAAGGCGAGTCGAGTCGCCACTGGATGAGAAGGGTCACCGAGATCATACATTCCTCGGATAACATACCACCCAGTTCAGCAGTCCTTGTCATGGAGAAGAATTGCAAATTTGAGCCGCTAGTCCACAAACTAGGTCGCATGAAGGATAAAATCAAGAGCCTAAGCGAGGTAATGGCGGCGGCCAACAAATATACTAGCTCGGATAAAACCAGGGACGCATCTGATGGGGAGGAAGAGGAAAACACTGGCAAGGGAAAGAAGGCCAGTAGCAAGCCTCAACAACAGCAAGCTAGCAATGCCAATGCGAGTTATAACAAGCGCAAAAGCGAGGAAGGAAACTCAGGGTTAGTCGCAAATACGAATACTCGTTACAAACAAAACAGCAGCAGAGGAAGGAATTTTCACCCTGTTAATTTGGAAGAGGTTTTCAACCGCCCCTGCGACATCCATATAGGAAAAGATGAGAAACCACCCAACCACACGAAGGCACAGTGTTATCATTACAAAAAGTGGAAGGATGGACAGCCACTCAGCACAAACTTCAATCATCAAAACAACGAGGAAGGTAAACACTGTGGAGGCAACAACAGCAACAACGCCGTCCCAAATCCGCAGCCAGATCAGCCACAATTCCCAAAACAGTTGGGTCAGTATCATACCATTGTGGTGAATACTTCAAGGAGGGAACAAAAGCTGCGACGACGCAATCAGGCTGTTAATGCCGTAGTACCAGCCGTCTCACAGTGGATAAAGTGGTCCGAGTAGCCAGTGGTTTGGAGCCGCGAGGATCACACAGGAGAAATAAATGAAGAAGGAAAACTCGCGCTGGTCGTTGCTCCTCAAGTCGCAGGATACAAGTTGAGCAAAGTACTGATGGATGGAGGCAGCAGCATCAATATATTATATTATGAAACCTTCAAAAGAATGAACCTCCAAGAAAAGCAGTTATACCCATCAAGAACAACGTTTCACGGTGTTGTGCCAGGCATATCAGCTCAGCCATTGGGGCGAATCAACTTGGAGGTCGCCTTTGGGACACAAAGCAACTTCAGGAGCGAGTACATTTGGTTCGAGGTTGTAGATTTCCAGAGATCGTATCATGCGCTGTTTGGCAGAGAAGCATTCGCAAAGTTTATGGCTAGGCCGTGCTATGTATACCTAAAGCTTAAAATACCAGGCCCTAGGGGAGTCAACACCATCAATGGCGACAAAAGAATAGCTCAAGAATGCGAAGAGGGCGACAAGGCCATAGCCAGAGCAGCTTGCATCGCAGAGAGCGCGCCCATGCGCGAGTCACAGGAGAATTTTGATGACATCATGAAGGCTAAAAGGCACTTGCCTGACTTGCGACTTCAGATTACGGCCGCAAGGGAGGCAAGGAAATCAAAGGCTACAAGCCATTGCCAATAAAAGACACATCCCAGGCATCGCGAGTTGCCATCAGCAATTATTAAGAGTTTACATCATCAAGTAAGCCACTCAAGGCTAAAAAACTTCAATTCTGATCGCCACCTAGGCACGATCGACCCCATTCTGGTTGCGACTCAGGCGCGACCGACCCAATGCAACAATTCTGATCGCCACCTAGGAGCGATCGACCCCATTCTAGTCGCCACTCAGGCGCGACCGACCCAATGCAACAATTCTGATCGCCACCTAGGCGCGATCGACCCAATTCTGGTCGCCACTCAGGCGCGACCGACCCATGTAACATCTCTGGTTGCCACCTAGGCGCAACCGACCCAAGCATCACTTCTGGTCGCCACCTAGGCGCGACCGACCCTGTGTATCATATAATGATTCTGAAATAAAGCATCTCAAACTACCAATTGAGCTATGAGTCTTTTATTTTTTAATCATTGGTCCCTTGGGGGTGCGGCAGCTTTTTAGCGCGGCCTATTCCTTGGGATCGCCAAACAAGTGGCATTTATCGTGATTATACTCAACCTCTCTTGGATGCGACTTGCACTATGCGGCCAAAGTACTGGGGGTGCGGCGTCAATCGAGTTTGATTGCCTATCATGGCCGCTCACGACCCTGAACACGCACTTTTTACCTGGGAAATACTGAGCCGCACAAGGGCCTAAGTGAGGAAAAACCGAGACAAATCATAAGGACCAGCCTATTGGTCGAAACATGTACTGCTAAGAGTACTTAAGCAAACCATAATATTGTCTTATGACACATAAATTCTAACAATTATTACAGGCCGCTGGAGTAATTTCTAGCAATTATTCTAACAATTCTTAAGCCACTCTAGCAATTATTCTAACAATTCTTTTCCTGCGGAATCACCGCACTGGATGACGAAGCGGGTAATTTCTCCCACCTGCTTCCATCTGCATTATACTTGCCCATATTGGTCGCAAGATCTATCCCCTCCACCAGCTCAGTCGCGTGGCCGCGCATATCCTTCCAAGTCGCCGCATATTCTGAGGCCGTCAGTTCGGTGCCATCCACCTTCTTCGAGGGCCTACCTTTTGCAACCTTGGCAGCATCAAAAGAAGGATAGTATGTCTTGGCCAAAGAAAGAGCATGAGCCGCGCCGGTGCGAGCTGAGGACTCCTTACAGTCTAAAAAGAACTGAGGTGCCCTAAGCAGTCTTTTTAGCAGCCCTTCAGAATCACCGGGGACTGGCTTGGTCGGCAGCAGGCACTTAGACAATGATTTCATGGCATCACAAGTTCTTCGCGAAAAATCGCGGATATACTCCAGCTGTTCTTGAGTGCGGCCGCGCTGCTCTTTGGCATCTTCACCTACATCGAGGCATGTCTCCGTCAGCTCTACAGCATACAGGCAAAGATAGTAGAGAAAACAGATGCAGATATGAGTCGCAACACATACCAGTTAACTCTTGAGTCATGATGCACACTTTAGCGTAGACGAGGTTATGGGCATCAGAAACTTTCTTCAACTTTTTCTCAAGCTCGCCAATGGAAACAACCTTAAGCCTTGCGTCCTCATTGGCATCAGCAATGGCGTCTTTCTGAGCACTGACTTGGAGGTCCAGCTGCTGGACCCTTTCTTGGAACTTCTCTTCAACTGTTTTAAGCCGCAGCTCGGTGGCTTTGACTTGCTCAGATAACTTGAAGCTTTCATCAGATAGCTCACCCATCCTGGTCTCCCTTTTCTTCAGCTCGGCGTCACGCTGGCCAAGGAGCTCGCGCAGCCTTTCCAGTTTAGAGGGAGTATCCCCCAGCTGCTTTTCCAAGGCAAGTTTGGCAGCCGTTATGGAGCTTAGTTCCTCCTACGAAGGGTGCATCAGTTAGTAAGTATATATCAACAGATAAAAGAGAAGCATCAAGTCTCCCTTTACAGTCAAAGAAGAAACTTGATCCTTGGGGGCTAGAGACAGATAACTGGAGATAGAAGTTTACCTTATAAGCCGCAGACAGGTCAGACAGTGCCTTGCGGAGCTCCATGGCTTGCTTGTCATTTGAGGCAATGATAGCCTCTGACAGTCTCTCAGCGCGGCTTGTGGAGGAGGAAAAAGCAACCTCAGTGTGCAAAATTGGCGACTCAATAACTGGCGCATCAGCATCCTTTGCCATTACATCTATGGAGGAGGGGTTGACCTTCTCCACGTCCTGGATCATAAGGGGATCCGTTCTATCCTCCAGAGCCACCTCTTGGGTGGCTGTGTCAAGAACAGGGATTGTGGCCAAGTCATCAGTGGTGGCCACGCCCTCTACCATGGCGGTATGAGTCGCAGAGAGAGAACGCGGCTCAGCCGCGGTTTCGGAAACAATTCCAGGCTCAGCTGCGGGTTTAGCCGCACTTCTGCAAAAAGCAAGGGCATTGTGTGAAGAAGAAGCACATAAGCCAGAATAAAAGTATTATAAGCACAGGGAAAAGTCACTAACTCTGGAGCCATCTTCACAAAGGCCATAAGTTCACCGCTTGATGGTGAAGACAGTCCTTGGGTCCCAGAATCTACGAGCAGAAGTTTTGCGTGTCAGTAGAGGAAAAAGAAAAAAGCATTCAAGATGGCAAGACAACAGAAATTACCAGAGTGGGGACCCATGTCTTCTTCAGCCGAGACGGTGGCTTTGAACACACGCTTGGCCGCGAAAGAGGCCGCGCCCGTAGCAGGCCTGCGACGCTTCGTGGCCTCAGGGTTTTCCAGAGCATCAACCTCCGGCTCCTCACGAGATAGCCTCTTGGAGGCTCTGCGTGGAGTTGGTCCGGCCGCGGCCGCAGAGCTCGTGGCTAGTACTGGACTGTCATCCTCGTCCAGTTCAGTCTCTTCATCCTCTGAGGCCGCAGAGGCAACAAAAGGGATATCAGCAGTTTCGCTGCCCTCTAGAGTGGGCAGCAACTTCTTTCGTGCGGCACGCTTAGGAGCAGCAGTGCCGGAGACGGTCGCAGGTAGCGACCAGTAGTTCTCATCAGCCTGGATCAGGAAGATATAAGTTGCAGTATCAAGAAAAGGAATGCGACTCAACTACGAAGACAAAAAGACAGAGAAGAGGAGTTACCTCAAAAGGCTTGTTGTTAACACTAAAAGGGGCAAGCCCCACCTTGTCGAAGGAAATGTCCTTCCCCTCAGTCACGCGGTAAATTCTACCCAATCCTCAGGCCTCCAGTCCGAAGCCTTGATACGATCAACGCCAGCAGAAGTGCCTGTGCACTCAAGAAAGGATCGTTGTCGTGGACTCACGGGCTGAATGCGCCATTTGGTCCAGCAAGAGAGAAGATCAAGACCAGTAAGACCATGACCTATTAAGGCACGGACCTTGATCAGCGACTCATTAATGAAGGGCATGGCCGAGTCGCGGGGTTTTGATTTCAGTGCCTCGGTAGGCACGAAGAGGGTGTTGGACCAGGAGGGAAGGCGAGTTTCGTCCTCCAGTGAAGTATCTTGGCAATAGAAGAAAGATTTTTGCCAAGCCCTGGGACGATTCGCCAGAGCCAGTTTGGGAAGAATAGAGTTTCGATGACGTTGCAGAGAGATGGCGCCGACCTGAACATAGGCGCCACCCTTGGAGACAAGTTGGCTGTTGCAGGTGAAAGAGGCCAGCCACAGATCGATGTTGGGGGCTATGCCAAGATAGTCCTCGCACAACACATGAAAGTTGCTCACCTGGAGCATTGAGTTGGGCCCGATGTCGTGAAGACGGAGGCCTAGGCGTTGCAACAGATTGCGGAAGAAGGGAGAACCTGGCGGCGTGAATCCACGCTCCACGTGCTCCACGAACATCACCAGCTCGTTGGGCTTGGGGCGCGGCTCGATTTCATCGCCTGGCGCCCGCCAGACGCCATCCTCCTTCGGCGGCAAGAAGCCAGCTTCGGCCAGATCTACAAAAGTTTTCTCCGTTACCCAGGATCCTTCTCAGTTGCAGGAGATCTTGCACTTATCGTCAGATGGCTTCGCCTTGGGCGCCATTGCGAAGGGAAGATGGGATTGGGAAACTAGGCTCGAGTCGAGGAAGAAGACGGCGCGGCTGGGGATGAGGAGATTGCAAGGGCAAATGGATAATGACCTAGGTGGCTGCAGCTTATAACTGAAGGGCCCCGTAACTAACGACACAATTTGCGCTCGTAACCAACGGCACAATTTGCGCCCACAAAACAAGCAACGGTCCGCAAGTAAAGGGAACAGAATATCTCCAGAAGCGGGGATGAGTCGCACAGATAAGTCGCGGCTCTGAATCGCATCAATCAGAGATTGGTCAGAACGCTCACAATGCGGCTCAACAACTACCTCAAGTGACCAGGGGATCCTCACCGTGAAGTCCTAACCAATCTTGGGGGCTAATGTCAAGGGAATACTTTCTGGATTAACCCGCGGCCCAGTGTGACTTAGTTTACTCGCACGGACAAAGGCCCACTTGGGAGCAAGCCCAATATTGAACCGTCATAAGGGGAAAGTTCTAGAAGACATATCCCGGAGGACGTGAAGACCAAGTAGTCTCCGAGTAGGCCTCTGTGGACATATTCCTTGTGGGGAAAGTTTCCTTTGTAACCTAGCGAGCCTCTGTGTATATAAAGAGGACTCGCAGGACTTAGAATGGGTCGAGCTATTAAGCCCTAAACCCTAGTTCATACGGCGAGTACCAGATCGGATCGCCTCCATTGTAACACCTCGATTATCATATCAATACCAATTTAGGGTAGGCAGGAAGTAGGTCTTTTACCTCACATTGAGGGGGCCGAACCTGGGTAAATCTGTGTTGATCTTTGTTCCTGCGATCCCAAGCTCGGAGATGCTTGACTCACGTAATCCCACACCTACGAAGTCATCTATGACACCTGATGTGACAAACCCACGACATCGGCCGCCTCGGTTGTTTGGCCGGACCATGAAGATGGACTTCCACAATGCCCAACTCGGAGCAACACCCAAAAAACACTCGCACAGCGTGATGAAACACGCAATGTGCAGAATACCGTTCGGGGTGAGATCATGGATCAGCACCCCGTAGGCAAAAAGCAAACCTCGCACAAAATCATGGAGGGGGAGCGAGAAACCCCTAGGCAAAAACTCCGCGAAACAGACGCGCTCGTTAGCGCGAGGCTCGGGAAGTACCTCTTTGGGCGAAGGTGCGCGGACGAGGAGTTGGTCAGAAGGTGGCAGCAATCCTTCCTCGCGCAGCTTGTCCAGCTGCGCATCCTTCAGGGTGGATTTCATCCAATCCCCATTGGTCTTCTTGAGGTCGACGGCGGCCGCAGATGTGCTAGCCGTAATCTTCTTCCCCTTCTTCGCCGCCGCATCGGGCGCGGCGACAGCAGTAGAGGCGGAGCGCTTGTTGCCCGCCGCTTTCTTCATCGTCAATGAGGGGGTGGGAGAGCGCACAAAGCTTTAGCGCAGGAGCAATGGAGGCAGAGCGTGAGGAAGATAATGGAGCAGGGGCGGCGCGCAGAGCAAATGGCAGGTAAAAAACAAATGCCAGCGCCGTTCCCCTATTTACCACAAGACAAAAGCAATCACAGCCATTCAGATCCAAATCGTGCGTTACGCACGCAATCTGACCGTACACGTGGCAAACGCGGAGGGCAACCGTCGCCGGCCACTCCGCCCACTACGCACGTAAAAAGAGGAGCCATCATCACGCTTGCGGAAAAGTGGGCCCGTATAGTCAAATCAAAGTCCAAACGGCACCGTCTTCGGTCAGCTCTGCACAAATGGGCCCACCTACGTGTCACGTCCCATCAATCGCAGCATAACGCACGCCACGCGTGTCAGAAATCGCAGTCGAAATAAACGTCATCCCTGACGTCATTGGAGCATCTGTTCAGAAAATACGTTCGAGTACGCTGAACGCATGTTGTTCATTCGATTGCCCTGATTAGTTCGGATGTGACAAAACTTTCTTAAGGCAAAATTGGTCACTCGACCGTTTCTTCGACTAAGTCATATTACTCCCATCGGGAGCGTGTTCAAAAAATTCTTCGACTGAAGATGCTTAGGATAATGATTGAGATTATCCTCCATTTACAAGTAATACATCATAATCTCGGGGGCTACTCCCATCGGGAGCACTGTCGTGCACCCGATAGAATTATGGCACAAATTATTTCGATTAACATATGCAGAGTTTTTGAGATTATCCTCCATTGCAAAACAATAAAGCACAATCTCGGGGGCTACTCTCATCGGGAGCGCTGTCGCGCACCCGATAGCATAACGGCAAATATCAGTCGACAATGGGCATGACTCGTCCAACAAAGTTCAGAAATCATACTCGAAACATTCCCGAGTTGCGTCAGTCGCAAAAACCTCGGATGCTGCATGCATAGTGCAAAGGTAATACCCGCTGAACTTTCGAGCTGGGCTAATGACCATTCCAGCAACGTTAATCCTTACACTTTCCGTGTCAGCAGACATGATGAAAAATCCCGACGGACGCGTTGGGTAAAATTCAAAGTTATACTGCAGATCGACTCAGTAAGACCTCAAGCGGCCTAGTCGAATCTGATCAGTTTGTTCCAGATTCGAGTCCGGGGACTCGAGTTTGATTGAAAGCTAGTAAGGTTTTACCCGAATGAGTAATTAACCAGTCCCGATCCGTCGAGTGTACTGGGCCTGCTAAGCTATTATCCCATGATCATCATAAAACACAGTCGATGAGATACTCGACATAGCCAAACGTGTGCTATTCATACAGGAATTCCGAATTATATATACAGAATTCAAAACATATGACGTGCACTTACGAAAGAGTCCATGCCCGATTCTTCGAGTCAGACAAGCACTCGGGGGCTACTGACGTGGGTATACATATCAGGTACCCTATCATGAGGGTACCTGGTGCACATAACGACTAAAGGCCCAATATCGAAGAGCCTACTCGAAGCCCAAGACAAGAGGCCCAAGAAGATGGAGTACCCTCCAAGACTAGACATAGGCATAGTCGGTTTAGGCTTTCCTTATGTGTAAACAAGGTCGGTTACAAACTCCCGAGACCCAGCCTATTTAAAGGCTGGGAGGGGTACCGATCTGGGACCAAGCCATACTTGAACCACCAAAGCTCTTGCGAGATTGTCATCTCGCCGGAGCTCCCCTGTAATCGCATAATCCACAATCAATACCAGACAAGCAGGAAGTAGGGTCTTTACCTCCACCCGAGGGGCCTGAACCTGGGTAAATCTTTGCCTCTGCTTGTCAGCCGATGAAACTACCAGTAATACCATGTTCTCTCCCCATAATCTCAACCCTAGGTCCTTAACCATGGGATTTGATGAGGGTACACCTCGTCAGCCAACCTCACTTCTCGGCTCCCTTTTGCGCCACTTTCTGTTGGGCTACCACCTGGGCCGTGATATGGGCCCAGATGTCCATCTCAGAGAGCAGACGGCCGGAGTCCGGAGAAGAGAAGAGATCGATGGAGTTTTTTTTTTGCAAATCTAGATCGATTGAGTTTGAAAGGACTCTGTGACCTGGTTGATTTCCATTGCACGCACGACCAGACATCCGAATAGTAGAAGAGAGCAGATCGTTGGCGGTTGAGAGGAAGACGGACCCCGGCCGGACCCTGTACTCTCTCTCGGTTCATCTCCATCCTCTTTGAATAGGACACGAGACGAGACCACAACGTACATACTCAATCGGGCAACAAGTTAAGTTAGGAGGAAAGAACCCAAATCAAACGGCAAGCAAATCGAGATCGACGTCTAGTTCGTTCGAGAGAACAATCGGCAAGTCACTGCTGGAGCACCAAGGCAAGAAGACGGCCATGCTGGTGACCACGGCGGCGGCGGGCAAGACCGCGATGAGCATGAAGAAGCAGGAGGAGAACGTGTCGCGCATCATATCGAGGCTCATCGCCAAGGCCACGCCCTGGTCGGCGCCGACGCGACGGAGAAGTTGATGCAGCTGGAGACGAAGGTCAGGAAGGTCGAGTTGGCCGTGAGAGACGAGCAAGACGCGGCCGTCGCGATCACCAGTCCCCGCACGAAAAACGGCTGCGTGAGCTGCTGAGCCAGATCAGGCCCACCTTCCAACTGGTCGAACGCGCATATCGTCTCCCTCCCGGCGAGCACAAACCCGTTCTACGAGGAGAACTGGGTGAAGAAGAAGCTCGGGTCGTCTGTGTTCCACACTGTATCAGGCGGGACGGAGATCAGGAAGCTGATGAAGAGCATAGACCAAGTAAGGACCGTCATCGACACGGTCCACGACAGTTGGAGATAATCTAAACTTACTACGAAAAGGAGGTTTAAGTTTTTTGAGGGTTAGTTTCCTCGAGTCCAGCGTGTGTGTGCGTTGAGTTGGAGACTAGATTCATAAGGAGTTGGCGTGTCAGTCTAGGTGTTTCGGGAGGACAGACTGCAATTGCTATCAATGGTGAAGTGGGACCGTATTTTAGAAATAAGAGAGGTGTTCGCCAAGGGGATCCTTACTCACCTATCCTTTTTTGACTTTGTGGTAGATGCCTTGGATACGATCTTGCTCAAAGCTAGTGCAGCTGGGCACATCCAATGTGTGATTCCCCATCTTATTCCTGGGGGGATCACACACCTGCAGTATGTTGATGACACTATGGTCATGATCCAGAAGTCTGATCTAGCAATAGCAAACCTGAAATTCTTGCTTATTTGCTTTGAGCTAGTGTCAGGTCTTAAGATTAACTTCCATAAGGGTGAAGTTATAGTTATGGGGTGCTCTTCTAAAGAGCAAGCTCGAGTGGCTGATGTGCTGAACCGTGGGGTGGGCACATTCCCCTTTACTTATCTCGGGCCAATAGGCTTAGCCTGGTTGACTGGGAACCACAAATAGATAAAGTTGGCCACAAGACTGAGCCTTGGCAAGGTAGGCTCATGTTGTTGGTTGCAAAGCTCACCTTGATTGACTCTTGTCTTTCGAGCCTCCCAATTTTTGCGATGGGTTTGTTTCTTTTGGGCGATGGGACTCATGCGGGTTTTTACAAACACTTAGGTAGATTCTTCTGAGAGGGCGCCGACAAAAAGCGCAAGTACCGTATGGTTAAATGGGAACATTTGTGTTTGCCTAAGGACTAGGGCGGCCTTTGCATCATGAACTTCAAAACCATGAATATTGCTCTGAGGTATAAATGGATTTGGAGACTGTTCACGACAGAGGACGAGAACAACAACATCTGGGTAAGAATTCTTCGAGCCAAGTATGATGTTACACATTTTTTCTCGATCACTCCTCAGGGAGGTTCACAATTTTGGCACAGCCTCCATAAGATCAAGCTGCTATTGCTTTCTGGAACGATTGGTGGGTAGGGGAGGGCCCCCTCAAGGACAAGTATCACCGCCTGTTTGCCACCTTCTCGGCGCCTGCCATTCTTGTATCTCAAGCCCATATTGGGGTTGGATGGAGATTATCTTTCAGAAGAGCGTTTGGTCCAGAGGAGCTTCACCAATGGCAGGAGCTGCAAGCTGAGATAGAGAATATCGAGCTAGAGGGAGTCAAGGATAGTGTGTCCTGGACTCTTGAACCATCCTCTCAATTCTCAACAAAATAGCTGTATAAGAAGATGTGTCACGGAGAGCAAGCCTTGGGAGCCTCAGATATCTGGTCCATTTCACTGCCCCTGAAGATCAAGATTTTCATGTGGCAGCTCTCTCGAGGCCGCCTACCTTACAGGGAACAGATTGCGAAAAGAAAGGATCCCTCTAATGGTTTTTGTGCCACGTGCGGGCAAACTGAGACTGTTAACCACATTTTCTTTGAGTGCTTTCTAGCTCAGTTCATGTGGAGTGGGGTTCGCGAGATGCTGGGAGTTTTGTGGCAACCTGCTAGTTTTAGCGAGGTGTTTGCAAATATAAATGGCTTTTCGGGTAGAACTAGAAAGGCTCTATGGATTCTTTTCGCTGTCTAGAGCTGGGCGCTTTGGGTCACGCAGAACAAGTTTTCTATCGAAGCAATTTTCCCACGCCAACCTGCTGACGTAATTTTCAAATCTTTGCTTTGTTTTCAGTAGTGGAGGCCACTAATCAAGCCTAAGCTCCTGCCGTTGATCGATGAGTTGGTGACTTTGCTCCAAGGCATCTATCAAGCTACCCACTCGCCGGTGCAGCAGCCCAGGCACCTCCAGGCGTCTACTTAGCCTGTTTTAGCTGTAGTCTTTGTTGGGTGCATGTTTTGTTCCGCAGAATCGTGTCATTCGTGCCTATATGGCATGTAACTCTTTAAAACTTAAGCTAGTATCCCCAACGCCCTGTCTCTATGCTGCCATTTGTGGCTTTATTAAGTTAAAACTGGGCATCTGGTGTCTTGTGTCTAAAAAAAATTGCCTCCCAGATGGAGTTTCTGCACCTCTTCATTCACGCCAATGTCAGCTTCCTTTGCAAAACCTTCGAAGGAAAGATCATATTATATTATCCAAGGCATACGGTGTAAGTCTACAAGCATTCTCACGATATTACACACAAAAAAAATGTTTCCAAAAAAGGATGGAACCACAAGACCATCTGTACAGGACCTTACACCCATTACGGATCAGCTTGAGAGGAGACTAAATGCTAGTTCTCGTTTTTTGGATCATGGAGGCAGACTGCAGCTAGTTAACTCGATTCTCTCTTCACTGCCTAGTCATTATCTCTCCTCCCTTAAATTGCACAAGTCAATCATCAAGATTGCGGATAGATCAAGACGACATGGTTTATGGGCTAAAGGAGAAGACAACACAACTTCCAACTCGCTAGCTGCTTGGCCCCTTGTTTGCAGACCGAAACGTCATGGAGGGCTAGGGATTATGAACTTTGAAATTCAGAACAAGGCCTTACTCATGAAGCAACTTCACAAATTTTACTGTAAAGAGGATGTGCCCTGTGTTAAATTAGTCTGGTCACTATATACCCCAGGAGAAGCCCCCCACGCTCAATCTCGTCGTGGATCGTTCTGGTGGAGAGACGTGTTTAGCTTTGTTGAAAGCTACAGAAGTGTTGGTTCCTGCAATATTGGAAGTGGTGATTCCATCCTTTTTTGGAAAGATTTTTGGCTTGGGAATGAGCTGCTGAGTGATAAATTCCCGAGGCTATTCTCCTACACGCTAAATGAAGACACTACTATCATGACTATGGCCAATTGTACAGATCGGTATTCTCTTTTTGCTCTACCCCTCTCTGTAGAGGCCCACGAAGAGTTCTTGGAGGTTGGAGGTATTTTACAAAGGATCATTTTAAATCCTAATGAAGCTGACTCTAGAACCTTCCAGTGGGGGAATTCTTCTTTTACCGCTGCGAGCTTTTATAAGTTCACGTTTGGTGCCTTTCCGATTGATCAGTCCCTTGTCCAGATTTGGAAATCGAAAGCCCTACCAAAACTAAAAGTCTTTCTCTGGCTCCTGTTCATGGATCGATTAAACACTAAGGACACGATGCAGCGCAAACATTGGCACATGGAAGGAGGCCCGAATTGTGTTCTCTGTCCTAGACAATTGCTTGAGGATCACGATCACTTGTTCTTAATTTGAATGTCCATTTGCAGTAAGTTGCTAGGATAAATACAGATTTCGTGGGACTGCACACTCCAGGTTTCTCAGCGTTTTGACAGAGCAAAATGAGAGTTTAGAGGGCCATGTTTTTGGGAGATTGTGGCGTCTGCTCTTTGGAACATCTGGAAGGAACGAAATGATTTCATCTTCAAATCGCAAAACCCCTCAGAAGCTAGATGGAGAGTCAGATTTCAAGGGGACGTGATGCTACGCCAATACAGGGTGAAGAACACAGTGGTTCAGCCCTTGCTTGATTGGATTTTGTCGACATTTACTTAACATGTTGCTGTTTCTCCTCTTGTACCCTCTTTTGTACCTTTGCTTCTTCCCTCCCTGAACTTCTAGCCTCCCTGTTTTCTCTCGTTCTGTAAATTTTCTCCGCCATGAATGGAAAATTAAACCGTAGGGGTTCTCCCCTACGGTAGAAAAGTCAAAAAAAATAGTCTAGTTCTACAAACAAACCAAGTGATAAGGATCAACGTGATCCAAAAGGGTCTTGGCCCAATCTTTCACGGCGATCAACAAAACAGCAGCTAAGAGAACCCAATCTGAAACAGATCAAACTGATTCCTCTTTAATTCCTCACGTTAGAATTGACCAAAATCAATTCCCACGCATGGTACAACATCAGATCTTGAAGATCAGCAAGCAAACACAACGATATGCGCCCCCAAACATTGGGACTTTTCTGGTCTATTCTTTAACTCGAAAATAACAAGTCTGAGATACATGGCGGCTGTCGTGACCCTTATATAGGGTGACTCAAACCTAACTCGGTTGGACCGGCCCAAACCGAACCTAACACAAACTCAAATGGGCTGAGCCCAAACATGGTTCGAAACAAGTAAAATAAAACACACGGAATAAAATAAAAGACTATGTGGAGCGCCTCAATCTCCATGTCTCGCCTCTAGCTCGGTGGAGTCCGGAAGTTGGGTTTCACCTCATCCTCGAGAGGAACCTCAAAGCAGAATTGTCCAATCTTCAAAATATATGGAGGTGGTGCGATGGCAGGGCTAATAGGCATCCTCCCCCCAACTTGAGAGGAAACCGTCCTCGGTTTCACCTTAACGATTTGGACCTTCTTCTTCACAGCAATTGCATCCACTTTCATATCCTTGTCAAGCATTGGCTGCAGCACATGACGCTTCCATGAATGCCACAAGGAATAAACATTGGTACGCCCCTTGATACGTCTCAAACGTATATATAATTTTTGATATTCCATATTGATATTATACCAATTGTTACATGTTTTACATACACTTCATATCATTTTTATACATTTTCTGGGACTAACCTATTAACAAGATGCCACAGTGTCAGTTCCTGTTTTCTGCTGTTTTTGTATTTCAGAAAAGCTGTTTAGGAAATATTCTCGGAATTGGACGAAAATCAACGGAGGTCCCTATTTCACCGACACGTTCACGGAGTCCAAAGGAGAGACGGAGAAGCGCCAGGAGGCGGCCACACTTGGGCTTGGCGCGGCCCCCCTGCCTGCCGCGCCGAGGGGTGGTGTGGGCCTCTCGGGTGGCCTCTGACGCCGCCCTTTCGCCTAATTATTCCTCCCGTCTGGAAAACCCTAAATACCCGAGTCATATTCCACGAAAAGTTTCAGAGGCGCCGCCGTCATCAACCCTAGCTCGGGAGGGTTCTGAAACTCTTCCCGGCACCCTGCCGGAGAGGGGAATCATCACCCGAGTCATACTATTTTCCACACCATACGTTTAATCCTTTGTTACAGCAAGCCGGGAAGATTGACAACCTTCCTGTTTCGTTGGGGCAAAGTAGTTTGATTGTGTTGTGTGCAGGTTCCACGTTGGTGATCGAGCAACGGTGCCACCGACAACCTTCTGAAGTGCTCCTACTCCTCCTGGATCTGACAACCTTGGTTTCTTACCGAGGGAAAATTTGTTGCTGCACTGCTTCATACCTTCCTCTTGGGGTCTCCCAACGAACGTGTGTTTCACGTCATCAAGCATATTTTTCTGGCGCCGTTGCCGGGGAGATAGAAAACTTCGGCTAGGGGAGTCTCACGCTTCCAATCTCTTTAATTTGTTTTTTCTTGCTTAGTTTATTTTTATTTTATCTTGATTGCTTTAAATTATCAAAAACACAAAAAAATTAGTTACTTGCATCTAGTTTATTTTCGTTTTTGTTATTTCATCATGCTTCTCCCTAAGTTTACTTTAAAGGATATATCGGTGGGTAGTGGGTCTATCATTGGAAGAGATAATATTGAATAATTCTTTAGTCATGTCAGTAGACTTAAAGATTTTGAAGATAGGTCCTTGGTAAAACTTGCCCCGAATTATGAAATTGTTGCAGCCTCTTTAGTTCACATGTTGGAAGCTAGGTTTGTTAATCTTAATCCTATAATGCAGCAAATGTTTCTTAAACTTCATGATATGGAAGATGGTGAGAAGAAAGCTTTTGTTTTAGAAACCCTTCTTAAAGAATTTGGTGATGTTGCTGGGGAGGCTAGAAAAGTTTTTATTCGATATAAGATGCTTGGCTATTTTATTGATATTGCCAATACACTTGAGAAAGTGGAAAAAGATAGGCTTAAGTACACTAATGAAGCCAATTATGAGGGGGAAGTTAAAATACCAATACCTTTTAAACTTGTAGGAATGCATGAGGCACTAGAAAAGAATTTTGATTGGATTGTTACTGAAAACCTATTTGATAAGAATAGTGTGCCTAAAAGTATTGAAAGGGGAGTTTCTGAAACCTATATAAATAAGATACAATGCATTGTTGAGAAAACTTCTAACCTTTCTGTTGATACTTCTACACTTGGTAATACTTGATGCATGCTTTGTGTCTAACTAAAAGGCGCTAAAGAAAAGCGCTTATGGGAGGCAACCCATTATTTTTTGTATTTCTGCAATTATTATTTTTATTGAGTCAAGGAACTTGTTTACTTCTGTATCAACTTCTTTGTATCTTTACTTTTTTGTATTGTTGTGCCAAGAAGAGTTTCTAATGATAAGATGATGCTAGATTTTGATTGCTGCACAGAAACAGATTTTTGCTGTTCACTGTACGAAAATTTAAATTCACAGAAATGTGATTTTAATCTGAAAATTTTTGTGCGTAATCCTGATGTATGTATGCATCTTTCGTTAGTTCAAAGTTTTTCGATCTGAGCAACGTAAGTGCCTCGAAAAAATTCGTCTTTGCGGACTTTTCTGTTTTAGACAGATTATGTCTTTTATTTTGCATTCTCTCTTTTACTAGTGTTGGGTGGAATTATTTTTTGGGTGGAAGAGCTTCACATAACATCAGTGGCAGTAGTTAATGTTTAAAGTAATGGTCATATTGCGTCCTTACAAAACATGTGAGTTTTTGATTGATGCACTAACCCTCTAATGAGATTTACTTTGAATTTGGTGTGGCGAAAGTTTTCAAGAGTCAAGAGAGAAGAGTAATATAATAAGATCAAGAAGAGTAAAGAGCTTAAGCTTGGGGAGGCTTCCATGGATCTCCCCAGCATATTTCAAGAAGACTCAAGCGTCTAAGCTTGGCATCCCCTTCTTCATCGTCAAAATTATTAGTTCATCTCTAGTGAAACTATATTTTAATTCTTTCACATCATATGTGCTGTTCTTGGAGCGTCTGTGTGCTTTTATTTTCAGTATGTTATTTTTATTTTCTGATATCAACTTGATTGGATCCTAGCATTCTTTATTGGGAGAGAGACACGCTCCGCTTTTTCATTAGAATACTCCTATTCTTCACTTATACTTGTTGAGTATTCATATCTAGCGCTGTTAAGCTTTTAGCTCTTGTTTTATGTATCTCTTGTCAGAGCTATTAGTTCTTTTAAAGAAAGTACTCTCTTACTTCACTTATACTTGTTTGGAGAGTAATTGAAATAAATTGATTGGTGTTTGGTTGGAACAGAAAATGTTGCATGTGGTAAATAGTATAATGGAAAAGACTTACATACTCTTGTAGATCACTAACTTGGATAATTTGATACTTGTCAATTGTTTTGAGTTAACAAGTAGGTCATGATTAAACTTTTGCATCATGTAAGTTAACCCCATTAGTGAAGAACTACCGTAAAACTTGTTGAAATTTGGTTTGCATGAGTGGTATCTCTAAGGTCTAGATATTTTCTAGTAAAAGGGTTTGGTTAACAAGGAAGACAGTGTGTAGTCTTATAATTTTTGCAATATGTTGGTTATATAAAATTTGTTGTACCGGTTGATAGTCTTGTTTGCTTAAATAGGGGTTTTTTAATGGATTGCCCTTAGTTGTGCCCACGACCTCAGTTTTGCCCCTAGTTGCGAATCGTCCTCAGTTTTGCCCCTAGTTTGGTCGCGGCTGCTCTAGTTTGTCCCGAACGGCAAGTTTGAAGTCTATTCCGTCTGATGGCGTTACTGACAGTGGGCCCTGGTGGGACCGCCTAACTGCCTATGTGGCCGGAACTTACAGGAATTTCTTTCTTTTTGAAGATTAAGAAAGATCCGAAATAACTTGAAATAAGGTGGGACCGCCCAACTGCCTGATCCCCAATCTATCAGTGTGCGCCCTGCTCCCGACCGGCCGTCGCCAGCACCACCACTAGCGCCGCCGCCACCAGCGCCGCTGCCAGCACCACCTACGCCGCCACGGCCGTCCCGCGTCGCCACCAGATCCCACCACCAGATCCGCCGACCCCATAAGATCTGCCGACCCCATAAGATCCGCCGCCGCTGCCAGGGGCGCTCGTTCCGCCACGGCGGCCGCCACCTGCTCGACCCGCGGCAGGGCTCCTTCCGTGCGCCTGGCCGGAGCGCTAACATTTGAGGGGCTGGTGCACCCCACCAGGACACTAGCGGCGAAATGGAGAGCGGCAGCAACCCCGGAGTATTTGGCATGGCACGCATTGGGCCGGAGACCCGCCGCGTCCATGACTGGGTTCCCGAGGGGTAAGGCTTCCAATTTAGCTTGTGTGTGCATTTCAACAGTGGATTCGACATAGGATGATATATATTTCTACAATTGGACATAGATTGCTTGTGCATTTGAGGTTAATTCTGCAATTGGAGTTTTGTGTGCATTTGAGCTTTTGCTGATTGCGTCTCTGTTTTCTTTGGTTAGGATGGAGTTGCGGTATGCTTTCTTGTTGATCATTAGAAGGGACCGGTACATCGTGGATGTAGACAGTAAGAAGAAATTCCATGGAGGTTTCGATTATTCTTTGCCAATGGATTGCAACTGGAGTTTCAGACAGTTTGGGGAGGTCCTTTGCAGCACATATCCTTGGGGTTTGCATGACGAAGTGGAATTCAAATATTACGATGGGTCCACAAATTGGGTGAAAGTTAGCAATGATGCAGAACTGGCTACCATGTTTGCTAAACATAAGGAGACAGATACATTTAATGTGAGGCTGCAAGTTGATGTGGTTGTGCCGGAAGTTAGACCTAGGGAGACAGGTTCATCTTCTCGGACAGAAACATCTCGTCGAAAAGCCACTTCTAGCCAGAATAGTTCAGTTCATCCAAATGGACGTGGTGGCTCGACAAGCGTGGGCAGAAGGGACCCTGATGAAGTGGAGGCAGATGCTGACATCTCTTGGGATGATGAAGAGAGGCTATATGGTGATGTTGTTCAGAATTTACGACGGACATCTGTTGCTGCTGAAATCCCAGATGAGGCTGACAATGAGGAAGAAGATGATGAGGAGGAAGACCTTCCAGCTGTTGAGTGGGATCCTGAGAACCCTCATATGGCAGTAGGTACAGTTTTTGCATCCATGAGTGAGTGTAGAAATGCCTTTGTGACGTACTGCATCAAGGCAGAACGTGCGTTCATCGTTGACAAGAGCGATAAAAATCGTTACACACTGCATTGTGTGACTGAGGGTTGTCCATGGAGGATGCACGCATCCAAAATGCGAAGAAGCAGGAATATTCAGGTCAAAGTGAACCCTTTTAGCCACACATGCGAAGAATCGACTCTCAGGAAGGAAACACTCACTAAAGCCAAGTCAAAATGGGTGGCAGAAGCAATAAAGAAGTGGGTGACAGAAAACCATCAAGTGGGTACAAAGGAATTAATGAAAAACATCAAAGACAAGTTCAAGATAGATTTACCATACATGAGGGTTTTCAATGGTAAAGAAAAAGCTATGGAATCTATCTATGGTAACTGGCAGGAAAGTTTTGAATTGTTGTATTCATTCAAAGCTGAAGTTGGGAGGACCAGCCCAGGAAGTATTGTGTGTGCGTAAGACTTTGAACTTGCTTTCACCTCTTTGCGTTAATGCACGCATGCAGGGTCACGTCGTGCAGGGTCACGTCGCATCCTAGCCCAGCTATTTTTGCAGTCACCGCATTGACCGCAACGCAGCTTCACGATGTGGCGCGCGCGCACGTACTACTAAGCCTAATTCACACTCGTCATCACGTCTTTCACACAGTTGCGCCCGTAACTTCTTCATCTACCCCAATTAATTCACACTCCTCATCGGGTCTGTAAATAGTGCCAAGCCAACTTCCCTTCTTCTCATCCATCTCCAGCCCCTTTGCCTCCTCCTCCCTCTACCACCATGTCGACCTACTCTCTCCCTTCCAGCCCCGAGTCCGTCAGCGACGAGGACAACCACCCAAACCGTCGAGACTGGTGGGAGGCGCCGGAGGAGCCGGAGGAGAAACCTCCGAAGCGTGTGCGTCGGCGTCGCCAGCCGTGGGCGTCGGGCCCCTTCGTCCACAATCCCGACGCTGACGAGGTCAAGATCGCCAACCGCTCCGATAAGGAACGACTCCAGCGCCGCCTCGCCATCCTGGAGAACAAGGAGAAGAAGGAACTCGCCGCCGACGAAGAGAGGGAGGAGGAGAAGGCGGTGGGGAGGGAGCGGCGCACCAGGCTGAAGCGCCGGGAAAGGGAGGAAAACCGGATCCGGGAGGACAATCTTCGGGCCTCGTCCAACCGCGAGATGGCGGACAGGGCGGCGGATTGGAGGGCGTCGGCGCCGGCGTCAGCGCTCCCAGCACCGCCGATGGAGTAGGCCAACCCCCGGCGGTTGGCCGGCAGACGGAAGGGCGCCCGCAGACGAAGGGGCGCCAGCGGTTAGGATTTAGGGCCCTATATGAATTTTTTTCTTTTTTTAGTTTAATATATGTAATGTGGGTAGGGCCCCTCTATATGTAAAGTGGGGCCAATGTTTGTGTTAATATAAAATAGTGTTTGCTCGTGTTTGAATTATTTTTGAACAAAAGTAATCCACTAACTTCTAAATTAGCTTCACAACTCATCGTCAACGAAAATGTGCGTCAAATGTGATATGGAAACATGCATGAAAACTTCTAAACCAAAACTTATTCATATTATTAATCCCAATAGAAACATGCATGGAAACTTTTAAACCTAAACTTATCCAACAATAACATGCTATGGAAATAACATTTAAAACTAAACCTAAACCTAAAGTGTGCATGTCTGTTTTTTTGCTGAGAGCACTTCATTTAGGGCATGTCTAGGTTTTACATGGGCCTGGCCTTTTCTCGTAGCCGTTTTCAATTTTTTTTTCTACTACTGAACTGAACCTGAACTGAACATTGCACAAAATCATAAGAACTGAAACAAACCAAACCAGGGCTGGATTCCTGACGCATTTATTCCACGTCTTAGCCATACACAAATTGACCATGTCAAGCTAACTGGAACACTAACTACATTATTTTTGACTAATGATCAGCAAATAGACAACTCCAAGAACAATTGCACATAGATAAAAAATTGCAGCCAGCAGATTGCTCTGCTTCTTCAGATCGACAAGCTTCTCCAGCTGTTTGGCCATCTTCTTCAACTCGTCCTTCTGCACCCCATTCTGCACCGTAGCAACAACCCCAATAGCAGATCCCAATTGCTCCACCGCCGGTGGCAAATTGGGCACCAGGGATTTGCCCTCCTTTTCAAACCTCTTGATGTACACATCAAGCCACTCGAAATGGCCACATGCCTGCAAATACGAAAACCCAAATCGGATGCATACCCAAATCGGATGAAAACCCAAATCGGCTGAAACCCAAATTTGAGGAAACATAAAACGAAATTGAGAGGGGGGAAACACATATCTCACCTCCCCCGGCTGTTCTTTGCTCTCGCATATCACATACTCGCGCCCGCGGTTGCCGTTCTTGTCGCTCGTGGTGACCCGCCGCTTCAGGGACGCCGTCCGTCCGCACCCAGGGCACCTTCCCAGCGGAACTGGACCGAAGCGCGGCCATTTAGAGTCGGAGACGGAAGCGGAGCTCGTCGACATGCCGCCGGAGAAGAAGGGGATGTCGCCCCTGTAGCTGTACCAGATGGCCGCACCCTCCACGGCGATCTTCCAACCGTCGGCGGCGCTACCCGTGGACGCCGCCCTCTCCGTCGCCCGCGTCCAGCTCCTTCCTATCAACAGGGGTCGCCGCCCACCTCTGCGCGTGGCCGCCCTCTCCGTCGCTTGGCTGATTTTCCTGCTCACCGCTGCGAGCTCCGGGGCCGCGCTCCGCCGCTTTTACAGCGCAGCCGCAAGCAAACGGTCAACAGCTGGTCCCACAAGCCGCGCCAACGGTTCTATTATGGGTCCCACAAGCCGCGGCCAACGGTTGTCTTCTGGGTCCCATAAGTCAGCAGTCAACGGTTGTATTCTGGGTCCCACAAGTCAGCAGACCTGACGGAGACGGCAAGAGTCACGGAATGAATCCTTGCGCACAAACTAGGGGCAAAACTGAAGTCGATTCGCAACTAGGGGCAAAACTGAGGTCGTGGGCACAACTGAGGGCATCCTGATAATTAACCCGCTTAAATAACCTTGCTAGCCTAAACTCTATACTGAGAGGGAATGATTCTCGTGCATCCAAATCGTTAAGCCAAAATCCATGCCATCTGTGTACACCATAACTATCTATATGTAGTATTTCTTTGCCACTCCAAGTAAATTTTTCATGTGCTACCTTTAAAGTATTCAAAATTGTTACTACTCCTTTTTGTGTCAATGTTTACCAAGCTCATGAGGACGTGGTGGATGTCTTTATGTCACTTGTCAAGCAGACTTTACCTTTAGACTAGCGGCATATACATTCGCTTATCTATTAATTTTGCAAAATGAGCTGGCAACGGGGTGACCAGTCCCAATTAATTACAACTTTAACCGCTTAATCTCTTCACATTTTGTCAACTGAATACTCAGTGAAACATCTGCATGTGTAAACCAAAGAGAAAAAGAGGGATGATCTGCCTTGCTGGTAGAAATAACGTCCTTCATGGGAGCCGCTCTTAAAAATCTGTATGGTCGGGGTCATATTGTACTTTCCACTACTGATTCGTTGACCAATTAACATATACATCTCAAAACTTAATTTTTACTCTCTATATGATTTCAAAAACTAAAAAGCTCTAGCACATGATTTAATCCCTGCTTCCCTCTACGAAGGGCCTTTCTTTTACTTTTATGTTGAGTCAGTTTTTCTACTTCTTTCTATCTTCCACAAGCAAACATTAGTGTCAACTTTGGTACAACAATTTTTATATGCTACATATTGGATTTATTATATTGCTTTGTGTTGACTATATCCATGAGATAAATATGTTAAAAGTTGAAGCAAACGATGTATCGCAGCAGTGGAACACGGGGTTCCCCTAGTGCTGCCAAAGTGGGTCCACCCCATGTGGGCCCAAGATGAAGATGGACAAGACCAAGACTCAAGTCAAGCTAGCGGGTTCACCGTCAGGACAAGCAAGGCCTACGTCGACAAAGGGCTCCGGTCCTGGGGGCCTGCCGGGTCCTCGAACCAAGCAAGAAGGCAAGGAAGGACCCGAGAGCCCGAGTTCCCGGCAGGAGGCCGGGCTCCCTCTCAGGTACTTCCCCACATCGCTGTGGATAAGCTCTCCACCTCACGCTAGAAGACCTCAGAAGACTTGGGAAGCAAGGCGAAGGTAGCGTGGGCAGGAAGCACAACCCGTGGTGGTGTCATCCCCTGTCCACCCCAAGGCGGACGCTCCCACCTAACCCAAAGGAGACGCTAGGCTGAGAAGAGGCCACGTCTCCCCCTAAACTAGATAAGGAGGGTCCTTCACGCCGAAGGTCCCTCGTGCCCCTCACGTGACCCTGTGGCAACCCCTTAGCCTATAAAAGGAGGACCAAGGCACGGAGGTGTGGGGGAGGAAAAAGGAGAAGGTCGGACAAGAGGGAGAGGTCGAACCGGAGGAACAAGTCCAACCAGAGTAAGACTAGACTAGGGTTGCGAAGGTAGAGAGGAAGGTGATCTCCTCCGGGTCAGGATCTGTCCTTCTTCTACCTCCAGCCAAAACCCTTCCGGGTACCCCATCCGGGAGGCTCCATTGTAAGCCACACTATGAAGAACCCATCAATCCAGACATGCTGGAGTAGGGCTTTTAGCCTCCGGGCGGCCTGAACCTGGGTAGCTCCTTGTGTCCCTTTGGTTGCATGCTTTGATCGTGGAGAGGAGAACTTGATCTAGACTCTGCCCGAGAAGACGATTCTCAGCCTCCTTCGCGCCCCGTGCCAAACCTAAAAGGGGGTATCCTATACTCCCGGTGTCCGTGCATCGAGACACGACATCTGGCGCCAGGTAGGGGGCGCAAGCGCAGGATTCGTCTACATCAACCGCGACGGCAAGCTCATCATCGACAACCTCGGAGTCTGCGTCAGGCTCCTCTTCTTCGGAAACAAGCTCGTCGTCAAGTTCTTCTTCTGGCTCGCGATCTACGACAAGATCGTCAAGAACTACATCTAGCTCCTCATCTGTGACCGGATCCATCCAGAACCGCCGTCTCCTCGGACAAGGCGAGCAGCTGCCTCAGTCACAAGCAAGAGTCATGTCGGGAACTCGGGAGGCCCTTGGAGAGCAAGCGTGCCAGGCATCGCAGAAGGGCTGGGGGCTAGAGGAAGCCCTGGGCGTGGCTCGGGCGCTTCTCTCTTTCCCTCCAGATCAGTGCAAGAATGATCCCCGTGTGAAGGCATGGATTAACAGCTTGGAAAACCTGCTGGACTACGCTCTCCAATGCCACGCTCCCACGAGTCCTGCCCCGACCATCGACCTCGGCGTTGCCGTCCCCGAGCCGCTACTCCAGCAGAGGAACATCCTGAGGACCCCCATGGCAAGCGGCCCATGGAACTTCCTGAAGAAGGTGCTGGCCAGAGCTCCAACCCCATGCGTCGCTCACGGGAGGACATGGAAGGCCAGGCCAGCCAGCACCTCAAGACCTGCTGCACGCCGTACCCGGCAACCGTCTCCGACCTCTATCACTTAGAGCAAGAAGCTGAAGAGACATTGCGCCACTACATCTGGAGGTTCCGGGGCGTCGTCGACCGCATTACCCCGAAGTACCTCTGCGAGGCCTCCGTCATCGCCGCCTTCCACGTCAACGTCCGCAACCCCAAGATGCGTGAAAGATGAGTATCCGCGTTGTGGACACCCTGGAGGAGCTGTGGAACGTGGCAGACCGATGCGCCAGATGGAAGAAGCTGCTAACCTTCACCCCGCAAGAGTCGTTGAAGCAAGTCGTGCTGTGTACCCGAAAGAACTGTGTTGCCGCAAGATGTACCCTGAAGTGGCCCGTTGTCGTTCAAGAACTTCCGTGATGAATAAAAGATAAGTTACCCTCAAACCTGTTTCTGTGTACGTGCTATCTACTTCTCGGGTAACAAAACATGTGCGGAACTAGAAAGGCAAGGCTCGACCGTCGTGCGAGCACTCATGGGGTATCGACTCTCCCGGGGGTAAAAAGCGGTGCACAGACCTGATACACCCCGGGGACGTGCGTGCCAACAGAGTGAGCGGCTTTTTGGGAATCGGTAGGGCTCGCGAGCGCATGCCTGACCAGTCAGGGCCTCGCGGGTAAGCTTACATCCCAGAAGGTCCCTCAAGGACGTGGAGAAAAGTAAAGACATGCTAAAGACAAGTAAAAGTAACCCGTGAACTAGAGTAGCATAGCAAGTTCTAGCCTATTACAAGCAAGTTTTAATAAGCTGGTACACGAGATCTGACGCAAAGTTTATTTGGGGCACGAAGTGCCCGAATATGGTGCAGGATAACTAGAGAGGCGGAAACTTCCTCATGGCAAGTGCAGTCGCGGGAGCCGACACCGCGTGGAGAGAAGCCCTGGAAGGAGACGAGGTCGAGAAATCTGGCAAGGCAACGCCAGGATTGGCCTCCCTGAAGGACGCCATCACCAAGGCCCCGTCGCCTTGCTTGTCTCATGCTTGTCATTCACAAGCTGGGTGACCATCTTGTTCTTGAAAGACCGGAGATCAGCAGCCACTTCCCTGATGAATCTCGCGACGAGGGGCAGACTCTGGCGCTGTGGTTCCAGCACCGGAGCTTCGGTGGGCAGATTCAGCCGCCTCACTCGCGTCGTCGCCAACTCGCAAGCAGCCTCAACCACAGCGAAACCTTCCTGGTTAAGACGGCGAAGCTCAGACTGCTCAGTGGATGCCTGGGAGTTGGCCTGGATCAGCTTTTGATTGCCTTCTCTCAGTGCTGCGAGCTCTTTGCCTGCGCCTCCAAGGACTCCTTCAGCTCTGATATCTTCTGGCCGTCACTCTTGGCCTGCGCTGCAAAGCTTGGGCGGACTCCTGCTCCTGGTGAAGACGTTCTTGATATCTTCGATGGTTTGGACGGCCTCTTTCTCCTTGGATTTCCAGAGTTGGATGTCCTTATCCCTGGCCTCGAGCTCTTCACGGTGGCGGTTTCTGCCTCCTTTAGGCGCTTCTCAGTCTGCTCCTGCTGGTGCTTCTGAAGTTCCAAGGTCTTCTCCTTCTCAGCCAGCTCTGCCTCCCGGGACACCAGCTGCTGCTCTTTCGCCAAGATGGCCTGCCTTGACGCGCACTTTCGGCCTTCCGGTCTGCATCTTTCTTCTCAAGAGACTGGTGCAAGATGGTGATCTGGGTTGCCAAGCGGTTCAGCTTGTCCATCCCCTTCTGGATCAGATCCTCAGCGCTCTCAATTGTCCCCACGACGGCGGCCTCACGGTCGCACAGATCTTTGCCCAGTTGGGCTATCCCGCGGAGGATGGCATCCATCGCGTTGTCACCACTAATGGTGAACCCTGGAGTAGCTGCCGGGGGACCTCCCGGGGCAGGCACACTTTTCGTGCGGTTGGCAGCCAGGCTCTCTTTGATCTTCATCAGCGCCGCCATCTCCTCACTGGCGCCGGAGTCAGTGGAAAAGGCGGCAAAAGTTGTTAACACTGTCCCAGTCATCAAGGAGCTTTCCATCAAGTCAGGGCTTGGACCCGGAACAGGGTTCGCGGTCTGCGTCCCCACAGCCCGCGAACTCGGGACGCCCTTGGTCACTTCTTGACCATCTGAAGGCGAGAGGGAAGGTGGTTTCTCCTGACTAGCTCCACCGAGAGGGCCACCGGGTGAGAAAACATTGGCCACTGAAGCATCTAAAAGCGAAAGGATGTCAGAAAAAGCATTGGTGCGTCAAAAAGTGATGTTACCCGCAAGCTCTGGGTTACCTGCTTGCTCGGGCGTGGGACGTCAAGCGTCTTTCCCGGGTGAGCTAGGGAGGTCGCAGTCACGCTCCCCACTCCGCTCCCCCGACGGCCTTCAAGTTCTGCTATGGGAGGAGGAAGCATCCCCCCTCCACCGGCTCCGAAGCTAGTGGCGGTGTCATCCTCCGCCGTGTCATGCCGCCTCTTGCCAGTACCCAAGGAAGGAGTACCCCTGCGCCAACATTCGGTCATTTTCCTTGGGGAAGGCGGGAAGTACAAACATAAGGAAGAAGCGAAGAAGAGGCTTACTCCCGGGTGCGTTTGTTGCCCATTGACGGAGGAACATCCACCGACGCAGCGGAAGAAGCTTGGGGGCTCGCCGGCGGCTCTCCCAAGAGCAGGCGGCTCCATCACGGGCGACAGGCGGCAGGTGGAAGCTTTTGGCGGGGGGCTCGGACGAAGTCTGCGGCGCTCGCTTCCTCATCCACATGGTCGTCATCATTCCCCACCACCACAACTGGCGGGGAACGGCTACGGGCACTCGGGTCTGGGGCAGCATCGGCCCTACGGACAGAATGCGGGGACGGAGCAGCCTTCTCCTCCTCGTCGTCATCGTCGTCATCGTCTTCATCGTCGTCATCGCTGGTAACCTTGTCGTCGCCAGCAGCTCCATCTCTTTTGGAGGCGTCGGTCTCGTGCCCGTCGCCACCTTCGTCATCGTCAGATCCGGAGAATTCCTCTTCGGATTCCTCCTCGCTCTCGTCGTTGGACTCCCAGAGTTCTCCTTCTTCGGGCTGGAAGGTGCTTGGCCTTGCGGGTCTTCACCGCGGGAGGTTTGGGCCCGTGGTCAGCCCGGCCTACAATACCAAAGGCGTTGCAGACCGGCATCTGCGCCAGAATCTTGTTCTTCTCCGGGTCATCACACAAAGGCAGAAACCCTTTGGGCAGCTGGTATTTGACCCCCGGAGTGAAGGTCCCTCTCACGTTGTCCCGGACAAAGATTTCTTCCATATCGGGACACCTCAGGCGAGATGGATCCCTGGGGCCCTGGAAGTCCCAGGCCGGGTGTGGGCACTTCTGCAGCAGCGCAAGGCGGTTGCGGAGGAAATGGGTAACAATGGCGGCCCCGCAAACTCCTTTCTCGCGAAGAAGTCCGAAGCGCGCCACGACCGCCGAGAACTCTCCATCTTGCAAGCTGACGCTTTTACTAGAATCTATTGCTTTTTGAGTTAACTCTTATGTAAACCTGTGGATGCAATGTCTCCAAAGTATTATTCATGAAAAGTTTTGCTTGTATGATTCAGTTGTTTACTCATTATTTATTTGGTAGTAAACTATAGACCATTGACTTGGATCACTTCATTCATTTACATATGCCTTACAATACTATTTGATCAAGATTATGATGATAGCATGTCACTTCAAAAATTATTTTGTTTTATCGTTTACCTACTCGAGGACGAGTAGGAACTAAGCTTGGGGATGCTGATACGTCTCAAACGTATCTATAATTTTTGATGTTCCATGTTGATATTATACCAATTGTTACATGTTTTACATACACTTCATATCATTTTTATACATTTTCTGGGATTAACCTATTAACAAGATGCCACAGTGCCAGTTTCTGTTTTCTGCTAATTTTGTATTTCAGAAAAGCTTTTAAGGAAACATTCTCGGAATTAGACGAAAATCAACGGAGGTCCCTATTTCACCGACACGTCCACGGAGTCCAAAGGAGAGACGGAGAAGCGCCAGGAGGCGGCCACACCTGGGCTCGGCACGCCCCCCTGCCTGCCGCGCCGAGGGGTGGTGTGGGCCCCTCGGGTGGCCTCCGACGCCGCCCTTTTGCTTATTTATTCCTCCCATCTGGAAAACCCTAAATACCCGAGTCATATTCCACGAAAAGTTCCAGAGGCGCCGCCGTCGTCAACCCTAACTCGGGAGGGTTCTGAAGCTCTACCCGGCACCCTGCCGGAGAGGGGAATCATCACCGGAGGGCTCTACATCACCATGCCGGCCTCCGGAGTGATGCGTGAGTAGTTCATCCTTGGACTACGGGTCCATAGTAGTAGCTAGATGGTTGTCTCTCTACTTTATGCTATCATGTTTAGATCTTGTGAGCTGTCTAACATGATCAAGATCATCTTATTGTAATGCTACATGTTGTGTTTGCTGGGATCCGATGAATATTGAATACTATGATCAAGTTGATTATTAATCTATGTTACATGTTATTTATGATCTTGCATGCTCTCCGTTACTAGTAGATGCTTTGGCCAAGTAGATGCTTGTAACTCCAAGAGGGGTTATTTATGCTAGATAGTGGGTTCATGCCTCCAGTAATCTGGGCGAGTGACAGCAACGTCTAAGATTGTGAATGTGTTGTTGCCACTAGGGATAACATAACAATGCTATGTCTACGGTTATATGTATTTGTTTACATTACGCACATTACTTAATGCGATTATCCGTTGCTTGCAACTTAATACCAACGGGGACACGGATGTTAACCTGACGATGGATTATTAGTCATAGATGCGGTTGGATAACGGTATATGTATCTTGTCGTAATGCCCAATTAAATATCATGGTAGTCATCTTGTCATTTATATGCATTGTCATGCGCTCACTATTTTATCAATTGCCCAGCTGTAATTTGTTTACTCAACATGTTATTTATCTTTATGGAGAGACACCACTAATGAACTGTGGACCCCGGTCCATTCTTTTACACTGATAAAACCACCAACTGTAAACAATTGTTCTTTTTTACTTCCTGCAATTAAATACTATTTTCCACACCATACGTTTAATCCTTTGTTACAGCAAGCCGGGAAGATGGACAACCTTCCTGCTTCGTTGGGGCAAAGTAGTTTGATTGTGTTGTGTGCAGGTTCCACGTTGGTGATCGAGCAACGGCGCCACCAACAACCTTCTGAAGTGCTCCTACTCCTCCTGGATCTGACAACCTTGGTTTCTTACCGAGGGAAAACTTGCTGCTGCACTGCTTCATACCTTCCTCTTGGGCTCTCCCAACGAACGTGTGTTTCACGTCATCACCCCTCATGAGTGGAACGCTTATCAAACTGCCACGGTCGGCCTAGCAGCAAATGACATGCATCCATAGGCAAAACGTCACAGACCACCGTGTCCTCATAATTACCTAAAGAAAATTTCAGGCGCACCTTATGTGTGACTTTCAGCTTCCCGGAGTTGTATAACCACTCAACGCAATGTGGCTGCGGGTGCTTCCATGTAGGTAATGAGAGAGAATCCACCAAACTCTTGCTAACAATATTGGTCTAGCTGCCACCATCAATAATGAGCTTGCAAGTGGTGTCTTTGACTGTACATTGGGTCTGAAAAATATTCCATCGCTGCCCTTGTCTGTCTATGTGATCTTCCGGTACACGCTGCACCATTAGATTTTTACAATCTGTCGTGAGCATAACCCTCTTCTTATTAGGACAGTCACGCCGCATATGTCCTCGTCCTCCACAAGTGAAACACTCAATACCGGCTGTGGTATGAGTAGATGCAGCGTTGGAAACGCTTGACTTCGGCGCTTCAGTAGTGGAATTATAAGCAGAACGCGTAGGAGGTGTCGACTTGGAACTAGGACCAGCAGCCTCACTATGTGAACGACGCCATGGACTAGTAGGGGGTGTCACATTGCGACGTTGCAGCTGTTGTTCCGCACGCTCAGCCTGGTGCAAAAGCTCCTCTAGATCATAATATTGGGTCAGCTCTACACGATCTTGTATCTCCAAATTCAATCCATGAAAGAATCGAGACATCTTAGCCTCCGGATCCTCTCTTGTCCATGTACGTATAGACAGCAACTCCATCTCCTTCTAGTATTCAGCAACAGTTTTAACACCTTGAGTGAGACGCTGTAACTTATGATACATATCTCGCTTGTAGGTTTGAGGGACAAAACGACCTTGCATGAGAGTTTTCATATCAGCCCATGTCGTTGGACGATTACGAAACTGCAGAATTTGGCTCCACCAAATCAGCACATATCCGGTGAACTCAACTGCAGCAAGTTGGAGCTTTCTCTCCTCAGAATAACGGTGGGTAGAAAAAATCTGTTCCATGCGCATCTCCCACTCCAAGTACTCCTCAGGTCCACGGTCACCAGAAAACGACGGTATGGTCAATTTAACACGCCCAATACCTCCATCATCCAGTGGTAGACGAACAGCATGGCCTACCCGATCATTTGGCTGCAGACGACGGGCACCAACAGGGTTACCAGCAAAGTGACGCTGTCGAGGCAAGTAATCAGCATCGTCACCAAACTCCTCACGAACAACAAGAGGTTGTTGGACAGCAGGCGGTGGTTGTCCAATAGGTAGGGGTGGAGCAGCAGGTTGGCGTTGTGCAGCCAAAAGACCAACCTGATCAACCAGCGCATCCATCCGAGTTTCGAGATCTTTCATGTGCGCAGCTAACACATCAAACCCTGCATGAACATTAGGGTCTAACCCCTCAGCAAATTCAATCGTAGGCAGCTCCTTCGGTTGACCTCCTCTAGCAGCAGCGGCAGCGGCGGATTCCGCATCGTCCGACATCACGACTCAGTTCAGCAGGAGCAAACGAGAGAAACAGCGGTATGTCGAAAAGAACAGAAACGAACTGTTGTAGCTCGAGCGTGGCTTCCGATCTGTACTACTAGATGAATATAAGGTAAGGTAGAAAAAAATCTGAATCGGACACACCTTTCCTTGTGTACGTACGTAACCAGGTAGGTATCCAATGCAATCTCTACTTTCTTTTCTTTTTCACGTCGCGCGGCCGGAAACACCACATACGATCAGCCAAACTTCCTTGGTCGTTCCTTTACTTGCCAACCGGATACAGATCCGATCGTATCCAATAAGGACTCCAAGCGATCGGAACTAGCACGGCCTCCAAGAGCGATCGGAACAAGAACTCCACAGCAGATTCAACAAAAGATCAACGCCGGTTTCTTGGCTTTACGCCTCCGGCAGCAAAACTTCCAACTACAAATCAAGAGCAGCAGATAAATCTCATAACGAACTCGCCGTGAGAAACCCGATGAATCTGATACCAAGATGATAAAGATCAACATGATCCAAAAGAGTTTTGGGCTAATCTTTCACGGCGATCAACAAAACAGCAGCTAAGAGAACCCAATCTAAAACAGATCAAACTGATTTCTCTTCAATTCCTCACGTTAGAACTGACCAAAATCAATTCCCACGCACGGTACAACATCAGATCTTGAAGATCTGCAAGCAAACACAGCGATATGCGCCCCCAAACATTGGGACTTTTCTGGTCTATTCTTTAACTCGAAAATAACAAGTCCGAGATACATGGCGGCTGCCGTGACCCTTATATAGGGTGACTCAAACCTAACTCGGTTGGACAGACCCAAACCGAACCTAACACAAACTCAAACGGGCTGAGCCCAAACATGGTTCGAAACAAGTAAAATAAAACATACGGAATAAAATAAAAAGACTATGTGGAGCGCCTCAATCTCCATGTCACGCCTCTAGCTCGGTGGAGTCTGGAAGTTGGGCTTCACCTCATCCTCGAGAGGAACATCAAAACAGAATTGTCCAATCTTCAAAATATATGGAGGTGGTGCGATGGCAGGGCTAATAGGCATCCTCCCCGCATCATCCCCCCAACTTGAAAGGAAACCGTCCTCGGTTTCGCCTTAATGATTTGGACCTTCTTCTTCACAGCAATTGCATCCACTTTCATATCCTTTGCAGAACCTTCGAAGGAAAGATCATATTATATTATCCAAGGCATACGGTGTAAGTCTACAAGCATTCTCACGATATTACACAAAAAAAACATTTGATACCTAATAGTGTAGTTCTACAAACAAACCAAGTCTAGATTTTAAGAGGCCACACTATTAATCATGCAATCTGGTGACAATTCCTATTGAAACAGTAACTGTCCTAACAAAATTCAGTTTAGAAAATTTGTGTGTATGCAACGAAGCACAACACATAATCTTTAGAAACATACTGCATGAAATACAGAAAAATGTTTCATTTGGCAATTCACCTCAATAGGCTTGCTCAGTTTAATTAGTACTTTTTCTAGCAGCTGATTTTTTTTTTTCGAGAAGTACGCCAAAAGCGTACTAAACGTTTATAGGGGATTACAAACACGCGTACAAACCAGGGCTACCACAAAGAAGGGCAGCAACAGGCAAAGCAACACACCCACACCACCACCACTAAGCCTACTCTCGCGGCGCAATTTCTCTCCCACCAGTTCTAGCTCTACTCCAGAGTTTGAACTCATCAATGATCCTGTCCACCAGCACCGTTACAGAGGATTGCTGGCCGACGTTGTTGAACAAACGCGTGTTCCGTTGTTTCCATAAGCTCCAAGCTATCAGCACTACGAAAGAGTCAAAAATCTTCTTGTTTCTCTTATCAAAGGGTTTCCGAACCGAGAGCCACCAATCCGCAAAGGTAGCATTTGCTTCTGGCACTGCAATTTGCACCCTCGCCGCCCTAAAGCACTGAAACCATACTTCCCTGGCAAAAACACACTGAACCAGAACATGCTCAATTGTGTCGGGCTCCTGGAGACATATGAAGCAATCACTCATCTCTTGCTGCAGTCCATGCCTCATGCGCCGATCCGAGGTCCAAACTCGATGTTGTACCGCTAGCCAACAAAACACCTTGCAGCTGATTCACTATATATACATACCATATCGGACCATTTGCATCTCTTGAGAAAAAATGACACATGATCCTAGGTACAAGAGAGAACGATACAATATTTCAATTACTGATCTCTAGTACGGGTACGTGCGCGCGAGTAATCAACAACCATGAGTAGCAAACATGCATGCACACGACTTGTATATATCCACAAAAACCATTGTACATACATACATACAAATATATATGTTCCACACGCCCATCACACATTGATACATGAGATGAGATTTATTGGAGGACAAATTAATATATGGCGCATATCATATTAATACTTTTTCCGCATATACGTGTGACAGCATTTAACCCGGCCATCGGTCGAGATCTTGATAGTTGGGGCACCTAGCAGCAGATTATATCCAGCCATCGATCTCAGGTATATGGATGGTCAGTTAATCAGTTAGGTATGTCCTTGAAGTGAGGCTTGGCCATGGTCGGAGTTGGGTCGTAGGTCCCGTAGTCGTTCGTCTTCACCTGCTTGAGGATTCTCCCGCCATGCACCACCACCAACACTTCGTCGTCTTCCTGCTCCTGCTGCATGGATGTTTCGGGCGTGTCCTGCATGCCATGCACACATGCATTGCACAAGAGTTAACGAGCTAGTAGTACAACCAATTAGTGTTACTAACTAATTGGCACAAGAGCAAAGATGTAATTAGTTAACAACTATACGAGTAACACATTATAGTCGAGTAAAATTACAAATGTGGATAACCGTTATGCATGCATATACACGTGCATATCTGATGTTTTTTCTCTCGAAAAGAGAGCTGCATTAATCGACGCGCATATACATTTAATTTATTGCAAAGTTAACGAACCAGAGTTTACAAAATCATGGATCGCATAAGGTGGCCACAAAGACCAACCAGCAGAAAATAAAAAGGATGAAACGCTTATACACCATCTAATCTGTTACAATGCCGCCTTGCCACATGCATATCTATATATATTAAGGCATATACGAATAAATCGCTGTTAATTTGATTCGGCTGATTTGTGATTGTCATCGAATGACTCGGTTCCAATTGTTGTGGTTACTACATATCTCTCCGAGGGTTTCTGCGAACTACTCGTTAAACAAAAAGTGCAGTTTAACTTATGTAGAAATTGATTCAGAAACCCTCAAGAAAAAGTTGATTCAGAGATTGACCCATACAAAATCCGTGTTCCAATCGGGGAAAACTGCATCGAACGGTCTAATGCTTAGCTAGTCAACTTATGTTGCATATGTCGTATTAATTTCCGTACTGTCCAGATCAAAAGGAGATGGGAGAAGAATTTAATTAAAGAATTGATTTATCACATACTTCTTCTTTTTTCTCGCAAAAAAAGTACTTCTTTTGAAATAAAAGTTGATTCCACTTCCTCACACTATTTAGTTTCTCGTTTAGAAATTTAGATATGTTGCATATCAGGTGTAAGTGGTATCATCTTGACATTGATATAATACCCTTTGTCAAAGAAAAAAGATAGAAGGAAATATAATGACAGAAATATGAAAACCCAAAGAATATGTATGCACCGATTACTAGATGGGTCATTTATATACCATCGTCGATCCTGCGTGATCTTTATTCAGCAGCTTCCTCTGCGCCCCTGCACCAAACAAACTCCATGGGATCATACACAGAAACAAGTAATGCGACCAAAATATTTCTCTGATGCATAAGAGTTAACGAAGGACAGAAAGGAAAAACACATTCATGACCTAACTAAGAAGAAATGCAATAACTATGTGGGAAGCTTAAGCTAACCGGCCATGGAGGACAGGAGGAGCGCCGCGAAGACAACGGTGAAGAGATAGTAGCTTGGCTTGTTGGCCTCCATGGCGCCGGCCTGGCAAGGAGAGCATGCAGCTACCTTTCCTCAGCTTGAAGAGAGCCAGAAGGCAATGGCAGGAGAGAGAGGGAGGATAGCCTTTCCTTGGTTTGGACACAAAGGAACCAACACCCTGCAGATGTGAGCTGTCTGCAAAGAACAGAATGGATTTAGTATTGATGACTAGTATTATTTCTCTGGAGCATGATGGGGATGTGAATCTCAGTGGAGTCTGCTGCTTATTAAAATGAAAAGTGGGGATTAAAGGCATGGGTCAGAGCTTTCCTTATGGAATTTTTCAGGGCCTTTTAGTCATCATCACATTAGACTTGCTGGTGCAGCCTAGCTAGCCCCAGAAGCTAAAGCAACTGACCATGCAAATTTATAATGTATATACCATATTCATTCTAGGAATGCAATAACGGCATACCGCATTTTTCTCCTTCTTTTGAATAATGTCATGAAAACGAGACCCAACTGAGATACTGGTTGTTGTTCAACTATGTGCTGGTAGGTGCCATAAGTTAATAAGAGGTCAGAATAACGTAACTAAGTCTGAAGGAATTTTATGTATACATATGCTTGTATATGGTACTACTTTCTCAAGAGTGGTGGACATTGGTCAGAGATCTGCGGTAGTGGCGTTTGATAGCCAAACAAGCGACAGCCATGCACGCAACATGCCGAGCACAAACAGGCATCAGTCATAGTTTACTTGAGGTTGAAACTATGATGGGCTGCACTGCTGCAGAGGGTAAAAAGCCTGGTTAGCTAATTACTTTTCCGGCATGCAGGCATATAGAATTATGGTAACTCCCAACTTTTCCTTTTACTATTCATACTCTTGCATTTCTAGCTAGATATATAGTAGCATGTACTAGTAATCCCTATGGTCTCCAATTAATGCCCGATGTTTGAAACATAGATCAATTTGTATGAATACGCAACTATGCATGATATGTGGGAAAAACATGATAAAATACTGATACTAATTTGGCTTGACCAAAGAACTTCTATATGTTAACAAGCAAAGTACGAGAAAATTCGCTTGCGTGTATTTTAGCACACTATATATTAACAAAAGGGACTATTTTTGAACGAGGCAGTACTACTTTATAATGTTGATGCACTTTAAATTTACTAGTAGTACTAGCTAGATTATTTAGGGACACCCAATTATATGCGGAGTGGAGGGCATGTAGAGGCACGTTTTTTTTACTAAACTACTTGTATATTAGACGGTACACCGTACAAGGACACATAAAAGCAGAATACAGGACGAATACATACGCAGACACAGCTGCAACCAACTTACAGAAAGGACCTTGTAGAAAACTAAACAAGCACAATGATCCTTGTGGTCCTTCTTCCTCCACACGACCGCGGAGCTTGAAATCCTCATGAAGAAGCCACCGACGGAGACAGCTCCGTCGCTTCCAAGGTCGCACCACAGCACAAGCAAACCTTCTCGTCACAGGCGTTGATGAGCTGCAGTACTGACTAGCTCGCCGGAGCCAGAGAAGACAACGAAGAAAGAGCATCGGCCGGGGACGCACCCCAAGCTTCCTTGCGCCAGACCTGGGCCCAGCGGCGCCTCACCTCAACGGAGGTGGCCAGGTCTCTCTCCAGCAACTCCCACCTCCCAGCAGCTACAACGACGCACCAGGCCAACCCGCCACATCCACCTCTCCCCTCGCCACCACGGCCGGCCAGAGAGAAGAACGCCGCAAGCCAACACTGCCGTATTCCTCCACCCCATATGCTCCTGTACAGGCAACCGGAAACTCCGGCGACGAACGCCAGTGCCCAGCTACCCCACCCCCAGATCTTCCACAACAAGATCAGAGCACATCTTACCCTGGCGAAGAGAAGAGCAGGGGACAAAAGATCCGTACGCCGGTCGCCTTCTTCGCTGCAGCAACTGGCCAGATCACACAAGCCGGCAGATCCGTAGATCGGCGAGCACACACCACCAGACGCCCACCAACGACGCCACAGAGGACCTCGCCGGGATGGGGAAGAGGTGCCTGCACCATTATTCCTCCGTGACCCCGCCTCCACCACCTCGACGGCGCCGCCGGAAACAGGAACGCTACCTACTCTATGTACAAGGCCCGGCAGAGATCCGGGGTTCCCCCACCCTCCCCCGCCGGAACGGCCGGCGGAGGGAGAGGGAACCCGCGGCTCGCCGGCGAACGCGGTGGAGAAAGCAAAGTTCGCCTCTCTCTACTGTTTACGAGAGAGGGGAACGGTATTTGGGAGATGCAGTTCGACTTTTTGTCATGTAGAGTCACTGTAATAAGAAGAAAAATATCATTTTAGCTAGTACTGCTTAACAGTCAACCTTATGCATGGGTCATGATGTAAAGTAATCCAAATTCAGAGGCTTTGGATAGACAGGGTGATTAAAGGAGATGCGCGCGTTGCTAGTGGGGAACTGCTTTATTGTTTTCGGAATATTATGCTCACTAAATCGGGTTAGGGGGCAGTAGATGAAGACAACTGGGGCTAACTAGTGGAGGATAAAGAGGCCATGCATGCACCTTTTTCCTCTTTAAAGTGAGTAAAATATAGACATGACCTAGAATTAGTCTATAGTCTTGTTTAAAGTGTGCATATCTGTGGTGTTAAAGCTAACTGATTACTATCAACTTTTACAAAGTTCGAGTTGAATAAGTTTACTGCGTCGACTAGGAGAAACAAGCCACACGCGCATGCATGCTGACGTGTACGTTGCAGGTGTAGACGTATGTGTTGTTAATTTTGAGGCATGATCATATGAAGAAATGCTTGTCTTGGAGAACATACCTACGGAGTACTAGTATATAGGGGAAGTTAGGCATGTGTCAATGCATCGTCTCTTAGCACGATATCATAGGAGTATTAAATATTTAAGATACAACTAGTACAATGCATTGTTTTCTATTTGTTGTATCTACATTTAATGTTTTGGGGCTCATGCATGCATATGATTGGGTTAGAGCCATTTTTTGCCTATGGCTACATGCAAAGGTTATATCTTAGTTAAGCTACAACCTCATACTCTCTCTTCATTAACTAGTATGCCACATAAACAAAATGCCTATAAAACCATGCTAAGAACCTTACATTGGCATAGCCTTAGTCAGCTAGCTAGTGGCCATAAAGTTGAATATGTTGAGTTGATGAGCGGAATGATTCAGATGAAAGGATATCCGGTCTCTGCTGATGGATAACCTGTCTGTTCAGAGATATATACTATTATACTACTCCCTCCGTTCATATATATAAAAGACGTTTTAGGCTTTTGACACATTCATTTGCATCTATATGTATCTAGACACACCTTAGAGCATCTCCAACAGACGCGCTATAGTGCCGCGCGCTAAAATATTTTTGCAGCGCCGAAATAGCGATTTCGCGCACGGAAGAGGGGGATTGGTTTTCCGGACGCGCTATTTTTTAGCGCGCGGCACGGTACCGCTTCACCTGACGCGCTGAAATGCAGCGCGCGCGACCAGCCGGCGCTTGACAATATGTGAAATCAACTTGACAATATGAAACAAGAGATGATTTTCAAACATAAAAATATGCAAAATTAACACTTGAGAAACATAGCATAATTCACATTCATGGCATTGTTCGAAACCACCAAATCACAAGAAAATTCATGACAAATTAGTTCACAAAAACGAATGAAACATCAACATTCATGCTTCATCTTCTTCCTTCTCATCATCTTCATTTCATACCTTGTGGGCATTTCATCAAACACCATGTGCGCTTCGGTCATCGGCGCACCAAAATGCGAGGTCTCCGGCGCTTCGGGTGGTGGAGGCGGAGGAGGCTGAGACGCTGCAGGCGGCGCTGCCAGAGGCTTCTTTGCGCGCGTAGAAGCGTCCACCTTCGCCTTCTTTGCGCCTCCCGTCGTTGTCGTCGCGCCCGGCCGCTTGGAGACGACGCTCCGCAACTTCGCAGTGGGCGGCTGCGTGACGCCTCCGACGGAGTTCGCCCGGGGCGCCATGAAGAGGCTGCGCGCGAGACCCATGCTCAGAGTTGGTGCGGCGCCGACGGCGGAGGTGGTCAACCCCGCGCTAGGGTTTGCGACGGCGCCGACGGCGGAGGGGTCGCGGCTGTAGGGAGGAGTCGGGGGGATGTCAGATTTGTCGTCCATCGCTGCAATTTCGTCGGCGGCGGCGAGGGCGGGCGCGGCCGGAGATTTCAGGGCGGTAGTTGGTCTCTCGCGCGCGAATTTCCTTTGCCCCGCGCGCTGGGACGAACGCACCAAATACACAGCTTTCAGTCCCGCTTCCACCAGCGCGTTGGACGCTTTTTACCGCGTGCGGAATGATAGCGCGACTGCTGGAGCGGTCATTTCGGCAGCGCGCACGCTAAAGTGATGGTTTCTGCCGCGCACGGCGTATTTAGAGCGGCTGTTGGAGATGCTCTTAGTGTGTATGTTCACTTTTTTTTTCGAACCTCGGCAATGCCTTTGATTGATAAAGTCGAAAAGAGTTGGACATTTTATGAGGGAAACCGACCTTACAACACAACGCACCACACCGGCCCCAAGGCCACGCCCCAGAAAACGAGTCGACGACTATATCGCCCTAGCGAATCATAGACGACACAAACACGGCGGAGACAACCTCATCGCAAGCCAAAACCCGGAGCCGCCGCTCCGACATCCACACCGGCCCCAAGGCCATGCCCCAAACGAGTCGACGACCATGTCACCCTAGCGACCATAGCCGACACCCAACACGGCGGAGACGATCTCAACGCAAGACGAAATCCGGAGCCGCCGCTCCGACATCCACACCGGTCCGATTGCGGTGCTCCCCCTAGCCAAAGACGAAGGCTCGCCGCCGCTAACCACCATCTGAAACCACCGGTCCCCCTGGCCGGTGGAACATCCAAGGCGAGGCCCCAAGCGGCAAGCGACGCAGGAGCGCCGCCCTCGCCCGATCCCGCGAGGGATCTGGGGTTTCCCCCGGAGAACCCAGCGTGAAGAGGCAACAGAACCACCTCGACGACGCCTTCAAGAAGGACGCGGCGCCCAAAGGCGTCGTCGTCGTCGGCCCTGGCCGACAACCAGGGCAGGGCTTTCGCCCGGCGATGTGTCGCAAGCCTCGCAAACCGCTCATCGAGGACCGGCCAGCCCACCATCAACGCATGCCGCAGCCACTGTGGCACCTCACGCCACGACGGCGCCTTTTTGGTTTGCACCTAGTCAACATATACACTATCTAAAACGTCTTATATATATGAATGGAGGGAGTACTTGAACGAGAATATTGTTGGACGTGTTCGTTATGGAGAACACTAATCATGCTTTCGTTCTTTGGACGGCAGAGACTACCCATGCAATTTCTTTTTGTTTCTCGGTGTAACAGCTAGTGGGACAGCCCCAAAACCCTCCCCATCTTCAGGTAGCGATAGTGTCCGAGTGCCAATGTTGGTGCAATTTAGACGGTGAGAATATTCAATGTCTTCCGAAGAGACACTAGAAGATGGCAGCACATGTTTATCCTTTTTAGAGGAAACACAAAATTTCCGTTAACCAAATGGTGTGGCCAAATCGCTCAACACCACTTCAGTTACAAACTTCATAGCTTACAGGAACCCGGTTTCACTAACTCACCCTGCCTAGCAAAGACTAAATGCTCTGCACGGCCGGTTACATTCGCGGAGGCAATACTCCACACCAAACTGGAAGAAATGTCATCGGTAACTGGTAGTAGTACACTTCTTCGCCGACCAAGAAGATACCGCGCCGAGCAAGGTCGAAGTTCGCTCGAACGGAGGGCCTGCAGACTGCAATGCTTAGTTTCAATCACATTTCTCCATGTCCTCGTCAGTCTTCAGAAGCCAAGGAAAGAGCCTCAAGATAAAGCTTCGGCCTCCATGGAAGGCATCATACGCAAAGTTGAGCCTGCACTGAAGGAGTGAATTTCGCAGTCTGTTCCTCCACAACAAATGTCCCCAAGAATCAGTCCTCCCAGGCAGCGCATAACTGCAAACAAAGTGCAAGATACCCTTGCTTTTACCAGCAGATGGATGCATTGACGCGGCCCCGACTTGAATAAAAGTCAAGCATACAGTTTCTCCCTTTTGCAGTGAAGCTTAAATATATATGAAGGTAATTCACATCAGCTAAGAAAGTTCAAAAGACTTAGACCGAAAGGACAACGGTTGAACAAACATATGAATTTGGGTTCGACAGTGCCCTCAGCCCTCTTGTCGATGCTGGCATGCTGCGCAGATAGCAACAACTTACCAACTTGAGAAACAGGTTCCAATTTTGAGGTCACCTCATCAACAGTCTTAATAGGACATTCTTTTTAGATCGGTGGGGGCAGCAGCCTGGACGCACTACCGGAATCACCTCGTATGCCGAGTGTTTTCCGTACGTCGAAGGCAAAATATCGGGGCGCTCGACATAAGAGGACATAAGCCTAGCGTGAAATGGAGGTCGTATGCCGAGCATGATACGGAGTAGCGAATTACTCCAGCAGCCCTTAGATCGGCAAGGGCTGTAGCCTGGACAACTTAGGTAAATCCCAGCATGCACCAGCTCTGGACAGCCTGGAGATCTTAGAACAATCTTCAATGATCAGAGACTAACTTACGAGCATGCACCAGCTCGGCCACTCCAACATCAGTCACATCATGACAACACCAGAGTGTGAGATTCCTCAAGCGTGGGGTATGCATGATGAAGTGCATCCTAGCATCAGCTATCGCCTTGCAATCCACAAGCTCAGGTGTCTCCCGGAACGGAGCGGATGAGAGTGCCTTCATCCCCTCATCATCGAAGAAGTTGACGCCATTTAGCATGAGAACACGAATTGGGCAAAAGACCAAATGAGCACCAGAAGACCCCAGAGTGACTACCTAGTGTCCTGAAGTGAAAGTGCACATAGATCGAGAGCTACAGCTAGCTGGACATGTACTACTAGTAGTAGTCAGTAGATACACTAGTATACGTATACTGGTAGTGGTAGGCATGCGCGTATAGCAGCCTCATGTCGGATCGATGATTGATCAAATCGAGTGAATCAGCTACAGAAGGTCTACGCAGCTACAGCCTACAGGGCTTCGTGAAATCCTGCTCTTCGCCGTGAGATGGGCAGGCGCCACGGCGAGGAACCAGCTGCTTGAGGGCTCACGTAGGCGCACGCTGGGGAGAATCCTTTTGTGTGAATCCTATTTCTTCTGGGAAATCAGCAGCACAACATGACCCTAGCACTTGTGAGCATTGTATCACTATCAGGGATGATAATCCATCAGCCATGACCTAGCACAAGGTCAAAATCCTCCCGCTGTCCAAAACTCAAACTTCTGGAGCTTCGTCCATCCTGGACCAAACTTTAGGAAGTCACACTGGTTGATTTCCGTGTAGTTCACTACAAGTTCTTCAAATGAACCATTCCAACCAAAAATACTCCAGCCACTCTTTGTTGCCTATTTTCTCGCATTGATTTTTTTTTGATAAAGGGATTTTTCTTACTTAAAAGTATTAAGCATTACACCCGAACTCTGCATAATTAGGATGCACACAGTCTCAACAAGTTCACCAGTTCCGAAGTAGGCAAAAAATAAAGAGGCGAATTACATATCATAATGAGAAATTATAAAGACACCTAAGGTGGTGGAGGGTCAATCCGGAGATTATGTGACCATCCATGCTGGGAGAATAACTCCCTCGCCGCAGCCTCCAAACGCGAAGACACCTCTAAAAGCAGCTCGCGGTACTCCACACGTTGTAAGGGCGACCATGATCTGAGCGTTGATGTGCACCGGTAGATAATCTGCATAACACAAGAATTTTTATCGTTAAAAACCTTATGATTTCTACATAGCCATAGCGACCAAATAACGGCAATCGCTCCCACCCTAATCAGGAGTTTAAACCTAGGATCCACCCCGTTTAGACAGTTGCCGGAAATGTTTGCAACGCTGCGCGGGGGGGAATAAGGTAGAACCTATCTGGATGGCTGACCATATAGACCTAGCAAACTCACACTCGAAGAATAAATGTTTAATAGTCACGTCATGTTGACAGAAGACACACTTTGTACTTCCGTGCCAATTGTTTTTGGCAAGATTATCTTTTGTAAGAATTACTTCTCGACAAAGATGCCACGCAAATACTTTCGTTTTTAGCGTAATCTTCATTTTCCAAATTTTCTTAATATTATCGACTGAAACTTCCACAGAGAACATCCACAGAGAGATGCTCATAAGAAAATTTTACGGTAAGCAGTTCAGCCTGAGGGTCATCAATTTATTGCAATGAACTAGACAACCAAGACCAGAATCATTAATGTATGAGTAGGAGTTTAAGGTGAGATCAGTCAGCGAGGGGTACCAAGATAAAAGCACAAAGAGGGCTTTGTTGCCCAACTGATTCCCATGACCACATATCCAATCCAACCACAGTACTCAACATCCAGTTTCCACAAATTTGAGAACCAGGATCACAGTGTTGCCAAGGTTTCTGTAGTAGGGCAAAGGCCGTTGCCAACACCGATAGCAACCTTTTGATCTGCCTCGATCTTGTAGAGCAGCTTCGACACATGAGAAATAGAATTCCGATCACTTAGCCTGCTAACCCTCTTGACAATCTCTGCCAGGTGCCAGCAGCAGTGCCTCGGGGAAATCCGCCATTTAGCACTTCAGCCGCTAAAATTGTGTAAAATCAAGGTTAAGAATGTATCCAGACTTCCATAGCACTGGAAAATCAATGGAAACATAATGAAGCATATGAAGGTACTTATCAAGTTTCTGTCTGTTAGAAATCTGTTGGATAATTAGGCAATAATTCCATGATTAATTCAAGAATATTAAACATGACTAACACAGCTACTAACATGTGAAATACGAACATACTAGAAGTACTAATCAACATGAATAGTAGCAACATAAACGCCAACAGATTCATGGTAAAACAGTTCGGATTACGTCGCACGTACCGAACGATTGTAGAGGAAGCAGCAGTCGATGCAGACATGTTCACCGTGTCCAAGGCAACGGTGATGTTGTTGACAATGACGTTGGTGAAGACGGGTCGAAGAAGACGACGCATGCGGAGACGGTCCTCAGCTCCAGCTGGTAGACGACCCGTGGTGGAAGCGGCGAGCAGTCGCGCGAAGCGCTTCCCAAAAACCTAATTCGCCCTCTCCCGTACAAGATCACAAAGGCGACTGGTTCCGGAGACCTGCTCTCCCAAACGCCGGTGCAAGCCGGTGCTCAGGATGGAGTAGACTACAGTGGCGGCGTAAGGCACGAGATGGCAAAACCCTATATTGGTTCGGTGTGTGACGGCGCATGGTAGTGCAAGGCAATATATAGTGCGGTTCAGGAAACCCTAACGGGTAGAACGTGGGCAGGCCACGTCGCACACGTTCGAGTCGGTTACAGCAGCCCACGATCCGGTAGCGATCCGAATTGGCTAAGTTGTACACGTACGCTAACATGACTCGATTTTTTTGAACAGCAAAAATATAGGCATCGGCTCGGCTCATTCCCGCAACCCGCCGCGTGTCGTGTCGTGACGAGACGAGCGAGCGGCGGCGGAGGAGGAGGAGTGCGCTCGAGAGAGCATTCTATTCTCAACTAGCACACCAAGTGGTACAACACTCCACTATATAAGGTGGTGCAACTCTCCTCCAACTAGCAATGTGGGACTAAACTTTAGCACCACATTACACCTCCAAAATTCTGCCATGCATATGGGCCAATTTGAGATTTTCAAGATTTGCTTATTTGGGCTGCCCCATATTGGGCCTAAATTCTAACAATCCCCCACCAGATCTCAAATTCCCATTTAGAGATTTTGTCAAACCTCGTTTCTTGTTTATATACCAGTGTTTCAGCAGAGACTATTAAGTTAAACTTCCGCCTAGAACCTTAAGCTACATCTACCAGCAACTTGAACAATGGACGAACCTTAAATTGCAAGTTTGGTGCCAATAGACTTCACTCAAAGTCATAACCAGTACGTGGCTGCCAGTAGCCTACCCCGCGGGTGGAGCATATGCGTCATACTCCCTGGTCTCTTCATGAGCTTACTAGAGATCACCCAAATCTCATAGACTGCGACGTTTAACAGTCGGACTCATATATGTGTGTTCTTTCAAGGTTGCTCTGTAGGATAGCACCTTTGTTATGAATAGCCAACAGAAACATATTAAGACATATCGCCAACCTGCCTTACAGAATATGAGAGTTTATGTATCTTCCCACGGTGAGGGTTATATAATAACTCTCATATGTTAAACCACTAGCTTGTTCTTCCCATGTCCTAATTCACGGGATCTCCGATCACATAGGTTGGGTTACCACTATGGTGTAACGCTCACGGGTCTCAGCCCCATCTCACTCGATGCACTATATATCACATTACGTGATAGTCCCTTCGTAAAGGGGTCTGCCAGGTTTTTGTCTGTTTGAATATAACTAACAGTTATTACTTCGGAGTTTCTCATTTTCCTGACAGACTTCAAACGTCTTTTAACGTGTCTTGATGACTTCGCATTATCCTTAGCACTTTACACTTTCATGATAACCGTTTGGTTGTCACAGTTCATAAGGATGGCCGGTAATGGTTTCTCAACCACCGGTGTCCATCAAGAGCTCACGCATCCATTCTGCCTCAACAGAAGTTGTATCTAAAGCAGCAACTTCTGCTTCCATGGTTGACCTCGTCAAAATGGTCTGTTTGCAAGACCTTGGTGGCTCTAGGTTGACGAGGGAATATCTCCCCAGCAATAGTGCCAGAAACAATGCTTGTACGTCACATGTCAGTTGGGAACCCCAAGAGGAAGGTATGATGAGTGCAGCAGTAAGTTTTCCCTCAGTATGAAACCAAGGTTTAATCGAACCAATAGGAAAAAGAGGTTTGCTTCGAAGGTGTTGGTGAAGGAGTGTAGTGCGGCGCAACACCAGGGATTCCGGTGCCAACGTGGAACCTGCACAACACAACCAAATTACTTTGTCCCAACTTAACAGTGAGGTTGTCAATCTCACCGGCTTGCTGGAAACAAATGGTTAAACGTATCGAATGGAAAATGATGTTTGTTTGCATAAAACAGTAGCGAACAATGATTGCAGTAGATTGTATTTCAGATGTAAAAGAATGGACCGGGGTCCACAGTTCACTAGTGGTGTCTCTCCAATAAGAAAACTAACATGCTGGGTAAACAAATTACAGCTGGGCAATTGACAATTGATAAGTGCATATAACATACATGTGTGAGTTGTGGTGTCTACTATGAGATTTATTTGGGCATTACGACAAAGTACATAGACCGCTATCCAGCATGCATCTATGCCTAAATAGTCCACCTTCCGGTTAACATCCGTACCCCTTCCAGTATTAAGTTGCAAACAACAGACAATTACATTAAGTAATGTGCGTAATGTAAACAATACATTCATCCTTGAATAAAGCATTGCTATTTTACCCCTAGTGGCAACAACACATCTACAAACTTAGAACTTGCTGTCACTATCCCAGGTTAAATAGAGGTTGAACCCAACTATCATGCATAAATACCCCATCTTGGAGTTACAAGTATTCACGTGGCCAAGGCTTCAACAAGTAACGGAGAGCATGCAAGATCACAAATGACATAGACATGATAATATAATATTCAGCTCTACATAGGTATCAATATAAGTCAGATCCCAACAAACACAACATGTAGCATTACAATAAGATGATCTTGATCATGATAGGCAGCTCACAAGATCTAAACATGATGGCACAAGTGGAGAAGACAACCATCTAGCTACTGCTATGGACCCATAGTCCAAGGATGAACTACTCACGCATCACTCCGGCAGGGTGCCGGGAAGAGCTTCAGAAACCCCCCGAGTTAGGGTTGACGACGGCGGCGGCAGCGAATATGTTCTGGATGAAAGGCTCGGTGATTTAGGGTTTTCGCATCTCGGGGAATAAATAGGCGAAGGGGCGATGTCGGCGGACCCCCGAGGGGCCCAAACCACAGGCAGGCGCGGCTGGAGGTGGGGCCGCGCCGCCAGGTGGTTTGGCCACCTCGTGGCTCTCCTTCGTCTCTCCTTCGGACTCCGTGTACGTGCTGGAAAAATAGGGACCTGGCCTTTTGTTTCGTGCAATTCCGAGAATATTTCCAGAAGTAACTTTCTGAAACCAAAAATAGCAGAAAACAGGGAACTGGCACTGTGTCATCTTGTTAATAGGTTAGTCCCAGAAAATGCATAAAAGTGATACGAGGTGTATATAAAACATGTAGCAAATGGTATAATATAAGCACTGAACAGCAGAAATTATGGATACGTTGGAGACGTATCAGACCTCCATAACACTGCGCCACCTCCAAGGATAAACGCATATCCGCTTGTGGCGTAGAGCTCATCAACATCAAAAATCCAGTTCGCATCACAGTATCCCTCAAGCACCGCAGGGTGCCCTGAATAGTGAATCCATAACTCATTGTACCGTTCAGATAGCGCATGACCCTTTCAAGTGCATCCCAATGATCAATACCCGGGTTAGACATGAACCTGCTCAACTTGCTCACAGCAAAAGAGATATCAGGTCTCGTCGCGCTCGCAAGGTACATGAGTGAACCGATCACTTGAGAGTATCTTAGTTGATCTCTCGTTTCCTTCTTGTTCTTTCTGAGTGTCACACTGGGATCATAGGGTGTTGGAGAAGGCTTGTTGTCTATATAGCCAAAGCATCTCAAGACCTTCTCAATATAGTGTGATTGCGTTAACGTAATCCCACTCTCATCCCTAATCAGCTTAATGTTCAGGATCACATCAGCTTGTCCCAGATCTTTCATATCAAAGCTCTTTGACAGGAAAGACTTGACCTCATTTATCACTATCATGCTTGTTCCGAAAATAAGTATATCGTCAACATACAAGCATAATATAACGCTATCGCCCCCACCATGGCGATAATAAACACACTATCAGCCTCATTAATGGCAAAGCCTGCAGATGTTAAGTGTTGTCAAACTTCTCATGCCATTGCTTAGGTGCTTGCTTCAGCCCATACAAAGATTTTAACAATTTGCACACCTTTCTCTCTTCACCTTTTACACAAACCCATCAGGCTGATCCATATAGATTTCCTCTTCCAACTCTCCGTTAAGGAAAGCTGTCTTTACGTCCATTTGATGAACGATAAGACCATAGGAGGCAGCCAGGGAAAGTAGTACTCGAATGGTGGTGAGTCTAGCAACAGGTGAATAGGTGTCAAAGTAATCTTCGCCTTCGCGTGGGTGTAGCCCTTGGCCACAAGCCGTGCCTTGTACTTTCAATAGTACCATCAGGCCTTAGCTTCTTCTTGAACACCCACTTACAACCCACAGGTTTGCAACCGTAGGGTCGTTCAGATAATTCCCAAGTTCCATTAGAAAGAATCGAGTCCATCTCATTATGGACAGCTTCTTTCCAGTCATCAGCATCAGGAGATGCAAATGCCTCTGCAATGGACGTGGAGTATTGTCCACAAGGTACACAATGAAATCATCACCAAAGGATTTTTCAGTCCTCTGTCTCTTGCTCCTCTTGGGAGCTGATTCATTGTCATCCTTCTCAAGGACTTCCTCAACATGTGGTTGTTCAGAATGATCAACAGATGTACTAGATTCAACATATATCTCAGAAGAAATTCTAGCAGTGCTATGCATATCCTTCATAGGAAACATGTTCTCAAAAAATGTTGCATCACGAGATTCCAAAATAGTATCAACATGCATATCAGGTATCTCAGATTTAACCACTAAAAATCTATAGCAAATGCTCCGCTGAGCATAGCCTAGAAAGACACAATCCACTGTCTTTGGTCCAAGTTTACGTTTCTTAGGAATTGGAACATTGACTTTCGCCAAACATCCCAAGTGCGTAAATAAGAAAGTGATGGTTTTCTCCCAGACCACTCCTCGTAAGGGGTCTTCTTTTTATCCTTGTTTGGAACTCTATTCAGGACATGACACGAAGTCAATAAAGCCTCCCCCCACCATGCCTTAGATAAACCAGCAGTGTCCAACATGGCATTCACCAAGTCGGTCAGCGTGCGGTTTTTCCTCTCGGCAACCCCGTTTGATTGGGGAGAATAGGGAGGCGTCCTCTCATGAATAATACCGTGTTCCTCACAGAATTCATCAAATATGTTGGAGAAATACTCGCCACCACGATCCGACCTAAGACGTTTGATCTTTCTCTCTAATTGATTTTCTACTTCAGCTTTATAGATTTTAAAGTAGTCTAATAGCTTCATCTTTAGTGTGCAACAAATATACATAACAGAACCTAGTAGCATCATCGATTAAAGTCATGAAATATCTCTTATCACCTTTTGTCAACACGCCATTCATCTCACATAGATCCGAATGTACGAGTTCTAGAGGTGCCAAGTTTCTCTCCTCGGCTGCCTTGTGAGGCTTTCGAGGTTGCTTAGATTGCACACAGCTATGGCACTTAGAACCTTTGGCAATGGTGAAAGTAGGAATTAAACTCAAGCTGGAAAGTCTACTCATTAAACCAAAATTAACATGACATAAACGAGAGTGCCAAACATTGGCATCCGAATCCACACTGCCACAAATATGGTTTACTGACTTATTACAAAAATCCGATAATGAAAAGCGGAACAAGCCTCCGCACTCATACCCTTTACCAATAAATTGTCCAAACTTTGACACAACTACTTTATTGGACTCCAAGACTAATTTAAACCCATCTCTGCATAGAAGGGAGCCGCTAACGAGATTCTTGTTCATAGTAGGGACATGCTGCACGTTCCTCAGCTGCACGATCTTCCCCGAAGTAAACTTCAGATCTACCGTGCCAACACCACGAACAGAAGCATGTGATCCATTCCCCATTAAGACGCTTGAATCTGCGACCTGATAAGAAGTGAACATAGATATGTCAGCACATACATGAACATTAGCACCCGTATCAATCCACCAACATGGAGATTGAAATACTGAAAGCACAATCGGTAAATTACCGTACCCATCAGCATTGCTAGCGGTCACGACGTTGACATGCTTTGGCGTCTTCCCTTTCTTGTCTGCACGATCTGGGCAGTCCACAGAGAAGTGTCCGGGCTCTCCACAAGTGTAGCACTTTAGCTCAGATTTGTTCAGCATCTTCTTCTTCTTGAAAGAAGTAGTCTTGGTAGGCATGTTGAAGGAAGGCTTGCTCTTTGCCTTGCTCTTGCCGTGGTGAAAGTTCTTCTGCACCATGTTGGCGCTAGACTGACCTTCACCTCTCTCACTAGTGTCCTTAGCCCGAGCCTTCTCCTCAACATCAAGAGACGCTATCAGGTTTTCAACCGATATCTCCGTTCTCTTGTGTTTGAGAGTTGTGGCGAAGTTCCTCCACGAGGAAGGCAACTTTGCAATAATGCATCCAGCCACAAACTTGTCAGGTAGGGAACACTTGAGGAGTTCCAGCTCTCTCGCAGTGCACTGTATCTCATGAGCTTGTTCGACCACGCTACGGTTATTCACCATTTTGTAGTCGTGAAAGCTCTCCATGATATACAGCTCACTGCCTGCATCGGTTGCACCGAACTTAGCGTTCAGTGCATCCCAGAGCTCCTTGTCGTCTTTTATGTGCAAATACACATCACACAGACGAGCATCAAGAACACTCAGAATGCATCCACGGAAAATAGTAGTGTCTTTCTTGAACTTACTCTGAGCTTCCTCAGACATAGTTCCTTCAGGAAGACCATTACTAATTTCCCAGACACCCATGGCCTCGAGCCAGAGTTGGCACTTCACCTGCCATGTCTTATAGCGCACACCGGTGAACTTTTCCGGTTTCATTGCATCGGTATAACCAGCCATATTTAAATTACGAAATTGCCTACAATTAGGTTTTTGGATTGTTTGATAATTAGGCAATAATTCCATGATTAATTCCAGAATATTAAACATGACCAACACAGCTACTAACATGTGAAATACGAACATACTAGAAGTACTAATCAACATGAATAGTAGCAACATAAACGCCAACAGATCCATGGTAAAACAGTTCGGATTACGTCGCATGTACCGAACGATTGTAGAGGAAGCAGCAGTCGATGCAGACAGGTTCACCGCGTCCAAGGCAGCGGTGATGTTGTTGACGATGACGTTGGTGAAACGGGTCGAAGAAGACGACGCCTGCGGAGACGGTCCGCAGCTCCAGCTGGTAGACGACCCGTGGTGGAAGCGGCGAGCAGTCGCGCGAAGCGCTTCCCAAAAACCTAATTCGCCCTCTCCCGTACAGGATCACAAAGGCGACTGGTTCCGGAGACCTGCTCTCCCAAACGCCGGTGCACGCCGGCGCTCGGGATGGAGTAGACTACAGTGGCGGCGCAAGGCTCGAGATGGCAAAACCCTAGATTGGTTCGGTGTGTGACGGCACACGGTAGTGCAAGGCAATATATAGTGCGGTTCAGGAAACCCTAACGGGTAGAACGTGGGCAGGCCACGTCGCACACGTTCGAGTCGGTTACATCAGCCCACGATCCGTAGCGATTCGAATTGGCTAAGTTGTACACGTACGCTAACACGACTCGATTTTCCTGAACATCAAAAATATAGGCATTGGCTCATTCCCGCAGCGTGTCATGACGAGACGAGCGAGCGGCGGCGGAGGAGGAGGAGGAGTGCGCACGAGAGAGCCTTCTATTCTCAACTAGCACACCAAGTGATACAACACTCCACTATATAAGGTGGTGCAACTCTCCTCCAACTAGCAATGTGAGACTAAACTTTAGCACCACATTGCACCTCCAAAATTCTGCCATGCACGTGGGCCAATTTGAGATTTTCAGATTTGCTTATTTGGGCTCCCCATATTGGGCCCAAATTCTAACAAAATCTGTCTGCTCTTTGTCAGAATGAACATTAATTAAGATAATTCTCCATATTAGCAGAAATTACCGGAATCACCTCGTATGCCGAGTGTTTTCCGTATGTGGAAGGCAAAATATCGAGGCGCTCGACATATGAGGACATAAGCCTAGCGTGAAATGGAGGTCGTATGCCGAGTGTGATACTGAGTAGCGAATTACTCCAGCAGTCCTTAGATCGGCAAGGGCTGTAGCCTGGACAACTTAGGTAAATCCCAGCATGCACCAGCTCTGGACAGCCTGGAGATCTTAGAACAATCTTCAATGGAGACTAACTTACGAGCATGCACCAGCTCGGCCACTCCAACATCAGTCACATCATGACAACACCAGTGTGAGATTCAAGCGTGGGGTATGCATGATGAAGTGCATCCTAGCATCAGCTATCGCCTTGCAATCCACAAGCTCAGGTGTCTCCCGGAACGGAGCGGATGAGAGTGCCTTCATCCCCTCATCATCGAAGAAGTTGACGCCATTTAACATGAGAGCACGAATTGGGCAAGACTAAATGAGCACTTGTGAGCATTGTATCACTATATATCAGGGATGATAACCCATCAGCCATGACCCTAGCACAAGGTCAAAATCCTCCGCTGTCCAAAACTCATACTTCTGGAGCTTCGTCCATCCTGGACCAAACTTCAGGAAGTCACACTGGTTGATTTCCATGTAGTTCACTACAAGTTCTTCAAATGAACCATTCCAACCAAAATACTCCCGCCACTCTTTGTTGCCTATTTTCTCGCATTGAATTTTTTTGATAAATAGATTTTTATTACTTAAGAGTATTAAGCATTACACCCGGCCTCTGCATAATTAGGATGCACACAGTCTCAACAAGTTCACTAGTTCCGAAGTAGGTAAAAAATAAAGAGGTGAATTACATATCATAATGAGAAATTGTAAAGACGCCTAAGGTGGTGCAGGGTCAATCCGGAGATTATGTGGCCATCCATGCTGGGAGAACAACTCCCTCGCCGCAGCCTCCAAACGCGAAGACACCTCCAAAAACAGCTCGCGGTGCTCCACACGCTGTAAGGGCGACCATGATCTGAGCGTTGTTGTGCACCGGCAGATAACCTGCATAACAGAATAATTTTTATCGTTAAAACCTTATCATTTATACATAGCCATAGCGACCAAATAACGGCAATCGCTCCCACCCTAATCAGGAGTTTAAACCTAGGATCTACCCCGTTTAGCCAGTTGCCAGAAATGTTTGCAACGCTGCGCGGGGGAATAAGGTAGAACCTATCTGGATGGCTGACCATATAGACCTAGCAAACTCACACGCGAAGAATAAATGTTTAATAATCTCATCATGTTGACAGAAGACACACTTTCTATTTCCGTGCCAATTACTTTTGGCAAGGTTATCTTTTGTAAGAATTACTTCTCGACAAAAAATACCACGCAAATACCTTCGTTTTTAGCGGAATCTTCATTTTCGAGAGATGCTCATAAGAAAATTTTACGGTAAGCGGTTCAGCCTGAGGGTCATCAATTTATTGCAATGAACTAGACAACCAAGACCAGAATCATTAATGTATGAGTAGGAGTTTAAGGTGAGATTAGTCAGCGAGGGGTACCAAGATAAAAGCACAGAGAGGGCTTTGTTGCCCAACTGATTCCCATGACCACATATCCAATCCAACCACAGTACTCAACATCCAGTTTCCACATGACGGCGTCGTGGTCGGAGAATAAAGGTGCGGGAGCTCCTATCCCACCTCGGCTACATCACTGGTGGTGGAGTCGACGAGCTGCCGGAGGTAGGTCCTCGCGGATCCTTCGATCTGGCGAGTTTTCGTGCTCTTGGCGCGGTCATCGTGGCGGAGGCGATGGGCGCCTTCTCGAGCTTTTGTCCCCTTTTCCTTTCTTCGTCGGAGTGGGATGTGCTCTGATGCTGCTTCGGAGGATGTGGGGGTGGGGTGGCTGGGCGCCGGTGTTTGTCACCGGAGGTGCTTCTGGTTGCCTGCTCAGGAGCATATGGGGTGGAGAAGTACGGCAGATTTGGCTGGTGGCGATCTTCTCTCTGGCCGGCCGAGGTGGCGAGGGGAGAGGGGTTTGTGGCAGCTCGATCTGGTGCGTGGTTGCGGCTGCTGGGTGGTGGGAGCTGATGGAGAGGGATCTGGCCACCTCTGTCGAGGTGAGGCGCCGCGCAATCTTGCGCATCTGGGCCCAGGTTCGGCGCTTGGGAAGCTTGGGGTGCGTCCCCGGCCGATGCTCTTTCGTCGTCATCTTCTCTGGCTCCGGCGAGCCAGTTACTGTTGCGGCTCATCAACGCCTGTGGCGAGAAGCTCTTCCTGCGCTGTGGTACGACCTTGGAAGCGACGGATTCGACTCCGTCGGTGGCTTCGTCCTGTGGATTTCGAGCTCCGTGGTCGAGAGGAAGAAGGACCATGAGGATCTGTGTGTAATTTTAATTTTCTTTGAGGTCCTTTCTGTAAGGTGGTTGCAGCTGTGTCTGCGTCCGTATTTGTCCTGTATTCTACTTGTATGCGTCCTTGTATGGTATTCCGTTTAATATACAAGTAGTTTAGTCAAAAAAAAAACATCCAGTTTCCACAAATTTGAGAACCAGGATCACAGTGTTGCCAAGGTTTCTGTAGTAGGGCAAAGGCCGTTGCCAACACCGATAGCAACCTTTTGATCTGCCTCGATCTTGTAGAGCAGCTTCGACACATGAGAAATAGAATTCCGATCACTTAGCCTGCTAACCCTCTTGACAATCTCTGCCAGGTGCCAGCAGCAGTGCCTCGGGGAAATCCGCCATTTAGCACTGCAGCCGCTAAAATTGTGTAAAATCAAGGTTAAGAATGTATCCAGACTTCCATAGCACTGGAAAATCAATGGAAACATAATGAAGCATATGAAGGTACTTATCAAGTTTCTGTCTGTATTAAGATAATTATCCATATTAGCAGAAATTACTGGAGCAGGGAATGGGAAAAGGATCTAATTAAACAAACAAACAAAAACTATTGTAGTTTTTTATATGAAAAATACTGTAGGTTTAATACAAAAAAGTCTGCAAGACGACACTGCTGAACTTATGTATTTGTAAGTGATTACTAAATAATACTACCTCTATTTCTAAATGTAAGCCTTTTTAGACTTTTCTTGATTCATACATATCTTGACGCATCTAGACACATTTTAGTATATAGGTTCACCTATTTCAGTCCGTAGCTAGTTCACCTTATGATATATTTAAAAGGTCTTATATTGTGGAACGGAGGAAGTAGCATAGTAGCATGTAATGAGGCACTGCAAATCCCGCGCAAGAAAGAATGGATGACTTAATTAACGGAAAAATGGAGCTGTGTAAGGGAATCGAGTTCCCCTAGCTAGATACTACTGGTTCCCTCCTGGCTCGTCTCGTTTTTTTTTTTGTGCAGAGAGAACATACCCTCCTGGCCCGTTTCAAAACGCAAAGCAAAATAATAATGAGAAGAAATATGTGGCACACCGCACACGTATAGCCGTATAGGCTGGGTAAGAGCGAAAATTGGCAGCAGCACCCGAGCAGCAGTGATCATGATATCTCGACCGGCAATCCATCCCTCGATGCTGAGCTGCACTCGGTATGCATGCACCAATCTTTGTCGTATTTCATATGGATATTATCGTTTTCATCCCATTATTTACAGGGTGGGAACACGAAGATTCGGTGCCAGGAAACAGTAAATTTGCCGTTGTGCCATCTCCCCAACAACCTGATACCTACCAGAAGACTTCCTCCACTGCATACAGTGTAGTGCACCGACTACCGCAGCAGGTGAGCAGGTTTACTGAGCAAGTTTTGTCACGAAGAAATCTGCATGCCGTTATACAGTAACCTACGCCCGGCGGTACATACTGACAAGTGAAAGGAGTAGCTATGACTAGAATTCACAGGTCCCACTTAAAATAATTCTATGCGAAAAATATGCCCGACAACGAGTAGGTCCCAATTTCCGTGCTCGGTTTCAAGTTTCGTCGGATGTAACTTTCTAATTTTGAACCGATGTCTAGAACTTTTCTAGACGAATTTGTCAAATTCATCATACTCGGTTAACCGTTTGAAATATTATTTTACAAGCAAGTTAATTTCGACATTTCACACAACTTTTGTATTGTAATTTTTTTATTTCATGTAAGCTAGCCATAGTATAAAGTTGTACATGGCTCAGTACAAACTCTATTCCTACATGAGTTCCGAAACCGAAAAATTACAACATGAAACTTTTGCAAAACGTGGAGATGAATATGCTCCTACAAAGATACTTCAAACGGTCAACCTAGTGCGACGAATTTAATAAAAATCATCTAAAAATGTTTCGGACGTCGGTTCAAAATTGACAAGTCACGGTCGACTAAACTCGAAACTGACCACGGGAATGGAACCTACTCGTTGTCGGGCATATTTCTCATATACAATATATTCTGAACCAGCGTACTGAAAATGATTAATTTCGAACCAGCATATTTTTCATAGGTTCGATTTAAAATAATTCTATACGAAAAATATGCCCAACAATGAGTAGGTCCCATTTCCATGCTCGGTTTCGAGTTTCGTCGGATGTAACTTTCTAATTTCGAACCGATGTCTAGAACTTTTCTAGACGAATTTGTCAAATTCGTCATACTCGGTTAACCGTTCGAAATATTATTTTACAAGCAAGTTAATCCCGACATTTCACACAACTTTCGTATTTGTAATTTTTTTATTTCACGTAAGCTAGCCGTAGTATAAAGGTGTACATAGCTTAGTACAAACTCTATTCCTACATGAGTTTCGAAACGAAAAATTACAACATGAAACTTTTGCAAAACGTGGAGATGAATATGCTCCTACAAAGATACTTCAAACCGTCAACCTAGTGCGACGAATTAAATAAAAATGGTCTAAAAAAGTTTTCGGACATCAGTTCGAAATTGACAAGTCAAGGTCGAATAAATTCGAAACCGACCACGGGAATAGAACCTACTCGTTGTCGGGCATATTTTACATATACAATGTATTCTGAACCAGCGTACTGAAACTGATTAATTTCGAACCAGCATATTTTTTATAGGTTCGATTTAAAATAATTCTATAAGAAAATATGCCCGAGTAGGTCCCATTTTCGTGCTCGGTTTCGAGTTTCATCGGATGTAACTTTCTAATTTCGAACCGATGTCTAGAACTTTTCTAGACAAATTTGTCAAATTCGTCATACTCGTTTAACCGTTTGAAATATTATTTTACAAGCAAGTTAATCCTGACATTTCACATAACTTTCGTATTTGTATTTTTTTATTTCATGTAAGCTAACCGTAGTATAAAGGTGTACATAGCTCAGTACAAACTCTATTCCTACATGAGTTCCGAAACGAAAAATTACAACATGAAACTTTTGCAAAACATGGAGATGAATATGCTCCTACAAAGATACTTCAAACGGTCAACCTAGTGCGGCGAATTTAATAAAAATTATCTAAAAAAGTTTCGGACTTCGGTTCGAAATTGACAAGTCACGGTCGACTAAACTCGAAACCGACCACGGGAATGGAACCTACTCGTTGTCGGGCATATTTTGCATATACAATGTATTCTGAACCAGCATACTGAAACTGATTAATTTTGAACCAGCATATTTTTCATAGGTTTGATTTAAAATAATTCTATACGAAAATATGCCAGTAGGTCCCATTTCCGTTCTCGGTTTCGAGTTTCGTCGGATGTAACTTTCTAATTTCGAACCGATGTCTAGAACTTTTCTAGACGAATTTGTCAAATTCGTCATACTCGGTTAACCGACAAATTCGTCATACTCGGTTAACCGTTTGAAATATTATTTTACAAGCAAGTTAATCCTGACATTTCACACAACTTTCGTATTTGTAATTTTTTTTATTTCATGTAAGCTAACCGTAGTATAAAGGTGTACATAGCTCAATACAAACTCTATTCCTACATGAGTTCCGAAACGAAAAATTACGACATGAAACTTTTGCAAAACATGGAGATGAATATGCTCCTACAAAGATAGTTCAAACCGTCAACCTAGTGCGACGAATTTAATAAAAATTATCTAAAAAAGTTTCGGACTTCGGTTCGAAATTGACAAGTCACGGTCGACTAAACTCGAAACCGACCACGGGAATGGAACCTACGCGTTGTCGGGCATATTTTGCATATACAATGTATTCTGAACCAGCATACTGAAACTGATTAATTTGAACCAACATATTTTTCATAGGTTCGATTTAAAATAATTCTATACGAAAATATGCCCGACAGTGAGTAGGTCCCATTTCCGTTCTCGGTTTCGAGTTTCATCGGATGTAACTTTCTAATTTCGAACCGATGTCTAGAACTTTTCTAGACGAATTTGTCAAATTCGTCATACTCGGTTAACCGTTTGAAATATTATTTTACAAGCAAGTTAATCTCGACATTTCATACAACTTTCGTATTTGTAATTTTTTAATTTCATGTAAGCTAGCCGTAGTATAAAGGTGTACATAGCTCACTACAAACTCTACTCCTACATGAGTACCGAAAAATTACAACATGAAACTTTTGCGAAACGTGGAGATGAATATGCTCCTACAAAGATACTTCAAACCGTCAACCTAGTGCGACGAATTTAATAAAAATCGTCTAAAAAAGTTTTGGACATCAGTTCGAAATTGACAAGTTACGGTTGACTAAACCCGAAACCAACAATGGGAATGGAACCTACTCGTTGTCGGGCATATTTTTCATATACAATGTATTCTGAACCAGCGTACTGAAAATGATTAATTCATACAATATTAGTAAAAAATTGTTAAAAAAAACACCGGTTGTGCCCATTGATCTGCCTCCTGCTCTTGACTCGGAGATGCAGATTAGATTAGTTTCTCCCCTCTTCCGTTCGTCCAATGGGAGCCCCAATCAGGTTGCCCTGCTGCCCAATGCAGCCACGCCCATATCACGAGCACTGCATGGCAGTTAATGATACAGTTCCACCTCGGACGACCTGGGCCTAGCATTAAAATTCTCGGATGATTATTTATTGTCTAGCACAGTTACTGTACATCACCCGCTCGTATCCACCCTGTACACATGTAAATGACTATGCATTACACACATTTCCAACTTCTGTATTCACACCAAAACGACCAGCACTCGAATCTTCAAGCAAACACCCACGGACAAGATAACCAGAGCAGTGCTGCTCGGGTGCTGCAAATCCGCGTCCGGGTAAGAGCTACTCTATCAAATAGAGGCACCAACCAAGAGAGGGTAGGGTTGTTCTTTTAGACGAAATCAAGAAACGGCGGTACCTTCAACACGACCGGCGGAGAAGAACGGGAGTCGAGATAGCAACAATCCTAGATCAGCTGCCGGCCTCTGCCTCCGCTCGATCTTGGGTATCCATCAAGCAATCAAGCGACTCCAGATCCCTGATGGGGGAGAATGCTAAAACCTAAAACCTTAAACCCTCACCACGCTCGCATCGCCTCTCGCGGTCTCTCCTCCGGCTCCGATGGGAGCGCCTAGTCTTCGACCTATGTGGAGCCTATTCCGCTCTGCCCGCTCGTCCCCGCATCTTCATCCTCGCCACCGTCCTCCTCCACCTCCGACTCCCCCACCACCACCGGCCTAACCGCCTGCTCTCGTCACCCGCGCTCGGCGCCGCTACCACACTGCCTAAGCGCCCCGCCCTGCTCGAACCGCCACCTCTGCCGATCCGCTGCCCCCAGCCTGCCATCCCTCTAAAGCCCCCGACCCTGCACCCTAACCCTAACTCCGGTCGCCAGAGCTTTGTCGATGGCGAGCACCCCATCCGCGTCGTCCCCGTCTCTGGCAAGGTCCTGGCCTCACCTACGCCAGGGCGCCGCGGCTAGCCATGTCGTCCCCGTCATCGAGGAGGACGCTCCGGTCGGTCGCCGTCGTCTCTCCCTCGCCTCGCTTCCTCTTCCTCATCTCCGGCAGCGCCTCCCTTTCTTCTTCCTTCCTAGCACTAACGGGTCGGGCCCATACGACACAAGGGGGTGTGTGCGGAGCCTATTCGCTCCCGACCTGGTCGTCAAATAGGAATTGCCGACTCCAATCTCTCTCTTCGAGAGGAACATGATAAGCAGAGAGAACTGGAGCAGTGCGGGCGCTGCCCTGGTGGGCCGGCCCACTTATCATTTTAGTTAAGTTTCCTTTTTTTTTCTGAACACAACAAGGGAAAACCCTTAGAAATTTAAGAACATAATGTAACGAGGTGTATGTTGAGAAAATATATACATACTATAAGTAAAACAACTTTATTTTTTACAAATTTTCATATATTTTATGATAGTTCAAGAAAATATTCCGCTTGAAAAATATATTATTTTGAAGTATGTTCGACCGCCTATGAATGATGCCAATGTATTTGAAAAAGATACTCACGTGACTTATATTTTCAAAAAAAATAATGTATAAACACGAGAACTCGCTTTTGTTAACTCCATGCTTTCGAGTGGAGATTTATGTTCTCCCGAGCTCCCTCTATTTTTAAAAATCTAAAATTACATTTATAAGTTTTAAAAAATCTGGAAAAAAATCATGTATGTTATCATTGATGTATCCTACAATCGTGGCAAATAAAAGAAATACTTTTAATTTTGAGCTACATAAAAAAGACAAATGTACATATCTGAGTATAGTGAACAATACAAAGTTTCAAATATCCAAAATTTGTCATTTTTGTGTAGTCCATAATATAAAGAATCTCGTATTGTGATTTCACCCGCTTATAGTATACATCATTGAGAACATGCAGGGTTATTTCTAGATTTTTTTATTTTTTTAATTCTTTAAATAAATATATCACTGTAACTCGGAAGCCGAAGTGACTTTTCACATGCCCAAAGTGACTTTTTACATGTTTCTTACTAAAAGAATAGCAACATACTGTAGGATAAAATCATATATTTTTTCCCGTCGGCGGAACAAATCATATCTATTTGTCATTCATCCTGAGGGGGCCTTATTTGCCTTTTGTGCTCCTGAAGATTCAGCCCCAAATAACGATGATCAGCCCGAATTTTAGCTTTAGCACATCTCTCACCCCATTTCTCATTTCCCATATTTTGTCTATACTGTGATTCTTGAAACTAGTAATTTCTAAACGGGTTTTCTTCGGGGAAAATGACAACCACCCTGATTCTGTTCTCATTCCCGAAACCAGAATCTTACTGTTATTTAACACCTTCCTGGGAGAGACTGATGCGCCTTCTTAGAATTTGTCGGGTTGACATAGATAGCACCGTCTATATATCACTCAAAGCATCGATATATCACACAGCAAATTCGCAGTAACATCTGACTTGATCATTGCAATATTGTCTTGAATATGAGAAGGATCATTCAAATTATTTCAATAAGTAGTTTTGTGCAACGTCGAAGTATGCCTTGAGCAAAAACACAACTATACGCCATGGTCAGGATGACATACGATGGCAATGGACAGTTATGTGATGTATTTAGCTGGCAACATCGACCGACTCAGATCCATTGTCAATAGAAGTTTTGACTGCATCCACCACAATCTGTGTCTTTCGGGTGATGGACGGCCACTTCCCCTCAGGCTTGCCACCAGCATCTCTGATGTTCCGCACCATCCTACAGAACTCCTGGACCATCAAGGCCTCCTGCGGTAGGTCCGTCGTGACAAGATGTTTGCTCGGATGTGGATCCCATCCAGTAGTGAGTTCGGTGAAGTTCGTCTTGGAGTCCAAACTGAATGGACCAAACTTTTCATCGTACGGGATGACCAAGTCGGTAACATGAATGGTACCATTTGTGCCAATGATGGTAACGTCCATGGTAAGATTGGTAAGGAAAGAACAGTGGAAGGTGGCGATCTTGCCATCAGCCCAGTAGAGCGATGCGCCACAAGCAAGGACCACACCAGCTTGGTTCTTAACAGGGTGACGGAGAGCAATCACATTCTTGGGAAGCTCATAGTCAACAGCCCACAAGATTGCACGGATGCAGTACCACCCGATATCACCAAGTGCACCCAGGCCATCAAGGTCTGGCTTTACCCTGATGTCATTCTGGAGGAAATCTTCGTTTGCTCGAAAGCTGACAATGCTGTTTATCTGAAGCAACATAAGAAAAACTAATTATTAACCTTCAAGGTTAAACTTTGGCAAATGTAAAAGTGTCCAACGTAAGTGGACACCAATAGTTGTGAGGTTATATCAAGAAATAGATCATCACAGGTAGTGGCAGAACACACTTAACGCATGCCCAATGGGAATATATCATCTCATAAGCATGAATCCATATATGTGCTGTAAGTCCTGTGACTGCAGCCATTTCTGAGTCTGTTTTTATGATCCGTACACATTTCCCTACAATAACCAAGAATATTTTTTTCCTCGAACGCAAAAACCAAGAATCACATTGATGTTGCTATATATATTCTCTGCCCAGAGTTTAGTACTGACAAGCTACAATTTGATAAACTTTGCAAATCGAATCAGCGGTATGCACTTTTGCTCTTCCATAAGTTGTAGACTCTAGACAAACTATCGATCTACGATTTTTTTTCTCGAGCTATAACATATAAAACCAGATGCTAGCGCATTATGACAGTTGAAATATGGCAATACGTGTAAAACAGCAAAGCTTTGACAAGATAACACCGTTACTCTTCCATTGTCTTCTCCTTCGCCAACTCATACTGAGAGGTTTGAGGCTTTGAGCCTCTGTGGAAGACAAAGCCAACCTCAGTTTTAACTTTTAACACCAGTTTCAACAATTCAAGCAGTATCAAAATGGTATATCTGAACCCAAAGCTGTACAGCATTACCAGATTGGACCCCTTCCCTTCTAGTAGCCAAAACCAATTAATTGCTCACACAACGAACAAACATAAATTTATGCTTTGTTAATTTATTTATATCTATATGCTGATCTATCTTTAGGAGTTTTCTGTGTTTGATCGGCTTAGTGTTAACTTCATCACATCTTGTTTTGGTTGCTTTCAGTGTCGCAATGGCCAGCATCCATGTCGAACAGGCAATTAGAAAGAACCATCATAGGGTCATTTTTAGAGAACTGTTTGCCTGTTTGTTACCTCCCAAAGCCAGCTTAAAACAAATCCCCCCTGTCAGCTAGTTCAAGTTCTGGGTGGTAATGGCTTTTCTCCGAGCACCTGTGGCGAAGTTTTTTTTGGCAAAAATACAATTCCCGGCTACTATGTGATAATACCTGCCATTGCCAGGTCTGAGTTTCAACATTAAGATTGGCAAGTTCAGACTTCAGACACAAAATAGCAAAGATTGTAGACAGGCGAGAGTTACGAAGAACCGCTCACATACTTTTAGCGTCGTTGAATGATGTTGCCAGATCACCTGGAAGTGTATATTATGCACAAAAACATATCAGGTGACAATGCAACCAAGCCAAAGGGCTCAAGGGTGTAATCGTGCAATCTGGTTTCACTTGAGGCTTCAAATATGAGAATTTCTTTGGAGTGTTAGAGCACCCTAAATTTCTTAACTACAAACTTGAAGCGTGTTAGAGGAAACAAAAATATTTGTTTTCTTTGGTCTGTTTCTCATTTACATTTCCCTTTAGACTTCTACTTCTCGAAACTTTCCCTCTTTTTTGCTACTCTTATGACATTTAGTACTGAACTGAGCTTAACATTTTAAACTTAAGAGTAAAATGGGAAGTACACATCTAAGTATTTTTCGAAATTTAGATGCTGATTTGGTGCCTCGTACTACCAGGGAACATTGTTTCTCATGTGTTGCTATTTGCATTGGTACTGACAAAACGAAGCCATGTCTACAAATGGATGCAACCGTACCTGACTAAATGAGAATAATATGATCATAAAAACTTCAATAATACAGATTTCGGGAGGGTAACTTGTGTAAATTTTTATCAAGGCAACAACATGTCAGATTTAGGTGTAGGTGAGACCTTGAAGCATTGCAATTTTTAACAGAGCAACACCATATCTATAAGCAAGCATCTGGTAGGCCGGCTAGGTGTTGAGTGAGCAATTGTATAGGGCAAGAGGGCACTGAACTCGGTTCATTCTGTTGGAAACTGACTGGGAACAACAAATCAGTGGATCATAACTGTATGTCAGATTATGTGAACAGATATTTTATTATATATGGAACATAAATCGCTATAAGGGCCAAAAAATATTAGATTGGCAAAGCGATGAATTAACCGCTAGTTATAATAATGTCTAAAACTGAAACTTTGAAAAATTCTCAAAGAATTCTCGATGAAGAAATACTAAAACCAGCAAAGATGACCAAATTAGGAGAGTGGTGTATTTAGACCACACTGTCTATGAGAGTGCAAGATGTGACAGACAGCAAAGCAGCAGTAGGTGCTCAAACTGCGTGGTCATGTTAAGGACCTTCAAGGAGTTTCAGAGGAAGAAGCAGAACATACTAACTTAGTAACTTTACATGTCAACTGAAAGTATAGTCCAAGTTGCAAGAAACAAGACATCTGTTCCTTCCTGTAAACTAAGGGAGACATGGAAACTTGGATAGATAGCATACTAACAACTGTTTTGCCAATTTCTTGGTTGGACGTACACATTGACAAATTTGTTGAGGTCTTTTCGTAGTTCCAGTTGCTAGCAACAAAATATCGCTGATATTCAGCATGGTCGACTAGGAAATCGAGATATGGAAAGATGATGTGTCTTGCTTAATAAGAGCTTTGTCGATTTTATTGGTTAGGGATTCGCTGGGGCAGATTTTGCAGGAAGGAGAAGATCAAACAGAGCATATATGTCAAGAATGACGATGACACCAAAGTGCCAGAAACACAACATAATTCACTGCATACACACTGTGGTCAATTTGGCAATTATATGTGAAGGTAGCTGCCGTGCCTTGCTTAATATCTTCCAGTCTTTTTTCGTTTCATGTCTTTGGGTACTATGACATTTTGCCCTTATTTTGCCTTCGCTGTGTGAGCATCCTTTCAAATTATAAGGTGATTTATGTTTTCATTATAGTGTTTGTTGTTGTTGATAAACAGTTGCTCCTCTGGTAGATAATGAACTGTCATTGTATCAGGTAACATGTCATACGATGTCAGTGAAAAATATAAGGAAGTGTAAGAACGTGTGTCGCCATACATACGAGATTAATACCAAGCAATATTCCGGCAAAGATTTTGAAATTATTCCTCTTCTGTTCTAGTTATCACTACTCCTATGTCGGAACAATATTTCAGATTGTTCATAAGCAAAAATCGTCTCATAGTTCGGTAAAAGTTATTTTTTTTCTTCTATGAAGAGGCAACTAGCGTGTGCTGGATACAACGACAAATTGCAATTAGAATATTAGATTAGATACAGTTCACTAGAGAATCTTTTGACGCTTGATCACATGAGTAGATTAAGGCAACATGACAACTACCCACAAATTATTATTTACAGTCACAAAATGAGATTCATAAAGGCGTGCAACATGATTCGAAGGGAATACCGCCTTAATAAGATCCTACAGAAAATCTACATTCCGATGACTAATCAAAATGTAGAAGGAAATTTCCGAGAACTTACAACTCTGACATCGCCGATGGTGCTCTGATCGGCGAGGAGCTGGCGCATCTTGGCAGTGCGGGGGTTGTGCATCCACATGGTGGAGTCCATGAACTGGACGCCGCTAGCCTCGCAGGCGGCGAGGATGGGGTCGAGGTCGGCGGCGCAGGGCGCGGTGGGCTTCTCGAGGAGCAGGTGCTTCCCGCGCGCGGCGGCGGCGGTGGCCCACTTGAGGTGGAGGCTGGTGGGGAGCGGGAGGTAGATGGCGTCGATGTCCGGGTCGTCGAGGAGCGCGTCGTAGGAGCCGTGGAGGCGCGTGCCGGTGGGGAGGCCGTTGTCGGCGGCGAAGAGGCGCGCCTTGTCCCCGGAGCGGCTGGCGACGGCGGCCACGTCGGCGGCGGGGCCGACCAGAAGCATGGCGCGCGCGAGCTTCCGCGCGATGGAGCCGCAGCCCATGATGCCGAACCGCACCGGGTGCGGCGGCTCCTCCGGCACGGCGGCGGACGACATGGCGAGCGGAATGTGGAGGCGCGATCTGCCGACGGGAATTTGGATCGAGAATCGACGCTCATTGCGGTGTTTTTGGGGGTGGTTGAACAAGAACGCACCGCCACAATTAGCTACGGCCATCTCCCCTCCGGTGTTGAATTGAATCGATTCAGGAGCAAAAAAGACAGGCTCTTGATTCAGTGTTCATCTGACAATTGTGAGTGTATAAAGAACAGAGAGTGGAGCCCACGCTGGGATTTAATATTTAACCCCTATCATTTTGGTACTTTTGAGGATTTGCCCTCTATAACATTGTAATTAAGTTTTGCGCCCAACTAGGAGTATTGCGTGTCCGGGCTTAATGTATATCCTAAGGTAAAAAATAGTGTGCTAAGAAATATAGCGGTGGCCTCCTCCAGGTGCTATAACCCTTTAGTCGTGCTATATTTTAATATAGCGTTCTGAAAAAAATACCAGATATAGCTGAAAAATAAAGAATTTTGACAAGATTAAAGAATATAGTTCAGAAATGACAGAATACTATATGCATAACCACGTACGAAAAACATTTTCCAATTGTCTAAAAGCTTAAAATCAACATCTCACAGGGCAACAACATACCGTAAATTATTTATTCAGAATCATCAGCATTAGCGATGGCATCTTTTAATCAAAAGAGGAACCCGTAGATTGCAATTCATCATCAAGAAAAATAGAAAGGAATTTTACATCTTCTTAAGGTGGAAAACTCGGTGACTTTCACCGATACACTGAAAAAAGAAAATAGCGCGCTAAAGTTATGACATTTTAGCGCGATATAGCGTGCCATTTCGTGAATAGCATCATAGCGCATAAAAGTGGCAAAATTCACCTTCCAGATATGCTATAGGACGCTATTAGCCCCGAAATAGCGCGCTATTTTTTCCATGATATCCTACCGCATTCTCTCACGCATGGTTTAGGCCAAATACAATGGTGACGACTCAGTTGTCACTGTTTCATGTGGTTTTGAGGACGTGGAGTTAAAAGAATGAGGAGAGATATTGAGATTTTGTAAAGTTATGAATGGTCTGTAGTATTGTTATAAACAGCTTATGGAAGGCAATTTTTGTTATTATATGTATGGTTTGTTGTACTCCCTCCGTCCCAGTTTTTATGGTTCTTTTTGCAAATCTCTTGGCTCAAGGTGCTAGCTAATTGGAGCTAAAACTCACATGCACTGGTGGGCCGAGACAACCCAACCACTAATTGAGAGAATTGAATGTAATTGTGCCTAGGAGATTGGGGAAGAGCACAAAACTGGTTTGGTGAGATCAAGGAGAAGAAGGCTAGATCTGAGCTATCGTTGTGGGCTTGGTTAGCCACGGTTGGAGAGATTAAATTCCACCAATAAAAACTTTAAACACCTTTGAATGCTTATCTCCATGCATATTTGGTTATTTATCAACTTCAATCGTAGATTGGCTAGTTTCAGTTAGTTCCACATTGAGAACTAACATAAAACAACAATTAATGCGTTGGCTATTAGACGGTTTCACGGATTGAATTTTGTACTTGAGCGGAAAACACTAAGTCTAGCTATAGAGGGAGTATCATAAATAGTATCATGCATACCATGTTGCCAAAAATCGGATGTGGCATAACAATTAATAAAGAAGTGAGAGTGGTATCATGCTATGTACGGTATCATGATATGTAAAACTAGATATTGTGATAACAAGTAGTCCCTTTTTGCGACTTAAAGAGATTATTACTCAAACGGCAGAATTACAATCCTGATCAAGGATACTGATAAGGAATGGTGGCTTCAAGTTGAAAGAGCATCTCCTATTGTTGAGGTTTGATGTTAGTGACAACACAATTATTGATTTAATGTTGTCTTTGAGCTTTACAGGATCTTATAGATAATCACTCGAAAAGACAGCGGTTGAAGAGAGCTTTCTTCTAGCTGTGTGCAGTGCCCTGTTCCAGGCAGCGGTAGTACCACTACACTTAGTTCCTGGCGTTGCAGAGCGCGCTGGAGCCTGCGCTACCGCTGGCGGTAACGCTGGAGGTACCGCTGATTTCGGACTTCGGGTGGTCACACCGGTACCCCCAGCGGTACCTCACCGGTAGTACCGCTGTCCAGCGGTGATACCGGCCAGCCCAGCGGTGGTGCCGCTCCGCAATGGTAGTATCGGCCCTCCTGGCAATAGTACCGCCACACACGTTTTCAGCGCCCAAGAACCACGACATGGAATAGCGCTACCGCTCGTGGTATCGCTGAAGGTACCGCCATTTTTGGCCTTTGGGTGGCTACACCGCTACCTCCACCAGTACCGGACCGGTAGTACCGCCACGCAGGCTGAAGCAGTTGCTCTGCGTCTGAGCCGTTGGGCCCTGTTCGGAAGGTTGCAACGGTAGTACCGCCGCTCGCAGCAGTAGTACCGATGCGGGAAGTTTGGCTGCGCAACGGCCATTTTTGGAGGACTACTATATAAAGAGGTCTTCTTCTCCAAAGAAGACTAAGCTTCAAGCAATCTCTCTCCTCCATTAATGAAATCTTCCTCCTCCTAGATCTCCCTCACCAACCACTCAATCAAGCTCATACTTGGAGAATCGAAGGAGGAGACCCGGATCTACATCTTCACCAAGCTGATTTACATTTCCCCCTCATTTACTTGAGGGACCATTTGCTAGGGTTTACATTGGGAAAACCTAGCCCCTTGTTGTACTCACTTGTTGTTCTTGTTTCAGCTTGTTGATTTGGGAGCCCCCAATTCGGTTGTGGGTGTGTGCCCCAAGATTGTTGTAAAGACTCCGGTTTCCGCCTCGAAGGGAACCGATAGTGAAAGGTGAACCAATCCTTTGTGGTGCGGTTCATCGGAGAATAGGATGAGTCCTGTTGTGGCGCTGAGTAAGCCTGTGGTGGCAAAGCTCACACCCCTCCAATGAGACGTACTCCCCTAAAAGGGAGGAACTCGGGAATACATCCTTATCTCTGCGTGTTTTCACTTCGGTTACCTCTATCCTTGTTTACCACCTTTACTTTGTGTTCCCTGCTTAGTTGCTAGCTTGTCATATAGGTAAATTCACCGTAGTTGCATATCTAGAGAATTTACCTTTGTGTCAAGCCTAAATTGAAAAAGTACTCAAATTTGGAGTAGCACATATTCACGCCCCCCCTCCTCCTGTAGGTGCCATACGATCCTTTCACAAGTTAATCCACAAGCACCTCCTCCTGGCTAGCTCTAAGAGCACTTGCATTTCTACTCACATGACCAATATCAAATCTAGAAAAGAATACGCCAAGCTCTTTCACCTCTTGACAAAATGTTATGGTATCTACTTGTCCCTGTGTCCTTCCATGCTTTGAGAACTTCTAAAACTTCTAAATAATCAGTTTCCATGACAAGTAAATCTTGTAAATGTAATTGTATAGGGATTTTACAAACGAATAAATAAGATGTAACTATGATACTGATACACTATGCATCATATGGGCAATAGTGTAGCCAGGATAATGCAACGCCACTTAATACTGTAGTGCTAGTAATGGCAGGTTGTAGGGATTTTTTATTAAATTGTTTAGGTTAAGAAATTTTCGATTAATGATCGGCTAATTAGAGTCCTAATCCCAAGGAAAATCGACTCACAACCCATAAAGCCCACATGCACATGCCACAAGACCACGTACTGGGCCACGCTACAAGACCACGTACTGAACCACAAGATTATTTTTTTCCTTCGAGCCGCCGCCGCTCATGGTTCTCTAGCTACCGATCTGTTGATCCATATATATCGTCTTCGTTATGGTGGTCACGCCGTTCCAGCTAGGCGTGATCGGCCGCCATTTATGATCAGCCAATCGACTAATCAAGGATTTAAGTTTGAGGTATCTTGTACTTTATATTACAAAAAATATATTACAAAAAAAATTGGACTTTATATTTTCTAATGGTATATTTTTTATATTATACAAATAATTTTACATTGGTCAAATTGATGATCTAGGGACACGTGTCGGACTTATAAACTGGGACGGAGGTAGTACTATAAACCTAGACAATCATATAGTAGTAGTTATTTGTTTGATCACCTGCAAATTAATGTCAAGAAGGAAATAAATTACTTGATCAATGACAATCAAGTTTGTTTATTTATATGCTGTGATCCATGTCTTTGTTTTAGTTTCTCCAAACTAGGAGTAATATGCTATTTTGAACTATTAATTAAACATACATCTATCAGTTTTGGCATCCTACAAGAATGAAGACCCCGCCGCCGCCGTCTCGAGGAAGAAGGACATTCGGCTAGCACGAATCACGATGCACATGAGAAAGGGTGGATGAATCGATTGAGCCCTAAGCTAATTCTCAATCGATTGAGAATTATCAAAACCGATTTTCAAAAGCCTCCAAAAGCTACAGTAGAAGATGCAGCATCCAAAAGCATCCATGCCATAATATAGCTTTCAAATAAAGTTCTGAAACACCAGACAAAAAAGACCACGTCGTGCGGTTGTGCCTGGCGAGGAAACTCGGCCGGCGAGCCGTATTGGTCATGAGCGCCAACCACGAACATCACCCAGGATAGGAACGCACGCACGGGCACGGGCGGCACGGCGAGGAAGCTGCAGCTTCGCCGGATGCCGATATCCCAGACGCTGCTCCTTGCATTGCCGCCACGGCCACCCAAAGCGCGGCATATCACCTGAGACGAACAGGAAGAAGTACAGTGAGATGCAGAATTAACGTAGAGGCAAGTTTCTGTTGCTCTGCTCTCACAGTCTCACCTGGTGGCCGAAGCAGATAGCGTGCCGGGACTGTCGGAGCCAAATACCCACGCTGCCGCTTGCTGCTCTGAGCAGGGCAGGCTCCAAGAACCCGGCCTTGATGAAAATATTCATCTCCACCTCACGACCCTGAGAGGGTCCTTCTGGTTCTGGTACATCGAACCATCCGCGACAACTGGGTATCCTTGAGCAAAATCCCCCATCGTCTCATTGAAGTCAGCATATCTTGCACTGTATATAATCCCATTCCTTTCTGTGAACACCCTGCAAAATACATGTAATTTCGTAAGCGCCAAACACACCATACAGCAGAAGAAGAGCACATATTCAAAACACCATACAGGTAGCCACCGATTAAAATTACCACCCAAAGATCCAGAGAACGCTGCTGATACAGAACTCCGCAAATGCAGAGAAATAATGCAATCCGAGATGTTTTCTTTCAAGTGGTGAAAGAAACAAGTGCTTATTTTCAGTTTGTGAGAGTGCTACACATCTTTAGAGAAAATAAAACACATTCAGGGAGAGAGCTATAGAGGTGGTGATGCCGCCACACACAAAGCTTAAACGAATAGACCAAAAACATGTAACCTTTCAACATAGTAACTACAGCACAGCGGCTAAAACTATATAGGATGATAGGAACCAAAAAAAATAAAGATTTCATATAAAATTGCAATTGCACGAAGTTATCTGTTTATGGAGTTAGCAATATTGCAGTTTCCCTCTTTTGTGCTGCTATTAAACAAAACTCTGGTGTTTGCTGATGTCGTTGGCTGCATAGTAAGTTGGTAACATAACTTATTTGTGATTTTTTTACTTTATAATGCACATGATACACTGCTAATCATGTATAGTAGCAGACCCGGACCTGGAACTGCACTCCGTTGAATATAACTAGCTGGCAACATGGATGTTCTTTGCCTGAATCGCCGCAGGAGTACATACAATCTAACAACCGGTATAACTGTTTTTGCTAACATAACGAATGATACTCAGCAAGTGCAGATCTTGAAATAATGCAGGGGAGGGTTTGCGGGGGTCATTTACATTTTAAACAGGTAGTAACAAACTATACTTCCATTTAGGTATGTTATTGTGTGTACATGCATATGTGTTGCACTTGACGACCTATGTTGTTGATGCCCATGTCAAATAAGAAAGGTAAATATTACAGAATAACTAGCTTTGCTATAGTATTTAACTAAAAGCAGATCTTCACTGAAAGAAGATGTAGTGTTACCTGTCACGAGATGAGGATACTTGGTATATGACTGATCTTGAACCAATCCTTGCCTGTCTCTTTTCGGCAATTTTCAGTCAGTGTAGAGCTGCAACCACTGACAATCAACTCTTCCAGTGCAGTCAAATATTGCAAATCTTCTGGCAATGAGGCCAACTTTGGGCAGCAGCTTATTTCTAGAGATTCAAGTGCTATGAGTTCACCTAGCCATTCTGGAGGACTTCCAAATCAGTGCAATTGTCAATCTTCAGCTTACGCAACATGCTAAGGTACCTGATGGCCTCTGGCAAAACATGTAGCTTTCGCAGTACTCGATGGTTAGATCCTCAAGTTTTGGCCTGTGCTGCAGTAAATTCCAATCATTTGATGATGCATGGCAATTTGTAATCCACAGTCTCCTAAGAAGTGATGCAGATTTTGAAGATGATGGCCCGAACATCCTACCAACTGATAACATCTCACTGTTGTTGGATAGTGAAAATCTGCTATGGCATCTGGGAGGCATGGATTTGGCCTCATCTTTGGACATCCACTTGCAGTGACAGTTTTAAGAACTGGAAACATGAATAGTTCATGTTGACTTTCTTCGCTATCCATTGCCAATGAAGTTGGCCAGATCTCCAGATCAGGCATATCTTCAAAATGGAGTTCCTTCAGTGACTGGTATAGTGTGTTTTTCTGTCCTATTATAAGTATTTCAGATCCCATGCTGCGGACACTGCTCATGTGGCGGAACTCAAGAGATTGGAGATGGGGAATATGACCAAGAGGTGGGAGGCATATACAGTTAGGGATGTTTCCTAAACTTAGAGAGGTAATATTTGGAAGCCAGGACTCTATGCTCTTCATCATCCAACTGGGAAATTCAGTGCCCATGTAGCCATATATTTCAAGGACCTCAAGGTTTTCAGGAGGCAAGAGAACTTCAAGAATGTTTCAACATTCTCCAGATCATCAGAAGAACAAGAACTAGTCCATGACACAGTCAAGGTGCCTAGTTTATGCTTGTTCCTCAAGTTTGCTCTCTTGGCATCGTTTGTCAAATCCTTCTTCTGTGAGCAGCATTCAATTTTAAGAAAGCCAGTCAGAAGATTTAGGTCTTTTAGCTCCGCAATGCTGCTGCATGTGTCACCTATAATGAGCAGCGACAATGTTTCAAGTTTAGTCCATTGCCCAAATCCACCAGGCAGTCTCTCCAAAGATTGACACTGGTCATTTTTTAGGTGCTTCAGATTAGTGATGGCTGTCATGCCGTCAGGTAGCTTGGCTAGATCTTCACAGCCAACAAGGCTCAAACTCTCCAACATCATGAGATTAGTTATAGACTCAGGTAGCTTACGAGATTCCAGCACTGGAACAAAATAAGCTCCTTCAGACTATAAAGATTCCCAATTGATTCAGGCAATTCCTCCAGACCGATATTCCATGAGAGATCTAATGTCTGCAAGACTGGTAGGTGACTGGTTGCTATGGCAATGCCAAACTGCGTGCATGATGTGATAAAATGAGAGTTTGAAGCTCTAGAAGATCACCAATGGATCCAGGTAATCTGATAAATTACTACAGTGAGACATATCCAGAGTATGCAGCCTTGTAATAGATCCTATTGAGTTTGGGATTGCCTCAAGATCACTGCATTGCGATAAATTCAGGTGCAACAAATTTGAGAGATTCCAATATCTTTGGGCAATGCTCGGAGAATTCCACACAGTGAAAGGTTCAAGAAATGCAAACTTTGCAGTCTGCATATAGTGTCAGGCAGAGCCTCAAGGTTGACACAGCCTTTAAAATTCAAGGCTTGCAAACTTTGCAGTTCACCGATGGAGCTGGGTAATGTCCAAAGGAAACTGCAAAATGACATGTTCAAATTTTGTAGGTTTTGAAGATGCCCTATGGAATCTGGTAAGGTCTGAAAGTGGCAAGATGAAAGATTCAAGGTTTCTAGATTTCAAGGCTGCATATTGACATGGGAAGCACATATAGATTGATGCAATAAGATAAATGAAGTGTTTGCAGATTGTGGAGGTTACTGATGCAATTGGGCAGACTTCGGATAGGGGATGAGGAGACATCCAAGTACCTCAAGTGTTTTAATCTACCAACCGACTGGGGAAGCTCTGTAATTTGGCTGCCTCGCAAATCTAGTACTCGCAAGCACCTGGAGTGAAGAAACAATGGATATCAAGAGCATAACCCCAGGAATGTAATGCACGAACTTTATGAAGCGTGCTCCAGAGAACTTTCGGCACCCCCATGTCATCAGCCAATGATGCATAGTGGCATGCTTCAGAGCGCCCAATGGCATTCTTAGAGTTGATGATCTGCACTTCATCCCCGCAACAGATTGAGCAAGGTCATGCACCAAATCATGAATCTTGTACTTGATATTGCGATCTTCCTCTAGTTCTTTCTTCGATAAATCGTGCTCCTCTAGTTCTTGAAGGAAGGAAATCCACAATAAGTGCTCAAAATAGTCGTTCGCTTGATCAAAAACCGACTGGCAGCCATACTTTGCAGGTTCAATAAAGCCAAGAGCAATCCACTGCTGAATAAGCTTGTCCCTGTCAATCTCATGGTTTCTAGGAAATGAGGCGCAATACGCGAAGCACTGCTTTAGACCAGGTGGCATTTGGTCATAGGTAAGCTTGAGAGACGGCAAGATTGTGTCTTCCTTATCCAGCTGCCATATCTCACTGTCCTTAACAGCAATCCATGATTCCTCGTTCCTCTTGAACCGCAACATGCTCCCAAGAGCCTTGGCTGCCAACGGCACGCCTCCGCATTTCGGACAATCTCCTTTCCTACCTTGACCAACTTGGGATGCAAATCGTCCTCCCTTCCTCAAAAGCCTTTCCCTTGAACAGCTCCCAACAATCATCATCGGAGAGGCCTTTGAGCACAAATGGCGGCACGGTGCGCACCATCATACCGACCTTGCGATTCCGTGTAGTCACGATGATCTTGCTGCCCCGCTTGCCATCCTTGAGGAGTAGCTTCAGCCTCTCCCACTCCTCCTGGCTCTCGCTCCACACATCGTCAAGAACCAGCAAGTACTTCTTCCCCGTGAAGGTCTCCGACAAGAAATTTGCAATGGCTTCCAAGCTAGTCAGATCGCGCTTCAACTTGGTCGCGCTCACAATCGGCTGGATCAGCCTCCTGAGACTGAAATCAACGGACATGGAGACCCAGATCCGGAGGTCGAACACCTCGTCGTTGGCCCTCCGGTCGTTGAACACTAGCTGCGCGAGCGTCGTCTTGCCGAGGCCGCCGAAGCCGACGATGGGGATCACGGACACGTCCTCCTCGCTCGCCAAGTCAAGCACCAGCTTCATGAGCTTCTCCTTGTCCGCGGCCCTCCCCACCGTCTTGGCCTCGTCGACCATCGAGATGGTCTCGCGCTTTGGGGGAGCAGCCGGATGTGCCGGTGGAGAAACATTGGGATTCAAGCGGAGCCTGTCTCTCCCGGCGGCGACGACGTGTAGCTTGCGCCTCAGAGACCTCAGTCTGTGCGCCATGAGGACGGAATGCAGGATGCAGCAGTCGGCGGTGGATCCGCAAGCCGGGATGCCTCGGCTCCGGCGGCGGCGGGCGGCCCGCAGGTCGGAGTGGCAAGCGTCTAGGAAGTCGTCGATGTCGTGGGCGAGGTCCTTGAGCCTCCGCAGCCAGTCGCGGACGGCGCTGTCGCCGCCGCCGCCACGCGCCTCAGCGTCCGCGAGCACGCCCCGGATGGTGCCGAACTCGTCCTCCATGGCCTTCAGATCGCTCCTGAAGCTCCTCAGGAGCGACAGCTCGCCCCAAATCGAGGATCCGAACTTGACTAGCACCGCCTTCACGATGCTTGAAGCAAGAACCACCTCCGCCATGGCGCGCTCTCTCTCACACACACTCGATGCCGGTCGGTCAAATTTCCCTTTCTCCTCTATCGTCCTCCTAGATGCTTAAAAATCAAGGCAAACATACTACTCCAGTCAAATAGAGGAAAACTCATAGAAATTACGTTGCAGTGGTACCCATGTGGGCCATGTGAACACTTTCCAGTGTGTTTTGACTTTTGAGTTTGATCCAGTGACTAAACCTAGACGCGTTTGTCCCTAAGAAACTATTACATCAATAAAATTCAAATTCAAGTCCCTAATTCAAAAAAATTAAGTCCAATTCAAACATAAAGTAGGTTGTCTATACCCAACAAACGATCCAAATAAAACATGAATACACATGAACTAACACAACCAAACTATTTCCCATGAAGATGAAACTGATGCTCAATCAGATCTTCGAAAGGCCGGTCATGTGTTGGGTGACTTTCTATCCTTCGGTACACCTCCAAAGAAGTATGGTTCTAGTCTGAGTTTCTGCGAGGTCTCACAGGTTTGCCAACTGCCAACATAGTCGAAGTATAAGTTATGGTCCCACTTATTTTCTATGATCATATTGTGAAGGATCACAAAAACATTTATGATGTTGCCTGGGGTCTTTTGTCTCAAAACGAGTAAAACATCTCATAATGGCAACCGAGTTTGCAACACACCATAAACCCTTTCATGTCTTCCCGGCAAGTTTCTTAAGCCGAAACAAACTAGTATATATCTTTGAGCGTTTTGAATTTTCTTCACAAGCGTTGACCATGAATTATAGATGCTACCAGCTAGATAATATCCCATACCATAAGCAAGGGCATTGAGTGTGAAGTTGCAAGCCGGAGCTTCCCCATTTGTCAACCGAAACCGTTTCATGTACAACAAAATCCATCTGATACATGTACGATGCTACGTGGTAGGCCTCGCGTGAGGCAACCGGCGGTTTGGTTTGTGTTTGGGCTGGAACATGGGATCGGTCGGCTCTCCTGCTTGGTAGGGCCCACCTCTTGAATAAAACATTTTCTTTATGGAAAGCCATTTTGGCTCCCGAGATAAAGTGCTCTCTATTTAAGAAAATACAAAAAATCATATTTATAAGCCAGAAAAATCTGATTTTTTTTTTTTTTTGCATGTTGTCAATGATGTATCACACAAATATGCAAAAAATCTCGATTTAAAATATTTTATATAATGAGATACACAAAAATAAGAAAATATTGCATATTTAGAAGATTTGAAAGTGTACCTTTAGATCACACATTTATTATTTTTGGAAATCTTGCATGTTCTACCAATGGCTGATAAAAAATGGCTTGTTGAAGACCATTTTTTAAAAGAAATTATTGTTTACCGCGTAATTGTGGTGCCTTTTTTTATTGAATTTCTCATGTAGCAATGGCTGCTAGAACAATCCTTCTTCCAAGGATGAGAAAAGGAATAAAGAAAAAGGTTTAAAAAATATGTTATTTAAGAGATGGAGCCTACCAGCAGCCGGTTAGACATCTCCGTGAAAAGATCCGATCATGGTCAGCTCTACAGCGTGTGGAGCATCGCGACCTTTTCACGGAGATGTCTACTCGGTTGGAGGCTGCGGCGAGAGATTTTCTTTCCCGGCATGGATGGCAACATAACCGTCGGATAGGCCCTCCAGCACCTTATGCGTTTTTACAATTTCTCATCATGATATGTAATTCGTCTTTTTATTTTTTGTGTGTTTTAAGACTTGGATCTTATGCGGTGAAAGAGCATGTTTGCTCCAAATCATGTTTTGATGATTATGATAACACAAATAGTTTCTTACTGTGTGTTAAGTGCTTGTCAGGTGCAGATGGTACTTTAGAACACAACAGGTTTGCTGGTTTAGCAAAAAGGGAAAAGATTGAAGAAATAAGCTTTCTGTTGTACTGAGGTCGGAAGTTCCGGTGGAGAGGCCGGAAGTTCCGGTGCGGGACGGAAGTTCCGCCCATGGAAGTTCCAGTGCTAGCGGCTGGACCTTGAAATCGACCAAGTCTTTTTGTGATTTCGGTACTGGACCCTGGCCGGAACTTCTGCCGGAAGTTCCAGTGGGCCGGAAGTTCTGGGTTAAGTTGCTGCAGACAGAATCTTCAACGGGCAGATTTCGGGAGGGGTATAAATACCCATCCACCTGCAAGCATTCCAGATTCTCTCTCCTCCATTGATTGAAAGCTTCACCATCCTAGATCTCCCAATCTCTCCAACCAAACTTGTTGATCTTCGGAGGATTGAAGGAGAAGAGCCTGATATACTACTTCACCAAAGTGTTCTTCATTTCCCCCTCATTCACTTGAGGAATTTGAGCCTAGGGTTTCTGCTAGGAAAACCTAGGCATCTTGTTGTACTTACTTGCTTGTTACTTTTGTGTAGCAGGTGCATGGTTTACAAAGCGTCCGCTTCAGGACGCCTAAGCGACGCCTAAGCGTTAAGGCGCCCCCCCTCCGCTTTGGAAAAACGCCCGCTTTAGGCGCTTAAGCATCCAAAGCGCCCACTTAGGCGTCGCTTGCGCCAAAGCGCCCCCCCATCGCTTTGAGGACGCTTCACGCTTTGTAAACCATGAGCAGGTGTTGTGGTGCTTGGGAGCCCCCAATCCTTTTGTGGGTTGAGCCTCAAGTTTGTTGTAAGGGCTCTGGATTCCGCCTTGAAGAATTCTGATAGTGGAAGGTGAACCGAGCTTTTGGTCAAGATTCATCGGAGAATAGGGTGAGGCCATTTGTGGCGTTTGAGTTTGAAACTCACACCCCTCCAACGAGACGTACTCCCCTAAAAAGGAGGAACTCGGGAATACATCATTGTCTCCGCGTGCTTCCCTTTCAGTTACTCCTTACTCGCTAGTTCTTACTTGTATCGTTCTTAGCCTTGTGTTAACTTGTCATATAGAAAAATTCACCCTAGCTGCATATCTAGAGAATTTACCTTGTGTCAAGCCTAAATTCGAAAAAGAGTTAAAAATTGAGTAGCACCTATTCACCCCCCCCCCCCCCACCCCCCTCTAGGTGGTCATACCGATCCTTTCATGCGGGTTGTGTGCATCCTAATTATGCAGAGACCGGGCGTAACGCTTAGATTCTTAAATAATAAAACTCCCATTGTCGAAAAAAAATGAGCATGAGATGGCCGACAATCTGGCTCTATTGTGAACTTGGACTCTCTCTCTCCCTCTCCCTCTCTCTCTTGCATAGTACATGACAATTGACGGTATGGACAACTTTGTTAGATTGGGTTTTGCCTCTGTTGTAAAATACTCCATCCATTTCTAAATATAAGATATTTTAGTTGTTTCACATGTTGACTAGATGCGGACTAAAATAAGTGAAAATACAGACTAAACGTGTGTAGATACATATGAATATGGAAACAAACTAAAACATGTTATATTTAGTAACAGAGAGAGTAACAGTTTTTTACAGTATTTGTCAGAGTTGTTTGCATAAACCGGCTCATGATTTTTTTTCAAACATGCACCGCCCTTCTCCAATGGTGTATTCACCGGTTCAATATACTCCCTCAATCCCAAAATATAAGTCACAATTAATTTCCGTTGGTCAACTTTGTACCTATAATATGTCCACAAAATTATTATAAAGATATATGAAATGAAAAAAGTTACAATACAAATCCAACTACATCATTTATACATTCTCAATCCATATAATTTAGTAGTATATATTAGTGGTTAAAGTCATGCATTAAAATCAGTATAAAATAACGCATCTTATATTTTGGGACACCAAAAAAGTTTGACTCAAAAAGGCAGAGAGAAGGATTTGAGGTTTACAGGCGTAAACCAACTTTTAGTGGAAACCAGTGGAAATCACGAAAAAATTAAACGTTCCAAAAATTCTCTGCAAAAATGCATACATAAGTTCTACCTCTCCAATCTAATGTATTTTCGTTGAGTATTTTTTTCAAAATTAACATGATTTTTTGTGTGACTTTCACCTGTTTCCACCCGATACTTGAATAGTAGCCTGGTGGCTTTGGCCTTTTTCTTTCCTATAAAACTCACCTTGGCTATTTTTTTATTTTTTTGAGAATTGGCTATTTTTTATTATTTGACTTAGGAGACAATAAGGCCACCTCCTTTGTCGACACCGTAAGTTTCTGTGACAACCGTCATATGTTTCTTCGACATTGTTTCTTCAAAGAATTGCCCAGATATAGCCACGCTTTCCGCAGTACAAATTGGCCTTGTGTGGACTAAGAAACACACAGAAAATACGCCTGATTGAAGTGGAAGAGATCAATCTGGATTTTGCAGAGCCCTGCGATTATAAAACAGATCATAAGAAATCCTACTAGAGGAACTCTGACACACGCAACAAACAGAATATACCAACCCACAGACAATATACTGCTTATTATTCCTCGACAGAAAAGGTCCCAAACAAATCAATCCTCACCACGGAATTCAAAAGAAAAGAAAAGCTAAAGATCAAACATTATTATCCCCATCAGATAAATTAATACTGCATGATCTACACAACCACACACCACATGACTGACGAATCCTAGAGGAGGCATAACAGCAGTAAGGGCCACAAGGTCGAGCTAATCATCTCTGACTGGGCTCGACAGTGCGCACATTCGCGCCCGTCATTCCTTCAAGTCTGTCCTTCATTATATCTACAAAGTGTCCCACCATCTCATGGAACTGCTTCAAACCAGAAAGCGGCAAGATTATAGACGATCGATCAGCTCCAGCGACCTGCATCAAACAGGAACAATGGGGTCTTACTCTGGTACAGGGTTAGAGCTGTCAGTATCACGAGTGATAAACATGAATACAATACCTCAGAAATCCTCAAATAATGGCCCCTGTTATTGCTGCCCAAGTCAAAGAAAAACCTCTTCTGATCTGCCCTTATCACCTTAGACAGCCCCATGCCACTAAATTCTTCAATAGGAGGCACATCAACCAAGCGCTCAACGTCTACCTCTGGTACAGATGCAGACTGACTGCCATGTCCAGCTATAAATCCAGCACCAACATCGTCAGAAAGGCCAGGAAGGCGCTCTGGAGGTTCCAGGTGTTGCTGACCAATACAAAATCAGAAGAATTTTTACTAATAATGTCATAGTAGTCTAAGGGGCTCATATATCATCAGAAAGGGGCTCATATATATATGCAGAAACTGGTATTTTTCTTATACCTGACTTGGATGATTAGGAAGAACGTAGAGTCGGGAAGCTTCATCATTGATTTCTAACAGTACACTCCGAAATGCTTCCCAACCTTCTTCACCAGAGCTACCAGCCGGAACAATTATCGTGCTACGGTTTCTGTTGACAGATGCCTCGGAAACCTGAAGAGAATCATGTCAGCAGGTAAATATTGTAATCATGTCAAGAAAATTATTTACACTACCGGTGTAAGAAGCAAAGACAGCAAAGCATGTGATGCAGGTCAATCAAAATGATAAGAGAAGATGAATGAATGCAAATATAAAGAAAAATAGTAGTGCAGCCCGCCAATATGGTTACTGGTTTCTATCTGCATAATATCCAATTTGTACTTTAAAAATGATAGAAATATTGAAAAATACAACAAGAAAGTAAATAACACTAACTAGACCCAGCTGGTCTTGGTCCTTAGACATCAGAAGCTAGATGTAGTGACCACAGAGCTTAGCATAAACAACCTCAGTTATTATGTAACTGAAAAGTGCAATCATAATCACAACAGGTTCGTAATAAAGGGAGTTGGGGATGTTGCATATTTGAAATAAGAATAAATCTATACTTGCCAAACTATCAACAAACAACACCTTCAGGGGATTTACACCGCGGAACCCGTGGTTTTTTGGTGCATACAAGTATTTTTGTTAGACCGACGGTGATTAACTACAGGAATACTTAAAGAGTCTCCCCCCACTACTTGATAAGAAGGATCTTATGAATATCAGTAGAAACGATCTTTCCCTCGCGTTTGGCTATAACGGAAACCCATATTTTGGCTCAGGATTGCCCATTTTAATTCCAGGGTTTCTCTGAATTTGTAAGTTACCACTTACTCCCTCCGTTTTTAATATAAGATGTTTTAGGTGGTACACATGTTGTCTATATACACACTAAAATGATTGAACATATATATAAACTAAAATGTGTCTACATACATTTGTGTGCATGTGAATGTGGACAAAAACTAAAACATCTTATATTAAAAAACGGAGGGAGTAGTAGGTTTCCATACAAAGGCTCAATAGGTAACACCAGCAACAGAAACAAGACACACCAAAAACATTACTCTCCGCCAAGTTACAGTTGTTTCAATCTACAAGGTGTGAGCTTTGCCTGTAAAGACAGAATCATCAATCACGTACAGGATATTCACCTCATCCACAAGGTAGTTTCTGAGACACGAGATGGATGTGGGACCTACTGTACTCTTTCTTGTATTAAATGAAAATTTGATGTCACTGCAAAGGCCATAAATTACTAGGCTGCTTATAGTATACTACTCCCTCTGTTCACTATTATAAGACCTTTTAGGTATTTCAATGTGGACTAGATACGGATCAAATGAGTGAATCTACACACTAAATGCGTCTAGATACATGCATTTTCGAAAAAGTTAAAAGGTCTTATAATACAGTGAACAGAGGGAGTATTAAAATAATCCTTCTCACAGTTAACACTTAACAACCGAAAATTACCTTAATGAGAAGGACAAAAATATAAGATGATGTTCAGAATCTTAGGTCAGGGGGGAAATGACACTTGATTCACAGAAAATTAAGGTATTTGAAAATTAAGGTGTTCAGAGTTGTTTAGGAGAAGGAGGAAAATTAAGGTATTTGAACAAGAAAGGTCATATCTTCAATCCACAACAAAGCAACATAAATATAATTTACTACTCTCTCTGTTCCATAATATGCTTGAAATATCCTCTATAGCTCTATGACAGATTTAGGCTCCAGCATCCTTAAAATCGCGTTGGCAATATGTTACCACCAATGGATAGCTTCAGTTGCTCAAATACAATTGAGCATCACGATTATACATTTAGTTTTCAATGAATATTCACCAAAAGAATCCAGAAGATTCGGTAAAAGGACAGACAACCTAATTAGAGACGGGAACATATCAAATTTGTTAGTTTGGGACACAGTATTCATATCAGAGTTTGCCACAACAACCTGAGCATTGAGCAATCAAGATTTATGTTTTCTCTCATCTTGGAACCTCGAGTGTTCAGTGGGAAACTAGTGTTCAGTATGAAGACTAATGTCATCAGGTACAAAACTACAGATGGTTATGAATAAACGATGGAACAAATCAGTTTCTACAAGCATGGAACACGACACAAAAAACACAGTTTTTTTCTTGGACCACAAAGGCTTGGCAGGTGTGTCTCCAACCAAGAACATCCACATCCCGGACTAGCTTGCATCATCTTGCTTTTTTTCACAGAACACTCAAGATCAATTCCATGCACACGTTTAACATAAATGATGCTCTGAAGTCTGAAAAGTGGAATATTGTTATGAAAAGCCAGCATGGTCACTCAGAAGATGGCACCAGCCTCACTAATAGATGGCAGACGACATAGATTAGGAGAAGCCAAAATTTGAGAAAAAACAACTACTAAAGGGGAAGGTTCCAATTTGGTCCTCCAACCTATGGGTTCAAAGCCCGAAGCAACCTCTTAACTTGACTCTGGTCAGAAAAGGCCCTCTACCTCTGACAAGTAGGTGTAGGTGTATGCTTAGCAGATAACATGATGGGCTTCATCTATCATTATTTAATCAGTATATGCTATTTTAGGAAACGGAAGTTGTACTACTAAAAGAAGCTTAATTATTGGGCAGATAACTTAATTTCCCTTCCTATAAATTAACACACTTGTTTCCTGTTTTAGCTAAACAGTTGAGCTTCTCATATATGGAATTTACCATATACTCCAATTGGGCAAATACCACCACCCACCGACTTTAACGAAAATAGAAGAGTGAAACGCACGAGAGGTCACCAAGTTGCATGAAATATAAGTATTGGTCACCAACTTGAAAAAACTCAAAATGTGGTCACCAAGTTGTAGATTAGCGACACGTTGGTCACTCCGTCACGACAGACGTTAAGTCGCTGACGTGGCAGTTTATTTTTTTTACAAAAAACCTCTTAAATTTCTATTTCTTCTCAAACTAGATCCTGGAAAGAAAAAGGAATACGTCAGCAATGGCTAGCTACCTCCTGTCACTTGTCCAACGACAAGCTCTCGTGGCGGCCGGAGGAAGCGCACGGCGGCGAGCTGAACTAGAGCGAGAGGGAGAGGGAAAATGGTCTCCCGAGCACTGCAAGCTCACCAGGAGTGCGTAGGTATGGCCAGCATGCTCGGCGAAGGTCGGACGGCGGCTAATCGACGGCGGCAATCTCCAACCGGAGACGACGAAGACGGCTCGATTCCGGCGGCTCCCGGCCGTCCCGGCGAGCACGGCTCGGGGAGGATTAAGAACATGCCACGACGGAGCTCCAGAGCATCTCGACGGCTGCAGGGATTGATGGAAACGTCGGGATCAACCGCGCCCGTGCGCCCTTGACGCCCAAAGGCATAGAGACCCTTGACGCTGTCGATGTCGGCCAAGGCCGTGGCGTGCTCCCAGGCTCCCTTCTCCGTCCGCACCTAGCGCACCTGCGCCTCGGCTGGTCCAGGCAGGACGGCCCGCAAGCGCGGAGATGGCCGGCGAGAGCGGCTGTGCTGAGAGCCGAGCTGGACGCCATTATAATCGGCTAGAGCATCTCCTTGTGGCCTTGTCGCTGGCTAGCTGCAGCGTCGTCTTTTGGAACGAGACGCGCATGCGCTGATGCGTGGACGAGTAATCTGTCCGGTAATTAGAGGACCAAGATTTGATTCCACTTCTTGCATTGCCAAGCCAATTGATCTGCGGTTGCATGGCAGAGTGGCAGCAGGTTAATTTATATTTCTTCCTGGCGCAGTCGTAGGTGGTGCAGGTGCCGGAGTAGAGCGCAAAAGTTAAAGCCGACGGCAAAGTTACAGGGCAAAAATAAATATCAGAAAGGACCCAACAATTAAAAGAAACAAAAGTTTAAGGGTTTTTTCGTAAAAAGCAAACCGACCCGTCAGTGACTTAACGTCGGTCGTGACAGAGTGACCAACGTGTCGCCAATGTACAACTTGGTGACCACGTTTTGAGCTTTTTCAAGTTGGTGACCAATGTTTACATTTCGTGTAACTTGATGACCTCTCGTGCGTTTCACTCAAAATAGAAAGAAGGTCACGTCACCTTGAGGTAGCGGCCTCTCTTGTTCTCCCCGATATCGAAGTAAAACACCTGCGCGGCGCAAAACGGGAAATTCAGCGTCGGCGAGAGCGAAATCGGATACAGAATAAATTAATCCGAGGGGAGGGTAGCGTCGAGCGGACCTTGGTGTCGAGGCGGAGCTCCTTGCTGAAGACATCGCGCTCGTCGGTGCGGATGTAGTAGTCGAAGAGGTCGAGGAACCATGCGACGCCGGCGATGGGCACGATGATGGTGGAGCGCGTGGTGGAGGTCTTCTCGGAGATCTTGAGGTACCTGCCCCGCGGGTTCTCCTTGAGATCGAAGTAGAAGAGCTTGTGCTCGAACTGCAGCGTCTTGCTGACGAGCTCCACGTCGCTCCCGCCGCCGCCGACGGGACCCCCCACCATGGCTCCTCCGCCCACGGGGCCCACCATGCCTCCTCCGCCGCCGTCCATGACCGCCGCCGCCGCCCGGGGTAGGGTTTAGGGTGCGGAGATTAGGGTTTGGGTTTAAACGAACGAGGTCGTGTCGAAGCCTCGAGGCAGGGGATGGATGTGAGGTTGTGAATTGGGATAGATCTCCTCGAGCGGGTTTACCCCGGGAAAGGCGGTGGCTACTTTTCGTTGGCTGTTGCAAGTCACTGATATGTGGGCCAGAATTCTCGGTGGGCCCCGTCGGTCGGTCGGTGGCTCGGGTGCGGGTGGGATGGACGGTAGTTTTGGCGGTTGGGGGCGCCCGTATGGGTTTACCTGCGGATGCTGACCGCGCGCTCGTGGCGTGGTGACTTGTGATTGGCTGCCCGCTTTCGTACGCCCGGAATGGGCAACTCTAATAATGTCACATCACTGTCTGCTCTGCGACTGCGAGCCTATCCCGCCACATCATCACTGTCCTGTCCTGCTCGAAGGAGAAAGAACGATGAGATGAGAAGGGATTCTCGTTTTTTTTTTCTTGGTGTAGCTAACAGCGTCGGAAGAAAAAAAGGGCGTCCAAGATATGTCTCCATGACATGCAATGGAAACATTGGGTGTTTGAATCAGCCATAATAATATGGAAAAATAGCGATGCCAAATTATATGCTTGACCACATGGTCAAATTAGGAAAACAAATTGGGAATTAGAGCAGCAGATGCTTCCCTGTCAGACTTGGCCAAGCAATAAACAACTGACTTTTTTTTATGGAATGTGGGAAGTTGGGACAAAGTTGCGACCTCAGAGGTGAAATATAGAGCTTAATTACTTCATGTCGAAAGATGGTTTTAAAAATCTCACTTCTGCAGGTACAAAAAAAGTTTATTATTCGGCAGGTGGCACGGGTCAACATGGCTGAATCAAAGACAATGGAGATTATTTAGACTTTATTTATTGTGTGGCTACAAGATTGCATATTGCGAGAGTCTCGGCGAGTTTATAGATGCACTCGACCAAGATTTTAGACCTAGAATTTAAACTATGAAGGCAGTCGCGTGGGGTTGATGAAAGCTTGGTCCTCTGGGTAGAGAGTGTTTGGTATATAGCCTTCGGTAGGTGCTTCTGATCTCCCTGTTCCTTAGGGTTTACTCTATTATTTGAACGTCAAGGCCATACACTATGGTGCGCCGATTCAACGGAAAATGTGTCAGAATTAGGAATCGGCATGGTTTGGCTAATCCGTGTGTCAGCCATACAATCTTATTTTATGTGGCATCTCTCTCCACAAAGCTAGCTTCTTGCATGTGCATGCAGTACATCCAAAGCTTGTAGGTCCCATAAACATCACATGGTTCAGCTATGAATCGAAGCAACAACACGGTTCGCTTTTCTTGTCAGAAGGATTGGATCGATGCTCCACTATGTATCCAATCGGTTCAATAGCTAGTTTGAACCGCTTTTCACACACATAGTGGATGGTCTAAGTTCAATCTTGTATAGCCTTCCTTCAATGTCGTCGGGAAGTCTTCATGCCGCACGACAGGTTGAGAATGGTTAGAGCTTCTAGAGGAGGGTCGCCCAGTAGGGAATTTCTTGAACGTCGTGAGGTGAAAGTGGTGCAGGTTCATAGGATTTATGGTCTAAACCCACTTATCTCTGATAAGGCACCGGTCAGTACGTTCAATAAGGTGGCCGATGTCTTGACGTGCTTGACGAAAGTACCTCTCTACTCCTGATGAACCTTGTCTGATGGGCTCGACGACTTCGCTTCACCCGGATGTCAGGTCCTAGGGAGTTGCTGATCTGGAGGAACCGCCTCTCCTAGATCTAGACAACCTGGTTGGGATTTAAGAGTGACCCGGACCTGGATAGTACGCATCGATGTTGTCTAGGACCTAGATGGTAGGTCTTGACGTGGTCCCTGAAAATGATTATTAGTAATTCAAGAGGGTTTCTCGAAGCATGTTTATCGTTGGGACCTGAGAATGTCATTTTGGAGGGGAATCTCTCGTACGACGTGCTTTCGACCTGGTGAATTAGCGTGTCTTTTGTTTTGACGATTTAGACCTGATACGGCAGTTGGTATCCTCTTACACATGAGTAGGTCGCCACGGGGATGAGTCCTTCCCGAATTATAGTAAAAGCAAGACCTAAGAATGCAACATGCCCCTCTATGACGTGAGTAACTCGTTACGGGGGATGAGGCCTTCCTGTCTCGGTTGGCATGCATGATCAAGCTGAATCTGATTTGACTTGACTATTTTGTAGGAAAACGGGTAGGCTACACTAGCGGAAATCAAAATTTTCTACCACATCAACCAGGAACTGGTGCAGTTATAGATCACGGGATTATCACTAGACACAATGTGACGTGCCGAGTCGGTGAAGCGAGTCGGGGTAGGGTAGACGAACAATCCCCTCTGATCCAGTTGCTCCCACGAACAGCTCCTCTCGGTGGCTCGTCCAAGTGCTACAGATGCAGCATCTCTACCAGTATCCACATGTGCGGCGTGGAGGCACCGCTCGCCAGACTGCTAGGTCTGCGCGGGTGGCAGCGGCGTGGGGAGACGGTGGCTGTGATGGATTATGGTGCGGAATGGAGCAACCCTAAAACGTCCAGCCTCCTCTCCTTATATAGACTTCCCCATAATGGGCTGCCCAACGAAAGCCCACTCTGGAGTCTATTCCCAGCCCAATCCGGATCCAATCCGAAATATGCTTCCACTGGCTTAAGTGTATGACCCAATAGGTTCACACACGTTTAGACATGACACGAGTACACCTACTCGGCCAATAGTTGGTAGCGGCTTATAGCAAAACGTGCCAACTTCCAAACACACACAAAGATCACATCAGACGAACCATCACAATGTTTATGCCATTCCTTTTGCCTCACGATATTTGGTCAAGCTCCTAGCCGACCACTCTTTCTCGATCATGTGATTCGGAATCCTTTACTGGGTTAACTATTAACCTTATGTAGCACGTCCATGCATTTATGGATCCAATCACTCGAGGGGCCCAGAGAAATATCTCTCTCAAGTAGATAGGGGCAAATCCCATCTTGACTGACCATGCCTCGCAACATGCTTCACGACAAACCAGTAAGCTACCTTTTCACGGTGTAGTGTTTGATAGCCCCAAATAGATCGATTCACATCTCGAGTACATGCGACAATCTCAGGTCTAGGGATAAAGCAAACCCATCATGTAGAGAGAGAGAGAGCTATGAACGTTTGCTTCATTGTCTCAAGGTGGGTCAGTACAACCCTATGTTCATAACATAAGTCCACATTGTTGGTTTGACATCTCCATGTCTATGATTTGCGAAACATAGTAATCAACCAATACATGTGATAGTCTAATATTCAAGTGTGTCCTATCATGAATTCTGACTAGGGACATATTTAGAATAACCATACAAGTAATGAGTTTCACAGACAAGTCACGTACTTGCCAATCAAAACAAAGACATTATTTAATGCACATTATTATAAATCAAGGATATATCGAAATAACATCATCTCTATGATTGCATCTTGGACATATTTCTTACATGTTTATGACTCTGCAGCTTGTGCTGACGCAACCTTAGAGGTCGTTGACGCGTGGAATTCTGTTCGGGTGGAGAGCTCCGGAATATGTGCGACCACGCGACCTGCAGAGGTCTTTGATGCGTGTGAATCCGAACTGGCTGACGTAATTATATGTGGTGAATGTAATGAGATTCCTGCCTATGATGTCTATTGACGGGACGTGCAGGGCGTGGTTAGTACCCTTTGTTGTTCGTGCAGATTGTGGTTTCCTCGAAATCTACCCATGGGCTTGCGCATTTGCTTAGATACTTATCCGTCTGATTTACTATGGACGGTCGAGATCCTATGTGAGGAGGTCGAGAGTCACAAGTCATGAATGTTTAATTCTCCAGGTTATTATTCGTAGATATGCATAGTTCTGATTTCGTGGTGTTTGTGTACTAATCTAGTGTGATGTCCATTTCCAGAAAATATGCTACACTTATTTGCCTAGTTGTGTGTTCTCCAACTTGAGATCATGGCATAGATTCTGCTTGACTATAAGCTTATCTCATCTCTCAAATTTCCTACATGTGATCACTTGTAGCTTCGTCTTCATCTTATCTTAACACAGATCATACTTCTTCAGGTTTACCTACTCCTCCTAGCTGCTTCAACGTGTGTTCCTATGCTACTGCATGTTCTTGTTGTTCTTACGGGGTCAATGAACAATGGTGATGTGCCGGGGATTGATCTAATGTAGCTGATGTAACTTTATCTTGTTGGTTGTTCATGTTGATGCTTACACATAGTCTCTCTCTCTCTCTCTACAACTTATCAAGTGAGGTTATTTCCCCTTGTGCAAGGCTTGGTTAATGCTATATTTGTGTTGGATTAATTTTTAATGATGCCAATCTAGTTTTTTTTTATAAAGAGAATATATTAATACCAACGATATCAATTACACCCAGCCTCTGCAACAACGTAATGTCAAGAGCTAGTCGAGACATTAAGGATGCACACAGCCAAAAGAAAACAGAAAAGAAAAAAAACCGCCGAACTAATCAGCGAAAAGCAGCAGCAACTACCACCACCAGAGGCCACACCTGGACTCCAAAAAAGTTCTCCAAGAACGACGACTCCAAGAAGGTAACCGTGCACAAACACCGCCGTCGTCTGATCATAGATCAAGGGTTTTCCCCCGGAAGAAAGTCTGACTGAACTCCAGATAATGCGTTCAACAAGGAAACGAATATAGATCCGCCATTGTCAGATACAACCAGTGAAGGTCAGATCTAGGGGTTTCACCCCGGAAGTCAAAACTTTGTGCCCAAGAGCACCACCAAGAAGAAGTCTCCTTGTGTTGCCGCCCCCACTTGCCGAGACTGCTGCAAAACACTGATCATCCGGTTCACAGTCTTCACCACATCCAAATTCATCTCTGTCATCACTTGAAAATTCGAACTCTAAAAAGAGCCATCGATATTCACTTGTCATCCGGCACAACCATCTTGAAACTCTCCATTATTTTCAGCACCATGGTAATCGCAGCTAAAAATGCATGTCGGACCTAACGGCGCCCACAAATCGGAGCGGCTCGGCATCCGACTGTCCATGTATTGTGACGACAATTATCGACGATACCACAGACTCCACAACAGTCATAATCTCGATCCGGTCACAACAAAGCTCTCTCTCTCTCTCTACAAGTTATCAAGTGAGGTTATTTCCCCTTGTGCAAGGCTTGGTTAATGCTATATTTGTGTTGGATTAATTTTTAATGATGCCAATCTAGTTTTTTTTGATAAAGAGAATATATTAATACCAAAGATATCAATTACACCCAGCCTCTGCAACAACGTAATGTCAAGAGCTAGTCGAGACATTAAGGATGCACACAGCCAAAAGAAAACAGAAAAGAAAAAAACCCGCCGAACTAATCAGCGAAAAGCAGCACAACTACCACCACCAGAGGCCACACCTGGACTCCAAAAAAGTTCTCCAAGAACGACGCCTCCAAGAAGGTAACCGTGACAAACACCATCGTTGCCTGATCATAGATCAAGGGTTTTCACCCGGAAGAAAGTCTGACTGAACTCCAGACAATGCGTTCAACAAGGAAACGCATATAGATCCGCCACTGTCCGATACAACCAGTGAAGGTCAGATCTAGGGGTTTCACCGCGGAAGTCAAAACTTTGTGCCCAAGAGCACCACCAAGAAGAAGTCTCCTTGTGTTGCCGCCCCCACTTGCCGAGACTGCTGCAAAACACTGATCATCTGGTTCACAGTCTTCACCACATCCAAATTCATCTCTGTCATCACTTGAAAATTCGAACTCTAACAAGAGCCATCGATATTCACTTGTCATCTAGCACAACCATCTTGAAACTCTCCACTATTGTCAGCACCATGGTAATCGCAGCGAAAACTGCATGTCGTACCTAACGGCGCCCACAAATCGGAGCGGCTCGGCATCCGACTGTCCATGTACTGCGACGACAATTATCGACGATACCACAGACTCCACTGCAGTCATAATCTTGATCCGGTCACAACAAAGCGTTGCATGGACCAGATTCGTGATTGTGAACGGCTGCTGGAGCTGAGATGATTTGCCCATCGCCATCTTGTATCCGGCCTTACAATCCAGCCACCGCCGTCATGAGTCGCCGGGGCGCCGCCTTCCTGCGACGCAGCCTCGCGCTTTGGTTAGTACTTGTGTGGCCAAATCTGTGGGGCATCCAAGATGACGTGAATCATTACTTAATGTGTACCATTCCTCTATTGCTAATTCTTGGACTTTTTGTTTGCTTAGGTTTTAATTAAGGCCAAGAACACAAAGACACAATGGAGAAGCAATGTGTCAAGAAGGGCTAGTGAACTTTGGGCGACTTCTTTTGGAGATTCTGAATGGATTCGAGGTCCCCAGCAGCTGAAACCCAAAAGAACACTCCGGCTGCTAACCAGCTTCCCCGCACCGCGAAACTGTTTTTCTGTCTATTGAGAGAAACTGGGGGCGACCAGTTTATCGCAGCTTCCCGCAAATGAGGCGAACCGCTATGATCGATTGCCCCTGCCGTTGCTTCTATTTACGGTCGGAGTGCCACCGCTAGGAAAACGCTTGGGAGAAAATAAAGAAAGAAAGCAGCGAGCATATCTCCAGGTCCATCCCCAGCCCACCCGCACCCGTCCCCGGCCTGTCCTCCTCTTCCATCCCCGTCGCCCGCACCACCGCCGCCGCCGCCTTCCACCGCCGCCGCCGCATTCCACAGCCGCCGCCGACGGATCCCGGACGCCCAGGGCTGGATCTATCCATTCCCCCACCGGCTCCCGCCGTCCCGCCACTTCTTCTCCCCGCCCCGGCTCTTCTTTGGCCCGCCGTGGCTCTGCTTCGACCGCCCCAGCTTCGGCCCGCCAGAGCTGCTCTGAGCTCCTCCGACCGCCCCCGAGCACCTCCTCCGTCCGCCCCCGAGCACCTCCTCCGACCGGCCAGCGCATATGTCCACGAGGACAGCGCATATTATACCAGTGGACCCGCTCCCTCCTCATCTGATAGCGCCATGGCAGCACTCCGACAGAGCATCACCGAAGGAATTGTTGCTTGACAAGTTATGGTTATTGTAATTTTCACTTACTATGACATTTCTTTTATTTTGGCATGTACTGAAATTATACTACGACACTATGTTTTTATTATCATCTACCTTTTATTTTACTTCTACCTATTTTTATACTAATATGTAATATATCATTGATTTTACTATGCATGAAATCAAATTTAGGGGCGTTATAGACATCTCACAACCCAACACATCGAAGAAACCAAAACTGCACAAGCCCAAAAGAAGTGTCCAAACCAGTTTTTAGTAGTTTCTCCCCACCGGAATCTAGAAACCGGTTTCTGCATAAGCAGAAACCCAAAAGAAGTGGCCCTTTGAGGAATGAAGTGGAAGCAAGTCCGCGTTGAGGGGGCGGACATGCTAAACCATTCCACAGACAGTTCTGAATCAGTCTACCTAGAGGGGCTAGATATTCGACGGCACATAACGATTAGTCTCGGGCAGCAGGAGAGGCATCCCAGTCCGAGTCCGAACTCCGTGGCCCAAGTCAGTACGAACCTAGTACATGTGTGTAGGAAAACAACCATCCACTATGTGTGGAAAGAGCAGTTCAAAGGGGCCTATGAGTCGATTCAACACAGAGCACAACATCGGTTCAATGATCCTGACAAGAAAAGTGAACTCTCTTGTTGGTTCGTTTCATACCCATAAAAACTGATTTTCTGCCAAGCGGAACAAATAGGGAGAAAGGCGTGCCCAACGAACAGATATGAAATAATTAAGGAAGTATTTTTTTAACACTGGACCAATCGTTACTCTTTAACGATGTTCTGTGCATAGTAGCAAATCAGTATGAATTTCAATCTCACAAAATTTTGGGTTGACTCAACGCAGAGTAGTGGATGGTCTAAAGGCCCCACCCAAGTTTTTGGGCCCAACAACTAGTATTTTCAAGAGTTTTTTTTTTACGCTTGGGACAGTGGGGAAGGCCCCCACTCACTAGTAGAAAATGGGCCTTTTGTCCAGAGTCATTTTGGGCTCTAGTCCCGGGCCACTTTTTAACCCGGACTAGAGGGGGGACTAGTCCTGGGTCAGTAGATACGAGGCCGCAAAGCACTTCTCCTGGGTCGTTGGGGACCTCTAGTCCCGGCTCGTAATACGAACCGGGACTAGAGGGGTGGTGGAAACCGTTCGCCTGACGCGAACCCCTTTAGTCCGGGCTGGTGGCTCAAACCGGGACTAAAGGCCAAACCGTTCGCCTCCCGCCCGTTCGCCTCACGCCCGCGATCTCCCCATCTCTCTAGTGGCCAGGAAAACGCTACAGTGGGGACGGCGGCCATTTCTCTTCGTCTCCCTCTCCTCATCTCTCTTCTTTGATCTCCCCATCTCGTTCGTCTCCTCTCCTCTCTTCTTCACAGTTCCACCATGAATCCACCGATCACTCGCTACGGGACGGTGCTTGCACATGGCAATACCTATCTCAAAGTCGTTTACACGAACGACAGCGCCAAGGTGCCGAATTTTCTTTCCGATTTCGAGTATTGGCTTGACGAAGCTAAGGAGCAAGACAAGTTCATGGGCCTTGATCTCGAGTACACAACCGATCAAAGAGATATTGCTGTCATCCAACTTTGTTTCAAGAAAAATGTCATGGTCTTCCAGTGGGCACGGTAAATTTTTCATCCCATTCTCGGATAGGAAAATTGCATAGGATAGCAAAACATGTCTCTTTGCTCTCTTTGGGAGAATCATGTGTCTTTTGATTCATATATAGGAAAGTAATTAAAATTATGTACTTGTGTGCCGAAAATTGCATGGGATAGCAAAACATTTAAATTTGCTCAATCATGTGTCTTTTGATTCATATATAGGAAAGTAATTAAAATTATGTACTTGTGTGCCGAAAATTCCATAGGATAGCAAAACATTTAAATTTGCTCAATCATGTGTCTTTTGATTCATATATAGGAAAGTAATTAAAATTATGTACTTGTGTGCCGAAAATTGCATAGGATAGCAAAACATTTAAATTTGCTCAATCATGTATCTTTTGATTCATATATAGGAAAGTAATTAAAATTATGTACTTGTGTGCCGAAAATTGCATAGGATAGCAAATTAATTATACACTCTTGTTACTTATACACACTCTTGTTAATTATACACTTTTGCATCAGTATTTAACATTTTGTTCCATTTGTTGTTTCAGTAGTGACAAGCACTGTCCAATACTCATGGATTTCCTTCGTAGCGGCATACATTTTGCTAGCGTTGATATAACGAATGACAAGATCAAGATGAGGCGAACCTGCGATCTTGAGATACCAGCTGCCTGCCACATTGATCTCCAGACCCTGTTCAGGCTTAACCATGACAAGACTGGAATGGCTGATATGGCAGTGGCCGTGATCGATGAGGACGAGTACGCTGACATGAAGACAAGATTTCCCAAGGGTCAGCACAAATTATGGGAGAAGCTGCCACTTGACGCTACTAACATTGAGTATGCAGCAATAGATGCGTATGTTGCATACGAGGTGTACCGCAAGATTAGAATCGTCAACTATGGGCAGCGTCACCTCGTACCGCCACCAGTGCCCCATGGGTCTACTTCTTCGGATTCGGAGGACGATCAGTACTACTAGTGTTTGCAATGGCGAACATTTTATCTCTATATTATTATGTAGTGCGTGTCTCCTGATCTGGACGAGAATAGTATAGTGTTTGCAGTACTTTCTGTAATTAATGGATATCTGAACTATTATTTATAATAATTATGTCCCTGTTAAAGTATGATGTGAGCAAGTCATGTTTCAACTTCTCTCTATTTTCTAATCGATTTAGACATATTATTTGTCAAATTTCGGATTCACAAAATAAAGATGTGTGACATCATGGAGAAAACATTGATCACTTTTGTGGCAAACATGAAAATATGATAAACCCGGGGCGTTATTGGCATAATTGCCTGTTTATCATGTTTTTATGGCAAACATGATGATATGCAAGTCATATTTCAATATCTCTCTTTTTTCTAATCGATTTAGACATATTTTTTGTCAAATTTCGATTTACGAATTTATAGATATGAATTATTCAATATTAAATGCAAAAGGTGAAAAAGTTAATTATTATTTAAATTCAACATTATTTGAATGCAAGATTAGTATTACTTATTTATTTTTGTTTACTTAAATAATTGTTCGGATTCACAAAATAAAGATGTGTGACATCATGGAGAAAACATTGATCAGTTTTGTGGCAAACATGAAAATATGATAAACCCGGGGCGTTATTGGCATAATTGCTTGTTTATCATGTTTTTATGGCAAGCATGATGATATGCAAGTCATATTTCAATTTCTCTCTTTTTTCTAATCGATTTAGACATATTTTTTGTCAAATTTCGATTTACGAATTTATAGATATGAATTATTCAATATTAAATGCAAAAAGCGAAAAAGTTAATTATTATTTAAATTCAACATTATTTGAATGCAAGATTAGTATTACTTATTTATTTTTGTTTACTTAAATAATTGTTCGGATTCACAAAATAAAGATGTGTGACATCATGGAGAAAACATTGATCACTTTTGTGGCAAACAAGAAAATATGATAAACCCGGGGCGTTATTGGCATAATTGCTTGTTTATCATGTTTATATGACAAGCATGATGATATGCAAGTCATATTTCAATTTCTCTCTTTTTTCTAATCGATTTAGGCATATTTTTTGTCAAATTTCGATTTACGAATTTATAGATATGAATTATTCAATATTAAATGCAAAACGCGAAAAAGTTAATTATTATTTAAATTCAACATTATTTGAATGCAAGATTAGTATTACTTATTTATTTTTGTTTACTTAAATAATTGTTCGGATTCACAAAATAAAGATGTGTGACATCATGGAGAAAACATTGATCACTTTGGTGGCAAACATGAAAATATGATAAATCCGGGGCGTTGTTGGCATAATTGCCTGTTTATCATGTTTATATGGCAAGCATGATGATATGCAAGTCATATTTCAATTTCTCTCTTTTTTCTAATCGATTTAGACATATTTTTTGTCAAATTTCGATTTACGAATTTATAGATATGAATTATTCAATATTAAATGCAAAAGGCGAAAAGTTAATTATTATTTAAATTTAACATTATTTGAATGCAAGATTAGTATTACTTATTTATTTTTGTTTACTTAAATAATTGTTCGGATTCACAAAATAAAGATGTGTGACATCATGTTCCAAGGGTTAATATGATTGATAGCATACTATTGTTAGGTAAACATTCATTGTCTCTTGGAAGCTCACAAAGAAGGAACCAAGAAGTTAAGCGTGCTAGAGGTGGAGCAGTTTGAGGATGGGTGACCGACCGGGAACTGTCAGTAGAAGTGAGAAATTAAAAATGATTAGAGTTAAAAATGAAAAAAAGGAAACATAAACCCTAAACACCAAAATGAAAAAAAAGAAACATAAACGCTAAACCCCAAAAATGAGAAAAAATTTAGCCTAAACCCCAAAAATGAGAAAAAATTAGAAACTATTTAGTCCCGGTTCGTGTTACGAACCGGGACTAGAGGTCCTAGACCACGCGTGGCCTTGGCGCGCACGTGCGGACCCCTTTGGTCCGAGGTCGTAACCCACCCGGGACGAGAGGTGGGGGGCCTCTAGTCCCGATTCGGTTGTCCCGTGCGTACCCGGGACCAGAGATCCTCACCAGCCCGGACTAGAGGCCCTGTTTCTACTAGTGACTGCGTCATTTTTTCATTTTCATAAAAGGAAATATTTACATACAGAGTTCAGAGACTAGTGCAATGAATAAATTACAAACTATCTATCCAGATTTGCAAGCCTTCCTTCAAGAGTGGGTATAAATAACCGTCCCTCACCTCTTACTAGGGTTAGACTTTGATGTTTAAACCATGAGAGACATTGCCTCCTCTAAGACCGAGACCAAGACTTCCATGTGGAGATGAACTTCACATTGTCTAATCTTTCCTCTTGGATTTGATTGGACGAATGCATTGATGCGTGGAATTGGGTATAAAATTAAGAGTTTGAATTGAGTTGACTTCTTTTCTCACAAAGGTTTTCACTTGTGGTGTTTGTTGGTGGGTGACTCAATGAGCTTGCTTAGCTAGTTATCATTCAATCCATGAAAATTGAGAGCTAGCCCCTCGTATCCCTCGTATCACACTACTTGCCCATTTTTCTGAAATGTGCTACTCTCTCCGATTGAAAATGATTGACATAGATTTGTCTAAATACTGATGTATATAGATGTATTTTAGTGTATAAATACACCACATTTTGACTAAATATGTATTTAGAAATTTCTTGTGTAGAGAACTTGTCTGTGGCAATATGGTTAGGCGAGTGATTGTACCCCCAGGCCACCAGAGTTCAAACCTCGGGTTTGACATTGGTGTTTCTCATTTAGACGGAATATTGTTCAGTGGGAGGCGACGTTCCTGTCGACAGCGAAACGCCTGTGGTGACTTCGTCAATCTCAAGACTCCACCCGCCGGCTCAGTCTCTCGGAGGTGCTCATAAGAGTATGATGTGCGTGCGTGCGTTCATAGGGGTGAGTGTGTGCATGTATATGTGAGCGTCTGTGTTTGTACTTTGTTTCGCAAATAAAAAATCTTAGTCTATATTTTTTTTCTAAATTTTATTTTGGTTTACTCATATTTCGTGTGCTTTTCACGCGCATGAAAATTTCAGTGCTGCCGGACCCGATATTACAGTACCCTGAACTCGTGAGTTGTGATCCATACCCTGATACCCATCGATCCATGTGTCATCTGTCATGTGATCCACCGCCCGATCCAGCACACTCACTCAGCTCTCGTGCGCGATCCCTCCCCATGCACCGTCCCTTCCTCTTAAACAGCGTCACGAGTAGGCGAGCTTCGACGCACACCACGACATGCTGTTGAAGTTCAAGTGTTCGACCACCAGCCCACGAGTCCACGACATGAGCGACAACCAGTTGCAGCACCCTGCCCCGCTCTTCCTGCTCAGGAACCCGCTCGCGGCGGCCTCCAGGACGATGCGCCGCGGCATCCGCGGCTTCTGCCACGATGTCGACTCCACGTCCACGCAGCAGCTTGCCGCCGGAGACAGGGACGGCGACGCGGCTTCGTCCTCGTTCCTGACCGTGCCGTCGTCCGTGGTGGGCTCCTGCGCGGCCGAGAGCGTCGGCGGAGGCCAGCAGGCGGCGGTGACCCTGGAGCAGATGATCCTGCAGCTGGACCTGGAGGAGGAGGCGGCCAGCAAGAAGGCGCGCCGCATGTCGTGCGTGGACAGCTCCGACCACTACGTGCTCCGGTCGGCGCGGGACGCGCTGAGCCACTACCCGCGCTTCTCCCTGGACGGCCGGGACGCCATGTGCCGCGCCTCCTTCAGCAGCTACCACGACGCAGCCATGGGCTTCGACGGCCCCGCGCTCCGCGACGGCCGAGTCGTTCCCTTAGACCGCGACGGCGGCTGGTGCCGGAGGGCTTCGGCGTTCTGCGCCGTCACCGGCGCGGGAAACTGCAGATCACGAGAGGGCGGCGCCGGGGGCTACGAGATGGACCCGGAGCGGACTCTGCGGATGCCGGCCACGGTGGCCGGGGAGAGCGTGGTATGGTGCAAGCCCGGCGTCGTGGCCAAGCTCATGGGCCTTGATTCCGTCCCCGTACCCGTCGGAACAGGCCGGCGAGGAGGCATTGGCGGCGGTAGAAGGAAGACCAGCGGGGCACCGCCGGTGGCGAGGGTCGGAGGTGGCGGCGTAAAGAAGCAGCGGCCGAGGAGGATTATGGGCAAAGAGGAGGAGCTGGAGAAGGAGAGGCTCTTCATGGCGCTGCACGGCTACGACGTCGCCGGGGCTGGAGCTCGCCATGCTGGCGCGCCGCGGGCCACCGTTGACCCCAGTGTCAGTGGGTTTCGCGCGGATGGGGCTGGCTGGGAGTTCCGGTTTCCTAGCTAAACATATCTCACTCTCTCGTTGAATTTTCGAGTAGTGTTTGTCCTCGGCATGACATTGTAGAGCAACTGGATAGCTCCATGTTTTAGACAGAGCTCAAATTAACAGTCCTTACTGTTTGGGGCCAACTCCAATACTAGTACTGTACATTGCGTTAAATGCCTTGAACTTCTTTGGATATTTCAATTACGCTTCAAACTTTAGTCTTCCAATACATTGTACATTTTTTTATCCTACTCCTATGTACTCCAACTAAGTAATCCTCACTCACTCGGAACTAGCTTGCTTATTGCGCATGCAGACTGTCGTGCCATCATTTAATTTGGATTTCTGTCTATTCACCGATATCCTCCGAGGAACGGCCACATTCACGCATCTTCCTCTTTTAGACGGAAGGCTTGAGAAGAGCCCGGCTTTGAATTAATGAAGCAAACAACCGGCTAAGGGTTACATCAAGGGTTACAACACACACGTGCAAAGCGCACACCGAAACCAACAACAGAGGACAACAAAAAAGAACACCACGCCGGAGCGCCAGCTTGCTGGAGGTTGATGGAGCCTTGTCTTCTGTTGCACCGGAGCGACCACGACCATGTCCACGCTACCAAACCTCCACCACATCATAACTGTCGCCCAAGGGGGCACTCAACGTCGGGCCAGCAGCCTGGCAGAGCTTGAGGATCCAAAGGAGGGGGGGGGGGGGGGGGGGGTCTTGCGGCGACGCCTCCAAGAAGGTGCATGGCGCGAGAACGCGTCAACGTCGTCGGGAGAGACCGAGGTGCTGCAGAGCTTTCACCCAGGCCCCAAGCCACCACCCCTAGGGCTCGCGCCAGGTCCAGACCAAAAACACAACATCTCTCCACTGGCGTTGTGATAAGAACACCGGCAGTGGCTATGGCCTAACGCCGTCCTAACAAAGCCCCCCAAGGCGCTAGCAAGGCCGCCAGCAACCGAAGCACGACCGTGTAAAAGTAGCCAGGCTGATATTGTGAGAGGGTTGCGACACGAGAGAGAGAGAGAGAGAGAGAGAGAGAGAGAGAGAGAGAGAGAGAGAGAGAGAGAGAGCATAAAGGGTGATCCACAAGACACTACAAGAGAAGCTCGCCCGAAGCGAGGCCACCAGGAGGAGCAGATTGAGGCGGAGGGACGGAGTCCATCAATCCAGACCGGAGGATCAACAATGGGACGCCTTCAACAAGGGAGCGACACCCGAAGGTAACGCCGTCACCGGCATTGGCTAGAGCCATGCATAGCTTTCGCCGAGATCCATCCGGATAAGAAATTCGGTCGCCGTCGCGAGGACGCAGAGCGGACATGACAGAGATCACTACCGCACCCCCGACCCAAGACGCACTAAGATCTAGCCCCAACTAGATTCACCCGCAGGCTGAACGCAAGAGCTGGTTGGTAGGCCCGGCCACACCCAGATCTAGACGTCACCAGTGACACTAGATCAGCGACACCACGACGGCCTAACCAACACCAGCGCGTCAACACCTGCACGAGCGCGACCACAAAGGTCGGAGAGAGAACCACAGCTGCGAGAGCAGCTGCAGCGCGGAGAATGCGCCAACCCTGGCAAGCACGCGCCGGCTCCGGGACCCTTCCCAGCGAGCCAGCAAGGACGTCGCCCACAACGACGCCAAACTGCCGGAGGCCCCGAGAAGGCAGGGTTCCAACAGCTCCGGGTGACCAGGGCCTCAGCCATGCCCAGATCTGACCAGCACCATATCTGGCGCACCAATGGAGGCAAGGAGAGGACCGGAGAGCCCCAACTCCACCGGCCAGCAAGCCCTCAAGCTCGCGACGGTCTGGCCCGCGTGACCCAGATCGAGGCCTGCACGGCCAGATCGGGGCTCCGACGGGAGCACCCGCCACCGTTTCTTCGCCATCCACCGCCAGCAGGGTGCAGCCTCACCGCAGCGTCGGCCACGAACGCCGACGAGGCCTGGATCGCCGCCTGCTACCGCCAGGCCCGCACGGCCCAGATCTGGCCGGCAGGCGTGCTGGCAGCACGCCGCAGGTCGGCTCCAGGTCAGCCGCCGCACCGGCGGGCCGCCGCCTCCTGGCACCTCCAGCACCGAGGAAGACCACCGAGCGTCGCCGACCGGAGCGCTACGACCATGGCGGCGGAGATGCGCCTGGGCGCCGGACGCCTTCACGGTGAGCTTCCCCTCTAGCACCTTTTGGTGGTGAGGGCCCCCGCCGCCGCCGCGGCGACGGCCCGCGGCAGCGGCGGCGATGGGGGCGGTGGCGGGAGGGGCAAGCGGCGGCGAGGTTGGGGTTCCCCCGAGTCGCCCCGTACGGAGCGACACGGGGGTCGGGGGAGCTAAGGGGACGCATCTTCCTCTCTATGATCAAACTCATTCCACCACTACAAGGGAGTTGGAATTCTTCTCTTACCTTCCACAATGTTATTGACTAGATTCGAACGGCGTGGCCCGCCGCACGACGCTTGTTGCTTCTTTTAATTTTTTGCCCGTCACCTAGATTATTAAAAATACAGTTTATATCTATATGTATTTGATCAGAGTACATAGATTTGAAAGAACAATTTTCGGATCATATGAAATTAACAATCAGCACATCATACAAAAGGAATGTCGAAGCTCACAGGGAAAGTAATATAGAAATTCACACCACACTATCATAACATAAGATGGCTCTATGAGAGTCGCATCTAGGTGGACATGATACTTATGCACACATGAAAATATTTTTAAATACATAAGTTTTAATCAGTTCAGAAATACGATCTCAAACACCCGATGAGTTTCATGTAAATCATACCGATTCCAAAAGGCAAAGATAGCTGATCCCAACAACATTGACAATGAGACATTCAGTAACAGAAACCTGAACGAACCAAAATATCACTCAGCATGGTTTGTTTGGCAGTCATGGACATAGGCTATGAACAGGCAAAATAGTCAGATTGCACTAACAAAGTTCAGAATTAATCGAGGGTAGCTATGTGGATTGAATTAACAATTGGTATGGATTGGTGGGACCTTATGGAGTAACATCTCCGCATGGTTACTTAGTTTCTAGCTTTCTTCGCTAGACGTCCACCTCCACCAGCATGGATCGACGGCTCTTCTTCAAGATACTTGTTTACTGGAAGTGTTTCGATCGTAGTTTTATCAGCAGGTAGTACTTGCTCAATCTGAACTTGATGGTCAGGTCCTTGGAACAGAGCCTTGCGTGCAGTTGAAGTGGACAATACATCCTTGTTCCTGTACATGTGAGGTAGGACATTCATTAGAGAAGAGATTGCCAAAACATAGGGATGAACTGATGCAATAATAAGGAGTTGTCAAAGTTATAAACTCTGAAAGCGCGGCTTGCTGCGCACCACATGTTAATTCTGAATTATGTTCCCCGTAATCCTCATGTATTGTACGCGTTAATAAGATGGGTAATATCAAGGTAGAAATTATAGATCTACATATAAAAAAGTAATAGCAGACAAATTGAGATGATGTTAATAGTGGTGGTCACAATGGTTTTAACAGGGATGACACGGTTACTTACAAAAGGGTGAATAAAGGCACATAAATCGGGCCATCAAAGGCTTAGAATGCCCATATGCACAAAATCATAGTGGTATATGAACCACTGCATAAATACATAACAGATAGCTGAGATATATCTTAGCATTACCTAAGGAACATGTGGACGGTGTGGGGCAAAGGTGTCCAAAAGACCGTTAAGTTTGGTGGTGATATGGCAGTGGATTAGCTGCAAAAAAAGAACTGCGTAGAAAGTACATCAGTTTACAATAGCCATTTAGGGCAACTGGATTTATATACATGGCTAAAAATAAAGTTGGATAGTACCTTATGAGTTCATTGTTGTTTCCTACCGTTGTGGGAACATGCATCAGCGGACATGGTTTTCTGGCAGTATTTGTTTTGAGCACCTGCACAAGTGATTAAACAATATGAGATCCCGATATTATTAAGGTCTATAGAAACAACATTCTAATTAACTGGAGCACCTAGTGTAGGAACTGGATTGTTGTATAGGATTTACCCAACAAAGTGTCCGTATGTGGTTTAGGTGTGCACATTGTTTTTTATTAGCAAACATGGAAAGCCAATGTAAGAAAGATGCAAATGGTGCAGGTAAGCAGCAGATACTTTCATCTTCGAAGTTGGCTAAACAAATGATCTTCTATCTAACCTGAAGATAGGGGAAATTATGCAGACAATATTAACTATAGCCTCATTAGTAGGGGAGTCAATAGCAGGCTCATCATTGGCTGGAACATTGACTATGGGGCCAGGTTGTTCAGCATTGAGTTCATCTTCAGTGTCGCTGTCAACTGAAATCTAAATTTAATTTTTGGGGCTGGTTCAGTCAGTACCCGAAATACGATGCTAGCAGATGAACACAACTACATAACGGAACCAAACAGATGGGTTGAGAGATTATTTGGATATTGCATCACAACAAATAAATTTCACCATAACAATTGTCATCGTACCAAATCAATTAATTCACCAGCTGAGAAGCCTGAAACTTACATCAATGCTCTACCCAATAGCTAAACTTTAGTGTGCATGCTTAGGATAAGTGGCAAATACTGACTTAATACTGGGCATCAAATTGTAAGGCATGCTTCAGGTTCCATCAACCTCCTGATAATTCTACAAACCGTGCAATATCACGGAAAACCTGCATAAATAGTGTGTAAAGCAGCCTTTGTTTGATAGAGAAAAATCATTTAGAAGGGTTATTGGTGTACCTTTTGAAAAATGAAATGGAAGGAGCATCTCAATAAGCTCACCCTTTTAGCTCAGTCCTCTCATCCGAGTTCTCGCTTGCTCATAAAAAGTGGGGTATTTTCCTGTAATCAAACAAAACCTAGAACAAATAGTATTGGTAAGAAACTGTTCTTTGATCTTATAGGAAATTCCTCATACGATAAATGATCCAGTAACTTAAATGCAGATGGACACTGGTTACTAATTTACAAATTCAATGGGTGGCTGACTTAACCAAGGAAGGTGCATTTATAAAACACAATGAAAAAAATAGGCATGCACAATCAGAACTGGGTAGTGTAATCTTAAATCATCAACGGCCATCCCAGTGGGCCCCCAAGATGCTACGAGGAGAAAGGAGAACATGAGTTAGAGAGAGAGAGACTTGTATATCATGGTTTTTGAGTCGCCAAAAAGTCTTTTTATGTCACCGAGTCATTTTCCCAAAATCTGGGCGACTCGCAAATATTCAGGCGACTATACAATGTTTGTAGGGCTCGGCGACTCAGAAACCTTGTTGTATATACTCTGAGTAGATGATCGTCATTCCTGGTTTCTCACTCCTCGGATTGAAGTCCATCTCATATGGTGCCACAACGACCATACTACTCCTGTTGTACGCCGAGGAGGAGGTAGAGGCTCAGAAGATGACGAAGCACAACTTGATACAAACTATATTTTAGAAAAAAAAGACAGATGAAACCAAAGCACGACCTTAATCTAGTACCAAATATACGTGATCTATGAAATCGAGTACTTTACAATTCATACACATCACTACATTAGTTCTACCGTAGCAGAAAGGAAGCAACATCAAGGTAAAGTGACATGTTAATCTCTTCGGTGAGAAGGCTGAAAGACTATTTCTAATATTACGTCATAGCTAATCATTCAAGCCCCATACAAATTATTAAGCTTTAAACCATGCATGCGTACTCCCTTCGGGAATAGCTCCTAATCCATAATAGGTTTTAGTAATATCACAAGACACTCGTAATTAATAACCAGAGTTAAAAGTAGAATAAACAACAAACAACTTCTCTCAACGAAGAAATAACAAATAAATGACCCAACCAACAAAAAATGGGGAGAACAGAGAACAAATGTCATTAGCCCTGAGCAATTTGTGCATATAATATGAATAAGAATAGTAGGAAACAAAAAACAAAGGACAAACATTTAAATACAGGCGATGAAGATTGAAATAGCTACCTTGCAAAAGGAGACAGCTGAGCCAGCAATACCGAAAAGGCAATAATTATAGACATGCAAAAGGAGGCGTCCCCTGCAAAGAAGCGACGACCTTTAGGCAGAACCAAAATTATATTGAAGCACAAAGAAATGCAACATGTGCATACTTTTCAGATTGCAACACCTCACAAACTGGACAGTCATTCAAGCAAGAGCAAAGAAGCACAATAACCTGAATAATGCAGACATGAATTTTTTTAAGTAAATATATGGCCCAGAGTTGAAAGCGCATAATTTTCTCTTACTCATATTTCGGTGATGTTGACAATACAACATGTGCCCCTAACTTATTGTCTAAGTGTGATCAGGTTTATGCAAACATCTCCGTTGATCTCGCATCGAGAAAAGGAAGAAAAGGAGATGTTTTTGCCTGGTAGCGGTAGTACCGCCCCTTCGGGCGGTAGTACCGCTGGGTCCCTTTGCCAAAAAGGGAAGCGGCAGTACCGCTCGCGATACTGCCCAAAGGGGGTTCGGGCGCCCATGTGCGGCACTACCAGCGGTACTACGGGCGGTAGTACCGCTGGCTCAGGAGGGTCAGCGTGGTCAGCGTTGGATGTTGACCATCTCGGCGGCAGTACCGCTCGTGGTACCGCCGAAAGGAGCTTCGGACGACCTTGTGCGGCACTACCAGCGGTACTACGGGCGGTAGTACTGCTCATGATGCTTCGGAGCGCAGTCAGCGCAGCGTTTGACCGCGGCGCATAAGGCGCGAGCGGTAGTACCGCCCGGCGCATCGGTACTACCGCTGGTTCAGAAAAAGGCTCCAACGGCCAGATTTTGGGAGGGCTATTTAATGCCCTCCACCTACCTCCAGCTGGGTAGCTAGCCCAAAATTGATTCCCCTCCATTGTTGCAAGCTCAAATCTCATAGATCTCTCAATCCTCCCAACCATACTTGCTCATACTTGGAGGATTGAAGGAGGAGGCCCGGATCTACATCTTCACCAAGCCGTTCTTCATTTCCCCCTCATTCACTTGAGGGATTTGAGCCTAGGGTTTCCACTAGGAAAACCTAGGCATCTTGTTGTACTTACTTGCTTGTTACTTTTGTGTAGCAGGTGTTGTGGTGCTTGGGAGCCCCCATTCCTTTTGTGGGTTGTGCCTCAAGCTTTTTGTAAGGGCTCCGGATTCCGCCTTGAAGGAATCCGATAGTGGAAGGTGAACCGAGCTTTTAGGCAAGGTTCATCGGAGAATAGGGTGAGGCCATTTGTGGCATTTGAGTTTGAAACTCACACCCCTCCAACGAGACGTACTCCCCTAAAAAGGAGGAACTCGGGAATACATCCTTGTCTCCGCATGCTTCCCGTTCGGTTACTCCTTACTCGCTAGCTCTTACTTGTATCGTGCCTAGTCTAGTTTTAATTTGTCATATAGGTAAATTCACCGTAGTTGCATATCTAGAGAATTTACCTTTGTGTCAAGCCTAAATTCGAAAAAGAGCTAAAAATTGAGTAGCACCTATACACCCCGCCTCTAGGTGGCCATACCGATCCTTTCAATTGGTATCAGAGCCTCGGCTCTTTATTCGGGCTTAACCGCCTAAGAGAAGTATGACCATCGATGAGCATGGAGTTGAGATTCCCAATCTTCCCTCCGAGTCCACTTCGGTTTCCGTGGAGGACTTTAATACCTTGAAGTCCTCTATGGAAACTAAAATGGACAAGTTGCAAGAGATGATCTTGAAACTCATGGAAGCTAAGGATATCTCACCTCCACCCACCTCTCTTTCTTCGGAGGTTGACAAACCCGAGAATGAAGAGGGTGGTGGGAAGAAGAAGGGGGTTGACCAAGATAAAATTGACACCCCAACTAAACCACCTAATGGTTCGGGAGCATATATGGTGCCGTTCCGTTTCCATACTCTCCCGACCCACCTATCCCTCATCCTCCTATACACCTAAGGGGAAACCCACCTAAGCTAAATGCATCTTTGTTTACTAAATGGGAATCTTCTATGAGATCTTATGTGAACAGTGCATCTATCAAGCTTTGGAGGATCATTGAGCAAGGATATCAAGCCGTGGATGAATCCAACAAGACAAAAAGAGAAATAGTTGATTGTCAACTAAATGCCACCGCTCTTGACTTGATCCGAGATGCCGTGGGAGAGGATGAATTGTCTCACATCGAGCATTGCACCACCGCCAAAGAGCTTGGGCGTGTCTTGTTGAGGTGTTTGTTGGAAATGAAAGCATGAAGAGAAACCGTTTTGAGGAAATAAGAAACAAGGCCGAAGGATTCTTCATGGAAGATGAAGAAGACCATGAGCAAATGTACCGAAGACTCAAGTCCCTTGCCAATACTTATAAATCTCTTGGTGGGACTCATGTGAATGATGCTTGGATCAAGAGAAAGTATGTGAATGCTCTCTTGCCCTTTGAAGCGGCCGACTTGAAGAGTCTCCAAGGAAGGCACAACTATCCTCAAATGACCTCCAATGAAGTCATGCAAGAGATGCAATCTTTCAAAGTCCAAGCCAAAATTGCTCAAGACTCTCATGCCCGTGCTATTGGAATGCATCAAGGATCTTCACTTGCTTTGAAGGCCAAGGTGGTTGATCACAATGAAGATAAAGATTGTGAAGATGTGTCCTCCATGGACCCCGAAGAACTCAAGATTACTCATAGGGACTATGTGGCTCTTGCGGCAAGGACCTTTTGGAAGAACCCATCCAAAGCTAAAGCTCAAATGGAGCAAAAGTTCAAATCTAGTGGTTTCAAGGATGGCAACCCAAAGATGAAGACTTGCTTCAATTGCCAAGATAAACCGTGAAGATCATGGAGGAAGACTTGTTCTCTAAAGTGCCTCTTTTATGTGACAATATAAGTGCTATCGAGATCGCCCACAACCCAGTGCAACATTCAAGAACCAAACATATTGAGATTCGTCATCATTTCATTCGAGATCATGTTGCCCCAGGTGATATTGAGTTAAGCCATGTTTCCACAAGAGATCAACTTGCCGATATATTCACGAAGCCTCTTGATGAAGCAAGATTCACCTATTTGAGGAATGAGCTAAATATCGTGGATTCAAGGAGCTTGGCTTGACTATCTTGCATACACACCTATGTCTTGACTATCTATTGCATTTAGGTGTAGGCATGGACATAGGGGGAGTGCGGTCCTAACTCATTGTACTATCACTCCCCCCATTATGCCGACATCAAGAAATCATTTGTCTCTCTATATTCGTGCTATGAATTGTGAGCTTAAATGATGAGTAGTGGTAGTGAAGCCAAGATACATCTTCGCGGTGTCACGCCACATACACTTACATGGTGGCCTAGGCCACCGCCCTCCTCCATATGAGGAGTTGATCTTATTTGGATCTTATTTGGGTGTTTTAGACCTTTCGCTTTGGGAGAGTGCTCAAATTTGGCCTTTCTTGTCGATTCTTGCATTTTTGGCAAACTCTCTCTCTCTGGTTACAAGTTCTATCCTAAGCCACAACCTTATCCCAAAAACACTCCTTCTCAAATGCCTTTTATTTCATGCTCTCGACGAAGTTGACGGTCGGAACCGGTGACAAATTCTTTTTACGGCTTCATTTGGGGCCATAACAAGTTTTTCCCCTGGCACCGGTACTACCGGTCCTTGAAGCGGTACTACCGCTGGCTCGGGTGCCTCAGCCCCTTGCCAGCGCGTGGGACCCCTTCCCGGCCGCGCAGGAATCGGGGCGGTACTACCGCTGGATCGGCGGTAGTACCGCTCGTGCGGATTTTTCTGGATAAAGGGTCGGGCGGATGGGTGAAAGTCAAACCTATCACTTTCCCCATCCGCCCCTCTCTCTCCTCCCTTGATCCGCCGCCGCCGGCCATCCTCACCGCCGGGACCGAGCTTCCCCGGCCGTGGTTCTTGCAACTCTGGCCCCGGGACCTCTCGGGCATCTCTCCCTCCCTCGATCCTTTGCCATGAGCACCCGTAAGTTCTCTCCCTCTCTCTCATCTAGTTGGTGGATGGAGAAGAATAGATTGCTTTCCTCTTGGTGTTCATGACAAATTGGCTCGGTAGAGATGTATTTAGGCCATCTAGAACCTTGTGTATAATTTTTGTAATGAATCTTTGGCTAAGTTTGTAGTTCCTTATCTAGATTTGTTGGATGTGCCCATGGATGTTCTCATGTTCTCTCTTGAATTTGCTCACCATCCTTTGTCAAATCCAACACCACTAGATGTGGTACTCTCACTTAGCAATTGCCTTCTCCAATTTGTGTACATCCGTGTTCTTGGTCTCCTATTCATGAAAATTTGTGCATTACTCATCTCCATGCTTTCCCTATCCCTTGCTTTTCACAGGTGGCACCGGTTCTAGTGGTTCCGATGCTCGGGGCAAGAAGCAACGATGTGATGAGATGGAAGAGGAGTTCGATCCCGTTGTTACCAAAGGTAGAAAAGGCACTTCCAAGAAGAAACCTGCACCAAGAACAAGCACTTGACAGCTAGTGAATATCTGACAAAGATTACACTTCCTTGAGGAAAAGAGATCCATATGCAGTTGATAGGGTGAACTTGACACCTCAGTTTCGGGGCAACAATCCTTTCTTCTATACCCGCTTTCAAGAGGAGTGCTACAATGAGATACTTTATCGAAAGCCCAATGACAATGTGCTAGAACAGAGGTACATTGATATCCCTCACATGGAAAGAAAGCCAGAATACTTTGGAGAAGCCTTGTCTATGTGCCATGAGTTTGGGATTGTTCCTTTCATCGCCCTTCAACAGAATTATGATGAAGCTCTTGTTTGCCAATTCCTTGCCACATCTATTTTGGCACCGAGGAGCCAAGGTACATCACTTGGATGTCTAAAGACATGCAGCTCACCGCACTTTGGAGTGATATTGGCTATATGCTTGGGTATGAAGATTTTGGTCCTCATTGGACCGATGCCCTCGAAGACAAGTACTTCCGGGTTCATGTTAATCCAAGGCCTTGCCCAAGGATGACCTTGCTCCCCTCTACTTTTGGAAGAGTACACCGTTGGCAACTCGGAGGGTCTTTACCCTCCGTATGAGATCATGCATCGCATTTACCGGGCAACCATCAACCCCAAGGTTGGAAATTTGGATCAAATTCACAGCTACCTAGTTACCTTGATGGTCATGACTCATCAATTGAGAACCAAAGGGAAGAAACTGGATGTTATGGATTATCTTTGGAATGAGATTTGGAACGTCACCATATACAAGAAGAATGCTTGCTTCGGCCCCCTCATCATGAAGATTATCCTTTGGAAGTGGGCCAAGGAGCATCCCGCTGTGGGACTTAGTGACCCCAACACTTGGATCATCCACAAGCCCAAGCAACTCCGTGTCAAAGATCATAGCGAGAAGGCCAAGGGTACCAAAACTGCTAGAGGCAAGGACAAGGAAGTTGTAGGTGATGAAGGCCCCTCTCGGGCTGCCAAGGAGAGTGGTTTCACTTGGATGGCTCGTCAAATGAAGAAAGTTTTTGGTGTGACCAAGGCTCTTGAGAAGCGCACTTGGGAACGTGAAGAGAAAGAGAAGCTTGCTCGTCAACTCGACATTCAACGTCGCCGTGAACTAGGTGAACAAGTTGTTTCCGGCTCGGAGAAGAACATTCCAACTTATGAAGAGTGGCAAGCCAAAAACTCCCAAGGAGAAATCTTCACTTGGTCGGACTATGAAGATGTTGAAGAAGAAGTGTCCTCTCGTCGTCGCCCTCGCCCCTCAAGCAACGAGTGAACCGGGACGTTAGCATCGGTTTCTCTCCTTTTTGGTGTCTTGATGCCAAAGGGGGAGAAACATCTATTAGGCCTTCGAAGGGTTTTGCATGGGAAGTTACAAGCTTTGTGCTTCTTGGTTGTTTTTATGAGCTTGTGAACTTGGTTTGTCGTTTTTAAGTTGTGAACCTCGTTTGTTATGCATGGTGTAAGACATGTTGAACTTTAGACTTTTATTCCCATGCTTATTTTATGTTGTGTTATGCTCTATATTTTATCTTGCACGGTTTGTAAAATCTAGGGGGAGTGTTGATCCTATTTGTTGTGCATTTGAGCATTCAAAAGCTATCCTTGAATATGCACACATATAGGGGAGCTCCGTCTAAATTTTACAAATTGTTTGTGGCAAATTGTTGTATTGTCATCATCCACCAAAAAGGGGGAGATTGAAAGAGCATAATTTGCTCTTACTCATATTTTGGTGATGTTGACAATACAACATGTGCCCCTAACTTATTGTCTAAGTGTGATCAGGTTTATGCAAACATCTCCGTTGATCTCGCATCGAGAAAAGGAAGAAAAGGAGATGTTTTTGCCTGGGCGGTAGTACCGCCCCTTCGGGCGGTAGTACCGCTGGGTCCCTTTGCCAAAAAGGGAGCAGCAGTACCGCTCACGATACCGCCCAAAGGGGGTTCGGGCGCCCATGTGCGGCACTACCAGCGGTACTACGGGCGGTAGTACCGCTGGCTCAGGAGGGTCAGCGTGGTCAGCGCTGGATGTTGACCATCTCGGTGGCAGTACCGCTCGCGGTACCGCCGAAAGGACCTTCGGACGACCTTGTGCGGCACTACCAGCGGTACTACGGGCGGTAGTTCCGCTCGTGATGCTTCGAGCGCAATCAGCGCAGCGTTTGACCGCGGCGCATAAGGCGCCAGCGGTAGTACCGCCTGGCGCAGCGGTACTACCGCTGGTTCAGAAAAAAGGCTCCAACCGCTAGATTTTGGGTGGGCTATTTAATGCCCTCCACCTACCTCCAGCTGGGTAGTTAGCCCAAAATTGATTCCCCTCCATTGTTGCAAGCTCAAATCTCATAGATCTCTCAATCCTCCCAACCATACTTGCTCATACTTGGAGGATTGAAGGAGGAGGCCCGGATCTACATCTTCACCAAGCCGTTCTTCATTTCCCCCTCATTCACTTGAGGGATTTGAGCCTAGGGTTTCCACTAGGAAAACCTAGTCATCTTGTTGTACTTACTTGCTTGTTACTTTTGTGTAGCAGGTGTTGTGGTGCTTGGGAGCCCCCCAATCCTTTTGTGGGTTGTGCCTCAAGCTTGTTGTAAGGGCTCCGGATTCCGCCTTGAAGGATTCCGATAGTGTAAGGTGAACCGAGCTTTGGGCAAGGTTCATCGGAGAATAGGGTGAGGCCATTTGTGGCGTTTGAGTTTGAAACTATCACACCCCTCCAACGAGACGTACTCCCCTAAAAAGGAGGAACTCGGGAATACATCCTTGTCTCCGCGTGCTTCCCGTTCGGTTACTCCTTACTCGCTAGCTCTTACTTGTATCGTGCCTAGTCTAGTTTTAACTTGTCAAATAGGTAAATTCAATGTAGTTGCATATCTAGAGAATTTACCTTTGTGGCAAGCCTAAATTCGAAAAAGAGCTAAAAATTGAGTAGCGCCTATTCACCCCCCCCTCTAGGTGGACATACCAATCCTTTCAAGAGTAACCGTGCAGTAAAGGAAAGGGAGCTTACCAACATGTCCAAAATACGTTGATATTTGGATTATTGCAGCAATAAATGTAGCACGCAGCAACATATAGCCAATGCGTCTGCACCAAGAAGAGGGTCACACCACATATGACTATATTAGACATGAAGAGAATGTCGGGCTTATGTCGAGCATGAGACGAACCGGAAAAAGGGGGGAAAGCTCAAAAACCCCACCAACAGATCAGTTACTTCCAATGCTTGGCAATCTACACCATCCGTTTCTGTTTTGGTAAGTACCTAATAAGAGAAGATATTTAGATACACAACGGCAATAAAATAATTCAAGCTAATCACATGGCCAATATATTCAAGATAATGACCTGGTCATGCTTGTCTTTCCACGCGGCTGATAGATAATTATTGGATCTACCTTTTATCAGCCTCACCAGGCTCAAGATGTACCAAGTTCACCGTTGTCGTAGCTGAAAAATCAAACATAATGTCCATATTATATAGCAAACAAAATGCAATACAACTACAATTTCAGGTTTACTTTGACGACAGTGCAAATGGAACAAAACTGAAAATGATACTATGGACCACTATATATACGCATACATGTTCTCAACCGGACTAAATGGTGTGGACATCTGATTTCCTTCAACAACAAACAAAGTGCATAAAAATGTGCTGCTTGGTCTAGTGATCCAACTTTATCTTCGGATATTACCAAATCAAAGTAGTGAACCCAATAGATACATATGTCTCAGTGTTCATGTTTTGCAAAAGATGTCTGCTTACCAATTTTTACAGATCTCAAAACAATGGGCAGTGTTTCTAATATGGAAAATAAGCTCCATGAAAATTGATGGCATGATATTTCAATCCTTCATTTTCATATATATATGCAAACATGCCTAAGGAAACGTCATATATAATTTAATATCTGCCTTGAAATTTTAGGCTACATAAGGTTCTAAATAATTAGGTACCATATACCTTTTGTCAATTGGCAGAACTGAAGAGAAGCTGGCAACTGGTTCCAGATCAACTATTGCATCATGAACAACCTAGAAAATAACTTCTGTAAAAAAAAGGTCTACATTAATAGTGGGCATGTCCTAAATCTGGATACATGACCTCAGGTGACTGAAAGATACAAAAGCAAAACGAATTTGGGAGGTGGAGAGCATGATAGTGCAGTAGGAAAAGGGAGGACCAGCAGCAGGTCACCTCAGCTCGATCTCATCTGTTTGTGGCGGTGGTCGTGCTTCTTCCTCTCCATAGAATGAAGTTGGATGCTCACCTACAGTCCTGGGGCAGCCTTCATCTAGAAGAAACAAACAGTCACCAAAATGGTGGGCACATTTGAGCCATCATGGAAGAAATAACATGTAAATCAGCACAACAGACCACCAAGGTTGGGCATCACCATTCTTCTCCAATGAATTAGAAATAATCCGAAACAAGCACAACCGCAAAGCTATGGATCCAACCAAGTAGGTCACAGCAGCGCCTGCAGAAACAACAAACTCCTATAAAGGTGGAGCATATGGCACTTAAAAATTAAAGGCTAAATGAAAGACCATAAGCAGGAAAATGGCAACAATGCAAATCAAAACGAAACAAAACAGAGGTCCATCAGGAAGTAACCCAAAATCATAATAGAAAAACACACCTTCAATTATTTTTTTCAGGATTCTTTTGGAACACGATATAGGAATCATGAAAGGAATTATTTGCAATAACCATTATACCATATTGAAATCAACTTGCATATATAACAAAAACAACAATTGAATTCCTTTGAGAGACGTGGACACTGAATCTAGCACAAATTAGCAAGAAGTACTCCCTTAATTTCCATACCATTAAGATTCAACCTTTAACTGAAACTGAAATACTGGATTTTTGGTACGACCAGCTACTTCTACTAAATATTGATCTATACATCTACAAAGTTTGATCACAATTAATAAAGGTCTACAGTTGCACAATTTCTAATGAATTCAGAGACGCGAGATGACATAAGTTGGCGATTAATTCTAGTTTTCATGGAGCATTGAATTGTAACAAACTACAAATATTTGCCAGTGTGAAGTACCCAGAGAAAACACCCCACAGGTGACCGTAACCCAGAGAAAGGGTGAATGTGCGTATACAAACTAAATCTAGCTGATTGCTCACCTCATGGTCATGTCAGTCAAGGAATCAACATATTGTGTCTTACAAACAAATGATGCAGATGAGGTCCATGTCCGGAACTGCATCACAAAAGCCATTCTTAGTACAAATTATGAATCTGGGATGAACAAACAATGAAATATGGTAGGATACATCAGCCAACGATAATTTTCTTTGCATAATAAGAAACATTCCCAACTTAGACTACGGTTCAAATTTCCAAACATAAAGTTCCAATCGATCACCTGTACGAACAGCAATGGTTGGACCCGGTCTTCCATGCAACTTCATCTTCTTCCTCGAGAATAAACTGTAATTGAAATATCACAGGGATAAACTGGATGCACCTGAACGTAAAAAGAATTTATCTGCTGTGAAAATAATGTGGGGTGGGAAGAACCGAAGAAGAGCACACCATTTCCATGGCGAGGCCAAGTGGGCTTCTCACAAACGTTCGTCGTTGGTTTCTAGCGTCCTCTGAGCTGCAGAAATAGACAGAAAGTTGCAGATCAAAATGTCAGATGTGAGCTGCATAAACCGGAAAAACATGGGCATATCAAATCGAGCAAGATCAAGAAGGGACAGGAAGAAGCCCAATCGACAGGAAGCTGACCTCACCGGGATCAAATCTTGCAGCAGCCAACGACACACAGAAGAGAGAGAGAGAGAGAGAGAGAGAGAGAGAGAGAGAGAAACCTGGATCCTCCAATCGAGTTGCTGCTGGCCGTGAAACGCCTCCGCCACCAAATCATGGTCGTATCTCATCGGAGCAGCTCGCTGGCCGCCACCGTCGAGGTCCAGTCCCGAGCCAGGCAGCGGTCAGGCTAGCACTTGGCACGCGGGTGGACAGGGGCGGTCCAGCGCCGTTGAGAAGGAGGCGGAACAGGGGGTGGGCTGGACGGCGAGGACTGCGGCGGCGGCGGGCTGGACAGCGAGGAGGAGGCGGAGGGGCGGGAGCAAAAGGAGCGAGTGGGATTGGGGAGGAGCGCAGCGAGCGGGATTGGGGGAGGAGAGCGCGTGCGGCCACTGGAGGCTGGCGGCTAGGGTTTGTGACCACGCGGGCACAACTTATATACGACACGCGAGGTAAGAAATCGATGACTGAGATCGACTGTAAATCCTTATCTACGGTCAGAAACGTCTGAGCTCTGAGGAGGGCTGTGGCACAAGCAAGAATGTAGTCGCACTGCTCCACACAGAAATGGTAAAATCTACATGTACTTGCTCCGGTTCAAAAAAAATGGCACCGATCTGCCAGCGTCGAGCATCGATGCCAAAACCAAAAAGAAGAATTTGGCATCGGTTTTTTCATACGCTGTGGATTGTGGAAGGCCTTAAGCTTCCTCAATTAAGTTTTCATGCATAGCTCTCCGTGGCCATCCATGATGCCAAGCAAGCATTCGTTCTCAATCTACAGCTTGTTACCGAAATCATTAGAAAAAGAGAAATCTTTGGAGAGGTCACTGCACACGCTCTCTCGTCGCGCCACTTGACGCGTTCTCGTTCTCAATCTGCTCCGTCCAAGTGTCTCCTTCTCCTTCGAACGGTCTCCTACGGTTGTATGTCCACCAAGTCTGCGATGATGACGAGAGAGAAAGAGCTACGAGAGGTGGGCGCACAGTTATTCCCTTTTATTTGTCAAAAACAAAGTTTCAAAACGAAATATCGTGAGAACCGTTTGTCCAAATTACGAACTGTTTTCACTTTTAAACTTCCCGTGTCGAGATTTTCAAAATTACATCCCATGTTGATCGGTTTTTACGAACTTTTTTACTTCCAAAAGTTGAATACCTGTACTTCAGCTTCAAACGTACTTGTACTTTGGAATTTAATAATACTTTGTACTCCACGTGACCGTGTATTTGTACTTTAGGTTTCAACATTTTTGTACTTCGGGTTTCAGTGTTTTTGTACTTCGTGATTTTATGTACTTTGTGATTTTTTGTACTTTGCCATTTTGTACTCCGGGTTTTAGTATTTTTGTACTTCGGGTTTCAGTATTTTTGTACTTCGGGTTTTGTCGCACTTCGCAATTTTTGTACTTCATGATTTTTTGTACTTCATGATTTTTGTATTTTTGCTTTCAATGTTGTTCGTACTTCGGTTTTCAATATTTTGTACTTCGGGGTTTCTATGTATTTTTATACTTCGGGCTTGCAGTTTACTTTTGTTTTTTCGTGTTAGTTCGGTAATGTACTTCCATATCTACTGTATGCATGTCGGTTCTTGGAGAGAAGAAATTAAAGAAGTCCAAATAAAAATAGAAGCAGAAAGCAAATGAAACATGCAACGAACCTGGTGTCTACCGTGGCGGGATCCGCAGTTGTGTCCGATTTGTCATTTTTTGTGTTGCCTAGCATACAGAATATTTCGTATTGGTTTGTTGCACACCGGTAGAGTTCAAAATTATATAATATATGATTCTTTTCAGATTTTTCTGAAACTTTGAAGCGGAGATTTTGCTATTTTTTCTTTCAAATAAGGGCTCCATGGGGGAGCCCGAGTTCTCTTTGGACTTTTCGCGCAACCTCTATTAAACTCCCCATACCCAAATAAGGGGAAAGTGAAAAATGGTGCGGTGCTCTAGTAGATCCTCCTCCTTGGCGATGAGCAAACATTGTAGTGCTCTAGTAGCCCCGCTATCGTTTCCTCCATCTTGTCGGTGCTCTGGTAGCCCCATTATCGTTTACTACATCTTGGCGGTGAAGTAGATATTGTGTTAGCTCTATGACAGATGGGACCAACATATATAATATATATTTTTTTGTTTAAGAGAGTGGGATATTAGGGGTGATATTTGAGGGCTCTGCTAGAGTTGAACGAAGTAGGAGGGATGATGGTGCTGAACTTTTCAAGAACTTGTGTCTTATTTATCTTTTTTTGTAAGAATGTTCTTGTAAGGGCTGGTTTCTGATAATACATGGCCTTAGAACTTTTCCGCAAAAAAAAAAATCTTTTGAGGTAAGCCCAATAGGAAGATACGGGGAATGCATTTCAGGGGCTTGCTTTAATGCGAATTGAGTCACGACTCATTGATAACGCTTGCCGTGATGAAACCTGCTCACTCGGATTTAATCCTGGTTCGAACATTAGTGTGTCATACCCTCACTCAATGTGTCCCACGATTCGTGAGGTATATGATTTATCAGAGCGAAATTGATCTAAATCAGACGTGTTTCTGTACAAAGCGCAAGCACGTGTACATGGGTAAGATTGTGTGAGTTCGTGCCATTGCGATGTTAACGAAAATCATTGCGATGTTTAACTGTCGCGGACGGATAGGTAGTTTAGTACAAACGTGATGTACATATCGCGTCAATTAATTCCGATCGGAGGTAGTATTAGGAAACGAGATTCTATTAGATCGTATAAGGCTTACAGTTAAGTGGTTCAGAGTCACTGCATCCAGCATGCAACTTTTCAACCAACAAGTTGTTCACCGGCTATGTCTAGTATAAAGTTTGCTAAATCATCTATTTTATCTCTATTAACTTTATTGGACGCTTCACCTTTTATACTAGGTGACCAGAGTGATGGCTATGGAGCAGTTGGTTTCAACCACCACCGGAAGAGTACTTCATTGCAGGGCTATTTCGAGGCCCTCTACGCGCTGTTAGCTTCCTATGTACTCCCTCCGTTCCAAACTATAAAATGTTTTGGATATTTCAACATGGACCACATATGTACTGAAATGAGTAAACATATATAGTAAAATGCGTCTATATACACCCAATTCAGAAAAAAGTTAGAACATCTTATAATTCGAAACATAGAGAGTATTTAAGTGAGTTTTTCTACCTCCAGAGCTATAGTTAGTTTGAAACAGTGAGGGTTGTGACTTCCCACCAAAACTATAAATTAACAACTGAATGCTTTTAAACAAAGTCCGAGAGGATAATTTTCAACACAAAATTTTGTACGATTTGAACACTCCTGCCACGTCTCGTCGTTTTTCTTACAAGGGCTGCTCATACAAATATAGGTGTGATTTTTTTTTTGACGAAAAGGCACTCGCAGCTTCTTTTCATTGTATATGTGTGAATTGGTTGTTTTTGTTCGTGCTATTTCTGGTTTTGATTGGTCACCTAGCTTGCTACCTGTATTATACTGAGAAGGAGCATAGTACATATATATATGTTGATATCTTGCTGAAGATAGTGCTTAAAGTTATGTGATGTGTTGATAATGTTATTGGAACTATTCACCTGCCGTGTGTAGGTGTTAAGCAATGTTTGCTTAAGAGTACACACTGTGTTGTTTCTAAGGATTTAGCTTGGCCCTTTATGTTCTAAATGGCCTATGGTATCTTCGTTTTCCGCTTTTAAGACAACATATGGCATTCTTGGTTATCCTAATCGTTTACTGGATCTCCATTTTCAAGTGGCATGAGACCATATTATATATGAGACCATATTATACATATTCCATGCTATGTCCATTACACCAGTTTCAAACAGCATGTGCCCCAGATTTTTTTTTCTTCAAAATGGAAGCATATCCCCAGCCTAGACATCATGAGGATGGCACATCCGTTTTATATTAAAAAAGTAGCGTAACAAAGTATTTTGATGCACTTATTACATTCAAGGGTCAGCTAAAAGTGGCAAGATGAACCAGCCAACGAAACATTGCACATAAATAAAGACTACACACATTGAAGTCTTCTAACGTGCTGCCACCCACTCTGGTTGAAAATAGCTTGAACAACCACCACCGGGTACATCCAATATCCATGAGTGCTCGTTGGTCCTATGGCAAAAGGAAAGACCACATATGTATCCAGTATAAGGCTCGATGAACAACCTGCAAAAAATGAGATTTCTAGTTTTGTTAAAAACCACATCATTTATACAATTCCAAATAGGTCAAACAAAAGCACAAGTACCAATGCGAATATGGGCTTTAGTTTTCTTATCCACTCCATTTAACCAATGTCAAAACATATTAGCTACACTAGTTGGGGGAGAGATGTTAAAAGTAAAATGAATTAACGTCCAAATACGACGGACGTGAAATAAACAAATGTTCAACTAACTCATCAGATTGACAAAAAACACATCGCTTACATCCCGTCCATCGCCTTTTAATCAGATTATCTTTAGTAAGTAGTACTTTACGGTGAAGAAACCACATAAAAATACTTATTTTCAAACGAACTTTGAGCTTCCAAATATACTTATGTAAAAAAGTTGTATGACCATTCATGTAATCCAAATACATGGAGCTAACAGTAAAATTCCTGTTTGGAGTCAAATTCCAAAGGAAAGAATCATCATCATCCGAGAGGGTCACATCCATTAGCCTCCCTACCAGCCTTTCCCAGGAAGTCTACTTGTCCCCCGTAAAGTAAGCATGTGCCCCAGATAAAATGATGTTGGTAAGTTACCCAATACTTTGTGAAACCTAAAATTGATTTTGTGGTAGTTGAGTCTGTATGATGACTAGCGTGCTACCTAATTTGATATGTAATGATAGACAATGTGATATGCAAGGATGGATGACTGTTTTTGCACGTTCAAGCTAACCTTGGCCTACCAATTCAATTCTTCAGCTTCTGCCTAAAGTGACACTTCACTACAACGAGCTATAACTACTATATATACAGACCAAAATCTCAACAGCATGATATAATCCTATTGATCAATACCTTTTTTTGCAGGGACTATTGTTCTAACCACTAATTAAATACAAGCACCTCTCGAGCACCAAGTGCTTGCAATTCACAAGAGGGTGGTTGTACTCCCAACCCAACAGAGTTCAAACTCCAGTTTTGACACTCGTGTTTCTCATTTAGGCGGAATATTTTTCAGTGGGAGGCGACGTTCCCGTCGACAGCGAGGCGCCTGTGGTGACTTCGTCAATCTCAAGACTCGACCCACCGGCTCAGTGTATCGAAGGTGCTCATAGGGGTAGGGTGTGCGTGCGTGCGTTCATATGGGTGAGTGTGTGCACGTGTATGTGAGCGTCTACGTTTGTACTGTGTTTCGCAAAAAAAAAATCACACATATGGAGCCCAAAGAGATTTGGTTGATGAGATTCAAAGTTGGTTGACAGAAAGATGTGTGCTTAGTAAAGATGAGAGTTCTATCAGAAACATGAGAAAAAGGCACAAAACAGATAACATTTCAAGTACTGATATTTCACCAAATGAGCCTGCAGGGACTGTTACTTTATTTTCCCCCTTAAAAGCTCATTCCTTTGCACTTTGTGCCATGTCCGCAGTTTTGGTAACATATTATTGTCCATGCCTGGTGTGGCCACCAACATGTCATGTCCTTTCCCTTCCTTTTTATTTAAATAAATCAAGAAAGGAAAAACTGGTCATGTCTTTACTCACGTGAGAGCTCAAAACGTGCTTGACAGCGAGAGACAAGGGAGCCAGGAAGACTCTGGGCCATACATGGGGTACGTAGGCAAACACTGTACTCATGATCATACGATTCTCATGGCCTATGGCTCCAGTTTATCTTATCTTCCCAGATCTATAAAGAGATCCGTTTTATCATTTTTCAGTTTTCTGTACCCAGGAATGGTCGAGCTTGATCGATCAGAGCTCCTAGGGGAAACAAATACAAGCCCTCTATTATAATTGAATACGAGCTTTCAAAAGTGTACAACCTTGCATCCCAGTATCTACTACCTTTGTTCCTAAATATAAGATGGGAGGGACGTTTTGGCTCCCGAGCTCAGATGCTCCTATTAGAAAAAATATAAAAAAATAGTAAAATATTTCAAAAAAATAAAAAATGGTGATGAACGTATACAAATGTTATACATACGTGCCAAATTTCGTGCTGAAATGACATGTGTGATGCTCTATGCGAAAAATAAAATCGGTGCTCCAAAAAAAATTTAGATCCCATGTTGGCAACTGATTTGTTTTCTTTTGCACAGCGCACCACAAATGTCATTTCACCTCGAAATTTGACACGTATGTAGAAAATTAGTATATGTTCATCACCAAAATTTTCAAATTTGTTTTATGAAATGTTTTTCTATTTTTATTCTAACGGGGGCATATGAGCTTGGGTGCCATTTTGAATTTATGATTTTCGAAGTTCAATTGAACTCCTAAAACGTCTTATAAGTGAGTAACTATCTATAGTCGATTCTGAATATTCATTTCTCTTTTCTATTGGACACAAAGCGTACTTGAAAATACAGTTGCTTATAGTAATTAAGGATGGAGACAAGCCAATATCTCCAAAAGAGTGACGGCCCTTGATTTATTAGTCTGCAGTTGGTCACTGCCTCACCGGTGAAACTTCACTGTCGAGACCCACATATCAACGCAATCATGTATGCCCTTGCTTAATTGCCTCACAGGATCGTCTAGAAAATTATAAAAATATACATAATTGCCCCGAAGAGGCGTTAACATTTTATCGGCACACCTAGTTGCGCCCAAAAATTACTTGCAAGACATTCTACGCTGCTTCAGTTCTACTGTATGGCCATGGAAGGCCCCAGTAATGTACATGGGTTTCACTATTTCTAGGTACAGCGCTACAAGATAATATAATCACACCCAGATACAAAAAAAAATCGCTCCATGGACTCCTGGCTAGGGAATATGGGAAGTCCAAATGTAGTTATTTAAAAGTACATGTATAATCAACGTACCTGGTCGTCTGCAAAGGCTGGGAGCATCTCGTGAATGAACCAATACCAGAACGTACCACACTGATATGATCGGGAATAGTGCTGCTGTTAGTACAGTAGTACGAGCCCACTGAGAAATACTACGTACTAGCGTGGCCTTTTGTTTTAAAGGATGATCACAAGATTGATCAGAACTACCTGTTGCCTCTCTGAAAAGTTCAGCATGGCACATGGTAGGTGATGACAGCAGAACAGGAGTGATTTCATTTGCCAAACACCCATTAAATATTGTCGCCATACGCCAGAGAACACAATCTATCATGGGCTCTGTCATACTTAATCACCATCACTTGCTCTGTCCTCTCCCTCTGTCTCGGTCTCTCTGTCTCTCCCCCCTCTCCCCTGTCCCTCCATCTCTTCCTCTCTGAGGCTGACACTCAAACACACATAGAGCTGAGGCTACTGAGCTGTTACGGTTCTCACTGGACCCAAAGATCCCAGGCATGGTGCATATGCTTCGTTTTGTTAGTCTCTTCACCATGTTTTGATCACATGGTTGAAGCACCAACCTCGATGGCCATTTCCATCCTCCAAGTTCTCTGACTGATCTGTAGCTGCAGGAACTGCTATGGAGGTAGTGACACTGGTTGTGTAGCAGCTATGGCGGGTTCTACAGTCAAGATTCAAAATGCTGAAACCAGGAGGCAGTGACACTGGTTGTGGTTGGACACTGTCCTCTTTGATAGTGACAAGGTGAAAGATATGGAGCAAATAAACTGTCTTGAAGGTGAGAAGAGCTAGTTGAGGAATTGAGGTATTGCAAAGTTTCTTTTCTTCCAATGCTTGAAAGCCTTATTTGACACTTGAATTACTCTGCAAGAAAAAGCGATGTATTCTTTCCTTTATCTTGCTTCATGATGGTCTCTGTTTTATCTAACCTAGGAAATGCAGTAGTTGGAGGCCTTGAAGTAGAACTGACCTTTCCTTGAGGAGTGATAGAGACCTGGCAACTCCAAGAAGGATTTAAGCAATGTATGGGTTCTCCAGAGGAAACTCCTTTTGCTCTTGCACACTCTAGGAATTTGACGCGGTATGGAAGTGCAGGTATGAACTACCGATATCTCGTTTATCTTCAATATGTGTGGTCTTGAAATTTCTTCGCATCAAGTATCCTTCTCAAGTCTGACTGCAACGAAATACTTGGTCAGAAAAATGATTAGAAAATCAGATAACAGGTCTTGGATTTCAACCACACGTGGTAGCCAGCAGAAACAGTCTAATCTGGATTATGTTTGACTTCAAGCACTCTGTTTTATTCTGTATAATTTTAGAATCTTGGTCCAAATGGCAGGCAGGATCACCAGCAAAGAAGGATACAGGAGTAGCATGATAGAGATCATCAATACTGGTTCTTGGTGCAGCTTGCTTGGCATCACACATGGATGGGCAGTCAGGGAAAACCATGTGGAGTCTGCCAGATACACTATCATCCCTCATGGGGTTCAACAAGTACCTCACACCCAGTTGGATTGAATCAGTGTCTCACATCATTAAGGAGTTGGCACCAGCCAAGCCACAGAAAGTAATGGAAGATAAGGCTCAAAATATACTTGAGTGTGATGACACAGAATCAGACACTAAAGTTGCAAAGATTCAAGGTATGCACTTCTAATTCTTGCCCTCAAAACCTCTAGACTTTTCTGAAAACATTCTCTTCGTTTTTGTCATATGACAGATGAAATGGTTTCACTGAGTGCTCAATTAAAGGAAATAACACTGCAGAAGAGAGAGTCATTAAATAACTATCTGGATTTGAAAGGTAAAACTTTGTTATTGAATTTTTTACTTGCAAGAATTTAATTGTGCCTTGTTTCGTGCACTTCCAGGAAAATAATAGGTGCCCTTATCTGCCAATTATCATGCTTTTTTTCCACAGGAAGTATAAGGGTATTCTGTCGTATAAGGCCTTTCAACCATGAAGAAAGTTACAGTTCCAGAACCATGTTCACCCTGGATGAGAGTAATGTTTTCTTAAGAGTTGCTGAAACCAAGAGAAAACAATACAAGTTTGATAAGGTTTTCGACCCATGCTCAAGACAAGGTATTGAATAAGATTTTTACCCAGGACTACAGGATCCGTTCCTTTGCAATTGTTTGAATACAAGTTACTTATGATAATATGCTTCTCCAGGTGATGTATTTTCTGAAGTCGAACCAGTGATAAAATCTGCTATAGATGGCTACAATGTTTGCATCTTTGCCTACGGTCAGACAGGTAGTGGAAAAACTTATACAATGGTAAGATTAACTGCATCCAGCACTTCTATTCCCTCCTTCCACGCACAAAAGAACAAATGAAACTTACAAACACCCTAAACAGACTGAAAGGAAGTTGTACTTACAATCCATTACCATATGAATTAGGAAGGCAAGCCTACAGATTTGGGTGTCATACCACGTGGGATTCAAGTACTGTTCGATCGAGCTTCAAAGAGCAACAGCAGGTTTTTGTTGACTTTCAGTATGCTCGAGATATATATGGGGAACCTAAGAGATTTGCTGGTTCCAGGGAGCAAAACCAATGGGTTTAAGAACGCCCCGAGGTAATTGCCTAAACTTGATGGAAGGAAAAGGAATTACTACTTTCTTGCAGGACAAGGAAATATTGGGGTTCCTTTTACAGTATGGTTTATTAACAGAATAGCTAAAGAAACATATTTGTTGGTTCTGAACTTCCCACTTGTAACAAATACACTACATCCGTTCCAAGATATAAGCCGTTTTAGTAGGTAATTTTGGCCTACTAAAACGGCTTACATTGTGGATCAGAGGGAATAGAAGACAACGAAAGTTGTGGCCAGTTCCTGAACCCTGACTATAATGTAACAGCAGCAATGAATCTCCACTGCCCAATTATGTTGAATCAATATCCAATATAATGTTGAATCCATATAACTAAAATGTATTATACTTATGGTTTAATATTTTAACCAGTCTCATTGGATGCCATCTCTGGCTAAGCTGTACCCTTGTTTCCAATCTAATGACATGAGAGCTGTATCCTTGTCAATATTTTGCAATTTTGGATAGCATGTGCCAGCACTGATATGAGGCTGGCAGGTATATGATTGTGTCATGATGCTTTCTGGATCAAACAGAAATACATGTTAAAAGGGCCTCCTGTACATAAATGAACTCCGAAAGCATATCTCATGTCAGCAGTGGCGGCGCCAGGAATTATTGGCTGGGTATTCATCCAAAAAAAAATTTACTCTAAATGCAATATATGAACCAAATTGTACGGGAATTTTTCTTGATCTACAATCTATATTACAAGAAAACAAAGAGAAGATTTAGGAAATTAAAAAACTGCATCTAGAGAATCAGATCTACTACTACCAGTACAACACGGTGGAGCAAATCAACAAATTCAACCAGATCGGACCCATACGAACCCGTCGCCACAGCATCCTTCACCTCCCGCACCGCCCCTGTCACTTCGCCGCAACCCACCACCGCTAGCTCCGCTGAGCCACATAACCATCTGGACGAGCCGCAGCCGGCCGGCTGAGATTCACAAAGCACCGCACCGCTGCCAGACAAGAACTCCCGCGAGATCCTCCTCGCGTCCGGGCAGAGGGCATCCCGCCGGCGCACTGGGCGTAGCCTTCCGGCTTCTGCTGACGAGGGCAGAAGAGAGGCGAGGAGATATCGGGAGGAAGGAGAGACGGGGAGGCGCCTCTTCGCTCGCCCGCGGGGACGAGCAGGGGAGTAACGATTCACTGCTCATCGCTATCGCTATGTCTGGTGCGCTGTGGGCTGGGCTGTATTGTGCCGCGGTATACACATTTATTTTCTGCTCAAAATCTTGGGTATTCACGTGCATACAGGTGCATACCCCTGGCGCCGCCACTGCATGTCAGTATGGACTTATGCATACTTGCATAGGCAACCAAGAAATATGCGGAGAATCCAACTTTGATTTTTTTTTTTGCTTAAGGTGGTCGATATCCACCGCCCGAATAGATAGAAGAGATGACCCGGTTTAAAAGGAAAACCGGGTCCAAAAACCATACAAACTGTACAATGCCCTGTTTATGAGGAAAACAGGATTGAAAAACCGCACAAGCGACGCGACCCGCCGCCCACACGACGCAAGTCAACCGAACGCCACAAACACACCTCCAACTCCGGGGCCACCGCCCCGACATACACCACTCGGCACCAAAGCCGCACACGAGCCGCGATGAGGATCAAAGTGAAAAGAGTCATCTCCTAGGAAAGAGAATCTTACATTATCACCTGGAGATGCGTATTGTTTGGGTTGTTCCTGTATTTTTTGATAGTGCAGGTTAACTAATTTCTATACATCTATTATCTCCTCATCTTTTATATAAATAACTGTTTAATGTGTCTCTGCATACAGCCTCACTATTAAAACGGATCCAGATGGTGGCATTGAGATTGAAAACCTTGTGGCAGTTACTGTGAATAATTTTCAAGAAGTGAAAAGATTATATGGCGTGGGGACCCGTCTTAGATCAACAGCTTCCACTATGGCTAATTCTACATCAAGCAGATCTCACTGGTAACGTATTTTATTATATTGAATAAAGTGCATGGCATTTTATATATCAATTGAGAAGACATTAACTATGATTGAACCTGGCTGGAAGAGGCCCTTAATAGAACTGGATAAGAAATTCTCACTAAAGCCTACTATGTTTGTATAAAGAATAATGACTGATTTTAGAAAGAGAATATGATAGATGGATTGGTACCTGAAGCCTTATATTTTCGGATATTCATTTATGCAACAGTTTGATTCGCATTTCACTGACCTCCTTCAACGCACCTGAGAGAAAAAAAGCAAGAAACAAATTATGGATGATTGATCTAGGTGGAAGTGAAAGACTTGTAAAGACAAAAGCAACCGGCAAAAGGCTCAAGGAAGGCAAAGCTATAAATTTGTCATTGTCAGCCCTAGGGGATGTGATTGACGCGCTACAGACAAAAAAACCTCATGTACCTTACAGGTGAGTGAAATCCATCATGATCATGTTAAGCAATTAGCACATAACATTGCAATTTTATCGGTAAAGTTGAAGACACTGATAACCTTTCACTTTCTTGATTTCGCAGGAATAGTAAGCTTACACAAGTTCTAAGAGATTCTCTAGGTAAATAGAGCCTCAGTGACTGTTCCAATGGAAGTTTGTTACTTTCTTGTTTTACACACCCAGATTCCTTGTAGCTCACCCTTCTGTATTTTCACAGGATGCGAGTCCAAAACGTTGATGCTTGTCCATATTAGACCAACTGAAAATGATTTGTGTGAGACAGTTTGTACCTTGGGTTTTGCAACAAGAGTGAGAAGTATCCGTCTAGAAAGTGAAGAATCTCCAGTAAGCTTTTGCAGTTACCATTGACAAGAATATATACATCCAAGAAAAAGAATCATGTTCATCAATCATCACTGTTGCGAGTCAAACATTAGGTGGTTTAGTTAATGCAAAGCTAATGCCAAAACATTCCACCTGACAAAAATACAACTTGAAATACCAATGCGAGGGCGTATTAGATCTGACAAACTTAATGAACATTCCAGAAATTAACATGATGGTCTGTATTCATGTAAGCAGATAAGTAACCCAGCTATTTTAGACGTGGGTTTTAGTTTTTATCCACTTGAAAACATTCTTCGCTACAGAAAACTAATATTTTGGTATCAATCAGGATGTAAAAGCAAGGAAGGAACAGTTCTTAACGGAGTTAGGACAGAAGGTCGATGATTTGGAACAAGAATGTGAGAATGTTAGAAGAAAAATTAAGAATCTTGAGGATACAATGGAGCATTTGAAAGGGCCCCAGCTATCTGTTAGCCCAAAATTCGCCATTTCATGTCCATCCATTGAGGAGGTGAAGATTAACATGTCAAAGAATGTAAGAAGTCTGAAGAATCATAGAGAAGTTTCGTCTGGGATACCGAGGTTCATGAAGCCAACTGCTGCTAGCCAGCACAGGATAGGCTTAAATAATAACGTTCCCAGCATTAAGAGACTGAAGCCACCGGTACCACCAAAGAGAAGGCCTTCTTCCGTTTATGCTGAATCTGTAAGGCTTCCAGTAAATGCAGACACTTGGCAGTCAGAGTGTAGTTCTGTATGCAGTATCTCAATGACAAGTGATATTAATTGGACACCGAGCATTCAAGATGGGACTGAATATAGCCAAGATGCATCAGAGTACGAGATCAAACAGGTGATTTTCTCTGAACATGAGAAACCGTTACAGGGTCAAGTGATTTCCTTCAAAGAATGGCAACTTACAGAATCAGAGAATATGCAGAATACAACTGAAGAAAGGGGCATTATAGACATTGATAATTGGATCCACCAACAAATACTTGAAAGCACTGCTACGTGTCAAATGAAAAGGGTTCTAAATGTCCCCAAAGTAAATGGAGATGAAACTTGCAACATTCCTTCGCCAATTAAGATTGAAAGGGCAAAAGGTTGTAACCAGGCAAAGGATGAAGAAAGAGACCTAACTCTTCACCTCCCACCACTCAATGAAAAGGAGATAAAGCAAGCCAATGCAGTCAATCATTTCTCCAGAACAGAATTACGTAATCCTACGTCAAGAGAACTTTGCAGCAATAACGAAACAAATAAGGATGCAAATGAAAGCTTTGCATATCATGGGAGGTCCAGAAGATCTCTTCAACAAAAGCTCGATGATTGCATGCTAAAGCAGCCAGACAATGAAGCTGGTCTAAGTACACCTGCTGAAATCAGGTCCCATGAAGAGGAACACCACATAGGTAATGGTGTCTAGCACTGCAGAATGTGCTTTCAGGATAATGCATATTCCAAAAGGGCACTATCATTTAGTGACATATGTTATTTCGTACTCCCTCCGTCCCCAAATAGGTGGCGTACAAATTGAGTAAAAAGTCTTTCCAAGTTCGACCAAATATATAGAAGGAAATATCAACAACTACAATATTGAATAAATACATTATGAAAATATATATTATGGTAACTCTATTGGTATTCTAGGTAGTAGACTGTTAAACTATACAAAAGTTGTATAAATAAGCTATAGAGTTACATCCCAGAGGGAAATTAGAATAAGCACTCTGTAGCTTCCAAATTATAGTCGATAATAGAGTTTCAGACTAACATGAATCTCTATGATTGTTAGCTAAGAATATTGGTTTAACTTTTATTGAAGCAGGAACAGTATATTCAGCAAAATCACCTCTTAATAGGTTAAGAGTTTATATAGTAATTAGTGAAACACCGATGGAATATACTTATCTTTACAGTACAAACTGCAAAGCTAGCATAAGAACATCAGTACCATTTGTTCACTACTTAGTAGCCTCAACTTCCAGTTCTGCACTTCTATCAATGTCCCTATTACGGAAGGCTCTATGTTTACTGAGTTATTTTTTTACACAGGAAAGCTGACAAAGTTCTTTCAAGCTCTCCAGATAGCTTGGGTCGGTGTTCGTCTAGGATTAGGCACTCTCAGCCTTGGTTTAGAGCACGACTTCTTTCATAGCTTGATGCTCTGAAGTAACTATAATCTTGACATTTCTAAGAGGTATTACTCAGTTTTGAGAGTAAATTACGTCAGGAGATGTATTGCTGGTTTGACAATTGACAAAGCGACTGGTGAATTGCTATCTCAAGCTGCGTTGCTGCAACAGTTGGTTTGATGACAGATGATTCTTGTGGGACCAAAATGGAAGTTGCAAGAAAGTGCAAGCGTGAACAAACTATGATAATGATACATTTGATGTATCATTCCTTCATTCTAAAACAGCAACTGTTACAGTACATAAATATGAAACTGCACTGTATTAGCTCCGAGAAAGTATTTTGTTAGCTGATTTAATTACATCTCACAATAATGCATGCAATAAGGACTTCTCCAGAAAAGCAACTTAAATCACTATGCTACATATTTTTAGCTAAAGCTGAAAAGGGAGTGGCCTATTTGTATGTTGCGAAATGAGAAGCAGAGGAAAGAAGAGTAAATATCAAGTACCTGTAACCAAAGCTGAAAGGCTTGTTTAACAAATCTCTCATGCAACAACAAGTACCATCAAAGATCAGCTATTTGAATCTTGATCTTCCGTACACAAACACCGCCTATTCTCTTAGAAAGATGTCTTAATGCTTAAAGTCTTACTCTTCTTCTATATGATGTGGTGCTTCGGGGAGAACGGCCTTCAGGTCATTGGTGATATCACGTAATACTTTATAAATCTCATGTAAGGATGGATGAGATTCATCTCTGGAAGTGAACTCATGAACCATGCCATCAACTTCAATAGAACTTGCCCCTGGTACATTTGTTAGACCCCGTCTTTCATTGCCTTTCGAAGTTTGCTCACATCATCCCACCTCTCCTGTTCTGCATAAATATTTGATAGGAGAATATAGTTGCCACTATTGTGAGGCTCAAGCCGAATTAGATGCAACAAAGCTTGTTCCCCAAGCTCAGCATCGCCATGGGTCCGAGCAGCAGCAAGAAGAGCTCCCCATATTGCTGCATTTGCCATGAAAGGCATGCCCTTAACTAAGTCTTGAGCTTCCATCAAACAGCCAGCACGGCCAAGTAAATCCACCATGCATCCATAATGTTCAACTCGTGGCTTAATCCCGTACTGAGACATCATGATTTTGAAATACCAGCGACCCAAGTCAGTCAGTCCAATGTGGCTACACGCTGACAGGATTGCAAGAAAAGTAACGTCATTTGGTGCCACATTCTCCCTCTCCATCCGGCGAAACATCTCAACAGCTTCCAGACCAAGGCCATGCAACGCAAATCCAGCGATCACCGTCGTCCAAGTCACAACGCTCTTCTGCTCCATACCCTCAAACACCTCCACCGCCTTGCCAACACACCCGCATTTGAGGTACATGTCAATGATCGCATTCATCAGCGGTATATGCCAGCATAATCCCCGCTTCACGACGGATCTGTGCACCCACTCCCCCAAATCAACCGCACCAAGATCTCCGCAAGCCGACAGCACCGACAGCAACGCTATCCCATCAGGCTCGATCCCCTCCTCCACCTGCATCCTCCGGAACACCTCGATCGCCTCCACTGGCCGTTTCATCTGTGCATATGCCCCAATCACAGTCGTCCACGACACCACGTTCCTCTGCGGCATAACATCGAACAACTCACGCGCACAGGCCAAGTTCCCGGACTTCACATACCCCGAGATGGTGACATTCCAGCAAAAGATGTCCTTGTGGGTCGTTTCATCGAACACGGTACGTGCGGAGGATATGCTGCCGCAGGAGAAGTAGGTCTGGATGAGGCTTGTGGAGACGTGCGCGTCGGAGGCAAGCCCGGCGCGGACGACGAGGGAGTGGAGCTGCGGGCCGAGGGTGCCACGCAGGTGGGGATCCGGGCGGCAGCGTTGAGGGATACGGAGGGGTGGATGGTGCGGAGGAGGGCGAGGGCGTGGGGCCGGAGCGGGAGGCGGAGGGAGGCGAGGAGGAGCGCGGAGAGGAGGCGCGTGTTGCGGTGGCCGCCGCGGGGGAGGAGGAAGGCGTGGGCCTGCAGGAGGTGGCGCGGGGTGTCGAGGCGGGCGAGGAGGGTGAACGCGCGGTGGAGCGCCAGGGGCAGAGGCGGCGGCATGCGGGGAGCTCTTGCGCCGGGGCAGAGGCGGCGGCATGCGGACTTCGCGCCGTTCGTGGCGGCGGGAGTGTTTTAAACTTTTGATTCAAGTCCGAGCAAATGTTTTTTCTAGGTCCCGTGTCCACCGTGTCCGTTCTTTGTCCACCCCTACCCCGCTGTCAGCCACAGTTCATCACACCATCCCTGCACATTCCCACCTACTTCGATCACTGCTAACTCTAGTCGCCGTTGGCCAAGTACCAATCGACGCCATGGCCGACGCGACATCTCCATTCCCGTCCGCCGCCGCCGGTGTCATCTTCCTTATCCTCCGCCGTCGCCGAAGCACCCATCATCAAAAGGGAGCCAAAACAAGGAGCAGATCCAGAAGTGGGTGGCTCGACGTGTCGTCGCTGAGGCTGCCAACCTGCATCGAAGTCATCTCCGTGCCCAAGCCGACGTGGTGGCGCAACAAACTCTCCTCATGTTGGCCACCTTCACCATAGCGGCGATCCAAGACTCGAGATGCTCGCAGAACCGCCTACCCTAGAACTCATTGTCGCACGCACCCTGTAAGTCGTCCCTCTGTGGCGACTCGGGGGAACCCTAATTCCGCCCATGGCCGCCGGCCCTCCCCCCGAGCGCATCTCCCTCCGACTCGGAGGACGGCGGCGGCGGGGCTCTCGCGCGGGCGCGCGTCTTCCTCGGCTGGGAGGGCTCGGCCCTGGCCTCTGCGGGCGACGCGGCGGCCGCCGCCGGCTACTTCTCCGCTTCTCCGACGGCCTCCCCTCGGTGCTGCACCGAACTGGAGGTGGCCCTGGCCAGCTTCTCGGGCGGCGGCGGCTGGTGCCTCGCCGGCGCCTACTCATCGCGATGGAGCGGGGTGGCAGCCCTTCCATCCCAGCTATGTGGAGTTTGGCCGACGCGGGTGGTGGTTGCCTGCGTGGCAACTCAAGCTGGACGTTCGGTGACGAGCTTTTGGCTCGGCCCGAGCTTTTCTAGGCTCGGCCCACAAGAGTCTTTCACCGAGTCGAGCCCAATAACCTGGACCGCAGCGAGCTCGTGGCTCGCCTGGCTGGAACAACCTCTTCTGCATGAGGACACTAATTACGTCTAACCGAGCATGTTTCAATGAAGTAAGTGCCCCACCTGTCGGACAACGCGACCCATCTGGATGCCCAAGAGCCGGCCACACCGCCCGGACGTACATCACGGTATGCCCTTTTCTGATCGATGCCGACAAGGCCACACGGGAAGTTGGCCGTCCACCCCCGTACCTCGAAAGCACAAAAACAGGTGTGCCGCGGCAGCGACGGCGAGAGCCGATCGATGTCGGCCTTGGCCAGAAGATCCGGTACGTACGTGGTGGGCGCATGCAGCCGCAGCATGACAGACTGACAAACTAACTCCTCGTCAGTTCCATGCATGAGGTGTGTACTCTCGTCGCAAGTTGCATCAATAATAGAGGTTGGCGTAAATACGATCAAAATGTCCCTAGGCTACGTCTGCTCCAAACGTACAACATTCGAACCAAGGCTCACTGGTAGTAAATTTTAAGATGTGCTCCAGTCATGAGTATAAAGATCTCTAAAATAATTTAAAAAACATGATAAAATCCTTGGACCACCTAGCGACGAGTACGAAGCGAGTCAAATTCGTGTCACCATCATCGGCCCTCCCGCGCGAGCCTAGCAAATCTTGTTGTAGAAGACAATTGCGAAGTATAGTCGTAATAAGACCGCGAAGAACCAACGAAGTAGAACAACAATCGTCGTTGACACGGGCAGAGTTACGTTGAAGCCGAACTAAGCCATGGCCCGCCTAGCCCAGCAACACCGATGAGTGAGAAAGATATTGACCCGTGAAAGAAAAAAATGGGTCTTCTTTGTGCTGGCCCGCCCAACAATCTGGCTGCAGCTCCACCGTGGTCGTCGATGATACTAAGTAAAATGAAAGGGTACCTACAACCACACCAATGAATACAAACACCGATCAAATAACAAGAGGCAGGAGATCCATCGGGAAGACAACTCCATCACTACTGGGAAAACCCTTATAGGTAGGTTACATTATGTGGCGCACCCTTAATTGGTGCGCCACAGAAATATACCACAGAAATATATTTCTGTGGCGCACCAGGCTTGGTGCGTCACAGAAAGTCATATTTCTGTGGCGCACCTAGCCATGTGCGCCACAGAAATGTGACTTTCTGTGGCGCACCAAGCCAGGTGCGCCACACACATGGCCAGGTGCGCCACAGAAAGTTATCCGGGGGTGGGTTAAAATTTGAAAAAAATATTTCTGTGGCGCACCTGCCACGTGCGCCACAGAAAGTTGACAGGTGCGCCACGGAAAGGTGACATTCTGTGGCGCACCAAGCTTGGTGCGCCACAGAATTATTATTTTCAAATCCCACCCCCGTTGATCATCTTTTTTGTCTTGCAGGAAGTAAAAGAAAATGATAAAAAAATCAATAAATAAAATCCTTTGACATGTAGTTAGGTATGAGTGTCTAGTAGGTATAGAAATTTTGAAATATGAATTTTGACCTTTTCTGCAACAAATGAAAAAGAAATCTTGTAACGGCCATAACTTTTGCATACGACGTCGAAATAACGCGTTTTATATGCCAAAAAAAACGTGAGAAAAATCCGAGTTCGATTCCAGAAAAAAGTTATTCACAGATTTCTCAAATTCCAAAAGAAAAAAAAAGTTATTTCAAACAGACGATTTTTCACAGCAAAATAAAAAAATTCAAAAAATTCAAAAATTCCAAAAAAGACATAGAAATGTGAAGATTGTTGACTTTTCTTGACTTTTTTATTATTTTGGAATTTTTTTGAATTTGTTTTGATTTTTTTATAGATTTTTTGGGTTATTTGAAATTTTTTAAGTTTTTTGAATTTTTTTGAAACTTTTGAATCTCCTTTTGAAAGTTAGAAGTTTTTGAAAAATCTGAAATTTAAAAACACATATTTATAACATATACATAACATATACACATACAAGACTTAAGAGGATACATATGATATATATATCAATAAGAACTTGAGTAGCACAAGGGTAGGTGAAGTGGGTGGAACTTAGAATTTAAGCGTGCTAGGGTTGGAGCAATTTGAAGATAAGTTACCTAGCGGGGAAAAATTCAAAAAATCTGAAAATAATTCCAATAATTAGGATTTTTCATATTATTTCATATTTTGATTTTTCTGATTTTTTTGAAACTTTTTATTTTTTTTGCAGTTTTTGAATTTTTTGAATTTTTTCAGAATTCTGTGGCGCACCAGGCCAGGTGCGAAACAGAAAGTGGATTTCTGTGGCGCACGCCCATGGTGCGCCACAGAAAAAAATTAGTGGCGAGAATTCTGTGGCGCACCCAGCAATTCTGGGGGTGCGCCACCGAATTCTAATTTGGTGCACCACTGATAGCTGCTTTCCCAGTAGTGCATGTGTCCTCCATCGGGGTTGGACGCACCGTCGGAATGGAGATAGTGTGTTGGATCTTATTCTAACTTCAAGATGTCACTGTTGTCTCACCATTCCGATGAAAGACATTGAAACAAGACGGGAAAGTGTTCCGTCGATGAGAGGTTGTAGACTTGTAGTCCACCGCACCTCCAAACTCCAAAGGGCCGGAGACAGGAATGACGAGCGACATCACCATCCTGTCTATCTAGCATGCCTATGTACATGAAGGGAGTTTACGAACTCCCATAAGGTGTGTGTGGCGCATTTGACAAGGAACTCTCACGCTTCTTTTGGCAGGCGGCCAATGGGCGTCAGAAGTACCATATGGTCAAATGGGCGGATGTGTGCGCCCCAAGGACATGGGGGGCATAGGCATTTTAGCGTCTCGTAAGATGAATGTCGCGCTCATGCTTCGGTGGGTTTGGCGGATACTTAGAGAGGAGGGGGGTTGTGGCTGCAGCTAATCAAAGCGAAGTACCTGCAGGTTCCCCTCTCCTTGCTTGTGACCGTCGGGATGGATCCCAATTTTGGCGATCCATTCAAACCATCAAGCATGAGATTAGAAAGGGTGCCCACTTCTCCATTGGTAATGGAGAGGGCACCCTCTTTTGGCTGGACCCGTGGCTTCATGAAAGCCTGTTACAACATAGGTTCTCACTCCTCTTTGCTATCTGTTCAGACCCGATGCAGTTGGTGGCCTCGGCAGTACATAATGGGAATTGGAACATCTCGTTCCGATGAACATTTGGACATGCCGAGGCTACAGCTTGGACGGAGTTACGGAGTTCGCTGCCAGGGGGCCAAGACCTTGTGTCATGGCACTTGGCGCCTTCTGGGACCTTCTCCGTAAATACGGCTTATCGGAGTCTCTACAGTGATCTGTTAGAGCTTGGGCTTCTCCATTGTGGGAGGCCCCCCTCTGCTTAAAAATCAAAATCTTCGTGTGGCAACTCCTTAGGGACCGCCTCCCCTCGGGGGTGGAGGTCCGTAAGCGATGTGGACCGGTGAGGCCTTTGCCCCATGTGTGGGATCCCCGAGACGAGAACCCACATCTCGTTCATTTGTCCTGCTGCCAGGTTTCTATGGAACTTCGTCCACGAGGCGCGTCTCCTCCTACGAGAGGCCAACGTGATGGTTGTAATGGTAAGTCGTTAACTGGGGCTCGTCTCTTCCCGCAAGAGGCCCATTTGGTACGTCTCCTTTGCCGAATCGTTTCCTCCGTGACGTACGTCACATAATTTTGTACGTCGTCCCTCATCTCCATGACGGACCACCGGAACCTGCTGGCTCTCGGCATGGCGCGACTCGGGCTCACGCTGTTGTTCCCGCGGACGGCAGCGCCTAGCCACCCGCCTCGGCCACGCACGCGCTGCCCTTTCTGTCTGCCCAATCTGAGTCTGTGTGTCATTTTAATTTTATGTATTTGTTGAATAATTGTGTTGAACCTTGATTTCACACATTGTGTTATCAATGTTATTTTGTGGCTGAAGAGATTTTATACATCTATCGGTCAAAAAACTTAATCAAGAACAACTCCACCTCCACACTAAATGAATTGATGTTGGATCGTTGCCAATTGAGTTTAAATCATGCATATTCTATGCAATTGAACCAAAAATAATGCTTGGACATGTGGTTGTTTTGGGGGTATAAGCACTTAGTTTTGGCCGAGGGTTTGCTCCAATCCGACTCTGCCATTGGTCACCATGGATGACGCGCTATGAAAGTTTCACTCCCTATTTGTGGATGAGTTCACCGTGGATTATATTGCCTCCGTACCGACACACGGGTATTATGCTAGTATTTTTAAGTTGTCCAATGTCATTTCACTGCAAAATAGAGATAACGTGTGCGATGTCATCCGATTGTCATATTTAGAAAAGTGACCCTGGAACAACCTACAAAATGAGCAATACGAACTTTACAAGGACAAACTCCACGTAGAAAACTTATATACTCTAGAGTATTCAGCTGACTTGCACCTATGAGATAGACCTCAATGCACCCTTGAAACATCTATCACTATGCCAAGATATGTAAGAATGGTACAAATAGACGCAAACAGCATACATGAACCTACAGTTGATTTTGATGATATAGATTACTCCTTGGAGGAATGTGATTTTGCTATTACCATGGATTTTGCTAAGCCTCATAAGAAAATATGGTATCTAATCTTATACGTTGAATAAAACAGAGTTATAAAGAAATAAAAAATGCCAAGAATACTAAAATGGAAGGTGGGACTCGATGATTAGAAAAATATGCATATCGCAATTTGATGAATGCCGAAGATGGCGTTTCTCGGATAATGACCTGAAGAATTATGTCTTTAATTTAGAAGTGTTATTCCTGGACATGAATCTTATGGTTGTACACAATTATCAACTAGACTCACAAAGATCTCCCTCCGGTGGTGAATGTCCATGCTCCGTATTATGATGATAATTTAAGTTTGTTCTTAATTAACGAGCTCATGCTCCCCAATTGTACTTTTCACTTCCGAACAAAAGAAAACTTATAAGTCCCTAATCTGGTTACTAAGACTAGAAATTAAGCGAGAACACAAAAAATACTTCTAGATTAGAGTGCGTAGACTAATACAATCCAATTGAAAACGTGTGTATCAATCGTAAACACAGCATGCAGTTTAGGAAAATAAAAAATGAAACACATCATACATTAATTATTACATGTTCGTAATCATCATTAATTAATTAAGGGCATCTTATCTTATTCAAATAGAACTACTAAACTATAAAAAATTGGTTTCTTCATCAAAAAGTTATTTTGACAAAGGATAAACCTGGCTAAAAGAAATTGGCAAGGAAATACTAAGTGTTATTTTTGTGAAAATATGAAATAATTCAACATTTGTTTATTTCTTGCCCCTTTGCAAAAACTATCTGGCTTATTGTACACATGACCTTTAATATTACTCCACCAATCAATATCATTAATTTGTTTGGGAATTAGTTAAATGGGATTCAGGAAAAGGATAAAGCTCAAGTTCGAGTGGAGTGCTTGTGCTTTACTTTAAGCAATATGACATGTACGCAGTGATTTTGTTTTTAACAAATCAAAAGCTCCTTTTTTTTACAGGTTATTCCTTTGACCATGCACTGGTTCCATGTATGGCCCTTTCTCTCGCCGGAGGACCGTAGCCATGACATGAATTTTGGGTGCAACCATTTGGAAATGGTTGCGTGGGATTTTCTCAACCAGTGCGGCTGGCGGTTTGATCATAGACTATCATGTTGATGCATAGGCGACTTATGATTTGACCTTTTTTTATGGTTGATACATGTCTCAACCTTATGTGATCATTGAATTGTACTCTTGTTTACTTATGTAAATAAAGTAATAAAAAGCTATATGCATCACTTTGATTCAAAGGCCGGGGAAACCCCCAATTGAAAAAACAGAAAAAAATGACAACATGAATCGATAAATTCCTTAGCTTGTTTGTGGCTACGCTGGCCATGTTTTTCATTGGTTTTTTCTTTTCATGATAATTGCTTCAATAATTACATCTTTACGCCTCAAGTATTAATTTATTTATCATAGCTGACGTGAGGGTGCCACGGCAAATCCCAGGGTTGGATACCCCAGGTTGATTGAGAGGGAAAACTTGGCGCGCTGGTAGTTCCGTCGGCTGACAAGTAAGGCGATTTACCCAGGTTCAGACCCCCGGAGGGTAACACCCTACTTCCTGCTTGTCTGATTTGTATATATTGTACGATTACATGGTAGCCGTAATGGCGATGGTGGTGATGAGAGACGTGATCTCGCTAGGGCTATGCCTATCTGTATGGATATGTCCTGTGGGGGTGCCCCTGACTGGCTTTATAAAGGGAGCCAGGTAGGGTTTACAAGAGTCCTAGTAGACTACGACTTGGAGTCCTTGTCTTGTCCTTCAAGTAATTGCTGGGCCGCCAGGTGGGCCCCGTATGGGCCGCATCGGGTACATCAATGGTGGGGTGCCCAGAGGGTATGCCCACGTCAGTAGCTCCCGAGTGTCTAGTCGAATCGAAGAATCGGGCAGAGACTAAGAGCAGCATATCGAGTAGGTGTAGTCGATGTGTTGGGTGCGTTGATGATCATGTGATGATGAACATATTAGCCATGGATTGGGAGTTGAATCATTTATGAGAAATCCAGTGTAGGTGTAAGAAACCCAATAATAATAATAAATCCGATGCGATCTATAGAGAGACCGACTTTGAGAAATCCAGTTGCGGGCTGTAGAGAACCCGACTTTGAGAATACCGATGCGGGCTGTAGAGAACCCGAGTTTGAGAAATCCGACGCGAGCTATAGAGAACCCGACTTTAAAAAAAAAATCCAGCACGGGCTATAGAGAACCTGACTTTGAAAATTGTGCAGCACTCGAGCCGGCGACGAGTGCGCTCCCGATGGGAGTAAAATGAAGAATTACTTGATTTTTCCAAAGTGTTCGAATAACATGTGCGGCGCAGCCCCCGAGTATCGGGTGCAGCCTGAGCTCAACTGCGTGCCTGCTTGGCGTGATAAGTTTGGATCGACTCTGTTGAGGATCAATAAATTTTCTCGTCGGGTGCGCGACAGCGCTCCCGATGGGAGTAGCCTCCGAGGCTATGTGCAACTATTTGTAGTTGGGCATAGGCTCAATTTGCCTTTATTTTTTTGTTGTCGAATATCTTGCAAGTGCTCCAGTCTCCTCGGATGCGCAGCCCCCGAGCATCAGGTGCGGCCAAGGCGAATTTGTTGCGGCCTATGCGGCGCAGCACCCGGTAGTACATTAGGTGCGGCCAAGACGAATTTGTTGCGGCCTGTGCGGCGCAGCACCCGGTAGTGCATCAGGTGCGGTCAAGGCAAGATTGTTGTGGCCTGTGCGGCGCGGCACCCGGTAGTGCATCAGGTGCGGCCAAGGCAAGATTGTTGTGGCCTGTGCGGCGCGGCACCCGGTAGTGCATCAGGTGCGGCCAAGGCCAGATTGTTGTGGCCTGTGCGGCGCGGCACCCGGTAGTGCATCAGGTGCGGCCAAGACAAGATTGTTGGGGCCTGTGCGGCGCGGCACCCAGTAGTGCATCAGGTGCGGCCAAGGCGAATTTGTTGCAGCCTGTGCGGCGCAGCACCCGGTAGTGCATCAGGTGCGGCCAAGGCAAGATTGTTGTGGCCTGTGCGGCGCGGCACCCGGTAGTGCATCAGGTGCGGCCAAGACAAGATTGTTGTGGCCTGTGCGGCGCGGCACCCGGTAGTGCATCAGGTGCGGCCAAGGCAAGATTGTTGTGGCATGTGCGGCGCAGCACCCGGTAGTGCATCAGGTGTGGCCAAGCCAAGATTGTTGTGGCCTGTGCGGCGCGGCACCCGGTAGTGCATCAGGTGCGGCCAAGGCAAGATTGTTACGGCCTGTGCGGCGCAACACCCGGTAGTGCATCACGTGCGGCCAAGGCAAGATTGTTGTGATCTGTGCGGCGCGGCACCCGGTAGTGCATCAGGTGCGGCCATGGTGAATTTGTTGTGGCGCGGCGGACCGGAGTCGACGCGACGGAAGGAGTCGACGCAGCAGGCCGGAGTCGACGCGGCGGAGTAGTACGACAAAGGGAGTCGGCGCGGCGGAAGGAGTCGACGTGGCAGACCGGAGTCGACGCGGCGGAGTAGTACGAAAGAGGGAGTCGGCGCAGTGGACCGGAGTCATGCGGTGGAGGGAGTCGACGCGGCGGACCGGAGTTGACGCGGCGGATGGAGCTCCAGCCCCCGAGTGTTGGATGCAACCGAAGCAGATTAGATTTGAAGAAATTAAATATGAAAGTAACTTAGCTGTTCATGAGCAACAGAAATCTGTAGACTGTCGAGGTCGACTCACCAAAGTGGTTGTAGAAGTTGTCGGGTCATGCACGCCGACCTTGTTGAGTTGTGGACGTCGTAGTGGACGGAGTTGACGCCGCGGGGTGGTGCGACGGATGTGTCGACACGGCGAACCTGAGTCGACGCGGCGGAGGGGTCAATGTCGCGGAGTTGTGCGGCGGAGGAAATCGACGCGGCGCGGGTAACGCTCAGCCCCCCGAGTCCTCTTTGTCAAGCCGGCGAAGCGGAGTCGACGATGCAGAGTCAATGAAGACACTCGAGTCGCGAGTCGAGTGCAGCGAAGAACTTGTTGTTGATGACGAAGCGCCAACCCCCGAGTGTCGGAGGCGGAGTCGATGAAGGCGAGGCCGGCAGCCCCCGAGTGTTGGAGGCAGAGTCGATGAAGGCGAGACCGTCAGCCCCCGAGTCTCGGGCGCACGTGTGCTTACGCCGTCCTCTTCCCAAGTCGACGATTTGTCAGGTCGCGTGGTCCGGTGGCCGATGATGATTGTCGTAGTTGATTTTGACGAGGGCGAGGTTGGTGCCGAAACGCCAGCCCCCAAGTATCGGGTGCGCCGAAATAGTTTTGAGACGCAGTCCCCGAGTAGTAGGAGCACCCTGCGTCGTCGTAGAGGTCGACGAGCGGCCGACGAAGATGCGCAACCGCGCTGCCGTCCCGAGTCGCCGGTTTGTCGGGTGCGCGCGGTCTAAGGTGATGTTGTTGTTGATGTCGAGTGCCAGCCCCTGAGGGTACTACGTACCCTCTAGGGAGCGGGCTTTGTGTACCAGTACCGTCGACGCTGATCGCCGCCGCAGTGCTTGAAGAAGTTGAGCGAGTTGAAATTTGCCCACGGTGGGTTGTAGTCGATGCAGGTGATGTCACCTCTGCGGACCGTCAGGCCTCGTTTGGCAGGCGAGTATGGGCCGGTCTTTCCGTGTAAATTCCCGGTCCAAATAAAGACACGAGAAAACACCCCGAATCTGTTTGGCAGGCCGGGTTCGGTAGGGCTGAGGCCGAAAAAAACCCGCGGAACCACGTCGGGTTGGAGTGGATCGAAGACGCGAGGGGGTACTCGCGTTTTGCCGTGTCGCGAGCCAGGCGCAGCTCTGGCGGCGCAGCGGCGACGAAGACGCTCGTCCCCTCCGCCGGCGCCGCCGCCTACTTCTGCCCCGACCTAGATTTCTTTCTCCGCTTCCGGCGCCTCCCTCCCTCGTTCCCGTGACGCCATGTTCGATCCCGCCGCCGCCGACGATCCAGACGCCGCCCTTCAGCACCACCGCGCCCAGCTCTTCCAGCTCTCTTTCTCCGGTGGAATCATGGACTTCTCTCAGGTACGTCTTCCGCCTCGTCCCTCCTCTCTTGATCTAGTACTAGGTGTCAATCGGAGTGTCTAGGGTTTTCATATGATTGTGTAGGATGAATTACGAGTTCTTGATTAGCCCAGCATATGGCAGCACTATCATGTTCTTGCTCCTCCCGTGGAACACCAATTTTTGTCCTTAGTTATTCGTTTTATACAATAGATTAGTGATTGATCTACTGCAAAACAGATGCATCGCAAGCCTGAATGAGGCTATCTTCAGCATCGAACTGTTATTCAGTTACTCACTCATAACACCATCGAGATCTCTAACAGTAGAAACGAAAAAAATGATATACTAGCTAGGAGTACTAAATCAGCTGCAAAATAACTTGAGATACCTAGAAAGAGAGAGATATACATGTTACACACTGTAATGCATCTAATCTCTCTGTTTTTCGCACATTGTGTCCCCTATTGCTATATCCAGTTTTCTGTCTATGGAGCTATCTTGTAATGCTTTCAGGTTTTGTTGGTTTCTTCTTCATTTTTATCTGTTGGTTTAGGTGATTGATATCTGATCTTGTAACATCAGCAGGTGCTGCTGTCAAAGTGTGTTACTTCATGATGCTAGCAGCTAGTGTACAAGGGATGCAAGTGATGTGTCTCACATATTTATGCTGTAGTACACTGGTGAGGTTGCTAGGATATATAAACTGGTGCAGTTGTTGATGTTGTTTTCGTGTCTAGTTGCTGGTAGTAGCAGGTGCAAGCTAGGATAGTTTTTTCCTGAATTTTCCATCACAGTTGTTGGTTTTATGAAATCTTTAGAAAAAAAATGATCAATGTAGTCAGCAAAGATGTAGAGCTGAAAATAATGACCATTCAAGCTAACCCTCTGATGATATGATGTGAGCCAGATTAACTTGTGTAGGCTAGGCTTTTCGCATATCTTATTTATGTTCCCTGTTTTACTGAAATCGTCTCACTTGCATTGCTGTACTAGATAGGTAGAAATCTGCTGAAATAGTCTGCAGGCCAGTAAGGTATATATGGTTTAGTTAGAAATCCTTGAAACTAGCAGGATACAATATCTTTGAAACTGTATCACGTATTGTTATGTAGCGCAAGAGCATTCTAGTTGCATGGTGTATGGCATCAATGCATGTGGCATGCATAGAAAATAGTATCTATTGGATTGGCAGCTTTGGCCTAAAAAACTTACTTTAAACTAGCAACAATCTTCGTTGGTGACTTGCTGCAAGTGTGATATTCAGTCCAAAGTACTCTCTAGCCATCTGTAGAAGCGTTTCATATATCTCTAGACATATTTTATGAGATGGGTGAGTTCAGTTTCGTATTGTTAGTCGGTTTGATGTTTATGGTTTCGTAAAAGATACATCTCTTCGGTAGCAATGGCAAATTGAAATTTGGAAGTAGTGCCTATCACCACTTGTGCTCTGCATTAGCTGAAACATCAATACTTTTTAGTGCATCTGCTTGATCGTATCTGAAAGTGCTCTCTTATATATACTCTTAAGAAATGGAAGATTTTGTCGTGTTACTATATCAGTACTAGCTGGCTAGCTGCAAATATTTAATCTACGAGCAGGAACTACAATTTTATTCTGTCATCTACTATATGTGATCGAAATTGTTCTATGTTCTTTTACACACATCGACCAACATTATGCATTATTCTGATCTGGTAGTAAATCTTTGTGCAGGTATGAGCTGAATGTTATGTTGATGTCAAGGGGAATTTGCTGAGAGGATCACCCTTCCATGGAAGGAAGCTGATAGTTTTGTTGTTAGAGCTTAGATGCTTGAAATACTAGTCTTATTTCAAGCGTTTCTAAGTTTTGGGGACCTGTTGTAGTATCAGGCTACAGTTCTGTGTGTTTGTAAATATGTTTTGTGAATATCTGTCTGTTATAATTGTGCATATTCGACTTGATAAATTTGTAGATTTAAGTGGGTCAAATACTGTGAAAATAGATCAGTTTTTATGTGCTATGATTCTGTGAAAAAAGATCACATTTTTTATTGTTGCTGAAACACTTGTCTGCAAAACACTTGTACCAAACAACTAGATCTAATGGAGGGTTTTGGTGGAGAAGGGGATTGAGAGGGATTTGAGTGTTTTGGGTGTGAGGAGTGTTTTCACCGAAAACACTAGGTAATATACACCCCAAAACACTCCAGCAGAACAAGGCCTCAAGGGTAACCAAGGCCGAGTCGTCAGGCCTCAAGGGTAACCAAGGCCGAGTCGTCGTACGCGGAACGCGGAACTGGCGCAGCAAGCCAGCATCTTGGATCTCCTCGTACATGCACATATATGTGTTTAGAACACAAAGCAATTATTAGCAGATAAACCAGGGAGAGTAAGACAAAATCGGTTAATTAATTAAGACCGAGTCCCTGATCACGAGCATGCGGATGCACATGCGATTGCATGCACGTGGCCTTCCCGCTCCTGCTTGCGTATTAGCAGTGATCCGGCCGTCGCTTAGCCGACGAGATTGGATCGGCGAGCGTGATCCTCGGATCGTACCATGCATGCATGTAGAAAAACTATTAGCTAGGAAAAAATATTCACGAGATCTGGTAACGAAAGAGAGAGATTAATGATTGATCTGATCCAAGCGTGATGTATACACACGTGCGAGTGCTTGGCTGGACGCGGATCATACTTGAATATCAGCAGTGGCAGTTCGATCGGCTGGCCGATGGATGAGGTTGGGTCGTCCGCGCTAGGAACGGAACGCCGCCGCAAGCGAGCCAGATTGGATCGCGGAAGCTGCGCATACGAAACGCCGCCGCCGCAGTGGTTGTTAACGAGGTCGAGCGTGTCGACGTAGATGAGCCGACGAGGTGCGATCTAGCCGCCGTTGTCGATGGAGATTGGAACCGCCGAAACGTTGAATCCAGCGCGCGTTCTTCCCACAGACGGCGCCAATTGACGTGGGGTACCACGACAAATCTCAGGGTTGGATACCCCAGGTTGATTGAGAGGGAAAACTTAGCGCTTTGGTAGTTCCGTCGACTGACAAATAAGATGATTTACCCAGGTTCAGACCCCCGGAGGGTAACACCCTACTTCCTACTTGTCTGATCTGTATATATTGTATGATTACATGGTAGCCGTAATGGCGATGGTGGTGATGAGAGACGTGGTCTCGCTAGGGCTATGCCTATCTGTATGGATATGTCCTATAGGGGTGCCCCTGCCTGGATTTATAAAGGGAGCCAGGTAGGGTTTACAAGAGTCCTAGTAGATTACGACTTGGAGTCCTTGTCTTGTCCTTCAAGTAATTGCTGGGCCGCCAGGTGGGCCCCCGTCTGGGCCGCATCGGGTCCACCAATGGTGGGGTGCTCGGAGGGTATGCCCACGTCAATAGCCATCCCTCATCTGCCTCGTCACACCCTATGGAGCACAGTGAGTGAGATGTGGGTCCATTTATTTTCATCTACCGTGGCAGGCGGCACCCAATATCCGCATGTAAAGTTGGGAGCGGACAAAGGGTGTCCACGGAAAATTTTGATGTGTCTGAACTAATAGCTAGTGTGCTCCGCTGAAAGCTGAATTTTTGCTTCGACTCCAAACAAACGATGGGATGGGGTGCTATCGGGACCGCCAGTGGCGGAGCTGCACATACACTATGTGGTCAAGCGACAACACAAAAAATTGTAGAGTAATAAAGGCCCAGCTATGAATACACCATAAATGACCACATAAATCCTAATTTTTGACATCAGTGTAGATTAGTTTGAGCTTTGACATCACTAACTGCTACCGCTAGCTCCGCCATTGGGGGCCGCAAGAGAATATCTAGTGCTACCACATCCATTTATGTGCTCCTCGTGCTAACATCTAAAAGGACAATTTTAAATGTTTCAAAAATATGAAAAATTGTGAGCCAGTGTTCATAAGATATGCGTTTACGACCTCCAAAATTTTTAGATCCAAATTCGAAAAGACCATCGAGTATTCATGTTGGATTTGTCTCTTTTGTTTCTCATTGCTGCTTTCGAATTTGGACCTAAAAATTTAGGAGATTGTAGACACATATCTTATAAACACTCACATTTTTCACAATTGGTTTTAAACACGTAAAATTGATTTTTACTTGGTAGCATGGGGAGCACCTAAATAGGTGGTAGAACTAGATATTCCCACCACTCGAAGCATGTGCTCCCGTATAATGCAGACATTTATCCGATACACATGCTGCGGAGCGCAGTAGTACATGCATCAGTATTTAACTTAAATAAGAAAAGTAATCAGATGATCGAACATCAAGTATCTTTATATAACATGAGTGTTATAATCCCTTGCGATGGTGTGTTCAGTCTTCAGTGTTTTTCTCTGCGAGGAAAAATCTGTCAATTTCTACTAGAGTTTGAGACGCAACAAACCGCAGTAGTACGGCACTCAAAAAAGTAAACTAGTGTCACTGTCTCGCCTCTAGAAAAGGTTGATTGATTAGCAATTAGCTAGTACCGTTTGTGCAATTGGTCCAGGCATCAGCTAGCGGTGCCCGTGCAATCTGCAGGAGAGCTATCACAGTATATTTAGATAATTGGCAGTTTCTGCACCCTCCGGCAAGTGGGTATCAGGTCCGTGCACAGATAAGATCAATCTGTCCATATGTTCAACTAGCTAGCCAAGCTGAGAGACGCATGGCGGCTCAAACTGAAGGTATGCATCGGGACTCGGGGGAGGAATTCAAATCAAAGACTGGTTAATTCACAAAAACATATAGAGCAATGGGTATAAGCCAAGACCCAAGAAGTACACAATTTACAGCGCTTGGAATAATTAACCACTGGACCTCACCTTGCTTTGGCCGGGAAGCAGCTAGGTAATGTCACCGCATGCCGGCCTAACATGAGGAGCAGGAGCTAAGGTGTAGCCAAGAACAACTCGCCGATCGATATATACGTATTATGTATCATTAATCGCAATGGCAAAGTGGATTAATCTATCGGCAAGTCATCCTTGGCTGCATCATAGTCCCCAAGCCTAATGTTAGGCGACGGGCAAGCGAAGTTGATCGACCAACCGATCCATGGCTGAAGAGGTTAGCTTCAGATTTCGGCAGCCATGCTGCTAGGAGGAAGAGAAGAAGGAACGGGAGAGGTACAGAGATAGAGGACACTTTGATTGATGGGTTGGCCGGGCCTTATATAGATGCAGCAGGGGGCTGGTGAGAAATATAAATAAACTTTAAATAGCACTGAAAAGTTTGGATTAAGCTCAGATACATAATGGAAAACATTGAGTGCAATATCATGTGAAGATTTTGAAAATGACATGTCCTGGAAGGATCTTTTGCGTAACCGATGACGATGGATGCGGCACATGCAGCAGGTATGGTCCAAAGGGCGCTAGTAAGGCGATGGCGATGTATGCAGCCCATGCAGTACTGTCGTGGGCGATGTATACAACTAGAAGATACCCCGCGCGTTGCAGCGGAATTTTTTTTAAAAAAGCAAAGGATTAAAATTTAACAATATCATTATCGTAACATTAAGCGAGCATAAGAAATGAAATGAACAATTGGCCAACATATAGTTACCAAAAGATGAGTATGTAGTAATAAGTGAAAAAAAGTTCATTACAAATTACACCAGTTAATGTATTTTTGTCAGAGCACAATATGAGCATGTACACAATGTTATTGTTGGAAGTAAAATCTGAGCGAAGCATTGGCCATAAACCAAAACGTGGAGCGGCAACAAATGGAGGTGTTGCGCATAGACACTCGTTCGCAACAATCAGAAGGGACATACAGCTAGTGAATACGGGACCTCGATGCACGCATGGAGATGATGAGGAAAGTGAGTAGATGGCCTGTTCGTTTTACACAATTCTTGGATGCACTAAAGACAAAACGTTCATTTGTATGGTGAAGCTTTGTTGTATGACATGTGCGAATGCATGGATGTTCCTGAACATGTATGTGAAAATCAGTTGAAGCTCCAACCATCAGCATCAATATATTATACGACTGTATCATGTGCAATGAAAAATATAGTTCTCGGATCTATGAACAAAGAGGTGGAGAGGAAGAACCCAATCGGTAGATTGTTCATACCCAGTATATATTGAAGGCCTAACATAATATATCAATTAGGTATATCCAACCACATCATTTAGAAATTCATATCACCCGGTAACCTGAAATCACACCTACTTCTGTGATCTTCAGCAAAATAATGAGCCAGAACTTCGTGCCACAGCTGAAATATCAAGAAAGCGGAGCACACGATGACCATCTGCTTCCAAGCCGCCGCCAGTCCGGCACGCCACAACTGCCGCAAGGAACCCCTGCTCCTGAGGGACGAACTCTGTCCTCGTCGGCGCAGTTGCCCAGGAGAAGACACTATGACGCCGGCAGCGTGGCGGATAGAGCAGGATTTCTGAATATCATGCCCGTAACTATAACCACATATGCATGACTAATTGCTGCAAAATCAAATCGTTATATAACGGATGCGAGTTAGATGAAAACAGTTAAATACGAATCCATAATGACAAAATCTGAATCATGATGCGTAAAGAAATCCGACAGGATAATATATATGCAACCAAGAAGATTGAAGCCCTTGCAGGTGTGGTTTAGCCTTGAAGCAAAAGGATTCCTGGGATTTAGAAAATTGTCTCTGAGGGAACGAAAGTGGAGCGAACAGGAAGGGGCCATGAGGGAGCAGAGAATAAATAGGCGACCACTGCTCGCTGCCCTGGCCAGAGATGGTGCCATACGACAACAGAATAATTTGGTAGCCAACTGATCGCATACTCCAGTGTTGTCGCATAGATAATGGAGGAGAGGGAGCGTCAATCGTCGCTGTCGTTTCGTTGAGAAGAAAGCATTTGGAAAAACCGAAAGGAAGTTAGAATAAATTGATGGGCTGCATGCGGGTTGCATATTGGCTGGATTAATGGGCATTCCTTTAACCTTATTAATGGGATTCTTCTAAACCCACGAGAAAACACATGTGACTCGATGTACACAACCGAAATGGATGGACAGATGATAATAATCGGACGGCTAGGAATATGGGATGATGTGGCTATGTTGCATGTGAAGATAGAAAAATCATAAATGACTTTAGTGGGGTTTTGCTTTATAAGAGGTATAGATTGCTTCAGTATTCAGTATCAAATCAACTCTCCATTGCATTGTATATCTGCATCAGTATTGGGTACAGAATCCTCTCTCCATTGCATTGCACATTTGCATCAGAATTCGGTGCAAAATCCGCAGAATAAGACCGTTATATCTGTGCAAAAAAAGAAATATACTAGGATGATAATCTGCAAAAATGATGTGCTTTGAACAAATCCTGCCGTGATCTTGAAATCTCTGGCGCTCAGCCTTGCCGTTTTACGACATCATAACTAGATTCCTCTCGTTTTCTGACTGACGGATTGATTAGCTAGCTCTGGTTAAGAAAATCTGTCTAAAACCGAGGAAGCTAGCGCGGGAAACATGCGTGCGTGGGTGTGAGGTGACCGACTGCGATGAATCAATCATGCACTCGAACTCATGATGCGTCCAGCCGGCCGCCGGACGGTAAGTACGTACGGGGCTGTGCCGGTGTCTGAATTCTATGGTCATATTCCTAAGTGTTCAGTGTACCTCCCCAACTCCCTTAATATTAAGTCTGTCGACATCCAGTCAGTTTGAGAGTAATTAAGTGCTAGGTAGAATGAAATTCTAACGAAATAAGCTTTTTAGGGGATGATGAGGCAAGAGAAATAAAATTTTAGCGCACAACTCGATGCCCATTCCATCCCACTATGATAATATGTTCTTTTCAAAAGCCGGCCGTGCTTCTTCCCGCTGAATGGTTGAAATAGTTCAACCCGTGACGTGATGCAGATGCTACTAAGTTTCAAAAAGATGCAGATGCTACTAGATAATGGCACGCACAACAAACGTCATGTGGCGGATTGCCCACAATTCCTTCAGGATGTTCAAACCTGCTGAAGGCAACATCTATGACGTTTCAGAGTCTTCTACGCTTATGCTATGCTACTCACTTTCTTCAACTGAATCCTCTCTATTGCTTCCTCGAGCTACCAAAAAGGTAACTGAAAATTAGCCAAGTCTCTGACGGATAGACGGCACTGTTGGCTTGATCAATGAAGATGAACAAGTCGCTTGATTGGGAGAAGAAGCCACAAGGCCGCAGATCGATGAACAGATCAGCATCATAGCAGGACTAGGTGAAATGGCAAATATCAATTGATGATGTGCTGACGATTAATGTTGACAGCCCACAAGACTGGAGAGCAGTGACCCGAGGAGCTGGTCGACATGAATCCGGTGCGCACATATGCCGAATCAACATGTGACGAAATTGGCGTCAACAGATTACATCGCAATACAGTCTGTTTGGATGGTGCGCACATATGCCGAATCAACATGTGACGAAATTGGCGTCCACAGATTACATCGCAATACAGTCTGTTTGGATTGTGGCCGGTGGTTGCCTTTCCAAAATTTTGGCGTTCACGGGTGGTATGGGCTAGCCTTTGATTGAAGCCCCGCCAAAATATTGATCACGACGTTCAGTTTTCCGCCCACATGGCGAAACCGGGACGGATGAATCGTACGCCAAAATTTTGGCTCGACCCTGATTTGGCAGGGCTGGCGTGGGCACAAACCAAACAGCCCCAGAGATCAACAACGTAGGACTGCAATGAAACCTGAAACTCTGTATTATCAGTTCTCATTGGTGCAATGAAAACTGAGAGCTGTGGCTCTTTCCATTGAAAAATAAAACCTAGGACAGGAACATGCAAAAAAAGACTGATGCGGTAACAACGATGCATTCATAAAGGCTAAAGACCTGGCCAATACTAAGGACAGAACTAACAAGACAACTAGGAAGAAGTATCATTTCGTCCACACATGCAGCAATAGCTGTCTCAATACATAGTACTCCCTCGGTTCCTAAATATAAGATGTTTTAGGCATTTCACATGTTGACGAGATGCAGAGTGAAATGAGTGCACATACACACTAAAACATGTCTAGATACATGCGAATCTTGAAAAGGCTAAGACATCTTATATCTAGGAACGGAGGGAGTAGTATTCTGTAAAAGAACCAGAAGACAGCTGCTGATAGTTCAGAAAAAATTAGCATATCTCTTCCCCAAGGTGTGATGGCACTGCTGTTGCTATTCTACAATCCTAACCTTCTTCTTCTTCTTCTTCTTCTTGGATTTCTCTACCGGCGTTTGCGGCATCTCGGAGGTTGTGTTGCTTTCTGTACCACGAGCTTGGGATCCTTGGAATACTTCCCAGACACGTTTGAATGACCCAAGCTGCTTTCGTCCCTTCTCTTTTGCTTGTGTTTAGACGAGGGCTCCGCGCTATGTTCACCCAGAGAGAATGCTGATCCTTGGCTGCTGCGGTTCTTCGATCCGCTAGTGAACTGAGACATAGTCTTCCTGGAAGAACCTGGAAGGTCATATGCACCGATAAGTGACTGCAACGGTCCAACGGCTATCCTGAATATTTATTTACTCACTGCAGTTGCTCTTATTCCTATATGACAAAACGACATTTTGAAAACTGGCAGGTAGCACTTCATCAGAGATGAAAACTATGGCATGAAAGCATTTTAGTGCCATTGAATTCCACATCTTGAATATAACAACATGATTACATGAACACGATCAGTGAATTCTAGGAAGCTACTTTGGCGATGTTTTGAATATGCAGCTATGCCTTAGTTTAGCAGAGGTAAAATACACTTGCATTCTTGTTCTTTTCTCTTCAAATGACATGGATGAGCCTTCTTCATGTACTTGATTCAGATTTTTTTGGCAAATCCGCTAAATCTTCCAAGGTTAACCCATCGTAATCTAGTGATTTCGACAGGTCGACGGGCAGTAAACTGGAGCAACCTCAGGCCTAACTTGCCTACAGTATGGAGAGCATAAAAGTGGTATTAGTGATGTAAAAATTCTTCAAAAATAAATACCTGCAGACCTCCTACTGCTAGGAGTGCGACTCCCAAAACCTGGTTTCTCTTTCTCCAATTCTTGAGGTTCAGGGTAACGAACCAAGCAAACTCTGCGTGAAATCTTCCCCACTGGAATTTATTCATATTTTTATTAGTGAAAAGGTCAGTTTGCATACAGAGAGCACAGAACACAAACAAATATAAGGGAAACTAGACTGCCTGTGCTCATAACAAACTGGAAAGAATACCACCACCAAGAACTGATATAATCCCCAGTTTTTGTTAAACCAGTGTGAAGCAAGCGCAAAATGTTTGTTTTCTTTCCCCAATTTGTTTGTGTGCTTGTGTTAAAAATAAGAACAGAATAGAACTACTGCAGGTTATACATTTCAAGAGTTACATACAGGGTATACTTTTACATCCTTACATAATTGGAGGATAGCTATTACACCAACTTGTTTCCAAATACAATTATGGCAAACAACATGACAGTGGATCACTGATTCTCTTGAAGCTCACAACAATGGAAGCATTATTTCTAGAAGACATATTTTTTATCAGTTGGTACATAAATGTTCCGACTCCTTGTCTTTTTATCCAAATGTTGCAGCTCCTAGTATGCCAGTCAACTCCTAGAAGATTCAATTTATCTCCTCTTTACTGTGTTGACATTGATTTCCTTAGTTGCTTTAACACAGAGCACTAAGCGTATAATTAAACTCATAAGTTTTAGAAATTTGGAGGAAACTTTCAATGATGAAGTGTCATATACTGCTTCGACCTCTCTTATGTGTTAATTCGCTTGAAGACCACAAACGATCAAGTCAACAGGTAACACAGCAAGGTGCCGTAACAAATTAAGATGCAAATACTAAGAAATCAAATGTGGTGCTGGAAACCATAATTGACTAGTATCCAGTGAATTAATGTTTTGGCAAAAAATAAAAATATTAGCATATGTTTCTACCTAAGGTAAACTAAATTAGGGTCTACATACCCATCAACTGTGTCATCAATATTGTTTGAAACTACTGAACTAAGACAAACAGAATATTTCGGCCAATTTCACATTACTTCAAGAATGGCAAATAAATAGCAGCATACTAAGTTGACATTTCAAGTACCAGCTTTCATTTCAGATCCTGATGGAATGAATACGGTTGCGTCTGGCTGCTGAGCAGCAAAGCTGACAAGTTCATATGATTTCCCTGACAAATAATGTGCATTAGATATAAATGAATGTTTGTTCAGAAGTATTAATACTCCCTCCGGTCCAATAAAACGTTCGTGAGAATTCAACGTGGGTAGTACAAATGGTAGGTACAAGTTCCGAACCTTTTTCTGGATCGGAGGAAGTAGTAATTTTAATGAACAATGATAAATTAAGCTTATGCGAACTGAGAAGGGACTAGACAAGTCAGCTAGCACTGAAATTTATTACTGATAAAATGATGGATGGCATCTCATCCAACTATCTTCTAGTGAAGGAGGATGAAAAGGCCATTACATGAGGAAGTTAACATGGAAATTTCAGTATAAGCACCAAACTTCCAGAGTCGAAACTCAGAAAGAACAACTTCTTCGTAATGTGAACTGAAGTGTAACATCATGTAATTCCTATTTCAATTTCAATGAGTCAATATTTTGTTGTGTAAAGATAAAGCAAATTTGAACAAGAGGAATTTTAGACTGAACTGAGAGCTCAAGCTGATACTTCTTTGGCCTGCACAACTTAGTGACCATCAAAGAACCAGCATTGCTGAATCATATTAACAGATGAGAGACCTGTTCCACCATGAGGTTTATCTTACCCGGCGAACACTCCAAATTTCCCAAGTTTCCGTCATGGTGAAGCTTAAGAGAAACTTCTTTGCCATGAAAATCTGAAGCATCCACCTGTGAGATAACAGAGAAAAATGTTACCAAGGAGCAGCATACCAGTAACATGCCACGTAGGTGTGTGTGTGTGTGTGTTCTGTGGAGTTTGATGGCGAGATTTCAAGCATATCCTCCTCTCCACTCTCCTGAAATGCCGGTCCAGGCTCATAGCTACAAGGTAGCAGCAAGGTTCAGATGCAAAAGAACACACACTTAACTTCCAAATATAAGGAGCAACTTTGTATTCATAAAGACGTCTGGTTCCTGAATTGCAATGTCCAGCTTATTGATTACGTTTCAAGTCTAGCTACTGGCATGTAGAAACCCGGAACGCTGGTGCCGCCTTGCGCCCTGCACCACACACCCGGTCCAAGGCCGACGACTCAGCACCACACAGTGCCGCTCTTCGGTGGCGAGGCTCGCCGGTACCGCGCAAAGAGCCTGCGGCACCGGCGGAGAGAGGGGGGGGCCCGCCCCGTGGTGCTGGGGTTTGAACCAGTGGTTTTGAACGCCCCGGATCGGCCATAGGAGCGCGACGGGAGCGGGTTGATTCTTTTGTTCTTCTGGCACTGAAGACTTGACGGACCAAGGCTACCGGATATAAATCAAGCGGGTGAGAGAAGTGATCATACCGGATTGCTCCTTTAACCATCTTTACCGCCGGCGAAGGAGCTCCGGCGAAGGGAGAGGGCAACGGAGGTGAGAGCGTGCAGGCGGGTGAGGTGGACTTGTTGGGCTCAGTTGGTCACAGATTAGAAAACGGGAATGCCTGGTTTTGCCGTAGGCGGGCTGGAGGTATCGTAGCTGGCCCAAAAACTGAAATAAAGAGCCCATACACGAGAAGAAAAGATAATCTCTGGCATGTTTCACAAGTGTTGCAATGTAGGGTTTTGGTGAGATTTCTCCACATATTTGAAAATAAAATATCTTTAAACCGTTTCCCTGAATTACAAAACGTTTTAACCATTGTGTTCTCACGTCGAGATTTGGCTCTCATAAGAAAGATACAAGTAGAAAGTATTTGAAAGGTTCAATATGCGAAACACAAAGCCTGTTACCTCATCACCTGCAGCCCATCACAAACTAAGTTGATAATGTCCTGACAGCAAGAAGGAGAAACAAGAGTTGAGTAAAGTACCAGACCACACTAGGCCTGATATTGTCTATTCAGTTGGAGCTGTCAGTCAGTTCATGATAAATCCAGTTGAATCTCACTAGAATGTCGTGAAGTGGATTCTCATGTGTCTCAAAGATATATTTTTTATCGTGATTATGCTTTGAAATTAGCAGTCCCTATATTGCAAGGATATACGGATGCAAAATCTAGAAAGTCTACTTCGGGATACATGATGAATTATGAGGGGGGGCAGTGACATGGCAACTAAAGTTGCAAAAATGCATTTAATTTTCATCCACAGACGCTCCATACATAGCAGCGGTTGATGTTTACAAGAAAGTGTTGCGGATGAAGAGCTTATTGTAGAAGTTGGGCACGAAGCAAGAGAAGTACAATATATATGTTATGTGGTTGTTAGAGTGTTATCCATGTTGCCAAGAATTTAAGCTTTCACTCTTGAATCACATTCATGTAAGATATAATTGGATTTGAGATGTGAGTTTCAAGTTGATGAATTTAAGAAGATCCATACCGACAAGAATGGTTCAAATATGATGATTAAGACATTGTCAAGTGAGAAGCTACATGTATATATGTTGCAAGGTATAGCGGGCATGGAGGTGCTCCCCTCATGAGTCAGAGGGGGTGATTTGTTGGGTATTCTCCTCTGTGGATTGTAAGCACATGGCCATTGGAACCCTTTCAGACACCCCAAATAGGTGCAGATGCCCACTACCCATTAAGTTCCTGACACAGTGTTATTTTAGACTTTGCACAAGAGGGAAGAGGATGTTAATTAAGCGTCCATTCAATCACCACTAGGTGGATTGGAAAAAAAATCACTAGGTTAGCCTCCATTTGTAGAAGAAGAAGAAAACCAAGAGATAAGGGAAGGAGAGAAAGTTGAAGGAAAAACTTTGAGATCAACCATCATGCGCTGACCACGAGATTGTGAAATCCAGACCCACTAAATTGTCTCCTTCAGTTATGGTTTCTCCATCTTTTGTGATATTGTTCTATGTATGTACAGTTGAGTCATATGTTCCTTCAGTGATTTAGCAACGATCTTTGAAGGTAGTACATGAGGTCATGCTTGAGTATTTTTCAAATGACGTTTGAGTGTGCTAATTCTTCAATACGAATAACTCTTTACCGACTGCACCATTAATTACACCATCAAGGTGGATAGCATGTGATATACACTTGCTTCGCAGCTAACATACTTCCAGAGTTCAAAAATATACTATATCATTTTAGAGCTCGAGCACATAAATAAGTATACTATATATCCTCCTTTTTTGACAATCAATACCATATATTATAGTAGTGAATAGTACATGGTAGAGATACATGAGTTGACTATAGTGATTACAAAATAAAGTCTAGGAGAAAGGAGCAAAATTTTGAGATCTTCGAACTCTTTCTTCTTCCATGACACAATCTTGTACTTTTCTGAAGGCAGCCGTAGAACGACAAATATATCAAACCATAGACCTGTGAATACCAACGAGGGTTCTCCCATAATTTTGAGCCGCAGTGCCAAGGTTACGTGCACGCACGCAGCCATTAAGGTAATCAACCAACATCGGCAATAGTACAAACACCGGTATTTCAGTGAATAACAACCGGACAGCCTGATCGATGTCGCTGGGAGCCGAGAGTACGAATCACCATTGTCGAGGACGTAGCAGCCAGGAAAAATATTGCGAGGACAATCCTCGGCAATCATAAGAAAAAATCCAAAATCGAACCGGCGAAGCAAGATCTGAAGCATACCTAGACAAATTTAATCTTACAGCACCACCATTGACGTCGGGAAGAAGATCTCGTCGTCGAAGAAAGAACCGAAGATTGCTTATTGTAGAAGATGCCAACTCCATTGATGGAGAAGACGGCTACCAAAACCCTAATCCAATATATTGAAAACACTACTTAAAAACTCCAACCATAGATCAGGTTCCCCACCCCTCCCGACACCACGAGACCCGACCGGAAGAGGGAGGACCGATCTATGGTGGAGGCGGAGGAGGTGGCGGCTGCTGCTATGTTTCCAGAGGAGAGCTCCCGTCGCAAGACTGGCTTGTTGCTTGTTCCGTACTTGGTGCAAATGATTTGATTACTATATATCCTCCTACTACAAATGATGATGGAAAAAACAGGACAAAAAGGAGAAAATAACAATCACGAGATGGTCCGACAGGCCGCAACTATGGAGAAGTCGACAGCAAAACCGATCTTATTTGGGCCCGTGCGCTTACAGACCACCTTAGCTCGAGGTTATGGTATACCTTGAGAAGTCAGCAGGCACCAGCCCGGAATCCGAGTCTACCACTACCACCCCCAACGTCGTAGAGCATCTCCAGCGTACGCTGGTTGACATTGCCGATCATCCCGACGTAATCATCTGGCCCGGAATCGGAGAACGCCAGACAGCCATCCAGCAGAACCCGTTGGGCACATCCAGGTCGACCGTGACGCCGCCGCTGAATGTGAGAGCGACCCTCGGCACGGTGACGTTGCTGTATCCTGTGAAGTTGTAGCACGTGTCATAGTTGCCTGGCAGGAGCGGGTACGCCGCCATGGCCGCCTGGAACGCCGACTTCAGTTTCTCGTAGGCCGTCTCGGGCAGGCGCGTGATGATGGAGCCGCAGTCTATGATCATGCCACCCTTGAACACCTTCCGTGGGATGCTGAGGTGCTTCCCGCCGACGCTGATGCTGGTGAGCCTCACCAGGTAGAACGTGGACTCGTGCATGAAGCGGGTCATCGGCGTGAACAGGAAGCCCGAGGTGTTGCTCGGCGCTCCAAGGGCGAGGAACCCGGCGCCGCTGTTCACCGATGGGAGGCAGTAGGAGAAGGCGCGGCCGTAAACTTTGGACGTCTGGACCGGGAGCGACTCCGGCGCGCCGCCCAGACCAAGGAGGCCATCGTACTTGTCGTTCGGGCCACCCTGGTGGTAGCCGCATCCGAAATGGAAGTTGTTGATTACGACGTCAGGCGCCAGCGTTAGCGCCTCGTTGCTGTACACGCCGGTGGTCTTGGATCCGTCCCCGTACTCCACTCGGAACCCGCAGTGGGTGCCATTCGTGCAGCCATTGTCGAAATGATCGAACTGGAGTGTCTTGCACAGGGCAGAGCCACAGGGGATTGGACCGTACGTAGACGACTTGCTAGGGTCAAACAGGGGGTCCTTCTGAGGGTAGCAGTCGCTGGAGTTGCACGGCTTGCACTGCACCCACGACAGGTCGCTTCCAGTGTCCATGAGTACGACCTGCTCATGGCCGGCGTGCCGAGCCCCAGCGTGACGACGTACTCCAGCGAGTCGACGGAGTCGCCTATGTACGCCGGGATGCTCACCTTGCCATCCTCCTGCGTGGTCGCTCTGCTCATGATGTAGTCTGCGCGGGCGCGGCTTCTGTGGAGCGCCTGAGCGAAAGATGTCTTGATGGTGGACGGCGACGGTGCGCACGGCCCGTGCCTGTGCACGAGCGGCACGGTGGCCTGGTCCGGCCGCAACGTCACTGAAACATTGTACAGTAACATCCAAGTGTCATACTTGTAGAATTACATGCGAAAAAGTCACTTGCCAAGCTGATATGACGCACAACTGTAACCTGGAACCGTCCGTTTCAGATGTCTGACGGACAAGATTTAACGTTGACTGGGCGGTAATTTAACGCTCAGTCAACGTTAAATCCTGCCCATCGAGCCATTGAAATGGACGGTGCAGATTATAGCTGCGAAACATATCAGTTTGGCAAAATTACGTGTTGTGGAAACGCCAAGTTCAGTTCGTGTACGTACCCGTGGATCTGAAGCAGACATCTTTTGGCTGAAATGAGCTGATAGTTGACACTACGACGAAGCTGTGTGGACCGGCGCCTGCAACAATGTAATTGTAGCTGCATACGATCAGGAGGATACACGGAACAAGGGAGAAGCCATTGCAACTTGGTATGGACCTGAACTTACTCGAGTCTGGGACGACACAAGTATATAGACCAACCATAAAAATCTAGTAGCTTGGACTGAACGATCACCAACAAAAAATGGGAAGATACCTATGCTGGGCTGAGCTAGGTGTCGTTGTAGTAGTCAAAAGAAGCAAAAAAATTCTTGTCGAGTTATCCTGCAGTGCTTTGTAATGTAGGGTCAGTACCATTTATCCTACCTTGTAATTAGGCAACATTCGTGTCAGGGGCGATCTATTCTTAGAGTCCATCTTGTAATCATGCGTCCCAGTGTGTCGAGGCACAGTTAAATGACGTTAGGAAAGGAAAATGTGGATTTTAACCCCTATAATCAATATCCTGTCGAACTATCCGGGTCACCATCAACATCTAGTCGATCACTTAACTTGGAACCTTCGCTGAGGCTTCTGAAAATACAAACATTATGGATTTTCCTTATAACAACGTCAAAGTGTTCTTTTTATTTAACTTAGAAAATATGTGGAAAACTAATATTTCAAAGCCCACAAAGTAAAGTTCTACCATTTGACCAATTTGTTAAACTAGCATTGCCTAGCAAAACACATATTTATGATAAAGTAGAACCTATGGGACATTTGCCCACATTTTTCAACATGGAAAAATAAAATACACTCAACAAAGTAACTAGAAGGAATGATACTTTAGGCAAGGCCTGTCCTCAGTTTCGCCATAATAACTGACCCCAATCTCAGTTTGCCATTTGAACATCAAAATCTCAATCTTGTGACTCCACCGTTAGTTTTGTCTTCACGTTTTCCACTTTGTTGCTTCACCGTCAATTTTGTACTTACTTTGGCCCTTTCTAGTTGCTCCACCGCGATGCGTCCACTAACTACCATCGTCGGGTCGGTGTTGAGTATTACCTGCGACTACTGCATCATATAATTGATGGGATTTATGAGCTTGGTAAGCGATTTCCAATAGTGGAGTCCATCGGACGCGTGGTGCAGTGGGCTTGGACCACCACGTTCTCCAATGTGCGGCTGGCTATCGACCACAGTGCATCATGCTCGGTTGAGTTCTTGCGGTTTGGCGGATATAGGACGACGAAGTGCCCGAGCGCTGCCTCGCGCTCGTTGAGGAAGAGCCGGTACCAATGGTTGTTGTTGAGGTGGAACAGAGGGTCGGCCCACTACTCGGACCTCAGATTAAGGAGGCACCAGTAGATATCCCCCGTGCCGTCGGCGATGGTGGGGAATGGGTACACTGACACATCGTCGAGGCCCAAGAGCCAGCCCTGCTTCGGCATCCCGGTGTCCGGTGGCACTACACTAGTATAGAAACATAAATTAGAGCCGGCCCCAGAGAGTCATCTCAGCCGGTTAAACTGTCCGTCTCCGCGCGGGGGTCTCTAATGTACGCTCCATTAGAGGCGGCAGCCTTGGGCCGGCTGTAATGACTCCTCACCTCAGACGGTCGGGAATTTCAACCGCTTCTAATACAGAGACGGCCAATCTAAGCAGACGTCTATAAACAAGACAAATCAGAGAGGTAAGTAAACGCTGGCCGTCGCACACCCCGTGGGGTCCGACGCATCCCTCCGGGCGTATATTCGTTGCCTCCGGGAATATATCCGGGGGGTCCAACTTAGTGACGCAAAATAAAACTAATATTTACAGCAACCCACCGGTTTTAGCCAGCTAGTTATACAAATAGCATAACCTCTAGCATTACTGAAATCAGTTATACAACACGTACATGTAGAAAATGTTCAGGAAACTAGCTAAATTATTGTTGATCAAAATTGCATTTTCATGCCAACAAACTACCTAGAAAATTGATCAACAATCTAGATGAAATATTGTTCTATATGATCTGCATCTCAATCATGATATCCAACCTTAGGTGATTGGTTTTTCTCATAATGATCAAAACAGGTTCATTGATCTTAAAATGCTTGCCTTCAATGAAATTCTTCCACCCCAGCTTGTCAAACTCAATGCGGCCATCATGTTTCTTGTTGTACCTAATGGTTGTGACGGCCCCAGCTGCTCCAAGTCGTAGTCCAGCTTTGCCATGAGTTGGCAAGCCAGCGTCTTGCACTATGATCTTAGGTAGTTCCTGCGCATAAAGGACAACATATACAATACTATATTAACTTAGGAAAGAGGCATATATACCGGGTAAAGAGGTAAAGAGGCAGTTCTTCTAGAATTTTTACTTTGCAAAGAGGCACATACCATATCATGTCTCTTCAAATTTCTGGTCGTCAAATGGGTCACAAAAGAACACCAACATCAGCTGTCATGGGGAGAAGCTGAACCAGGCGGTCGTTCTCATCTGTCTTCAGATGAACTCTTCGGAAACTATGTAACAACTGGCCTCTTCGTCGTCACTCCCAACAGAACTCTCAGAACAATAGGTAGAACTTTCATAATCCTCCTCATGTGCTCTTCATTGTTGGCATATTCCAGAAAGGCAACATATATCATGGGATTTGGTCCTGCAATAGTAAAAACAAGCAGCACTACTCCCTTGTGAACAAAATTGGTGTTCTAGACGAACTGTTCCCATCCTAAGCCGTGCATGCGGGGCGTCCTCTGTCTTTTGGTAACATAAACGATGTATGTTTTCTCAAGAGCACGAAACAACATAATGTCGCCTACTACCCGGTTGAACGCTTCCCGACCGTTGCACGGTACTACCTGCAACAGAAACATGATAAGCCGTATTATACAGTACTATGCAACAAAAACACATTAAAAATATTAGAAGTTGGCGTCCTCTTACGAATGACTTGCTGTGATGACTCTCAGCTCGGAGCTGAACACTAAAATTGGCTCCACTGAGGAAGCTATAGCACTCGTGCTCGCATATTGGGCATGTCATTTCCTGTTAATTCATTAAGTTAACATGTGCATAACGAATTCCTATATCATAGCAATTCAAGCTAGTTTTCAAATAAATAAATGTGGGCATCACAAATTCGTTACACATGATATGCAAACCAAGAAGCTATCTAATTGAGAACTAATTAAAACTAGACAACATGCAGCACAAATTCCTAAAAATGCACAAAAAATTCTAAAATAAATTGAAAACTAGGGTTAGAACATGCAGCAAACCGAGGAGTTAGCTGCTCCACGGCGAGGCAAGATGTGATGTGGGGAGGGGCCGATTTGGAGGGGTAGAGTCACGTACGGCGGCAGGAAGGCGCAGCGATGGGGGCCGGTGGCGGATCAACGGAGAACGGCGGCGGGCAGCCACAGCCGCGGGGAACGGCGGCGTACCGTCGCATCTAATGGGAACGGCGGCGGGGAGGTGGGGAGTGAGGGTGGTGAGGGGAACAGCGACGGGGAGGCAGGGAGCGAGGGGAACGGCGGCGGGGAGTGAGGCCATGAAAGGGGTGAGGGGAACGGCGAGGGGGAGCCGGGAAAGCGAGGGGAACGACGGCTGACGTGGGGTTGCCACGACAAATCCCAGGGTCGAGTACCCCAGGTTGATTGAGAGGGAGAAAGGTTGGAGTGCTGGTAGCTATCACGGCTGACAAGCAAGGCGATTTACCCTGGTTCAGGCTCCCGGAGGATAATACCCTACTTCCAGCTTGTCTGTTATTGATGGTTTGGAGGTGTTACAATGGCGATCCCGGCGAGATGTCGATCTCGCTAGGGTTTTGGGTGGTGGAATATGAGCGTACCCTAGATCGGCGGCCCTCCCAGCCTTTATATTGAAGGTTGGGTCTCGGGAGTTCGCAACCAACTAGGTTTACATGTAAGGTAAGTCTCTACCGAACTATCCTACACCTTCCTTGGGGCGTACTATGTCTTCTTTGGGCCCCTTCGTGGGCCTTGAACGTCGTCTTCTAGTAGGTCACCCGTCGGGCCCTAGTCTTTGCGTGCACCAGGTATCTTCATGGTGGGGCACCCGATAGGTAGGCCCACGTCAGTAGCCCCCGAGTGCTTGGTCGAGTCAAAGAATCGGGTAAGGACTCTTCTTCGGGTGCACGTCATTCTTTACCCGTTGCAAAGCGTTTTGTTCTGTGTCGGTAGTACATCGACTGTTGGATATGTTCATGTTTTGTTGTCTAGCCGACAGTTTCTAGGGATGATGACATGACTGGCCTGGTTCACTCGACGGATCAGGACCAGTTAGATGCTTTCGGCAAGTTCACCGGAGAAGAGGGTGAGGCCTTTGTGGCCGTTGAACCATTGTGTTGGTTCACACCTCTCCAACGAGACGTACTCCCCTAAAAAGGAGGAACTCGGGATTACATCCGTGTCTCCACGTGCTTTGACTTCGGTTACCTCTATCCTTGTTTACCGCCTTATTATATCGTGCTTAGTTGCTAGCTTGTCATATAGGTAAATTCACCGTAGTTGCATATCTAGAGAATTTACCTTTTGTGTCAAGCTTAAATTGAAAAAGACTAAAATTGGAGTAGCACCTATTCACCCCCCCTCTAGGTGTCATACCGATCCTTTTAGAACCTTGCCAGCCTACTTCAAGCCCGAGTCCCCGGACTCAAACCTGGAAAGAGCTGATAAGCTTTGACTCATGCCGCGGGAGCCTTACAGAGGATGTTATGATGAATCGGGTACCCAACGCGTCCATCAGGATTTTCTTCATGCCTGCTGGCACGGAAATTACAGGGTGAACGCAGCGGGTGAGAGCCCTGGCCGGCTCGATAGATCGGCGGGTCTTATCTTTGCACTTTGGGTGCAGCATCCGAGAAGCATATGCGGCGGACACATCTCGGTAATCGAATGTTTTGCGACTGCTATCGTTGTAAGCTTGTGTATGAAGCTGAGTGGCCTTTGGGACTCGATGGTATAGTCGTCTTGTGCTATCGGGGGAACGACAGCGCTCCCAATGGGAGTAGCCCCCGAGATTGAGCTGAATTGCTTGAAATTGAGGTTAATCTCAATTAACATCCCGGCAAAAAAGATTTTTGATGTGCTCCCGATGGGAGTGAATGAAGAATGATTTGGGACTCGACAGATCAAGGAGTCCCATTTCAGCCTTGTGGCCTACTGAGAGGTGTGACTTCGGGGACTCGACAAATTACTGGAGTCTTGTTCAGCCTGCTGGCTTAGTGATTGAAATGCTCGAGTGGAAATGCACCTGAGTCGAATGACTCGAGGGTCCGTCAAGGGCACTCGATAGCCTGTTGGCTTTGTCGTGTTGTTTGTACCAAGAGTCTGGCTCGAATGATTCTCCAGCTCTTAAAGCTGACGTCATGCATGACGATCTTGGTTTGCATGGTTCCGCTGATGGGACGCGTCAGTGTGGGCCCATTATCAGTGTTGACCAGGAAAGACGCCGTTTTAGTTCTGATTTGACCGCACGGCGCGAAATTTTTGGGACGTGATGATGGTTGCCTTGTTTCTCGTGCGTAGTGGGCAGCATGGCCTGTGATGGTTGCATTCCGCTGCCGCCACGTGTAGGGTTGGATGCAGGCTATTGCTGCCAATGTCGATTGGACGGTTAGGATTGGTGCGGCGCCTCGGTATATTTATTTCACCGCTAGGGGAGAGATCGGTTTTCATCCCCAATCTTGCCGTTCCCGTTCCTTGCTTCATCTTCTTCCTCGCGCTCTGCCACCATAACCACTACAAACAAGCTTCGTCCACGCACCAACCTTCAGCCATTAGCCATGTAGAAAGGAGTCGGGAAGAAGGTTGCGGCTACGACGAGCTCCGGTGCCGCTGGCCCTACGGCTGTGAAGACCAAGATGGGAAGCGCGGTGATAAGCGTCGCCGCCATTGTTGATGCTGCCGCCGTGGACACATTGAAGAAGGTTCCCGGCGACTGGGTCAGATCGTCCGTCAAGCAACGGCACCTGGATGAACTCCAGGAAGACGGGTTGCTGCCGCCGGCGGACCATGTGGCCACGCGCGCGCCTGGGAAAGAGGTAACTCCGCAGCCTTGATACGTCTCAAACGTATCTATAATTTCTGATGTTCCATGTTGATATTATACCAATTGTTACATGTTTTACATACACTTCATAGCATTTTAATGCATTTTCTGGGACTAACCTATTAACAAGATGCCACAGTGTCAGATCCTATTTTTTGCTGTTTTTGTATTTCAGAAAAGCTACTCTGGAAATATTCTCGGAATTAGACAAAACCTGGACAGTACCTCCTATTTTTCCAACACGTACACGGAAGTCCAAAGGAGAGACGGAGGCAACCGAGGAGGCGGCCACACCCTAGGGCGGCATGGCCCCACCTCCAATCGTGCCGTGGTGGGGTGTGGGCCCCTCGGGTCGCTCCAGCCGCCGCCCTTTCGCCTATTTATTCATCTTCATGGGAAAACCCTAGACACCCGAGCCATGATCCACGAAAAGTTCCAGAGACGCCGCCGCCGTCAACCCTAGCTCAGGAGGGTTCAGAAGCTCTTCCCGGCACCCTGCCTGAGAGGGGAATCATCACCGGAGGGCTATACATCACCATGCCTGCCTCCGAAGTGATGCGTGGGTAGTTCATCTTCGGACTATGGGTCCATAGCAGTAGCTAGATGGTTGTCTCTCCACTTTATGCTATCATGTTTAGATCTTGTGAGCTGCCTATCATGATCAAGATCATCTTATTGTAATGCTACATGTTGTGTTTGCTGGGATCCGATGAATATTGAATACTATGTCAAGTTGATTATCAAACTATCTTATATGTTATTTATGATCTTGCATGCTTTCCTTTACTAGTAGATGCTTTGGCCAAGTAGATGCTTGTAACTCCAAGAGTTAGTATTTATGCTAGATAGTGGGTTCATGCCTCCGGTAATCTGGGAGAGTGACATCAACTTCTAAGATTGTGGATGTGCTGTTGCCACTAGGGATAAAATAACCGATGCTTAGCTTAAGGGTGCGTCGTTAAGTCTAATGCATTTGTTTACATTACGCACATTACTTAATGCGATTATCCGTTGCTTGCAACTTAATACCAACGGGAACTCGGTATGACAACCTGGAGGTGGATTATTAGTCATAGACGCTGTTGGATAACGGTCTATGTATTTTATCGTAATGCCCACATGAATATCATAGTAGTCATCATGTCATATATATGCATTGTCATGCGCTCAATATTTTGTCAATTGCCCAGCTGTAATTTGTTCACCCAGCATGTTAGTTATCTTTTATGGAGAGACACCGCTTGTGAACTGTGGACCCCGGTCCATTCTTTTACACTGATAATACAACCAACTACAATCATTGTTCCTTTTCATTTTCTGCAATTAAACACTATTTTTCACACCATACGTTTAATTCTTTGTTTTCAGCAAGCCGGTAAGATTGACAACCTCACTATTTCGTTGGGGCAAAGTAGTTTGATTGTGTTGTGTGCAGGTTCAACGTCAGCGTGCCACTGACAACCTTCAGAAGTGATTTCTTATTCCTACTGGTTCGATTAAACCTTGGTTTCATACTGAGGGAAACTGTTGCTGCACTGCTTCATACCTTCCTCTTGGGTCTCCCAACGAACGTGTGATCCACGTCATCAAGCAATTTTTCTGGCGCCGTTGCCGGGGAGCAAGAGGATTTCTGCAAAGGGAGTCTCACGCTTCCAATCTCTTTACTTTGTTATTGTCTTGCTTAGTTTATTTTTATCTTGTCTTGTTTGCTTTATTTATCAAAAACACGAAAAAAAATCTGCATCTAGTTTATTTCGGTTTGTTATTATGTCTAGTTCTTTACTTGCTATCAATGGTTACTTTCTTTGAAACTAGTCCTATGGCTGAAAACAATATGAGAGAGCTTTATAAAATTTATCTTGAATTGGGACATGAAGTGTTTGAAGAGAAAATTAAAAAACCTATAGAAACTTTTGAACACCATTATTGCTAATGTTATGGAAGACTTTAAGCATGGGGAGGCCGGTTTTGACGAAAATAATATTTTTAGTCCCCTAGGTATTGAGGACAAAGTTTATGTTGATTATGATATGCCTCCTATATATGATGTTTACAATGATGAATATGATATTTTCAGTCCATCTACTATTGAGGATAAAATTCATTATGATTATTCTATGTCTCCAATTTATGATGATTATAATGATGGATGTGCTAGTTTTACTTCCACTATTACTAATGAAATTGATTATGCTTGTGTGGAGAGTAATGATACTTTTATGCATGTGGATCATGATAATAATGGTTTATGTGATAGCTATATTGTTGAGTTTATTCATGATGCCACTGAAAATTATTTTGAGAGAGGAAAGTATGGTTATAGAAATCTTCATGTTATTAAATTTCCTGTCTTTATGATGAAAGTTTTGAGCTTTCTCGTGTGTTGCTTTTATATGCTGGTTTCTTTAAGACATAATGGTCATTATGAGAGAGGGAGACACAGTTTCATATATCTCAATAATATTAAGTCTGCTCTCTTTATGTTGAAAGTTTTGAAGTTGCACTTGTTTTGCCTTCCTATGCTAGTCACTTTGTGTTTCATTGACTTGTTTTCTTACAAGGCTCGTATGCATAGGAAGAGTGTTAGATTTAAACATGTTTTATATATGCTTGTTGATGCTCTCTTTTACGTTTCAACTCTCATCTTTACGTGAGCATCATTAAAATCTTCTAGCCTAGCTAAAAGACATTAAAGAAAAGTGCTTATGGGAGACAACCCATTATTTTATTTCTGCAATTTTTCTTTTCTTTTTGAGTTAAGGAGTTGTTTACTTCTGTAACAATTGTTTTGTATCTTTACTTTATCGCATTGTTGTGCCAAGTGGAGCCTCTAATAGGAAAATGATGCTAGATTTGGATTTCTGCGCAGAAAAAAATTTCTGCTGTTCACCGTTTTACTTCTGTAAAATCACAGAAAAATTATTTAAATCTGCAAAAAAAAATGTGTGATCCACATATATGTACACATCTTTCGTTATTTTTGCGTTTTTCGATCTGAGCAACGTAAGTGCCTCGAAAAAATTCATCTTTACAGACTGTTCTGTTTAGACAGATTCTGTCTTTTATTTTTCGCATTCTCTCTTTTACTAGTGTTGAGTGGAATTCTTTTTTAGGGTGAAGAGCTTCACATAACATCAGTGGCAGTAGTTAATGTTAAAAGTAACGGTCATGTTTGTGTCCTCATAGAACATGTGAGTTTTTGATTGTGCACTAACCCTGTAATGAGAATTACTCTCAGTTTGGTGTGGCGGAAGTTTTCAAGGGTCAAGAGAGAAGGATGATCTAATGTGATCAAGAAGAGTGAAGAGCTTAAGATTGGGGATGGTCCCATGGATCACCCCAGCATATTTCAAGAAGACTCAACCGTCTAAGCTTGGGGATGCCCAAGGCATCCCCTTCTTCATCAGCAACTTATCAGGTCATCTCTAGTGAAACTATATTTTAATTTTTTCACATCATATGTGCTTTACTTGGAGCGTCTATGTGCTTTTATTTTCAGTATTTTATTTTTCTTATGGAAAACTGTAACAGCCCAAAGTTGAGAACCTAAAAGCCTGTGTAATTTTTTCACTTTTGTGTTCCTTGCATCATGGCATCCATGCATCATGTTGTTGCTAGGGAATTGTGTGGTTGCTAGGGAATTGTAGTGGTTTGGCACCACTTAAAGCAAAATGCCAAATTTGCTTCAACAAATTTCAAAGCAGTGAAGGCACTCAACTTGCAAACAAAAATACTTTGACATCGTATATTTGTCAAGGAAGTTTCAAGAGTTCCAAAATGATATTTTGCACTTGCCCCAAAATGTTAAAGGAGCAACACTTTTGAATTTAGCAAAATGCCGTATCCAACCTTTTCAAACAAAAGTGGTTCAAAACATTTTATTTGGAGGCGCCAAATTTTGTGGAGCTCCCACATGAGATGAAAAGGCCACACAAATTATTTCATAATTTTTTAAAGTGTTTAGTTGCTTTGATTAAATCAAATACAGTGCTGGTTTTAAAAGGTTTTAATTTAAAACAGAAGAGGGACCTATCCGTGAGGGAAATAAAAGTTCTAGGGGGTTCTCTGAAAGTTGCCGTCGTCTTCTCTCTCCTGGCACTGGCGCGATGTTGCCGTGCTCCTCCCGCGATGCACGCCGCATCGGGGCCCCCTCTCCGCCTCTCCCTGCAAGGAGGACAGCGCCACGACCACGCGGCCTGCTCTGCTCTCCCCGATATTTTGCTTTCCTCTCCCTCTGCGTTTCCCCACCATGGCCGCACCAGAGCTCGAGCTCTGCCGCCGCGTCGCCGTCGACTGAGTAGCTCCCCAGCGAAACCTAGACCGCAGAAAGCTCCGCCGCCACGCCTTCTCCTCCTCCGCCAAAGGAATCAGCCAGAGAAGCCTGAAATCGCCGCCGCCATCCGAGTTCTTCTCTGTCCCCGACGCAGCTCCGCCGCCCGATTACGTCGCCGTCGTTGTATCTCCGGCCTCACCAAGCACGCGTGTGTGTTCCTGGTGAGCTGCTGCTCCTCCCCGTGCCCCCGTTCCTCCCCTCACTCGCTGTGTCGCCGTAGCACCGAGCTAGCCGTACGCTGTCGTGCTCGCCCTCTCGCTCGGATATTCCGAACTGAACAAAACTCGGATAATCCGACGTAGGCCAGTGCAAGCTCTTTCTGGTCCTTAACAAATTTCTCACATCTTCGAGGAAATCGGATAATCCGAGACTGAATCCTTCGGATTTTCTGATTTGTTCCTGTGCGTGTGAACTCTGGTCCTTAGCCAATTTTTGGGGCCGGTGTGTCGATCGGATATTCCGATGTTGTAAATTTCGGATATTCTGAATTTGCCCAGCACCAAAATTTATACTGTTCCATTTAAATTCCTCCTAATTTGGTTAAGTAATTCCAGTGTTGTTTAAAATAACCTATAATCAGGGCAGATTTAAAAGAGGAATTTAAAAATGTAACAACTTTTATCGGGACATCATAAAATGTGTTCGATATACCCAAATGTCCAGAAATTCGGGAACTAACCTTTTAAAATGATATCATGCATATTTGAGCACCACTAAAGAATGACACTTGTTACAAATTCATAGAATCACTAAGTTAAATATGGGGTGTTTCCTTGTCTAGTTAAAGTAATTGTTTTTCACACCCCATTTAATTTGTCGGATAGCTGATAATAAGTCGGTGCATTAAAATGTCATGTCATCATGTGTTTGCGCATTGCACCGGTGTTATCCGTGGTTTTAATTGTTCCTCTCCGGTATTGTTTGTGCATCGGTAGATCAAGGAGTGGAAGTGCCACCACAATCTCGTGACGATCCGTACTACCAGCACGTTGAGCAAGGCAAGCGTAATCCCCCCTCTGAGCATGTTTTATCCTATTTTCCGCAAATATTTTCTCCACTATAATATTGCATGCGTTTCCAAATGTCAGTTTGCTTGGATTAGAGTATCCTATAGTTGCATTAAGTTTCCGATGCCATTACCTGTTTCCCCTCCTATTATCCATAGGATTTTATTGTTGGCCTGAGTTACTTAACTATGCAATGTTGATGCTTAGCCATGCCTAGTTAAATGCATAGACGTCCGGTGGATATCTCATGTTGGGAACAAGTGTGAAATGTCCGGATGCTGGTGGAGGAATTGTGGAGACAGGTAATAAAATGCTTAAAGGTGGGGATGAGAGGCCACTTCGGTATGGTGGTGTTTTGTCTCACTCTCACCGCCTAGGTGCGAGTTCTTTACCTCTTGAACCAAGAATGAGCGCGCTTCCATTCGGTGGGGTATATGGAGCCCTCGTCAACCGACTAACTTGTGAAGGGCTAGCCGAGGGTCCTCTAGTTCGGGCTTCCATTTGCGCGTGCGTTGTGATGGTGGCCAAGACTGAGATGGGGATGGTGGTGTCAGGAAAATAAGTGGCCGTGGGACAGGGTGCTGGAGGTACCCCTTGTCCTACCGCCACTGATGATCCTGGGTTAGTCCCAAGCAAGGTAAAGGTTGTAACCGTTCCCACTCAGTCGGCTTTCCCCGGAAGAGAGCTAAGCGTAGGCAATGAGCCGGGCGGTACCGAAGGTAAACACAGTGCACCCCTGCAGGGTTAAATCTTTTCGAAAAGCCGTGTCCACGGTTACGGACAACTTGGGAAAGGACGATAAGATCATAGAATAACTTGAACGGAATGATTAAAAACTGGGTACTAAAGGTACCACTCAAGAATGCAAGGTTGACTTCCTCGAGGGTGATTCGGGGAGGTGCCTTTGTAGAACAGGTACAATGATGATGGCGGTTGATGATGAGAAAGGTGATCAAAGAAAAGAGTCACTTCTTGCCTCTTTTAAAATACTCTGATTAGTTGATGCCATTGAGTTATGTTTTCATAAATAAAATCAGCTTTATGCAAAACAGCCATAAAACCTTGAAAGCCTCATCGAGCTAAAGCTCTATATATAATCTTGCGAGTTCGTCGAACTCAACGTCGTTTGTTTTGTTTCAGAGGAGGACTTCACCGACCTCGAAGGTGGTTCTTTGTGGACATCGACGAGTAGTCTGGGGTTCCAGGTGGCAGCTTGGGACATCCCGGAACAGCTGGTGCTGAATGTTTATTTGTAGGCCTCTTAGGCCATAATCTGGATCTTGTTGTTTAGAACAACTTAATTTGCTTCCGCTTGTTGTAATGTTGGGTCTTTGTCATTTGCTATCTTTCTCTATTATAAGAGTTGAACTATAATGATTTGTGTCGTAGAGTCTGTGATGTGCCAGCTGTTCCACAAGTCTTGATCTCTCTATTATGCATTGATAGTTGTGCCTGGTTGTATCGTATAACCGGTGACGCAGCATCACTGTATAGCAGTCGGGTCGGGGCGCCACAAGTTGGTATCAGAGCAGTACTGCCTGTAGGAAACCCTTCTACTGGTCGACGTTGAGTCTAGTGTTTGTGAAATATTTTAACCTAAAAATGAGTTGTGAAAACCATCTTAGGATTCTTTTTACTCCTTATCTGGTTACCCTCTAATCTCGGAGCAATCTTACCTCGATTTGAGTTTAAAGTTTTACTTCTCATCGTGACTTCAAAATTATTAGGATAACACTGAAGGTAGAACGTGTTATGTGGACCTTTAGTGTTATGTGTCCGGTTGCTCCCGCTGCGTTGCAAACTAAAATCAACTCAGATGTTTGAACCTGTTACCCAACGAAGAACAAGTGATTAGCCTCAATTTTGTGGTTTTAACCCAAGGACTTGAACATAAGGTCCCGGATTGTGCCAACTAGAGTGTGTTGAATCATATGGTTCCTTAACCATTGCATCTCTCGCTAGTAGCACATGATGCTGATCTTTGACCCAAGTTCTATCTTGTTGATTCCTTGTTAATTGTTACACAATGTATTATCGTCCCTAGTCTGTGTACTTGTGTAGACGCTAATGCTATTGTTCGACCATTCGGAGAAGATACTAACTGTGTCATTGTCAAATCTCCAGAATGGCTCGAGGAGGCCGCGGAGGTCGCGGTAACCACACAATGATGAGGATGATCTGCCGCCACCACCCTCGATGGCTCAGGTCTTGATGGCCATTGAGGAGAACCGTGGGCGCAATGAGCGTTGCTTGAGCAGTTGGTGCAGCAGAATGCACGAGGAATGGCTGCAACACTCTCACTGAGTTCCTGCGCTCGCAGCCACCCACCTTTGCTGATGCTAAGGAGCCACTGGAAGCTGATGATTGGCTTCGTGCTTGGAGCGCAAGTTCTCCGCGCTGCATGTCCCAGTGGCTGAGCAAGTCAACTTTGCCACCTACCTCTTGGTTGGTGCAGCTGGCTGTTGGTGGGAAAGCCATGTGGCTTTGTTTCCAGCCAACCATGTCTTCACTGGGCTGATTTCCGCACTGCCTTCCGTGCGGAGTACATTCCCCAGCCGATCATGGATTTGAAGAGGAGGGAGTTCCTGGATTTGCAACAGGGACGTATGGACCTCCGCACTTATGGTCGTGAGTTCAACCATCTCTCTCGTTACGCCCCAAGGGACGTGACCAATGATGCTGACAAGCAAGAGCTGTTCCGCAAGGGTCTTACGCCGCAGCTCCGCTATGAGTTGTTGCCCTTCAGGTTCCAGACCTACCAGGAGCTGTTCAACCAGGCTCTTACTCTTGAGCAAGGAAGAAAGGAACTTGAGGCTTCCAAGAGGCCCGCACACGGGGACCACCAGAGTTCCTCGGGTTCTGAGAGCAAGAAGCGCAGGGTGTTTGTCCCTACAGCGCTGTGCCGCGTGCTCCATTCATGCCGAGGCCGCGGATACAGGCCACCACCTCCGCGCCCCACTACTTCGACACTTGGGGTAGGCGGAGTGGGTACCGTCCTATGCTACCTGCTCCACCTGGACTCACTTGCTACACCTGTGGCCAGGCTGGCCACTACTCCAGGGAGTGCCCCCAGAAGGCACCTCTCGCGAACTCCTGCACGAGCCCCTGCCACTCCAGCTGGCAAGGCTGGACCTATTGTGCGTGGTCGCCTGAACCACGTCTCTGCTGAAGAAGCTGAAGAGGACCCCGGCGTTCTCATGGGTGAGCTACGAATCAACAACAATCTTGCTACAGTTTTGTTTGATTCTGGAGCATCGCATTCATTCATATCCATAGCTTTTGCAAAAGACCACAAAATACCGTTCGAGAAAATGAGCGTCCCTTGGTGATCGCCACTCCTGGCTCCAAATGGCAAACCGATGGGGTTACTCCTGAAGTCAGATTACTATCGGTTACTACTCTTTTCCTTTCGCTTTGGTAGCTCTGAGGTCAAGTGGCATTGATGTCATACTGGGCATGAACTGGCTAGCCAAATACCGGGCTAATCTCGACTGTGCTGCCAAGACCGTCACCGTGACCAATTCTTCCGGCGACAGTGTTAAGTATTGGTCTGCACTGTCAAGACCTCCATGTTCATCATACCCAACTCACCGAGATCCTCCTTTGCTTTATGGAAGGCGAATCCCCTCCTGAAATCCAGGACATACACGTGGTGTGTGACTTCCCGGATGTGTTCCCGGAAGAATTGCCTGGCATGCCTCCTGACCGAAGTGTGGAGTTTGTCATAGATCTACTTCCCGGTACGCTCCGATTTCCAAGAAGCCCTACCGTATGCCGGTGGAAGAGTTGGCTCTGTTGAAAGAGCAAATTGATCAGCTGTTAGGAAGGATTTCATCCAGCCTAGCAGTTCACCTTGGGGTTGTCCGGTACTCTTTGTCAAGAAGAGGGATTCTACCGTGCCTCGTCTAGTCTCTGACTATCGACCGTTGAATGCGGTGACAATCAAGAACAAGTATCCTATTCCTCGCATCAATGATCTGTTGGATCAGTTAGCTGGTGCAACGGTATTCTCCAAGATGGATCTGAGGTCAGGATACCATCAGATCAAGATCAGAAAGGAGGATATCCAAAGACGGCATTTGTTACTCGTTATGGCTCATATGAGTATACCGTCATGTCCTTTGGTCTCACAATGCTCCAGCTACTTTCATGAGGCTCATGAACTCCATCTTCATGGATTATCTTGACAAGTTTGTCGTCATTTACATTGATGACATCCTCGTCTATTCCAAAACCGATGAAGAGCATGCCGAACATCTTCGGTTGGTTCTGACACGACTTCGAGAACACCGCCTCTATGCCAAGTTCTCCAAGTGTGAGTTTTGGTTGGATAATCTGTCTTCCTTGGTCATGTGATATCCGCTAATGGTGTGGCTGTCATTCCGACAAGATTCAGTCCATTTTGGATTGGAAAACTCCAATGTCAGTCAAGGACATCGTAGCTTTCTCGGATTGGCAGGTTACTACCGCCGATTCATCGAAGGTTTCTCCAAGATAGCCAAGGCCCTGACTGACCTTCTCAAGAAGGATAAAAAGTTCGTATGGACGGCCGAAGCTGAAGAGAGCTTCAAAACACTGAAAGCCAAACTCACTCCGCTCCTGTGCTTGTCCTGCCGGACACAGCAAGGATTTCGTCGTCTTCTGTGACGCCTCTCTGCAAGGCTTGGGCTGTGTGCTAATGCAAGATGGCCATGTGGTGGCATATGCTTCTCGCCAACTTAAGCCGCATGAGCACAACTACCCAACTCATGATCTAGAACTTGCCGCGGTGGTCTATGCTTTGAAGCAATGGAGACCATACCTGTTTGGTAACCGTTGCGAGATCTTCTCGGATCACAAGAGTCTGAAGTACCTCTTCACCCAGCCGGATTTAAATCTCAGGCAAAGGCGTTGGTTGGAGTTAATCAAGGACTATGATGTGAGTCTGAACTATCAACCCGGCAAAGCAAACGTCGTGGCTGACGCGCTAAGTCGGAAGTCCTATTGCAACAATCTGATGATTGAAAAGGCCCAACCTGCTCTCATGAAGAGTTCGCCCGTTTGAACCTGGAAATTGTTCCCTCTGGCTACCTTGCAAATCTGGAGATCAAACTACTCTTGTAGACCAGATTAAGGATGCTCAGAAGCTGGATGAGGGTATCCTGAATATCAAGAAGAACATTGCTAGTGGAAGGCCAAATGTTTCTCGAAGATGAATCCGGAGTTGTTTATTTTGGTGACCGCTTGGTAGTGCCAAAGAACAAATTTGAGGGAGCTCATCCTCAAGAAGCTCATGAATCACCTCTCTCTATTCATCCCGGTAGTACCAAAATGTACCAAGACCTTCGACCACAATTCTGGTGGACTCGGATGAAACGAGAAATTGCCAAGTATGTTGCTGAATGCGACACATGTCGACGGGTAAAGGCTGAACATCAAAGGCCTGCCGGCACTCTCGCCCTATTGCAGTCCCGAGTGGAAATGGGATGAAATTGGTATGGACTTCATCACCGGGTTTCCCGATCTCAAAAGGGCAACAATGCAATCTGGGTAATCATTGATCGTCTGTCCAAGGTTGCTCACTTCCTACCAGTCCGTGATGATATACGGGCAAGTCAACTTGCTGACTTATATTGGCTCGTATTGTTCCATTGCATGGGGTCCCTCTGAGGATCATATCGGACCGTGGAAGTATCTTTGTATCCAAGTTTTGGCAGAGTTTCCAAACTGCTATGGGGTCCCGTCTCAACTTCAGTACCGCCTACCATCCTCAAACTGATGGTCAGACCGAAAGAGTGAACCAAGTTTGGAAGACATGCTTCGGGCATGTGTAATCTCTTTTGGCAAGGGTTGGGAAAAGTATCTCCCTTTCGCGGAGTTCTCCTACAACAATAGCTATCAAGCTAGTCTGGGCATGGCTCCATTCGAGGTTCTCTATGGAAGAAAATGCCGCACTCCTAAATTGGTCCGAGACCGGAGAGAGAGCACTCTTTGGTCCGGATGTGATCAATGAAGCTGAGGAGAAGGTTAGAATCATAAGAGAGAATCTGAAGATTGCTCAGTCTAGGCAGAAGAGCTACTATGATAAGCACCATCAGGAAATTCACTATGAAATTGGTGATAAAGCTTATCTCCGCGTCTCTCCCCTTCGTGGCGTTCGCCGCTTCGGTATCAAAGGGAAATTGGCCCTCGCTATGTTGGCCCTTTCACCGTTCTGGCCAAGCGAGGAGATCTTTCTTATCAATTGGAGTTACCGGTCATCTCCCAAATGTACATGATGTGTTTCATGTCTCCCAACTTCGCCGTTGTTCAAAGATCCTATCCATGGAGTCAATCATGAAGAGCTGGATCTCCAGGAAGATCTCACTTATCGCGAGCATCCTATCCGTGTCCTGGATGAAGCCGAAAGAAAGACCCGTAACAAGACTACCAAGTTCCTCAAAGTTCAGTGGTCTCACCATTCCGAGGAAGAAGCAACTTGGGAAAGAGAGTCTAGTCTTCGTGAGGAGTATCCCGACTTCTTTCCGCAACCTTAGAATCTCGGGACGAGATTCCTGTAAGGGGGGTAGAATTGTAACAGCCCAAAGTTGAGAACCTAAAAACCTGTGTAATTTTTCCACTTTTGTGTTCCTTGCATCATGGCATCCATGCATCATGTTGTTGCTAGGGAATTGTTGCTAGGGAATTGTGTGGTTGCTAGGGAATTGTGGTGGTTTGGCACCACTTAAACAAAATGCCAAATTTGCTTCAACAAATTTCAAAGCAGTGAAGGCATTCAACTTGCAAACAAAAATACTTTGACATCGTATATTTGTCAAGGAAGTTTCAAGAGTTCCAAAATGATATTTTGCACTTGCCCAAAATGTTAAAGGAGCAACACTTTTGAATTTAGCAAAATGCCGTATCCAACCTTTCCAAACAAAAGTGGTTCAAAACATTTTATTTGGAGGCGCCAAATTTTGTGGAGCTCCCACATGAGATGAAAAGGCCACACAAATTATTTCATAATTTTTAAAGTGTTTAGTTGCTTTGATTAAATCAAATACAGTGCTGGTTTTAAAAGGTTTTAATTTAAAACAGAAGAGGGACCTATCCGTGAGGGAAATAAAAGTTCTAGGGGGTTCTCTGAAAGTTGCCGTCGTCTTCTCTCTCCTGGCACTGGCGCCATGTTGCCGTGCTCCTCCCGCGATGCACGCCGCATCGGGGCCCCCTCTCCGCCTCTCCCTGCAAGGAGGACAGCGCCACGACCACGCGGCCTGCTCTGCTCTCCCCGATATTTTGCTTTCCTCTCCTCTGCGTTTCCCCACGATGGCCACACCAGAGCTCGAGCTCCGCTGCCGCGTCCCCGTCGACTGAGTAGCTCCCGAGCGAAACCAAGACCGCAGAAAGCTCCACCGCCATGGCTTCTCCTCCTCCGCCAAAGGAATCGACCGGAGAAGCCTGAAATCGCCGCCGCCATCCGAGTTCTTCTCCGTCCCCGACGCAGCTCCGCCGCCCGATTACGTCACCGTCGCTGTATCTCCGGCCTCACCAAGCACGTGTGTGTGTTCCTGGTGAGCTGCTGCTCCTTCCCGTGCCCCCGTTCCTCCCCTCACTCGCTGTGTCGCCGTAGCACCGAGCTAGCCGTACGCCGCCGTGCTCGCCCTCTCGCTTGGATATTCCGAACTGAACAAAACTCGGATAATCCGACGTAGGCCAGTGCGAGCTCTTTCTGGTCCTTAACAAATTTCTCACATCTTTGAGGAAATCGGATAATCCGAGACTGAATCCTTCGGATTTTCCGATTTGTTCCAGTGCGTGTGAACTCTGGTCCTTAGCCAATTTTTGGGGCCGGTGTGTCGATCGGATATTCCGATGTTGTAAATTTCGGATATTCCGAATTTGCCCAGCACCAAAATTTATACTGTTCCATTTAAATTCCTCCTAATTTGGTTAAGTAATTCCAGTGTTGTTTAAAATAACCTATAATCAGGGCAGATTTAAAAGAGGAATTTAAAAATGTAACAACTTTTATCGGGACATCATAAAATGTGTTCGATATATCCAAATGTCCGGAAATTCGGGAACTAACCTTTTAAAATGATATCATGCATATTTGAGCACCACTAAAGAACGACACTTGTTACAAATTCGTAGAATCACTAAGTTAAATATGGGGTGTATCCTTGTCTAGTTAAAGTAATTGTTTTTCACACCCCATTTAATATGTCGGATAGCTGATAATAAGTCGGTGCATTAAAATGTCATGTCATCATGTGTTTGCGCATTGCACCGGTGTTATCCGTGGTTTTGATTGTTCCTCTCCGGTATTGTTTGTGCATCGGTAGATCAAGGAGTGGAAGTGCCACCACAATCTCGTGACGATCTGTACTACCAGCATGTTGAGCAAGGCAAGCGTAACCCCCCCTCTGAGCATGTCTTATCCTATTTTCCGCAAATATTTTCTCCACTATAATATTGCATGCGTTTCTAAATGTCAGTTTGCTTGGATTAGAGTATCCTATAGTTGCATTAAGTTCCGATGCCATTACCTGTTTCCCCTCCTATTATCCATAGGATTGTATTGTTGGCCTGAGTTACTTAACTATGCAATGTTGATGCTTAGCCATGCCTAGTTAAATGCATAGACGTCCGGTGGATATCTCATGTTGGGAACAGGTGTGAAATGTCTGGATGCTGGTGGAGGAATTGTGGAGACAGGTAATAAAATGCTTAAAGGTGGGGATGAGAGGCCACTTCGGTATGGTGGTGTTTGTCTCACTCTCGCCGCCTAGGTGCGAGTTCTTTACCTCTTGAACCAAGAATGAGCGCGCTTCCATTCGGTGGGGTATATGGAGCCCTCGTCGACCGACTAACTTGTGAAGGGCTAGCCGAGGGTCCTCTAGTTCGGGCTTCCATTTGCGCATGCGTTGTGATGGTGGCCAAGACTGAGATGAGGATGGTGGTGTCAGGAAAATAAATGGCCGCGGGACAGGGTGCTGGAGGTACCCCTTGTCCTACCGCCACTGATGATCATGGGTTAGTCCCAAGCAAGGTAAAGGTTGTAACCGTTCCCACTCAGCGGCTTTCCCGCAAGAGAGCTAAGCGTAGGCAATGAGCTGGGCGGTACCGAAGGTAAACACAGTGCACCCCTGCAGGGTTAAATCTTTTCGAAAAGCCGTGTCCACGGTTACGGACAACTTGGAAAGGACGATAAGATCATAGAATAACTTGAACGGAATGATTAAAAACTGGGTACTAAAGGTACCACTCAAGAATGCAAGGTTGACTTCCTCGAGGGTGATTCGGGGAGGTGCCTTTGTAGAACAGGTACAATGATGATGGTGGTTGATGATGAGAAAGGTGATCAAAGAAAAAAGAGTCACTTCTTACCTCTTTTAAAAATACTCTGATTAGTCGATGCCATTGAGTTATGTTTTCATAAATAAAATCAGCTTTATGCAAAACAGCCATAAAACCTTGAAAGCCTCATCGAGCTAAAGCTCTATATATAATCTTGCGAGTTCGTCGAACTCAACGTCATTTGTTTTGTTTCAGAGGAGGACTTCACCGACCTCGAAGGTGGGTTCCTTGTGGACGTCGACGAGTAGTCTGGGGTTCCAGGTGGCAGCTTGGGACATCCTGGAACAGCTGGCGCTGGATGTTTATTTGTAGGCCTCTTAGGCCATAATCTGGATCTTGTTGTTTAGAACAACTTAATTTGCTTCCGCTTGTTGTAATGTTGGGTTTGTGACCTCTGGTTGTCATTTGCTATCTTTCTCTATTATAAGAGTTGAACTATAATGATTTGTGTCGTAAAGTCTGTGATGTGCCAGTTGTTCCACAAGTCTTGATCTTTCTATTATTCATTGATAGTTGTGCCTGGTTGTATTGTATAACCGGTGACGCAGCATCACTGTATAGCAGTCAGGTCGGGGCGCCACATAAACTTGATTGGACCCTAGCATTCTTGATTTGGAGAGAGAGACGCTCCGCTTTTTCATATGAATACTCCTATTCTTCACTTATACTTGTTGAATATTCTTATCTAGCTATTGCTATGCTTTTAGCTCCTGTTTTGCATGCATCTCTTATTCAGAGTTGTTAGTTCTTTTAAAGAAAGTACTCTCTTGCTTCACTTATAATTGTTTGGAGAGTTTATGTTGAAATAAGTTGATTGGTGTTTGGTTGGAATAGAAAATGTTGCATGTGGTAGATGGTATAATAGAAAAGCTTACATATTCTTGTAGACCACTGTATTGGATAATTTGATACTTGTCAATTGTTTTGAGTTATCAAGTAGTTCATGTTTAATCTTTTGTATCATGTAGTTAAAACCTATTAATGAAGAACTACCGTAAAGCTCGTTGAAATTTGGTTTGCATGATTGGTATCTCTAAGGTCTAGATATTTTCTAGTAAAAGGGTTTGGTTAACAAGGAAGACAATGTAGAGTCTTATAATGCTTGCAATATGTTTTCATATAAGTCTTGCTGTGTCGGTTGATATCCTGTGTTTGCTTCAAATAACCTTGCAAGCCTAAACTCTGTACTAAGAGGGAATGCTTCTCGGGCATCCAAAACCTTGAGCCAAAATCCATGCCATCTATGTCCACCATAACTACCTATATGTGGTATTTCCTTGCCACTGCAAGTAAATTTTTTATGTGCCACCTTTAAACTATTAAAAAATTATTACTCATATTTTGTGTCAAGGTTTACCAAGCTCATGACGACGGGGTGGATGTCTTTATGTCAACTGTCAAACAGACTTTACCACCGGACTAGCGGCATATACATCCGCTTATCCATTAATTTCGAAAAAGAGCTGGCAAATGGGGTGCCCAGTCCCAATTAATTACAACTTTAACCGCTTAATTTTCTTCATATTTTTGCCCTGATTTATCAGTCAAGCAATGACAAACAGTGAAATATCTGCATGTGTAAACAAAAGAGAAGAGGGATGATCTGCCTTGTTGGTAGAAATAACGTCCTTCATGGGAGCCGCTCTTAAAAGTCTGGTTGGCAGGGGTCATATTGTACTTTCCATTTTCTGATTCGTTGACAATTAACAAACACCTCCCAAAACTTTTTTTTACTCTTTTTATGATTTCAAAAACTTAAAAAGCTCTAGCACATGATTTAATCCCTGCTTCCCTCTGCGAAGGACCTTTCTTTTACTTTTATGTTGAGTCAGTTTTCCTACTTCTTTCTATCTCAGAAGCAAACACTAGTGTCAACTTTGGTGCAACAATTTTTATATGCTTGTATATTGCACTCATTATATTGTTTTGTGTTGACAAATATCCATGCGATATATATGTTGAAAGTTGAAAGCAATTGCTGAAGCTTAAATCTTCCTTTGTGTTGGTTAAATACCTTTTACTTAGAATCTATTGCTTTATGAGTTAACTCTTATGCAAAACTCTTTGATGCTTGTCTCGAAAGCACTATTCATGAAAAGTTTTTGCTTATATGATTCAGTTGTTTGCTCATTATCTACTTGCTAGCAAACTATAGACCATTGACCTGGATCACTTCATTCATAACATGTGCTTTACAATACTATTTGATCAAGATTATGATGGTAGCATGTCACCTCAAAATTATTTTGTTTTTATCGTTTTACCTACTCGAGGACGAGTACAACTAAGCTTGGGGATGTTTGATATGTCTCAAACGTATCTATAATTTCTGATGTTCCATGTTGATATTATACCAATTGTTACATGTTTTACATTCACTTCATAGCATTTTTATGCATTTTCTGGGACTAACCTATTAACAAGATGCAACAGTGCCAGTTCCTGTTTTCTGCTGTTTTTGTATTTCAGAAAAGCTATTCTGGAAATATTCTCGGAATTGGACAAAACCTGGACATTATCTCCTATTTTTCCAACACGTACACGAAAGTCCAAAGGAGAGACGGAGGCGACCGAGCAGGCGGCCACACCCTAGGGCGGTGCGGCCCCCCTCCAACCGCGCGTGGGTGGTGTGGGGCCCACGTGCGTCTCCAGCCGCCGCCCTTTCGCCTATTTATTCATCTTCACGGGAAAACCCTAGATACCCGAGCCATTATCCACGAAAAGTTCCAGAGACACCGCCGCCGTCAACCCTAGCTCGGGAGGGTTCAGAAGCTCTTCCCGGCACCCTGCCGGAGAGGGGAATCATCACCAGAGGGCTCTACATCACCATGCCTGTCTCCGGAGTGATGCGTGAGTGGTTCGTCCTTTTACTACGGGTCCATGGCAGTAGCTAGATGGTTGTCTCTCCACTTTATGCTATCATGTTTAGATCTTGTGAGCTGCCTATCATGATCAAGATCATCTTATTGTAATGCTACATGTTGTGTTTGCTGGGATCCGATGAATATTGAATACTATGTCAAGTTGATTATCAATCTATCTTATATATTATTTATGATCTTGCATGCTTTCCTTTACTAGTAGATGCTTTGGCCAAGTAGATGCTTGTAACTCCAAGAGTTAGTATTTATGCTAGATAGTGGGTTCATGCTTCCGGTAATCTGGGAGAGTGACAACAACTTTAAGATTGTGGATGTGCTGTTGCCACTAGGGATAAAATAACCGATGCTTAGCTTAAGGGTGCGCCGTTAGGTCTAATGCATTTGTTTACATTACGGACATTACTTAATGCGATTATCCGTTGCTTGCAACTTAATACCAATGGGGAACTCGGTATGACAACCTGGAGGTGGATTATTACTCATAGACGCTGTTGGATAACGGTCTATGTATTTTGTCGTAATACCCACATGAATATCATAGTAGTCATCATGTCATATATATGCATTGTCATGCGCTCAATATTTTGTCAATTGCCCTGCTGTAAATTGTTCACCCTGCATGTTAGTTATCTTTTATGGAGAGACACCACTAGTGAACTGTGGACCCCGATCCATTCTTTTACACTGATAATACAACCAACTGCAATCATTGTTCCTTTTCATTTTCTGCAATTAAACACTATTTTCCACACCATACGTTTAATTCTTTGTTTTTAGCAAGCCGGTGAGATTGACAACCTCACTGTTTCGTTGGGGCAAACTAGTTTGATTGTGTTGTGTGTAGGTTCCACGTCAGCGCACCACTGACAACCTTCAGAAGTGATTTCTTACTCCTACTGGTATGATTAAACCTTGGTTTCATACTGAGGGAAACTGCAGCTACACTGCTTCATACCTTCCTCTTGGGGTCTCCCAACGAGCGTGTGATCCACGTCATCAAGCCTCGTGCCGGCGAGCGCGTTTGCTTTGTGGATTTCTTGCATCGGGGCTTCTCCTTTCCCCTCCATGATTTCGTGCGCGGGTTGCTGTATGCGTACGGGATCCAGATGCATGATCTGACGCCAAACGGCGTCCTCCACATCGCCTACTTCTTCGTTCTTTGCGAGTGCTTCCTGGGAGTGCACCCGCACTGGGGCCTGTGGAAGGCCATCTTTAATGTCAAGAGGAACGTGGGCGGTGGTGGCACCTACCCACTTAGCGGCTTCAGCATCCAAGTGCGTGGTAACACCAATTATTTCTTGCTGAAGCAGTCTGATTCCATCAAAGGTTGGCGGAAGAGGTGGTTCTACGTTTGCGTGGAGTAGGAGGGCCTCCCCGCCTTTGCGACTGACAAGCCTCTGAGGAAGTCGAATGCCTGGGCGCACGCGTTGTCAAACAAAGACAAGGTGGAAGTGGCGCCCCAGCTAGGAAAAGTCGCCGAGCTATTGAAGGCGATGGGCAAGAATGTGGGTGGCATCCACCTCTTTGCCACCATGATGAAGAGACGTGTGTAGCCACTACGCCTTCGGGACCACCCTATGTGGGAGTACCAAGGCGAGGACGATTTGACTCGCCTGACGAACGAACCACGGTCGAAGAAGGAAGTAGAAAGCTCAGTGCGGTCTGTGACCAGTCTCAGAGCTACAGACCCCTACAACGTCGACTGCCCAGTGAAGCCATACGGGGCCGATAACCCACTTCCTGAGGTATGGATTTGAATCTGTTTGCTTTTGACTCTTCTGTTTTGTTGTTGCGCTAGTGCTCTGTACTTATATTCTTGTTGAATTTCTCTGTGCTTGACTCGCAGGATCATCCGGCTCCCACGTGTCTGCCACCTCTGCCCGAAAATGGGTCCACCTTCGAGGTGGAATTACCTGAAGTGGAGCCGTTGATGATGACGACTCCATTCCCTCGGCGACCACCTCACCTGATGAAGTGGTGGAGAAAACGGAGCAAGATGAGGAGGATGAGCAACCGCTCAAGCGCCAGCGCCGGGACAAGGCGAAAGCTGTTGTTGAAGACTCGCCATCTGAAAGGGTGGAGCTTCGCGACGATGGCGACTCGGGTTCGTCATCGCCCAGCCTGACGGAGCCTGTTGTAGTTGGGCCGCTCAACATGGCGCCTCCTGTTGGCGGCGTGATGTCTACGCACGCTTCTATTCTTGTAGACAGTGTTGGGCCTCCAAGTGCAGAGGTTTGTATAACAACAACAAGTTTCCCTTAAGTGAATCACCCAAGGTTTATCGAACTCAAGGAGGTAGAGGTCAAAGATATCCCTCTCAAGCAACTCTGCAATTAAGATACAAGAAGTCTCTTGTGTCCCCAACACACCTAATACACTTGTCAGATGGATAGGTGCACTAGTTCGGCGAAGAGATAGTGAAATGCAAGTAATATGGATGATTATAAGTGGTAATTGCAATTTGAAATAAAGATGGCAGCAAGCAAACATGAGACAAAATGAGAGCAAACGGTGTTTCAATGATTGCAAATAAGGCCTAGGGATCATAGTTTCACTAGTGGACACTCTCAACAATAATAATATAATTAAATACATAGATATTTCCTCTTCACTATGCTACTCTGAGCTATTCCCTTGTTGGATAACGAACACCAATCCACTGCGTAGGGCTATAAAAGCACACCTTAAAGTTGCATTCCACATCTAGGGAACCCCAATGTCACTAAGAGCGCCCCAAAATAGTACTAGACAAACACCACAATTTCATAGAGACATCCAACACAAATAATAACTCATGATAAGTATTCATGTAATCTTTAGCCTAAGAGTCACACACGGTATGCACACTGTAAATTTCGCACCATGCGACAAAGGTGACTCTGGAGTTTATATTAATAAAACCACTCAAGTAGCATAATTCATAAGATAACAAAGAGTAACATCCATGGATCCAACTAGATTACAAACCTCATGATCACATAAAGATCACACCATGGGAGAGAGAGATGAACCACATAGCTACCGGTAGAGCCTTCAGCCTCGGTGAAAACTACTCACACATGGTCATGGTGAGCACACTTGATGGAGAGGTTGATGAATAGGTGCAGCCCGGAGTGGAGGCGGCGGGGGCCCTTGGCCCCCTTCTTCTTCCTTGGTGATGGTGCAGCAATGGAGGAGCTCCTCCCCCTCCTTGGCGGCTGCCAAGAGGAGGAAAATTCGTGGCTTTTTGGTGGCTCTCATGACCTAGGGTTTCCTTCTTTATATGGACTCTCGGATTTCCGTCACCCCCTTTTAGGGTTCCACCAAAACGGGCCTACAGGCCGCGTCCGAACTCCGATTGGGCTGATCTCGGGCTTAAAATCTTCGTATGGAAAATTGTGACAACTTTCTCTTAATTTGATTTCCATTGGACGCCATCTTCGAGGGTCAAACTGACAATCTCCGTAAAAAGTTCTCAGACAGATTTCAGGAAAGTCCCAATTTGACTCCAACAAGGTTTCCTTTGCCCAATTTTGATAATTCCTACACATTAAAGTGTAAAACAAGAACATTGTGCACTTTGCCAACTATTAGTAGGTTAGTCCAATAAATATCATAATATGATATAAAGTGCATATAAAACATGTGGCAATTGATATAAAACAAGCATGGAACATCAAAATTATAGATACGTTTGAGACGTATCAAGCATCCCCAAGCTTAGTTCTACTCGTCCTCGAGTAGGTAAAATATAAAACAAAATAATTTTTGAGTGACATGCTACCATCATAAACTTGATCAAATATTGTAAGGCACATGTTATGAATGAAGTGATGAAGTTATTGCTACATAGAGTCAAATGATTCATTCTTCAAAGGAGTAGCAATGTACAAGATAGATTATAAAGTGATATCAAAATATTACTGCAAGGATGTTCAATGATAATTCACAAAGTGTAACATAGAAGAAAGTACTATGGACCAAATGTATGCATAATGAAAAGTAAAAACATCCTATAATGGTCATAGAGTACTCTTATGAAATCTGAATATAAAAGGTGGACACTTTGGAAAGATATATAATGAGTAGAGGTAAAGCATGAATAAGTTTCATCTAACTTCTGAACTCTTCTACTTAAGTTAATGATTGCAATGTGGTAATCCTTGGTGTCAAGCTCTCATTCCCCTATCATAGCATCTTGAATGATTAAGTTTAAAGTGAAAGCAAATACGAGTAGTGTGCTTGACAAAGTACAGGTTGAAAGTCTCATGCCCCTTGAATACAAGTACCTACTCCATGTGTTACTCATCTTGGGAAACAAAGCAAGTTCAAGTTAAATATCATTGTAAGTAATAATAGTATCATTAAGAGCGTCAACTGGGGTACCTCTTGTCCCAGGATATGGAACAAGCCCATATCAAAATGACAAGACAAACAAACACAATGAACAATCTCAACACCCTTTTTATTTACCATTAGATAGCTTTTTATTGTAAGGTGTATCACAGAAGGTTCACCATAGCATGTAAGTAAATTTCCACCATGAATGATGCATGGCTTAGATTAGCGGCCCAGGCGTCTCTCTAACCATTTATACAAACTCATTTAAACTACTTCATTTCCACATTTATTTCACCCATGGTAAGCATCCATAAACAAAAGTACATGATATCAACTAAATGAAATGAAGTGCATGTTGAAAGCTTGCCATGTGACAGCACATATGAGCTAACTCTCAACCAAAGACATTTGTCAAGCCCACAACATCATAATTTTAATCACAATGGGTCATATTTTATTATGCAATGAAAGTAAAGTGTGCATCAAGTTCGAGAGAGCTCTATAACCAACTTTTCCCATAACAATCAACAACATAAGCATTTTCATTCAGAGGTATAGATAACACAAATATCATGATAAACATACTCGGAATAGCATAAAGCTAATAGGTAGATATGGTGGACTCACTGGAAAAACTTTGGTTGAAGGTGTTGGAAACAAGTTTTTGCTTGTTGGAATTTTTGGGCTAGCAAGAGGGAGAAAGTTGACCATCTAAATGCATGCATGAGTGTCCATAGAACTAACTAATCCATGTTAAACAAAGTAAAATAACATTCAGCATCAAAACATGAATAAAAGATAGCTCTTGATAAAATACTTGCAAATTATTACTCATTAACAAGCTCATGAATCATGCAACTATATGTATCTTTTAAAATCAACTCCAACATCCCTTTTCCCAATCTAATAATAGCATCCAACATAATTCAACCCAAATTTCCAGTAGCTCTCTCATATATAAATGATAGTGTGGTGGTCTCACAAAATAAAAATCAAACCAAAACAAACAAAAAGACGCTCCAAGTTTATGCGATAAAGTGTTTCGATCGAAAAACAGAAGTTAGACGTGTGCAAACCGAGAGTGTGTAGGTCCAGTGGGGTTGTCTTCACATCCCCAAGCTTATGGTCTTCACCATCCTTGGATAGCTCTTGGTGCATCTCCTCTAATCCCTGTGAAAAAACTTCAAAACACCGTTTCTCCCATTTCTTTTCTGTGGGGTGCATTAGTAGTGATAAACAAATAGATTTCTTGCTGCATATAATCCTTAACAAAAATTCATATGAATGTCCAGAAAGTGTATAATGTTGTATGCCTACTCATAAACTCAATTGGATCAAAAAGATTCAAGTTAAAAGTTCTAAGCATGCATCAAACAAAATGGGACAGAATCTGTCCAGAAAAACAGCAGCAGCAAAACGTATTTTTCTACCCTACTTAACTTTGTCGAAAATTCCGAAAAATTCATGCATACAGAGGATGAAAAGTTGCAACTACAGTTCAAATATGAGCTCATTCGGAGTTACAGAATAGAATTAAAAATCATACCGTGCACAGATTCGTGCAGGAATAAAATCTCCGAACGCTATAAGCAACTTTTTCAAACCAAAATGAGTAAAACTTGGCACTTTATTAAAAATTCAGAAACTAAACTAAAAACTAAGTCTCTTGTTACAGCAAGAGGACACAAATAAAAACAACCGGGTTGCCTCCCGTAAAGCGCTTTCTTTATAGCCATGTAGCTAGGCTTACTTACTTGTTATCAAGATGGTTGGAGTGAGGTGGCTTGGCATCCCCAAGCTTGAATTCTTGTACTTATTTGATATATGTTGGGTGAGTCTAGGGGTAACATCCCCAAGCTTGAGTGGTTGTCCCTCTTGATCTTTGTTCATCACCCTCAACTCTTCCACTTGAAAAATTCTCTTTACACAAAACTCAACATAAAACTTGATTAGAGGGGTTAGTGTCTCCATAAATTAAATCCTCATAGGTACAGCAAAGACATATCATGAGTTGATTCTAAACATTAGCTACTGTTACTATGGTTGTGCATTGCCCTTTGATCAATAGAACTACACAAAACACAAGTAATGAGAGTAATGCAAAATAAAGACAGAATCTGTCAAAAACTGGACAGCCCGTAAAGAGTGAATTTTCAGAGGCACTTACGTTGCTCAAATCAGAAAATTTTGAACTAATGAAATGTGTATTAATAACTGAAGATTGCTGTCGTAAAATTTCAGGTCAAAATTCCTTTTCTGTGATTTTTAACATTTTTCGCAGTGAAGCTTAGGAATCTGTTTTCTGGACAGCCATGATAGTTTTAATGATGCTCACATAGGAACAAGAATTGAAATGCAAAAGAGAGCATCAAGAGAAAAATGTGAAACACATTTAAGTCTAACCCACTTCCTATGCATTGGGATCTTGTAAGAAAATAAATCAATAAAGCACAAAGTGACTAGCATAGGAAGGCAAAGCAAGTGCAACTTCAAAATTTCAACAAAAAGAGAGGAGACTTAATATTATTGTGGTATATGAAGTCATGTCTCCCTCTCTCATAAAAACTTTCAGTAGCATCATTGATAAAATCCACAATATAACCATCACATGAAACATTCTTACCATGATCCATATGCATAAAAGTATCAATACTCTCCACATAAGTAAAAACAGTTTCATTAGTAATAGTGGGAGTAAAACTATCACATCCATCATTGTAATCATCATAAATTGGAGGCAAAGTATCATCAAAGAAATTTTTCTCCTCAAAACTTGGGGGACTAAAAATACCATATTCATCAAAACCAGCTTCCCCAAGCTTAGACTTTTCCATAGCATTAGCAATAATGGTGTTCAAAGAATTCATGCTAATAACATTGGTATCACTATTATGCAAACACACTTCCATAGATTTTTTAATTTTCTCTTCAAAAGTCATGTCCTAATTCAATATAAAGTTCATAAAGATCTCTAATTTTTTGTTGTTTTCCATTAAGCCTAACTAGTGAAATAAAAACAAGAAACAAAAAGATATAACTGCAGAATCTAAAGGAAATACCTTCAAGCACTCACACGTCAGCAACAGTGCTAGAAAATAGCTAAGTAGCTGGAGGATGTGAGTACCTTTTACCTTACCTCCCCGGCAACGGCGCCAGAAAATAGCTTGATGTCTACGCACGCTTCTATTCTTGTAGACAGTGTTGGGCCTCCAAGTGCAGAGGTTTGTAGAACAGCAGCAAGTTTCCCTTAAGTGAATCACCCAAGGTTTATCGAACTCAGGGAGGTAGAGGTCAAAGATATCCCTCTCAAGCAACTCTGCAATTAAGATACAAGAAGTCTCTTGTGTCCCAACACACCTAATACACTTGTCAGATGTATAGGTGCACTAGTTCGGCGAAGAGATAGTGAAATGCAAGTAATATGGATGATTATAAGTGGTAATTGCAATCTGAAATAAAGATGGTAGCAAGCAAACATGAGACAAAATGAGAGCAAATGGTGTTTCAATGCTTGCAAATAAGGCCTAGGGATCATACTTTCACTAGTGGACACTCTCAACAATAATAATATAATTAAATACATAGATATTTCCTCTTCACTATGCTACTCTGAGCTATTCCCTTGTTGGATAACGAACACAAATCCACTGCGTAGGGCTATAAAAGCACACCTTAAAGTTGCATTCCACATCTAGGGAACCCCAATGTCACTAAGAGCGCCCCAAAATAGTACTAGACAAACACCACAATTTCATAGAGACATCCAACACAAATAATAACTCATAATAAGTATTCATGTAATCTTTAGCCTAAGAGTCACACACGGTACGCACACTGTCAACTTCGCACCATGCGACAAAGGTGACTCCGGAGTTTACATTAATAAAACCACTCAATTAGCATAATTCATAAGATAACAAAGAGTAACATCCATGGATCCAACTAGATTACAAAGCTCATGATAACATAAAGATCACACCATGGGAGAGAGAGATGAACCACATAGCTACCGGTAGAGCCTTCAGCCTCGGTGAAAACTACTCACACATGGTCATGGTGAGCACACTTGATGGAGAGGTTGATGAATAGGTGCAGCCCAGAGTAGAGGCGGCGGCGGCCCTTGGCCCCCCTTCTTCTTCCTTGGTGATGGTGCAGCAATGGAGGAGCTCCTCCCCCTCCTTGGAGGCTACCAAGAGGAGGAAAATTCGTGGCTTTTTGGTGGCTCTCACGACCTAGGGTTTCCTTCTATATATGGACTCTCGGATTTCCGTCACCCCCTTTTAGGGTTCCACGAAAACGGGCCTACAGGCCGCGTCCGAACTCCGATTGGGCTGATCTCGGGCTTAAAATCTTCGTATAGAAAATTGTGACAATTTTCTCCTTAATTTGATTTCCATTGGACACCATCTTCGAGGGTCAAACTGACAATCTCCGTAAAAGGTTCTCAGACAGATTTCAGGAAAGTCCCAATTTGACTCCAACAAGGTTTCCTTTGCCCAATTTTGATAATTCCTACACATTAAAGTGTAAAACAAGAACATTGTGCACTTTGCCAACTATTAGTAGGTTAGTCCAATAAATATCATAATATGATATAAAGTGCATATAAAACATGTGGCAATTGATATAAAACATGCATGGAACATCAGAAATTATAGATACGTATCACGGCGCGACCGAGTTCGGTGTGTTGTTCGATGTCGTCGACCTTGGTAGTGAAGAGGAAGAAATGAGGTGAGCACCTTTCTTCAATCTGAGTATGCCTCATTCTCCTGTCCGGGAACAGGCGTCGACTCCAAGTGGCATGGAAGCATAGTTGAATCCTCCATAGGCTTCTATCTTGGCAACTGCGACGGCCGCTACAGAGGTGGTAAAGGCTTTGACCCCTGCCGCTTCAGAAGTACCTTCTCCGTCTTTTTCGAGCACTGCTTCGCTCTATGATCATGTAAGTGTTCTGTTAATCTGATGTATCGGGTGCACGACAGTTCTCCCGATGGGAGTAGCCCCCGAGGCTATGTGCAACTAGAATAGTTGGGCATAGGCTCAAAGTCACGGATTTTATCTTGGTGTGCAGCCCTACGTCCGAATGGAAGAGGAGAGGGATCAACTTCGCGCTGCTCTGGAGCAATCGAAGCATAAGCACCTTCCTTTGTTTGATGTTAGCTTGCTGTTTCTCTTGTATCACAACCACTCGACGCTTTCTGTCTTCATGCATGCGATCAGGAGGCTTCTGCGAAGTGGGTGCGCGAGCTCGAGAAGGATCTAAAGGCTCAACATGATGATGCCGAGCGGAAGCTGAAGGAGGCCAAGGACCGCGAGGATGCCACCCTCCAAGGCGAAAGAGTGCAGGTAGAGCGTCTGCTCGCACTCGCCCATGTTGTTGGAGGTAATGCTTTCTTCTGGATCATCATGCTTGAAGTTTGTTCTCCCAATTCAGTCGAATTGGTACTCAAGGTTTCCGGGATGCGCATGTGCTTTTGGCGCGTCCCCGCCTACGGAGTCGACGGACGAAGATGTTCCGCTGGAGCGTGCTGTCAGTGTCTTCGACGCCATGTGTGCACATGCCAAGGAAGCCTTCATCAAGTCGACGGGTGCGCTTGCTGCGGTACACATGAGTGTCTTTCCGCTGTGCACGCCACCCGCCAGAGTTGATGGTCTGGCAACGGTACTTGGCCCAGAGTCGTCCACCATGGCGAACTTCACTCGCACCCAAACGGTACGCGGCTCCGAGCTTACATTCAAGCTGTTGCTGGGTCACGGTGTTGTGGGTGACTTCAAGAAGGTTGTTGCAGACTTTTCGCGAAAGCCTGATGGAAGGACAAAATCATTGGGCCCGGTGAAGGAGGAGGCAGTGCGATTGGCGGAGGACATGGTGTCCATGGTGGAGCGCCGGAGTGCCGAAGTTGCTGCCCGCGCAGTTAGGGCTAGATCAGAGTCGGTGTAATAGGATGTAGCGCTGACTCCTTTTCCTATTTTGCTTGTAATGAACCCTAAGGCATTTGTATATTTGCTTTCCACTTTGCAGTCGACTTCTGTGTTGTCTATTATTTTTGGAGATCTCATGTTGATCGACCTTTGCTATTGAGCAGGCTGAATCTTCCGGTACATCCAAAGCTTCTCCTTCCGCGAGTGCACGGCCCCGAACTGTTGTCCGGAGCAGAAATGATGAGGTCGTCATATCGTGGATGAAGACCAAGATTGCGAATCTGGAGCGGGAGATGAAGGATGTGCAGGGTGAACTGTACGCAGAGAGGGCAAGGCCCGCCCCTCGTCTGAACGGGAAGATTAATTGATGTGTGAATTGGACTTGATTAACCGGCAACTGGAATGTAAGAACATTCGACAAAACCTTCGACTACCGATTGTTGCTGCTAAATTTGCTTCCTTGTTGTTGTTCTACAGGTGTGAACCCCGATTGAAGAGCCGAGGACGTTCGCATAGAGGATTGATTGAACGGGGCCATTACAGGCACGTCTTCGGGCTCCCAATATTTCTGGTCTGACAGGCCTCAGGCTCGAGTGCTTGTTGTTTTTCTTGATCATGCCTGGCGCGCTGGCTTGCTACTGGAGTCTTGTCGGAGTACCCTGGCTCGGGTGCACCGAGCAATGTTCCCGCATAACGTGCAACCGCAAGGTATACCTGCCCTGCAGCCGAGGTTCCGTGATGGCAAGGCAATCAGCAAGATGTTGCGTGTTGAGTTCGTAGGTGGGGCGAATATTGCCTTTGCCTATGTGAGGCTCCACCGTCCGAACTTCAATTTTGAAGATATCACCGAAGGCTTGCCTAAACAAAGTCGGTATACTAGCACCCTTGGCTGGGCGCGTAAGGTTATTGGCCAGATTCAGAAGCAAACTGAACACCTTGTAGGTCCGCTGGATGCGCCTAAGAATGAGCCTGTAGATTAAGAGGCAAAAATTTGTATGCTCGCTGCGCTGAGTTGTATGCTTGGACGCAGCCCCCGAGCATTCGGGTCCGGTCTTTGTGCCTTTAACAAGATGACCTGTGCGGCGCAGCCCCCGGGCATTCGGGTGTGGCCGAGATTGTTTGTTTGTGTGAGTTAACCTATGCGGTGCATCCCCCGAGTGTTTGAGTGCGGCCTAGGTCTTGTTTGCTTTTTTAAAGGTAACCTGTGCGGCGCAGCTCCCGAGTGTTCGAGTGCGGCCAAGGCTTTATTTGTATTTTGAACCTGTGCAGCGCAACCCCCGAGCGTTCGAGTGTGGCCAAGACTGTATTTGTTTCTTTTTGAACCTGTGTGGCGCAGCCCCCGAGTGTTCGGGTGCGGCCAAGGCTTTGTTTGTTTTTTGACTGTAAAAAGTAAAAGGAGAATGCTTTTGTATCTGGACCATTGTATATTAAGCTAGCAAGCCGACTCATTAAAAACCTTCTAGTCCCTTAGGTACCCTGATAAGGAAAAGAGTGCGTCTGAAACCTGCTGCTTATAGTCGTGTAGACACAATTACATGGATGTGTATGCTATGCGTGGAAACGGCGCAGGTGCGCGACGTTCCACGGATTGTGGGAGATCTCCCCTATCTTCGCGTGCTTCAGGCGATAGGCGCCGCCGTCGATGGCTTCCGTGATGATGAAGGGTCCCTCCCATGGGGAGGCGAGCTTGTGCACCTTCTTTTGGTTGAGCCGCAACACCAAGTCACCAGGGACGAAGGATTTCGTGCGCAGTCGACAGCCATGGTAGTTGCGGAGACTCTGCTAATAAACGGCCGTGCGGGAGAGTGCAATGTCCTGTGCCTCGTCTACAGTGTCGACGCCATCTTCGAGTGCTTCTTCTGCGTCTGACTCGTCGTATGCGACCACGCGAGGTGCGTCGAATCACAGATCGTATGGCAGGACTGCTTCGGCACCATAGACCATGAAGAATGGAGTGTACTGCATTAATCTATTGGGCGTGGTTCTTAGATTCCAGAGCACAGAGGGTAGCTCCTCCACCCAGGCACCCGCGGCGTGCTTGAGTGGCACCAGTAGACGTTTCTTGAGGCCGCTGCAGACTAGGCCGTTTGCCTTCTCAACCTGTCCATTGGATTGAGGGTGTGCGACTGAGGCGTAGTTGAGTTTGATGCCCTGCTCCATGCAGAAGTCCTTGAACTCGTCGGCTGTGAAGTTTGTTCCGTTGTCCGTGATAATGTTGTGGGGAAGGCAGGGAGTGAGGGGAACGGCGGTGGGGAAGGCGGGGAGTGAGGGGGGGTGAGGGGAACGATGGCGGGAGGTGGGGAGTGAGGGGGATGGCGGCGGGGAGGCGGGCGAGGGTTTGGTGGGGAGGTGGGCGAGATTTTGATTTGTGGCGTGGCGGCAGGAGGGGAAATTTTCACCCTCCCGTTATCGATTTGGAACACGAAATTTTTCACTTTTGCCGCCAGTTATTCACAGTCTGCACCATCCGGATATGTTTGTTCACTCCAAGATTTACCAAAATCAAAATTTCTTACAAAACAATCAAACAAAAGTGAAGATATATGATTTATGCGTCCTAATTAATGTTACACTGAGTTGTAGACGGAGAATTAGGTTCATATACCGAAGATAATTTATCAGGTAGTAGAAAACTTGTAGCTTACACGGGAAAGGGCTGGTGTGTAACGATGATGTGTTCTTCTTTACTGTTGTGTATTTTCCCTTTTCCACATTCACATGCATATACATGTATGTACACACATTTTATCATATATGTGCATTCTTCTTAGTATGAATCTAGACCTGCATGTGAGACTGTGAGTAAACCTTATATCTACATTATGGAACGGAGGGCGCGAGTACTTTCAAACCTATGAAAGAACTTTCCACAAATTATGAGCAATTTTAATGGTTTCAGATAGTGTGCTCATAGAGTTACCATTATACGGATTATTCATCCATGTACATCAATGTAGAAGAAACTAGAGGATACCCGCGCGTTGCAGCGGGTATCACTTTAAAAACTATATCGTGTAAATAAAATGGTACAAAAGGTAGGACGTATTAAATGAATATATGAAAATCAATTGATCATAGTCGACATACTAAATTTTCATAGACATGAATTGTGTGTTTATTATATATTGTTAATGTGAACTATTAGATGGTTGGAGGAATGTATGATGTGTATATCAATAAGTATTAGTGGAAATGACATGGACAATTGATTGGCTAATAGCATGGATGATGTGGATAGCTTGCATGTTGAGATAGAAAAATAATACATGCACTTAGTGGGGTTTTGCTTTATAAGAGGTATAGATAGTTCACTACTAGGAAACTAGCTATAGATAGAATCACTTTTTGCGGCGCACTAAACAGCCATGCGCCACAGAAATATTTTCTGTGACGCATTGTTTTGCATGCGCCATAGAAAATTAGAAATTTTGTGGCGCATGGGGCCTCATGCGCCACAGAAATGACTCTTTCTGTGACGCATGGGTCTAGATGCGCCACAGAAAGCCACATTTCTGTAGTGCATCTAGACCCATGTTGTGCCCTTTCTGTGGCGCATGGGTCTAGATGTGCCACAGAAATGTGGCTTTCTGTGGCGCATCTAGACCCATGCGCCACAAAAAGAGTCATTTTTGTCGCGCATGTGGCCCCATGCGCCACAGAATTGTTGAAAGAAAAATTAAAATGGCCATAAATTTTGCATACGACGTCAAAAATTGCGTTTAATATATCAAAAAAATAGAGAAAAATTGGAGCTCGATTTCACCCGGTTTTACCCGGTGAACTTTTCTCAGATCCTCGAAAGTCCAAAAGGAAAAAAGTTATTTCAAAAAGAAGATTTTTTTCTACAAAATCAATAAAATTTTAAAAAATAGAAAAGCACCCCTTCTTCCTCTCTTTTCCCCTTCTCTCCTTCTCTCCTCCACTTCTCCTCTCCCCTTCTCCTCTTCTCCACTTCTCCTCTCCCCTTCTCCTCCACTTCTCCTCTCCCCTTCTCCTCCCTCCTCCTTCTCCTCTCCTCTCCTCCACTTCTTCTCTCCTCCTCCTCCTCCTCCTCCTCCTCCTCCACCTCCACCTCCGGCGACCTCCTCCGGCGACATCCTTCTCCACCTCCACCATATCCGGCGACCCCCATCCTCCACCCACCTCCATCGACCCCCTCCTCCACCCACGGCAACACGGCCTCCGACGAGCTCCGACGAAATTCCGGCAAAATTCCGGCGGCTAGATCTAGATCTGACCACCCTTTTTTTTTGAAATTCAAAAAAAAAATCTGTGGCGCATGGTGGTGGGTGCGCCACAGAAATATTTCTGTGGCGCATGGTGGAGGGTACGCCACAGAATCGTGGGCTTTCTGTGGTGCACGCCCGGATGCGCCACAGAAAAAAAATTAGTGGCGGCATTTCTGTGGCACACCCACCATGCGCCACAGAATTTTTTTGGGTGCCCCACAGATAGCCTATTTCCTAGTAGTGGTTGTTCGGTATATTAAATTAGTAAACACCTGGATCATAGCCGGACCCTCCGGATATTAAATTAGCAAACATATGGATTTCGCGCAATATTTGCGCCATATACCGACGAATAGACTATATGGATGCATAAATATAGCTCAGAATTTATCACGTATATTGCAAATATACCAAAATATATCAAACTTAATATTTCGATACATTTAAACGTCCATACCCTCCGGACTATTAGAAATGGATGACCAGATCGCATGGATGTCTCCCCGCGCAAGCTTGACCATATTTTTTCCAGTGTGAACGGTGCAGTGTCTGAACCTCCGGATAAATGCCTCCGGGTCCCACCGGAACCGTGGCCGGACTTGTGAGCTTTATTAACCGCAGCGTCGGACGGTAGAAATCCATCCCCTCCGAGATTCCCCTTCACGTTGAGCAAACCCTAGCCGCCTCCATCCATCTGCCTCTCGTCGGCCAATCCAAGATCCGCCGTCACGCGCATCATGCCTCGCCGCCTGGCCACGACCCACTCGAAGCTCACGCGTGAGCGCTACGCCGCCATTGCGGCTGAGATGCGTGCGGCGGTCAACATCCCAGATGCGGTGGAGACATTGGCGGCAGCCATGGCGGAGGCTGTGGGGGAGATGCGCCCGCCCACCGGCTATATTACACTGGTCTTCACCATAGCGAAGGCCGTGGCGGACGCAGTGGAGGAATTCTTGGCGGTCCGCGCTGACCGCAAAGGCATGCCGATGCGCTTGGCCGCGGCGGCGGCAGATGGTGGCACGCGCATGGTGGAGAGCCAGGCTTCGGCGGCGGGCAACGGCGGCCAGGTCGTGCTGGAGAGCCAGGCTCGGCGGAGGGCAATGGCGGCAAGGGCGAGGCCTGGGCCGTGGCGGGGGGCGATGGCGTCAACGCGCAGGCGGCCATGGTGCTCGCCCGTCTGGAGGCCGTCAAGGCAGAGAACCGCGCGGTCTGGCAGCAAATCCAGGCCGAGCGCGTGGACGCCGCACTCATCGGGCAGATGAGGGCCGACCCCGCCCTTGTGGAGCAGAACTGCGACATCCTGGCTGCCGCGGCCGCAGCGAGGACGGTCAAGACGGTGACTCCAACGAGGACATGTCGGACGCCGATGCGGGAGAGGACGGAGACGACGATGACGACGACGATGAGGGCATGCCGACGGCCTTCTATGAGGACTACATGCCCGCCTCCGATGAGGACATGCCCGACCATTGTATGAATCCTCAATCGAGGATGACGACTAGATCTTCCTGCCCACCCTTTCGTTTAGACCGATCGATCATTGAGCGGTCAATCTATTAGTAGGAAATTAAGCTCGATCTCTAGCTAGTAGTATATTAGAGCTCGAGATCTGGCTAGTACATTTTGCTAGGATAGCTAGCTTTGATCGATCCGCGGCCGGGGCCGGGATCGATCGATCGATCAGCCATTGATCGATAACATATTCGCGCGCGACTTGTGCAGGGGCGCCGCGGTACATATTTTGCTAGGATAGACGATCGATTAATTAGCACTAGCTAAGATCGATCCAATCGTGCGAGGATTTGGCCGGCAGCCGGTGCGGTGAAAATTATATACCAACTTCACTGTATTTTGCTACTAATTATAATAGTAAGTTATGAACTCTCATTGAATATCGATCTGTTTAATTCCAATTTCTTTGTACATGATTTTGTTCACGTTTTGACGCACACTCTGTCTATGTCCACGATTTTGTTCAAGTTTTGGCGCGCGCTCTGTCTTCAGTCAATATTTTCTTTCATTCTGCGCGCGAGAGCTATTTCTCGGACGGCGAAATTTCCCAGCCATCTCTACTTTTTTCTACAGCCGGTGAAGATTTCTAGCCGTCTCTAATAGTTTTGTATGAAATTTTGTTTTGGTTCGACTGGCTCTAGGTCCGATCTCCTATTTGATGTTTTGTACTAGTGCTAGGACACCTGCCTAGATGAGTGGATGGTGAGACGCTGCTTCATCCGATGGGTCTGTCGCCGGCATTGTCATTGTTCGCCATGGTCTACGTGAGTGATGTGGATGGAGAGGAGGAGGAGGTGCCAGAGGATAATTGCTGCAACGTTGGGAGGGGGTAGATAAAGCGGCCAAGGTGGTAGGTGGGGGCGCTGGGCATTGATGTCGGCCACGCGTCGGGTAGCCGTGTCGTCGCTGCATGGCAAAGTGGTCGCACCCTCCTTGAGAACCACGATTAAACGACACTAAACGCTTGATCAGCTATCTGTGTCGATGACATTGTTGATGATGCGGCTACAACCGCCTGTTGGCAACCCCAAGAGGAAGGTATGAAACAGCACAGTAGCAGTTTTCCCTTAATTACAAAACCAAGGTTATCGAACCAGTAGGAGTTGGAAGAGCTGCAACACGGTGTAAAAACTACTCTGGCGCTTGTAGCTCTGATGTGGACCTGCGCACAACACAATCAAACTACTTTGCCCCAAGGAAATAGGAAGGTTGTCAATCTCTCTAGCTTGCTGAATACAAAGGATTAAACGTATGGTGTGGAGAATAATGTAAATGCAAAAATAGACAGCGAGCAAATGAGTGTAGCAAATAGTGGAAACTGTGTTTTTATCAGTGTAAAATAAAGGACCGGAGTCCACAGTTCACTAGTGGTGTCTCTCCATAAAACAGATAAACTAACATGTTGGGTAAACAAATTCTGGGCAATTGACAAATTGCAAGGGCATGACAATGCATATTGTGACAAGAACAAGTTCACTGTAATATTTATTGGGCATTACAACAAAATACATAGACCACTTGTTAGCTGCATCTATAACTAATAATCCATCCTCAGGATAGCATCCGTGTCTCCTGAAAGTATTAAGTTGCAAGCAACACATAATTGCAATAAGAAAAGTGTGTAATGTAAACAATGCAAATGCCACGTAGACATAGCACCGTTGTTTTCTTCCTAGAGGCAACAGCACATCCAGAGACTTAGTCATTTCTGTTATCTCGAGCCTAGGCTACCGGAGACATGAACCCACTATCTAGTATAAATACCCACTCTTGGAGACACTAACATCTACTTGGCCAAATCATCTTCTAGCATCGTAGAGCATGCAAGAACATAAATAAAACATATAGATAGATAGATGAACAACTTGACCATAACTTCACAATTCATCGGATTCTAGCAAACATAACATGTAGCATTACATAAAGATGATCTTGATCATGTTAGGCAGCTCACAAGATCTAAATTCTAAACATGATAGCACAAAGTGGAGAGACTACCATCTAGCTACTGCTATGGACCCAAAGTCTAATGGAGAACTACTCACGCATCACTCTGGAGGCAGGCATGGCGGTGTAGAGCCCTCCGGTGATGATCTCCCCTCCGACAGAGTGCCGAGAAGAGTTTTAGAACCCTCCCGATCTAGGGTTGACGACGACGGCGGCGACGGAACTTTTCGTGCATTTTTTATTGGGTATTTACGGTTTTTGAGAGACGGAGAATGTATAGACGAAGAGGCTGCACGAGGGGCCACCGAAGGGCGCCAGATAACCCCCGACGCAGGCCCACCTTATGATGCGCCGGGGTGGCGTCTTAGCCCCCTGGGTCGCCACCTCAGCTGCCATTTGGACTTCGTCTTCGTGTCGATGTAAAACTGGGCTCCGTCAATTTTCGTCCGATTCAGAATATTTCCCGACTAGCTTTTCTGGAAAAAAAAGACAGCAGAAAACAGGAACTGGCACTGTGGCACCTTGTTAATAGGTTAGTCCCAGAAAGTGCATAAAATGATATATATAATGCAAATAAAACATGTAGCATTTGTTACTCCCTCCGTTTCTTGATGTAAGGTGTATAGTTTTTTAGAGAAAAATCCATAATATAAGGTGCATTTGCAATTTATGCACAATTTGACCCATCAAAAAAATGAGACCTAGTCTTGAAAGTGGAATTTAACGGATTATATTCATTTTGTGCCTATTAAGAACTCATCTCTCGTGACTTTTTGCAGAGAAAAATGCTACCACTTTATGCAAAATGCACATGTTTTAATATTTATGCAGAAAACTATACACCCTACATTCAGGAACGGAGTAAGTATAAAACAAGCATGGAACATCAAAAATTATAGATACGTATCATTGACCCACCTGTCGGTATCTGGCATGACGCCGTTTTCTGGGCGTGTCATACCCGAGCTGGTTCCAAGATTGGAGGTGGGCAAGGGTTGCCAGATAGTTTATTGGGCCATCTGTTCAGATGGGTGGCTATCGTGGCAGGCGTTGGAGCATGATTTCATGTCCGACACACCTAATGAGCCTACTGGGGCAGCTATTACAGGCGCCGGTGAAGATGGTCTAAGGACCGCAAGTACACTTGGCAAAGATCAATTAAGAAATTGCAGATTCATGATGAAAACTAAAAAGATATATCACTATATGTATGCAAGAAAACAAAAGGTAAATAAGCACACCGATCTCTGGCTTTTAGAGCATCTCCACCGGGGGCCTCCAAGTGACCCCTCCAAAGGCCCATTGGGGGTCCGGACGGCCAAAAACGCCACCAGCGGCACCCCCCAAAGGCTCACCCGAGCAAAAACATGTCCGGCACCCCCGAAGAGGCCTTCAAATTGGGGGCGGACATGCGTCTGACAAGGGAGGCCCGCCCGTTATAGAGACAGCGTGGCGTGACCTGAATCATTCGCTCCCCACACCATCCTTCTCTTTTCCTCTCGCCAGCGATTCGCACCATCGCCACTACTCTTGTCGCCGCCTGCTTGATTCGCACCTCGGGCACCTGGCCGGAGCGGCAACGCAGACCCACGTGCCGCCGTTCCCCGCCTGTCAGCGACCAGTCCAGCACCGGCGTAGCTAGTTTCTAAGCCGGGTATGCCTCTTCTTTCCTACCACCCCACCCGCAACCTGTTCTACCATTCGTCCGTAGGCTCATTTGGTTGATTGTTCATTTGTGGCTTTGTTCCATTGCTTTCTTTCGTCCAATAGGCCATGGACAGCGACGACGAGGTCATGTTTTTTGAAATGATGAAGGAGGATGCCACCCTTGCGGCCGACATCGAGGAGAATGAGATGGCCATGGGCGCACTTCTACAGGCCGCAATCGAGGAAGACGCGGCGCCGAAGTTTGGAGGATCAGAGAAGGGGCGGAGGCCCAACAAGGAATGCAACAGAGCAACTGGGCACATGCTCTTGTACCAAGATTACTTTGCCGACAATCCGACGAACTTGCCTCATGAATTTCGCCGGCGCTTTAGGATGAGCAGGTCATTGTTCAGGACGATTGTGCATGGCGTTCGGGAATACGACGACTACTTCGCGCTAAAGAGAGACTGCACCGGCCTCCTTGGGTTTTCATCACTTCAGAAATGCACGGCGGCCATACGGTGCCTTGCTTACGGGCTTCCCGCCGATGCGTTGAATGACTATCTCCGCATGTCTGAGTCCACCGCTGTCGAAGCCACCTACAGATTCTGTAAGGCAGTTGTGAAGGTGTTCGGAAAGCAATATCTGAGGACACCAAATGAGGCAGACACGGCTCGTCTCTTGGCACAAGGCGAAGCAAGAGGATTTCCAGGGATGATTGGAAGCATCGATTGCATGCATTGGAACTGGAAGAACTGTCCGTTTTCTTGGCAAGGGATGTACAAGTCAGGGCACCACGGAAAATGCAGTGTTATACTTGAGGCCGTGGCAGATTATGATATTTGGATATGGCATGCATATTTCGGCACCGCCGATGCCTCCAATGACATCAACGTGCTCCACAAATCCAATGTGTTCAAAAACTTTGTGATGGCTTAACTGCACCATGCAACTATGTGATCAATGGCCATGAGTACGATAAGGGGTACTATCTTGCTGATGGCATCTATCCCACTTGGTCTACATTTATGAAAACCATCCTTAACCCTCACGGCGAGGCAGATTGTCATTTTGCAAAGAGGCAAGAGTCAGTTCGCAAAGATGTGGAGCGGGCTTTTGGTGTGCTCCAGGGCAGGTTTGCCGTTGTTCGCTACCCTTGTCTTTCATGGTCGCTAGATGAAATGTGTGAGATCATGAATGCTTGTGTTATCATGCACAATATGATCATTGAAGACGAGCGTGATACGAGGAAGCAACTGGTCGGCGAAGTGTTTGATTTCCAGGGGCCTATGGCCCATCCACATCTGGGCGTGCCGACGCAGTATGCAGAATTCCTTGCCATACATCGGGAAATTCGTGATGGAACAATGCATAAGCAGCTGCATGATGATCTCGTGCACCACCTGTGGACCATCAAAGCGACTCAGCCGGCGGCTGTTTGATAGGTCATGGTTTAAACTTGAATTCGTATTTAAATTTTGTATTTCATATTTGAACTTGTGTTGTAATATTTATTACATCAATTCATATTGAAATCCGCCCGCAAGGTGTTCGATGATTTGCTCGCGTTTGGGGGGCGGACGTTTGGGATGCGTCGATGTGGACGTGGTCGAAAACATGGGCTGACACATGTCCGGCACCCCCAATTGGGCCTCAATTGGGGGTGCCGAACACGAATTTGGAGGCCCGATGGAGATGCTCTTAGTCAACCGGATCTGCAAGGCCGGTGGGGTTCTATGCATGTAGTTTTATTCTTGTGTTACACGAGGCCGCGCTGGCCCAGCTTTAATTCGTAACAGTTTTTTAGATCAAAATTAATTCGTAACCGTCTGTCTCTCTCGTAGAACATCACAGGCACGTCCTCTGCTTTGATCTCCTCATCATTATTAATTAGGAGGCACTTCTCGCCATATGGCCCATATCGGTCGTTGACTTGATCCTCCTTTTAGCTTGAGAACGTACTTCTTCGTCTTCCCTTCCGGCAGGTCGGTCGCCATGGATTCCACTCTGTTCGTCATTGGCGTCGTAGGTATGCACATGCATGTACACACACACTCTCTCTCTCTCTCTCTCTCTCTCTCTCTCTCAGCTTCTTTGCTTGTTGTAGGAAACCTCATCTCGGTTCTGGTATTCGTTTCTCCCATGTAAGAGCTTACTATCGATCATGCGTTGCATTTACAGAAGCATCTATTTTTAAAAGTTTTGGCTTACACAGATGCATGTTGGGCAGCACGACATTCTGGAGGATCGTGACGAGGAGGTCAACGGAGGAGTTCGAGCCGGCGCCGTACGTGCTCACGCTGCTCAACACGCTGCTATGGCTCTACTATGGCGTCACCAAGCCGGGCGGCCTCCTCATCGCCACCGTCAACGGGTTCGGGGCCGTCATGGAAACCATATACGTCGTGCTCTTCCTCGTCTACGCCACCGATCATGCCACAAGGGTGAGTCTAGCACGGACATATGGTCGACAGATATAATTTTTTTTTTTGATTTTTCCCTTTTATAGCTCAAGAAATGAAATATTCATTACAATCACGGTTGATTAAGTCCACCACGCAGGGCGGCGCCGAATCAACTAAAACATCATCATCTAAACCGACCCGAAAACCCTAGCAAGTTGATGAGCCACCGAATTCCCAGCCCGAGTAACTTTACACACCTTGTACTCCTGCAAAGAGTCTAATAAGCCTCTAATATCCTTGACAACACCAGAGATCATTGATTTGCTACACCCTTCACCCTTAAGCTCGGAAATAAGTGAAGAACAGTCGTTCTCCAGAATAACCTTTCCTGCAAAGAGAGGCAGGATTGTTCTTACACTTTGTAAGCAAGCCACAGTTTCGGCCATTTCAGCATTTGCGCAGTTCACTATCTTCCCCCAAGCAGTTAGTAACGCTTTACCATTCTCATCTCGAAGAATAGCACCCCAACCACCACTGTTATCCTCTTCCCAAAAACTAGCATCCTAGTTAAGTTTTGCCCAACCTGTTTCAGGTCTAGACCAAGGAACATTAGCTTCTTTCCTTGGAAGAATCTTGATTTCGGGTTCCACAAACAGAGCCAGTTTTCCTTTTGGATCAGCTAAAATCTCAATATCCCTCTTATCCAGATTTGAGAGTAATATATTTTGCAGGAAGAAAGAAGATTGCTCAATCCTGCACTTTCCATCATCAAAAATTAAGTTATTTCGTAAATGCCATGTCCTCCACCACATGAGCATTAATTTAGCCCGCATCTGTTCATTCACTTGGCTTAAGATAATCAAGGCCCAATCTTTACCTGTGTATCTAAGAGTGTTTAAGAAAAGAGTGGTCATTGCCTGACGAAAACTTTCTTAGATATAAACTTATTTGTGGTTTACAAAAGTGCATGTTTTCCTACATTTTACACCTGAATGGTGATTACATATGCGTAAAAGGAGAAGAGCGACCTAGGGAGCTAGCTCGTCTAAGACAATTAGTTGTTTCCCCTTTAATTGGACAGGGGGTGCTCAAGTAAGTTCATCACAAAACTATTTAATGACTGTTTTTTTGTCGCAGCCCCTTTCATGTTAGTTACTCTATTGAGTCGCACTTGTTTCCATCTTTGATTTATTTGGTGGCATATTTTAATTGAGTTATGATGTCATGTTGAACTTTTTTTGTTATAGCTCAACAAGGAATGCACGACCGATCATGCTCAATTAAGTTTTAACGTAAATGATAGAAGTTTCTGACCCATTACCATTTTATTCTTTGCAGGTTAAAACCGCGAAGTTGGTGGCCACTTTGGACATTGGGTTTTTCGGACTCGTGTTCGCAGCGACAAAATTTGGCATTGATGGGCTTAACATGAAAATCAAGATTATAGGACTGATATGTGCATGCCTTAGCGTGTTCATGTACGGTTCCCCACTCGCTGCTGTGGTAAGATATTGTCGCACACCCACAAATAAATCGTGTATCATATCTTATCATATTTGATTTTTATATGGTGTTGTTGCTTTTTTTTCAAAAATCAAAACATTCCCGGCAGCATGTAGTCCTGCCTAAGTGAAAAGGGCATTTCAATGTAGGGAAAAATGAAAATTTTAACATATATACATATCGATGTCTCATGGTCAAGCATAAAACTTTAGGGGAAATTTTGGTTTATATAGACATGTCTTAAGATAAGATGGGGGTGAATTACACTTGGCGGACACTACAAGAGACCGGACCTGCCGTGACGAGCTGAAATCATCACACTATAGCCAAAACGTCACGGAAAACGTCCGGACAACTAGTCTCCATACATACATAAAAATTAATAAGAGTGATGTACTTTTTTTCAGTTAGATGTATTCAGCGAATTCATTTTGCAAGAATTCTAAGAGAAAATCACTATAAATTGAAGCAGTGCAGTTGATGTAATTTTCTGTAGATATGACACATACTCGTAGTAAATCTTTTTGTTCTTCCAAGAAGCATGAATATCTTCTTGAAACTGTATAGTACCAAAAGTAATTATGTTTATTTTTTAAAAGGTATTTACATTCCTACAGAACTATACATGGCACATTCTGAAATTACACAACAAGTACTGTTTATAAACATTGTACCATTTGTTAGACGTGGGGAAGCACTATCAGATCATGTGTGATCATGCATATGTATAAACAGTGATTTCGTGAGATATGCAATATTTTGGTCATGACTACCACTTCCAATAGATAAGACTTTCTTGTACGCTATGTGTGCATCATACAATCATGCTTTAGATGTAGAATGTTTTGGTTGGTTTATTAAGTGAGTAGAGTCATAGTCCATTTTGGTGCATAAGTTAATAACTTTTGGTTTGGTTATCAGATCAATAAACTAGTAGAGCTATTTAATTAAGTACAACATCTTTTTGACAGCTCACAAGTACTATATCTACTGTACAGTTTGCCAAATTTATTTTAGGGCTGAGTAACCAAACAAAAAAACTTAGTGCAATGAATTTATTTGCCTCTTCTATTCCTAAATGTGGAATGGAATTTTTTAATTACAAATAGTCAAAAGCATTGCGTGCTTAAAGATTGTGGCATCACAAACCGTACATACACCATATTCGTAGACAACATATATCTGCATTCCCGGCAAAAAAAAATACATCTGCATTTATAAAAAAAATAGAGCTACCAAACGTGCAAGGACAGACATGGAAGTCATCTAGTTTTAAAAAGAGCATACAAATGAGCGGTTGGGTCGTGTACAGTGTACTTCAACACGACATGTGAAATATATATATCTGCCACGTCATATCATACAGAGGATGCATGGCTTGTTGAGTTGTTTGACTCGACACAAAGCATACAAAATATTTTTAGAGGACACAACTAATTGATCCGGAGCTCGCGCTGATCGATACCTTTCTGTTTTTCTTTTCAATGGATCAATATCTTTGTGTCGTAGTGCCATGGAACTAGTAAAACTTGATTAATGCGCGTTATCATATTGTATTTTTCTTAAGCTCGGTGCTACGTACTAGTCACTATCTTCCCGGCTATATAAAAATATATCAGGGCATTCCCAGTGTCAAGTCAGAACTTTACACGGGTCCTTGCCAAAATTAATTGGGAGTACACAATACTACTTCCTCCGTCCTATCATATAATGTATAAATTACAACCAACATAGGAGCATATTGGTTGTAATAACATCTCATATTAAGAGACACACGTAGCTATTTATTTTCCAAAATTCAAAAACCACATTTTAATTTTTTTTAGTAATCTGAACAAAATCCTGAATGTAGAAAATAGTGCATCTTACCAACTTGAAAAATCTTAACTCAAAATATTTCATAGTATGGGCTACACAAAAATAACAAAATCTGTCAGATTTGGAAAGTTGAAATTTTGCACTGTTCACTACTTTCAAATTTACATTTTACCATTTTTACACAGCCTAAAATATAACATATTTCTGGTTGAGATTTTACACGTCGGTAGAATATAACATCATATACATTCAGTATTTTTTTTCAAATTCTCTTGAAACTCTAAAAATATGATTTTTGATTTTTTTTCTTCAAAATAAAGAGTTATGTGTAACTCGGGCTCCATGTGATGTCACCGCTCTCAGGAACGGGGCACTATACTGTCCTTTTTGTGGTGGCAGTGCAATTGTACTCTTTTTAATTACTTTTGCAAGTTGGCCAAAAGAATGGAAACACAAGAGTGGGGTGTTTTGGCTCCTGAGCTCCATGTAGCTCGTTTTTTGAACAATTCAAAATTTGCATTTTTACGTTTCTAAAAGTCGGGAAAAATTCCAAGATACAAATATTTATATGATCTACAAGTATGCAACATTTCAGCGTGAAATTTGTTGCATTCTGGGCTGGGCAAAAATGACAAATGAGTGGATCTAGGTGAGGAACAATATGCAGATTCAAAAATTTGAATTTTCCCAATTTGTCTTTTTTGTGTAGCCCAAACTAAAACGAATTTTGACTTAAAATTTTTCATGCTTGTAGATCTAGGTAATATCTACACTTAGTTTTTTTTTCGTGATTTTTGGAAACCGAAATATGTGGATTTTGAATTTTTGAAAAACCGGGCTACATGGAGCTCGGACTCCATTTGGGCTTTCCGGGAAACGCAGCCCGCACTAGCTCTTTTCGTGGGCCTTGTTTTGAGTTCTCCAACGCTTGGAGCTATCTTGCTGTTTCATTAAATTTGATGACCCCGTTTACTAGAGAGAAAAATCTGAAAATCTTTATACTTGTCGATCTCTGGCTAAACAGAGAACGGTGATCGCCACAAGGAGCGTGGAGTACATGCCATTCTTCCTGTCCTTCTTCCTCTTCCTAAACGGAGCAGTCTGGGCTACGTATGCCCTACTCGACAGAGACATCTTCCTTGGGCGTAAGTAATACGGAGTATATATCTTACTTAGCTTAACTGAGAGCCGAGCTTTGCTTAATTTGTGCGAGAAATCTTATCTCTGCAGGTCCCAAATGGAATAGGATGCCTCTTGGGCAGCATCCAACTCGTTATCTGTGCAATCTACATGGACAGTGACTCTCAAAGCAATGACGAAGCTGCTTCAACTTCCCTTCTCTCGTCCGATGCCAGTAGACATGGCCAGAACAGTATCTCTACCCATGTTTAGTATTTGTGCAAACTGTACCTAACAATGCCTTGATTGTGTAAATCTATATAATTTCTCTTTCATATGCATGCGTACATCTTTAGAGCATCTCTAGCAGATCCTTTAAAAGACCAGAAAACCAGTTTGCGGTTTTTTGCCACAAAACTGCACCGAACATATCCCGCAAATAGATCTGACCCGGATTTTTTTGCGGTATAGCTCAAAATAGACTCCAAAACCTGCACATATGCGGTTCGCGCGGCTAAGGTTATTGGTTTCTCTCATAATCCACTTGTCCTTGGTGTGTTGCAGGGATATTTTCCCCTCTTTCCCTCCCGCACCGCCACTGTCGATCTCCTCGACCCAGTGCCGTCCATCCTCACTTTGCCGAGGTTTGTACCTTTTAATGAAGCCAACCATGGTATGATAGTATGTAAGGATTACGAGGTACAGAGAAAAGTTTTCATTGAAACATTACTTCACGGCAAGGAGTTGCGAACTCCACCGCAATTAACTATCAAATACACAATCCATGCCAAATTAATCGGGTGTGCTAAACATACATCAATCAGATTAGGGAGAAGTTTTTTTTTTGACAGAGTCAATTCTTAGCCACCCATAGACCCATCCTCATACATTTTCAAAAAAAGTATCCATCCCCAAACTTAAAGCTTCTACATCTCCACGAACCCAATTCTTTTACCAAATTCTTAGAGCCAAAATAACATTCAAGTTGACACCAATTGCATGCAACACTTTGCATTGAACAAATTCGATGAAGCAAACATTGCAACCGTACAAATACAAGCAAGCTAACAACAACATAACGATGCACAAAAGTTGTTTCCTTTAAAAGGGGGAACACAGCCCGGCCGCTGCATCGAAAGGATGCACACATTTATTGCATAGTTTCAAGTTTATGTTTTACATCTAATGGTCGCACAAAGAGGCGACATGAATAAGCCAATGTAAAAGGAATAGAAAAAGGCTTTATGCATCTTGTAATCTATTAGATAGCCGTCAACCAGAGCTTGTTTAAATACATCCTGGACGACGACCGTTAACAGTTTGCATTTCCAGATTTGATATAAACAACATCATTTTGACCATTTCAAATTGCCCAAAGTAAAGCACAAACTCCCATCTGAATTCGTGTTTTAATCTTTTTGTCGAGTTCCCAAAGATATCGGTTATACTACTAGTTGGCGATGATATATTAAAAGTGAAATGAGCAACTCTCCAAACTTTCCGTGCAAGTGGACATGAGATAAACACGTGTTCAATAGACTCCTGCGATTCATAAAACACACATTTAGTACACCCATTCAGTTACCTTTTTGCCAAATTGTCTTTAGTAAGCAACACTCTTCTATTAAAGAACCACATAAAAATTATTATTTTTAGAGGGATCTTAAACTTCCATAAATATTTTCTTCAAAATGGTGTATAGCCATTCATTAAATCTGCATACAAAGATTTAACTGCATACAGCCCAAAATTAGTTAGCTTCCAACTGAACTTATTCGGCATGTCTACATGATCAACTCACATCAATCTTTCTAGTAAGTTGAGCCAACATATCCGCTTATCTACCTTCAACTCCCATCTGAAACTAATATTTAGTGGGGCATGCAATAGAACACATTTGCGACAATAATATTCTTATGTCTCACGATGTTATACAGAGATGGTATTGATCGAGATAATAGGGGAGTCTCCAATTACCAAGAGTTCTCCAAAAAAGAGTAGTACTTCAGTCACCAATGAAAAAAGAACCCCGATGAAATAAATCATCTTTAACTCGCATAATTCCCTTCCAAAAGGGAGAATTAGTAGGCATGGCTTTTACTTGAGCTAAAGTTTTACTATGCAAGTACTTGTTATGTAGCAGCTCCTGTCACACCCCCTCTTCATTAAGTAGTTTAAACAGTCATGTTCTGAGTAAACACCTATTCTTTATGTCAAGTACTTCGGTACCCAAGCCTCCCTGGTCTTTTGGGCGACAAAAGATATTTCATCTTGCAGCGATATTTATTTTTCAGCTGATCACTCTGCCAAAAGAAGAGAGACCTATAGAAGTCTAAGCTCTTTCTTACCCTGATGGGAATCTCAAATAAAGATAAAGCAAATATTGGCAAGCTAGTCATAACAGAATTAATTAGTACAAGACAATTCCGTACGAGAGCGTATTCCCTACCTAGCAACCCAACTTTCGTTCAAATCGGTCTTCTACTGGTTTCATTCTTTATTTAGAAGCTTCCTATAATGAATAGGGATACTCAAGTGTTTTAATGGAGAGAGAGCCAGCTTCGCAACAAAGATGAGCTTATACCCCCTCTATTTGTTTAGCTTTATCAAAACAAAAGTCTCGCTTTTATGAAAATTAATTTTAAGTCCAAAGGGTTGTTCGAAGGTGATAAATTAATTTCATATTCACGGTTGTCTCTAAGTCATGATCCATGAAAAGAATCGAATCATTATCATATTAGAGGATGGATACCCCCTCGCACCCTCTACAAGATGAGGGATAAGTTGCCAACATATCAGTGACAATATGAAAAAGCATAGGATACAACGGGTCTCCTTGTCTTAAGCCTTCCAGAGTCTGAAAAAAAATGACAAATGCCATCATTCGCTCTAATTCCAACACTCCCTTCCTACATAAACATTCACACCACCCAGGTGCAAACCCCTTCATGCGCAAAGCTTGTTGGAGAAAAGACCAATTTACCTTATCAAAATCTATTTCAAACATTTCCACCATCCATCTTAACTATGAAATTCATGAATGGTTTCGAGTACAACAACCCCTTCCAGGATGTGTCTCCCCGGGATAAAAGTTGATTAGGTCGGTCGAACCACACGCTGAGCCAGACCCGTCACTCCGTTAGTTCTAACTTTGTTAAAATATTAAAAGTAACGTTCAGCAAATATATTGGTCTATATTGCTCAATTCTACAAGAATCCTCTTTTTTGGGTAAAAGAGTGATGACCCCAAATTTTAACTTATAGAGAGGCAAATTTCCAGACTAAAACTCTGCAAATCAAGTCTGGTTTCACAACACTTGGCAGGAAACCCTTCAGGTCCTGTAGCCTTATTGTGTTCCATCTAGGAAACAGCCTCAAACACCTCCATCTCAGTGAAGTTGACTTTCAGCAACACATTTTCTTCTTGTGATAGTTGAGGAGTATCGCCAGTATTATCCTCCTCCGTCGAAATAAAATGGGGCCGGTTCCCCCAAATATTTCTTGTAGTAATACTTTGTTATATTTTAGACGAATTTTGCCAAATTCATCACATGCAGTCAAACGTTTAAAATTTCCTTTGAGGAGTAGGTTCGTCTCGCAGTTTTACACAACTTCCGTAGTAGACTGACCACCGAGAACTAAAAAGCTCCAACCTCCAAGTGTTGTGTCGAAAGCTGAGACTGGCCTAATGTCTATGTGTTGTTCATTGGCTTCAGTTAAAGAAGTACCTAGGGTTGAGTTTGGTCATAGTGGGGACTAATTTAGACTAGTACGCGTGAATTCCCAACGACGTGTTCTAGTGATTGGTTGTCCCCGCTCAGTGCATGGGTCGGAGTGCTCTAGATAGCCCCAAGTGTTTGTAACGACTGATCTACTACCTCTGTTTTGATCGATGTGTGGGTTCGGACCTTGTCTAGAGTGCCACATGTGATTGGCCTATCAGCTCTGCGTGGGCGGACCCTTGACGATAGGGGTTGATGTTGATGTCGATATATTGCGCGTGCATGGTTCCAGTTGCATCTTTGTGTGGTTGTGTCAATGTTGGGGATATTGCTTATCGGAAACTTATCGGTCGACCCAAGATATGGGATAAATCGGCCGGTTTATCGGCATATGGCTGATTTATCTTATCGGTCAGACACCGATAAGCGATAAATCGGACGATTTATTGGAATATCAGAAGATATCTTGAACAGTGTGTTGTGTGATGATGGATCAACATGTGGTTGCAGTACAAAGTGTGTTTGGCGTGGTGGCACTACTTGAGTGTTAGGTACTTAGGTTAGGTCCCTAATTACAGGGGTAAAAACTGTAGGTCCGACCTTTATTAGTTGAACACGTAAATGGCAGCGTAGAAAAATGTGTAGGATGAAACTCCATCACAATGTACTTGCTTTCTTTCAATACATTTATTTACTGTCTCCGTTCCGTAATATCAGATGTTTAAGCATTTTTCTCATACGAATGTATATAGACGCGTTTTAGTGTGTAGATTCAATCATTTCAATCCGTATATAGTCCGTATTATGTAAAACATTTTTTTTGAAATAGATGTAGTAGTATTTTAACCGAATGTATGATATGCAAACGGGTGAACGGACACTTTTTAGTCATAATAAAGATGTGTTGTAAGGATTAAGAGTGTACCTTATTTGTTTTCAATCAAACCAGCCGGTGTTTTCGCAGGAACAGGTGTCGTCTAGGGTCTCTCATTTCTCTAGACGACTCGATATGGTGCATGCTCGTAAAAATGTTATGCCAATACATTAGCTTATCGATGTTTCAAATGATTTTTCTCGGGGTGGCGTGACACAACGCCAAGTGATACGTGATGGTTTCCTTGGTCAAAATTAGCATTGACTTTTCGGCTCAACTAAGTGCACAAACAAAGCCAATGTCCTTGCTCAGCTGCTCCTGAAAGTTCTTTTTTACCTCAATCTGATTCTTAATCCTTACGATAGCATTATCTATGTACAGATATGCAGCAAGAGGGACTGTTTGCATATTTTACTGTCCTTGCTTCAGAGGAATCACCAAAGTCCGCGATTATATTTGTCGCTCAACAGGTAATAGTATGAATTAATTCATTTTTACTGTCTATCATAAAATTGCTCTGGTACCATGGGATATCGTTTTCACCTGTTTCATGGGTGTGCTAACTTATGAACTATCATAAGGGAGCTGTCATGTTTCAGTTTCTGCTATCGTTTCACCTTTATTGGCAGAGCGGCATATGAACTGGAATTGCCCCACTTAGCAAAAATCCATCTGAGTGCTACTGGTATCTCAACTCAAGAAGACTATCACATCTATAGATATTCAAAACATAACATCTGACAATGACGACCAGATTGTGCACGCTCACTTCAAAAATAGAGATACCACAAAAAACAAAGACAAAGCACCATATGATATACAGTTATAGTGTGACGCGAGAAGGCAACGCCTACTGGTATTCTACCAGCGACGAGCCTTTAATCATCTGGCCATGATGCTCATTCACCGCCAACCAAGCTTCTGAACTGCGAGTCTGCAGTTCTGCACAAGGTGTGGCTCTTGCGCAAGACAGGCTTCCAAGCAGGGCAATTCCCAGACGGGAGAACACAACCCACGCAGGAGGTAGCTTCAGGTCTGAAAAAACAGAAACGGTCGTCAGGCAATGTTTTATCTCCTGTTTGTACAAGATAAAAGGGAATCGGTATCAGAGCATGTCCAAAACAAGAACTCAGTTCAAAATCACCATCCCATTTCTTGGAAGAATCCCATGTAAGGTGGCCAGAACTGAGCTTGTAGATGTCATTATTATGCAGGATTTGTTTTATCTTACCACATAGAAGAAGCACGGCAAGATGATAGATAAACATTCGAAAATAACAGACAAAGACGTGACAAGAGCAGCAAAACAAACCTTTTTCGTTCAAGAAGAAAATTTGAAACACTGTTGCTATCCATTACGCTTTATCCACATTGTCAACTTCATCGTACTCGCTTTGCTTCCTGTGCTCGCTTTGTTTCCGATAATGGAAATAAAGGAACTGAAGAATAATCTGGAGAAGATGGTTAAGGATTCTTCCAATGTTACAACTGATCCGAAACTACTACGAGTTGTGATATGGTTTTATGGTACTCTTCAAGTACCAGCAATCAGCTTCAATACGGGTCTATTTCCGGTGAAGTAACATATGATCGTAAGACACAGCATTCTCAAGTATACAATAACCTTATTTGAGATGGTGGCTAGAAAGGCATCTGAAAAAATGAATCTAAAATAGAGCATCTCAAAACAAAATCAGTTGAAACCTCTCCCCAGACCCAAGGTCTGCAAAAAAAAGCACTATTTTTATTTGTAAAGAAGAATATGATTAAAAGTAGGATCCAATGATCCTCAAGGATACGAAAGAATCGAGCAGAACACATCCTCCAGCATCCACAAGCCATGGGAGATTTGGTCTAAGCTTTGCCCAGTCCAAACTATTCACAAGTATACTGCATTGGAAAAGAAGGGATATGAGAACCGTAAAAAAGCAGCCAAGTAAAGCTGGTTTCAGATTTTAAAATGAATATAAAATGATGTCCTCAGTATCTTAGTTATGGAATCTTAGAAGGAAGTGAGATATCGGATGCCCTTGCTTGGCATTGAACATGCCAGCACAAGTTTGTATTGCAATCCGAGAAAGTCTAACTTTTGAAGAGTGCAGCGACTTGGAGGACGAGCTCCATGGAGCTCTTTTTTTGAAAAATTAAAAAACGACACTTCTAAGTATTGAAAATTGTGAAAAATATTCTAGATGTAGACAATGATTATTTCTACCAGTGTGCAAAAATTCAATGAGAAATATTCTGCATTTTGGGCTGTGTAAAAATGACAAATTTCTGGATCTGAGATTTGAACAATGCAAAATTCGAAAAATTTCAGATTTGTCAGGATTTGTCATTTTTGTGTAGGACGGAATACAAACTATTTCGGCTTGAAAATTTACAGAACCGTAAATACGTCATTCTCAACATCTACGAGTTTTTTCAGATTTTTTTGAAACTTTAATATGTCGATTTAAAAAAAAAGGGAACTATGGAGCCCGTGCTCCAAAAGCACTTTACGAACTATTGAGGCTACATAGCTATACTAAGAAACTTAAAAGAGCGAAGAACATTTTTTACTAAAAAATATATTATGACAAATGCATCTAAAGTAATTTCAATACTATTAAACAGATAAAGTTCGGTAAATGGTTACCTCCCTACATATGTCGTATTTCCCACCAAAGCAAAGGTAAACATAAGCGGATTGAGCCCCTGAATAGAGTTACAGGTCAAATAAGTTAGGCAGCATAAGGTAATGATCCAAAACAACAATGATCCATGAAGTCAATACAATTCAACAAACATGTGAATACAACCTACATAAATTGGCTTCTTACATACAAAATGCTTTGTTTAGTGAAAATTTGAAGTAGCATGCCCCTGTCAAAAAAAGAACAGGGTGCTTTAAAATGCTTCTGTTTAAGTGAAAATTTGGCATAATTGACTCTCCAGACCGAAAAATCGATATGGGGTCTTTAGCCCAAACACGGTGCAGCAACGCTGTGCAGTGGAAAGACCATAAATATTAACATGAGAAGGCCTAAGCTTAAACATCAGATACTAACACAAACTTTTCTCCTAAGCAACATATGGAATTAACAACTACGGACTCAAGAACTACAGGGTGTTTTCCTCCGAACTGTATCCATGTGTATTTTGTATGCAAACGCTTTTATGACAGATAGACGTGTGAGGTGTTGTGGGCTACTAATTCCTCTTAGGGTCTAATTGTCCATTCATCTATTTTCTCAATAATGCAGAAGAAGTTGACAAAACTTTGAAAATGTCTCCAGACACAAAATAAGACTTGAGAATAATTATTGATGAAGATGGGAGATAAACTTGCCTCGGCATGGCCTCTTTGCATCTGCATAGTAGTAGAGAGATGTTAGAGTAGATGTTAGAATGTACCAAAAACATGATGTATAGCACTATACTGCTGTAACGAATTTCTCGAGGTTAACCAGAATTATGTTATTCAGCCTCAACAGACAAGCATTTGCCGCATAAAAAAGTAGGGTAGGAACAGCAGTAAAGCCAGTAACTAAAAGTAGAGTAGGAACAGTAGTGGGTATGGTATGGATGTTTTCTTTTTCTGCCTGTCAACTTACAAGTACCTTTTATATAGCTTCTATAAATCACAACACATTCCGTTAAATGATATTTGTACCATACTCAGCACTAAAACTAATCGGAAAAATATTTCCAATAACCAAAAGAGAAAAAAGAATAAAACAATTGTTCAGTCTTACATTTAAGTAAATCTGGGGTAGTCGCCCACCCATATAGATTACTGCCATCGCCCAACCAAGAAAGGTTCCAATTCCACTTTCAATGTCTGCATGATCATCCTATAGCAAAAGAAGATACTAATCAGATCACTATCCAAGAAGAAAACATAGTTCAAATCGCCCAGTAAACCAGATACTCTGGCGAAGATCTGAGACTCGGAGAGCAACTACAGCTTACCGCCAAAACTAAAAGCTTTCTTCCGACAGGTATGACAATTTCATTGGGAGCATCCCTGTGTGCGGATCCAACCAAAATATGCAAGACACACATACCCAAGAGAACAGAAATCCATGGTACCTGAATTCAATCAATAAATGTTTTGGATAGACTCAAGTCCAGTATACATACTATCAACAGTATTAAAGGTAACGTACCACTGCGAGGGAATTTTTTGTCATAGCAGCTGGTGCAGACTGTGCTGGAGCAAACTCACCAGATTCACCCTGGTCATTCGTTTGTGGAGAAGCTCCTGTTGTCTCACGATTATTGCCCAACCATGTACCTGCAATAGGCACTGGGCTCCTCGATAGAGATCTTGCTGACCTGTAAAATCAGACAGGGGGTTAGATTCTCATGAACTTCTATCTGATTGCCACAGTGTTCTGTCGGCAGACAAGAGTAAAGCTGCATCAACCAGAATCCATTTAGATAAAGCAAATTAACAATAATCAATGCTTTATCCAAACCAAGGATAATAATTGGCTTTAAGGAATGAAATATGATGAAACATTACACATAGTAGTAGTCTGAGCTGGGGCTGATTGCACCATGACGTTGCCAGAATAGTTCTGCGTTCACCTGGATTGGGGAGCTTGGAACAGGAATAGCCACACCTGACTGGATGTTGTTTTTGGATGCCTCATCCCTTTGCCCCAAAAGTTTTTCACGCAATGAAGCCCCGCCACGCTGATGCTTCTGAGGCTGAAAACGTAAATTATTGTTCCCACAGAAGTGAGAGAATAGTTTAGGAAGATCCTTTGTGAATTTAGCTTGCGGTCACATCATGACTTATCACCGATAGTATCATAACACCGTTCACATTGTATAAAGGACACTAAACTACTTAGCAAAGGAGAGAGCAATATACTTGATAAGTTCGTGAATCTGGAACAAGAAGTATTATTTGTATACGGTGTTTGCATACAAGTGTTCACATTGTATGAAGGACACTAGTTACTATGCAAAGAAGAGAGCGATATACTTCATAAATTTATGAATCTGGAACAAGTACTGTTCGTATACAGTGTTGCTGACAAGTGTTCACATAGCTATATTCACCCAAAAAGTTCATGCAAAACATGATGAAAGTCACCAATGTTTTCAAGCAATCACCTTGCCAGTTGCCCCGGTGTTCTTAACTTTAAGACGGTAGATGTGGCTATAGTATATTGACTGTCCAGTGAGAATCACAGTTGTGATGGTATATAGCTGCATTGCAAAAAGTTAAGTTTTCAGATGACATTAACTGCAGAACAGCATTGAAACAATAGAAGTCCAAAAATTAATGTTCTTACCAATGCCATGTAAAACTGTGTCGGCAGCTGCATTGGAAACAGAACGGAAAATATTAGATTCGAAGTATTTTTAGAATAAAAGGTGCTTATTTAGTGCCATGTACCTCCTATATCACAATTGACCATTAAGTTGTATACAAAATGCAAGAGTAATATATTGGTAAGCATAATCAGATTTATCTGCAGCATAAGTAAATCATTATAAATTATCCAGATATATCTGAAACTCTCCCATTTTAAAATATTATGTTCAGAAACAATATGTATTAACGTCCATGCTCAAGTATTCTCCGCCTGCAGATAATTTTGTTGTGCATCCAACATAATTATACTAGCTCTGCTGGTTCACACTAGAGTGCAGGTTGGCAGAAATGATTAAGTTGCTTTTCCAGGTCATGGATAACACGTCCTCATATTGTCCAGATAAAACCGCAGTCCAATAATTCAAAAATCAGAAAGAAAACTACTCCCTCCAGTCCGTAAAAATGTCGTAAGAAAACAACGAAACATCCTAAACTCATACGTATACCTTCCGACAGTTTTTCCGGATCGGAGGTAGTACATGTTTCCTAGGATATGAAATAACTAATAGAGTAACTGGTGCATGTGCCTCGGAAAAAATGTTGCGTACAATTACGATCTGGAAAGAGTGGAATAGTTAATGAATCTTACAGTAGCAGGTTCCAGGAAGCAGCCGACAAGGTTAAACAAATCCCTGCATGATTACAGAAAAAACATAGAACATTAGATTTTTTTTTTAGGAAAGGGTCACCCCGGCCTCTGCATCAAAATGATGCACACAGCCGACATAGAACATTAGATAGAGCATAGGGCAGATACACATCAATTTAAGAGGAAAATGGGAAATACGAGACAACATACCCAACAACCCAAGTCATTAGAAAAGCAATGGAAAGCCCTTCTGTTGACTTCTGCTTGTAATTTGTCATGATCTGGGGCACCTCGGCAACTCCCCAGCTGAGGACACTAGCCAGTCCAAGACCCAGGGCAACGCCATCCTTGCTGCTGCACAGGCAGTACTTCAGGTAGGTTTGAGCCCACTGCGCACAATGCCGAGCCGAGGGGCAACTCGGAGGCGGTGTTGCACTGAAGATGCCCATTTGTGTATGTGCGTTTGTGTGTGCTCCAGGCCTGGTGATCAAATTACACAGAACATGAACAGTGTAAAAGGGCTGTGTTGCCAATATTGACCCTTGAAGATTTTTCCCCCTATTTTCTTTAAAAACGATGGAAAATTGAATAGCTCAGAACATGGGGGTGTAGGCGGCGGGGGGAGTTTAGGAATAACGAACAGGATCAATAAAGAATATACCAGCTAAACAAAGAAAAAGGTGAAGAATTGTATGAAAAGACAAAACTCAAAAGAAAACGATCAGGATGTCACGAAACATCGGTGAGGAGAGAGATACAGATTGTTTTTAGTAAGCACGCAACATTACCGACAAAACTGAATCGTGTTTTCTATGTTAAAATTGTACAGAATTTTGAAATCGATAAAGACTTGGCTGACTAAAGTGGCCGACAACATTCTCTTCTCACAAGTCCCAGATGAACCACCTACTAAAACAGGCAGACGACACGAACACAATCGAACTCGTGGTATATCGCTCCTTTCGCTTTCCATCTCTCGGTTTATCTATCCCCTTCCAACAATCGCGTTCTTGGTGACAGTAAATAGTTGCGTCCAGTAAAACGCGATACGGATCTACCGGCACCGATTCAAACAATCGCGTTCAGATGGAACCCCAACCCTCCGCGACGAAGGAAGGGCGGAAGCCCAACCAAACCCAATCGAAACATCGTTACAGCTCGCGACTCAAATTTGCATCCGCGAATCCCATCTTTCTACCAGCCTCTAACGGCAACCAGTCTTTTCGCCTAGAACCATAACCCCTCAAAAGAAATCAAAACAACCTTAATAAAAGAATCGAACGCTCAAATCGAGAGGAAAAAACCTCCGGACGCGCCACCAAGAGCCGGAACCCGGCAATGCGGGCGCAAGAGAAGAAACAAGAGCTTCGCGAGGGTGGGGAAGGAGGGGGGCCGTACCAGAGTTCCTGTTCTTCTCGAAGAAGCGCGAGAGAGAGAGAGTTGGAGTTGGGGAGAGGAGGCTGGGAATCGAAACCGAGAGAGAGAGAGGCCGCGACTTTTATGGCCCTCGCCTCGCCGCCGCTTCTTCTCGGCTGTGGTGTGGGTGGCTGGTTGTCGCGAGACCAGGATTCCTATTTTAGCTCCTCGTGGTGGCCGCGTGGCGGCTCGTGCGCCTGCTCGCCCTCCGCCACGTACCTGGACGGGCTGGAGTACCTGGACGCTCCTGACTCGTGAGCCCCCAACAACTACGTCAGCAGCTATATTTGGTTTTCGTAACGGATACGTCAGCATGTTAGATCTGTCCGTTCTAAATTAGTTGACATACATTTATCTAATATGAATAAAAACTCAAAATAAAATTCGAAAAATCTAAATATGAATGTATTTAGAATTCTAGACATTGGCCTATTTGTTTCTAAGCCGTAGAGTAAAATGTGTACGCATACTCCCTCGTTTCCAAATATAAGATGTTTTAGTTTTTTCCATATTCACATGTATCTAGACATATTTTAGTGTATATATTTACTCATTTCAGTTTACATCTAATCAACATGTAAAACATCTAAAAGATCTTATATTAGGAACGGAGGGAGTATATGTTTTGTTTTGTGTTTAATAGATTTTTCGCATCCTTTGCGACTTTCAAGGGTGCAACCGAGGTTGGCTGAACCAAATAGCTCGGACGTTGTGCGTATGGTGCGTGGCCGCGTGGTGTGAGGCACTATGACAAAACACAGTTGATATCGTGATACTTTTTTCACTCATATTGAAATACTTGATTTATCACGAACCCAACTATTACCTTGTGGTTCTTTCTTAATCTTTTTTATCCCTAGCATTGGTACGGCTTCACCTAAATAACATTGTAATGGTTTTTAATATTCGTTCTTTTTCTTTGGTATGAGTTCATTGCTAACGTTTTACGAACTATAACATATTTTATAGCACTAACAACGTTGTTTGGTGCGCAAAAAAGAAGAAATAAGTAATGTCAATCTTTTAGAAAGGTTTTAGTTCCTCTATTTAGATGAGGTTTAATTTGTGGCATCTATTTCAATGTTGTTTAATTTTAGTGCTGAAACAACCACCAAAGTAGAGGGAAGGTCATCCCTGGAAATATTACTTCAACGTGTTAGAAGACTAGTCCATTGACCTCGTTTAAGAGAGGCACAAATGACGATCCTCGCCACAAAAATATCCACATGCATTGCATTGAACAGAGCATCACTGGCACCATCAAAAGGAATCACAGCAGTTACACTTTGCAAAATGCCGCAATTTCACCTACACAGTTGATCGTGATCACCATGGTGCGGTACTGGAGCATACGCATGTCAACAAGCTCCACCCCGCAAACTCTATGTCATGGCATGATACTAGAGCACATGTAGGCCATGAGACCACCAACAAGCACAAACCTCAACCGCGGACTCCACAAGGGACAACACTGAGCACATTGTAAAGAAAGGTAGGACAACTGCGTTATCAATAGAAAATGAACTGAGACCATGTCTGGTGCACTAAACTCACCTCAAGACTGTGACGGTCTCACCTGATTGCAACGACTCTAACTAGATAAGTATTATTGGTGTAAGCGAGATCTACCAATTCGTTTCTCACAAAGATTACACGAGGTTTATATCAAACACGAGAAGGTAATGTAGGCATTCTACCTCGTTAAGCAACCTATAAATGTTCTAAGAACTGCATTTTTGTCCCCAACTCCATCCAACACACACGTTCCCCCACACGTGCCATAACATACTATATTGATCATGTCTAGGATCAAGAATGGGGTAATAATATAAGTCTACAAATACATAAATAACAAACATGAACAAGATTGCATATAAAAAATCATCTCATAAAACATAGGTCCAGTATCAAGGATACATAATAATGAACATAATCAACTCACATGGTTTTAGAACAATGATAGCACAATCAAACTATTACCACAAACCCATATTCTGAGGATGGAATGCTCCATATTCATTATGGAGGGAGGGGAGGGGTTGATGAATAGGTTAGAGATGCTACCGGGAGAGGCTCCGGCGATGGTTCCCATCCAATCTTTCTTAGCCGACGGACTTATGTCTCTCTGATTCGTGTTCTATCTCGTAGCTCCCTCTCTCTTTCGCGAAAAATCCTAATGGGTATATATATCGGGTTTTACGTCAAGACTGACTCCTTGGCCGAAGGGCGACGCAATTAGTCGATCTGATAGACATGTGGTCACCACAGCGTGACAAGAGGGATATCTTTGTTGGTGGGCCCCATGGTCACCAGTTTGGTCTCTCCCATAGTTCTTATTCATGTCCTCTTCATTTCCGAGATAAATACCCGTATGGTTGTTTCCCCAGTTATTTTGGATTACATAATGTTCATGAAACATAAAAATACGAGAAAAAAGGATTCCTACCTTCCAGGATCGAATAACAAAATAATGAGATTTCGTGGAGAATCCCGTAAATGAACAAAAATCTTTCAAGAAACATAATAATTATGTAAAATAATAGGGGAATTGCTATAATAGACTTTTAAAATATATAAATAGGCTTTGGACGTATAAACATCACCAAACTTAACCTATACTCGTCCTTAAGCATGTAGATGAATGAAAAACCTTTTGAAGTATGTTATCGTAACTTATTAAGTCATAAATATGATCCAATCTACTCAATGAATATTTATGTTCTGATGGAGATAAAAGAGCAAGCAATTTCCATATATCAAACCAGTCTCATCATGATGCAATAGTGGCTTCAAAATCATGTAGTAAATTACACGTCCATGTGGCGTAAAGCAAAGGTACAATATCGTGTACGTGAAAGGGTGCAAAGAGTAAAAGGAGTCGGTCCAACTGGTCGTAGAATAAAACTTCATTGAATTGCATGTCTTGAGTCTTTAGAATTAAAGAACATGGATAGTACCTTCGCAGAGTCAAGAACGGATTGTCATGCACTACGTTTATAAGGGAATTTTGCTCACGTCTATGGTTTCATACCGCGGAGTTCCATTGCCCCTACCATTGATTTCTTTGTTCTTTATTATTCACAATATCTATAACAAGAAAACATTTTGTCTGCAGCAAGTTGGGACAGACTAAATATGAAATCAAACATAAACATAAGGAAACCAAGAAGAGAAAATGAAAGAAAAAGTACGAGTAAACTAAGATTCTGTCACATTGATTGTTGATTTCAATGCAATCCTATCAAGAGCCAAAACTGTAGATACATTCAATCTTCCTCAGGTTACTTTTCCATGCCTCCTCTCAATTTAAATTTGATCGTCCTATGCCCCTCCTAGTATTTTCACTACCCTTTAGAATATCATTGCTAATTGGTACTTTTCATGGAATGAGTTGGATATGTCCAAACCACCTCGGTCGTTGTTGGACTAGCTTCTCTTCAATCGGAACCTCTTACCCTATCACGTATAATATCGTTCCTAATTAGCGCATTTCTTGTGTGTCAGGACATCCATCGTAACATATGAATCTCTACGACACTCATTGGATGTGTTGTCTTTTAGTGTGCCAACATTCGACTTCATAAAGCATCTCCGGTATGATCGTCGCCATATGGAACTTACCTTTTATCTTTTGTGGGAGCTTCTTGTCACATAGGATTCTGGATGTCTCCCACTACTTTGTCCACCTTGCCTTGATCATGTGGCAAACATTCTTGTCGATATCATCATTGCTTTGTAGAATTGAATTCAAAGTATTCACAATTACTCTTTTTGCCTTTTCATACCACCCTTCGATAACAAAGGTTTGCGCCCACACATCTTTCAGATTGAAGTTGCGCCCTTATATTACTTGCATGTAGAACTCTTTTTTGGCACCTAAAATTTACATGCGAAAAATCTTTTATTACATGTGTATTGTTATCTAAAGGGCCTTTCAAGTTCATGGTGATCCTACTTATTCTATTTCCCCAAGAGTTGTGAGCAAAACACACAAAAAATAAGAGAGTCTATAGAAAGGCAATGATGATGGTCTTAACAAGAAAACCAAAGACACTCCAAGTTTAATGAACAACTTTGGTGCTCGAACGAATAGGATGAAAAGGTTTGGAAAATGTTAGTGGTTGACGGGGATTGGGATGTCAAGGGCAATACTCTCTAGAAAAAAATGACAATACTCTCTACTTTTATGAAGGGGAGATATGTTGTACAAGCAGGTAATAAAGAAAAATAGTTTAAGATCTGAAACAATCAAGTTGAAACCGAAAACCCGCACTTGCAACAAAATGGCAGATTCTGCTTTGTAAACAATAGCTGGAACACATAATTTTTTTAGGCAGATTTAGACTCGTAAAAAAACTAAAAGAATATACAAAGGACTAAAATATGGCAATTTCCGTGAATGTTTTATTATTTTAATAAGTTCTAGTCGAAGGCAATAAACTATTGAGTGAACCACAAGCGCGCAGAAACAACAAAACCAAATAGATCGAACATAAATTAAATATCAAAAGCAAAACTTGACAATTTATTTAAGAAAAAATAGATAATAAACAAGAACAAAAACATACTAGCTACATCAAGCAAACACTTACACAAAACATAAATGGATTGTCTCATACTTAAAAAAAAACCATATATCTAGGCTTGATATTTTGATGTTTATGTACTCATCGATCCTCTTGAGTACTTGAAAAAATTGCCCTACCATTAACAACATGTATCTTCTTCCTAGGAAAGTGCTCCATGGACTACTTATGGGGAAACTGAAATTTAACATTGCCTTCTTTTGAATGATTGTTGCACGTCCCCGGCAATGGTGCTAGAAACTGTGTTCGTAGTTAACGGATCCAACCAGAAAAGTCTAGAATGTTGCATCAAACGTTCTCTTTTATCCATAAAGATGATCCAGGGTTTATATTGAACACAATATGGTTATGTAGGTGTTCCACCTTGTCAAGCAACCTACAAAATTTCAAAGAATGTTCTTGTTTTACCCCAAATCCACAAAATAGGTGTGAACTACAACACTAGTAGAGGAAAACTAATTAGGTTGCTAGAAAATAATATGAAAAATGTTTTTATATTTATGGATTGGTTGGTGGCAGGATTGAGCAAAACACGAAAAAATAAGGCGAAGTTGGAAGATATTTTGGCGTACATGACAATTTATTTGGAGTGGAGGTGAAATACCCCATATAGGTTGGTATGGTGGATACAAATGAAGAATAACTTTGTCTCAAGAGAATTGGATGCTACTATGCTTAGTATGTGAAAGGCTAGCAAGAGTATTTGAATGAAATATACTATTTATCATGATCTTTGCAACCGTATCTTCAAAAGAACAATCAAATCCAGAAACAAGGTGTGCTCATATATGAACCTCAAAATTTTCTTATCTTTTTTTCACATGCAACTTAAGCACAAATAGTTGCACAACAACCATTTATCCATTTATAAACGTATAAATAAGATAGTCTATAGCAAGGCAGTGTTGATGGTCTTTGAAAGATAACTAAAAACGTAACTAAGACACTCCAAGTTTAATGAAACAACTCCGGTGCTCGAATGAATAGGATGGAAAAGGTTTACAAAATGTTAATGGTTGACAGAGAGTGGGATGTCAAGGGTATCCCAATTTTAAGGTTTTACCGTTCCTTCATCTTACACTCCATTTTTTTGGTGCTATTTCCTTCTCTAAAAAAAACTTCACGACAATACTCTCTACTTTTACTTTTTGTGTGTAGAGTCCTTTGCACAATATAGTAATTCATAGTTGCTGCCTATATCATCAAAATAATATTTATTTTGAAGTTCAGATATGTTGTATAAGCAGGTAATAACAAAAATTATTTTAAGATCTAAAATAATCAAGTTGAAAGCCGAAAACCCTTTCTTGCAACAAAATGGCAGATTCTGCTTTCTAAAACTATAGCTGGAACACATAATTTTTTAGGCCGATTTAGACTCATAAAATCTAAAAGGGTATACAGAAGAGTAAAATATGCCACTTCCGTGAATGTTTCAATATTTTAAGAAGATCTAGTCGAAGGCAATAAACTCTAGAGTGAACAACAAGCGTATAGAAACAACAAATCCAAAAAGACGGAACAACAATAAAATCTTAGAAGCAAAACTTGACACTCTATTTAAGAAAAAACAGAGATTAAACAAGAAAAAACTTACTAGTTACATCAAGAAAACACTTAAACAAAATATAAAAGGATTGCCTGATGGGGGCGCTTTTTAAAAGCATTATATCTATGCTTATTATTTAGATGTTGATGTACTCATCCTCTTGAGTATTTGGCAAAAATTGCCTAGCATGAGCAACATTTATCTTCTTCCTAGGAAAGTGCTCCATGGACTACTTATGGGAAATTGAAATTTAGCATTGGCTTCTTTTAAATAGTTTATTCCACGTCCTCGACAATAGCGCCAGAAAGTGTTTGAAGTTAACAGATCCAACCAAAAAAGTCTAGAATATTGCAGCAAAAACCGGGCCGGACTATATGTGAGTTTGAGACTCCCGTTTTGTTTCTCTCTCTTTTGTATAGTATTTGCGAGAGCTCTCATCCTCTCTGGTCCAGGCCGAAGCCCTCCTCGGTGGAGCTGCCGTCGGGGACTAGCGGAGGCTTGGCGTCGCCGCCCCTGTTGTTCGGTCCTATATGGCGTCTTGGACTGTAGGTCGCCGGCTCCCTCGGCCAGATCTGGCGCGCCTCCATTCTGGTGTTCATGGCTGTGCAGTTCCGATGGCAGGGGCTGTCGCAAGCGGCGGAGCTGGGGCGAAGCATCTCTTTTCAATAAGTTCGTCATCCCCGCTCTTTTAAGCTTGGTTGGGCTCGCATTCTGGCGCGGCGCGAGATAGGAGCCGCGGGACTAAGGAGGAAGATGAGTGGTGTGCATCCTGCAACAAGCTTTCCAAATAAGCGCAGGTGACGTGGAGCTACCACGCAAATCCCATGGTGAGATACCTAGGGTTTCGTATAGGGGGAGAAGTTGGGCGCGCTAGTAGTTCCGTCGGCTGACAAGTAAGGATTTACTCAGATTCGGTCCCTCATTGTGAGGTAAAGACCTACATCCTGGTTGTCTGATCTGTATTGATTGGATGATTACATGGTGGCCGTAGTGGCTATGGTGGTGGGGAGATGCAATCTCGCTAGGGTTTTGTCTATCTCTTGTCCCGTGGCTATTGTCTAGTTCTCTTTTCAGGTGCCCCTGCCTGGCTTTATATAGATAGCTAGGTAGGGTTTACATGAGTTCTTGTCTTGTACTACAAGTCGTGGCTTTTTGGGCTTCATTGGGCCGTCAGGTGGGCCGTAGACTGGATCACATCGGGTACGCCAATGATGGGGTGCCCGGAGGATATGCCCATGTCAGTAGCTCCTGAGTGTCTGCTGAATCGAGCAGAGACTAAGAGCAGCATGTCGAGTAGACGTAGTCGATGTGTTGGGTTCGTTGATGACCAGGTGATCCTTGAGAACCTCTCCCTCTCTCTGTTAAAAAAGAACATTGCAGCAAATTTCACTGACCCATCTTTGGAGATAAGCTCAAATCAGAATAAATATCCTCAGCCGAACAGCGTCGTGTCGCGGCGTCCCAGCACAGCACTCCAAATAGGCCTAGCTGGCAGATCGAGCTCGCTTCTCGTAGGTTCAGACGAACCGATCGCCGCGGGCGACGACGACGACGTCAGTACGCTAGGCCCAGTTTTGTCTGCATGTTGAAAGAAAGGAGTGGTCCCTGTTGTACGTTTCAGCTCGAGGCTCTGCTCCTCCGTCCGTCCGTCCACCGCTTTTGGTTGTGCTGGCCGAATTCCTTTTGATCTCCATGCATAGGGCCTTCAGGTTGGCAGCTTCAGGTCGTCATGGTGGTCTCACTCGCCCGATCTTTCATGTGCTGCCTGCGCCCCCGGTTGCACCTGCGCGATTTCGTCGCTAGTGGAGAAGGCTCTGCTCGCCTACGAGTCACAGCAGGACTCGACAGGTTTGGCAAGGACAATAAATAACGATGACGCCAAATCGGAAAGGGCGGAAAAAAGGCAGAGGGATGAATCATTCGAGCATATCCGCTCAGCGTCCACAACGGTCCTAGCTGATCCAAAAGCTCCGTGCCGCAACGCTAGTAGCTGCACACCCTTTTGCTAGGTGAGGAGATAGATAACATAAAGAAACAACGCAGCTGTCATGGTGTAAAGGGTAATAAGACATACCATCATGGGATGGTTGCAATTTAGTACGTAGTTCGGGACTAACGTGGCCGTCTTTTGCAATAATGTCCATCGCGAAAACACCATCAGTTGGTGTTTTCTGTTTTTGCTTTGCCTGCTGGAAGTTGCTTCCAGGCATTGAGAAGATTGCAATGTTCAAGCTTGACTTCTTTCTTTTGCGGGGGAAATTCAAGCATGGTAAAGTTTTTTTTTTGCGACGGTCAGGTTTTTACTATATTAGATCGCACCAACATCGTTTACAAGGTCTTCTTGTTGAAATATTAGGCAATTTTGTATGGATTAATTACCGAAATCAACATCAAACTAGCAGATTTAACCACATACGACAAACTAGATATATCTAACAGATTCTTTATATGGACCAAATATTCGTGCAAACAGAGAGAAGTAGCACCTACGTGTTGACCGGAAAGGTCCCCACCACAACGTTGTTGACGTCGGCCATGGTGGTGACGAGGAAGCAGAGGAACAGTCGACGCAAATGTAGTCGAACAGAAGCGAGCAGTCGCGCCGAGACGCCCCCTCCCCCAAAATCTTATCGGCCCTCTCCCGATGCAGATCTCAAAGGACGGGTTTTCGAACGCATGCTCTCCCAGACGGCCGTGCACGCCGTCGTCGGGATGGAGAAGCCTAGAGGAAACACAACAAAAAAAACTACGCAGTGGAGAAACATGAAGGAGTGTGTGAGTTCAAGTGTTCAACTGTTCTACATCCGTCCATCCTCTTCCTATAACCCGGGAGGCCGAGAACACAAGCGCCACACGGTGGAAGAGCGGTACACATGTCAAGCATGCACATGCCTGTTGACATGTAGACACAACTCATGCACCGTACAGAAATTAATCTTCCACAAAAAATTAATCGCCGCCTGGAGAAGCAATTATCTGGCCCATATATCTACTCCGTAGTATTTGAGGTCGAGACTGGAGCCCACAGTTATCTGGCCCATATATCATTCACCGGTTGGAGACGCAATTGTCTGGCCCACAGGCCTTGCATTTGAGATCGAGACCGCAGCCCACGTACAACCTGCCGGCCCAGATAAATGGTAGACGAGCTTCGTGCACTCGAAGAAAGAAATCCAGGGGTAGCAGCGAAGAAGACGCAAGCAGCAGCAGCCGAGAAGAGAAGCCAAGCCGTCTCTCCCGTGACCACATCGAACAAGCGAGTGAGGAGCCATGGAGCGGCTGCAGCGGATCTTCGGCGCCGGCGGGATGGGGCAGCCGCCGTCGGACTCGCCCCTCTCGACTCCTCGAGCAGGTCTACATCTCCTCCTCGCCCTCCTCAAGATGCTCAAGCACGGTCTGTCCCCAAACCCTAGCCCGATTACTTCTTCCCTCCTTCTCGCGGATCTAGGATTTAACTGCGGGGTGGCTGTAGGGAGGGCCGGCGTGCCGATGGAGTCATGGGCCTCATGCTCGGCGAGTTCGTCGACGACTACACGGTCCGGGTGGTCGACGTCTTCGCCATGCCGCAGAGCGGGACGGGGGTCAGCGTCGAGGCCGTCGACCACGTCTTCCAGACCAACATGCTCGACATGCTCAAGCAGACCGGAAGGTATGGCCGCCGATCCGGATCGTAGATCTGTTGGTCCTCGCGTTTTTTCCATCTCTCGCTTCGGATTTGGTGCCCTTAACTTTTCATACTAGTTGATAAAGCGAAAAAATTGGCCTCATAAATTTATTGTGCCGATTAAATTACGCACATGTGCCAATACTTTTTGCTCAGATTTGTGTGGTTTATTTACTGCTAGTGCTAGCTGTTAATTTTCTGATGATTGGAACTATTGGCACACTAGATGTGAAACATATCAGCTTGTTTCCATGTTGCTTTGTGTGGGAAATAAGCGATTGCAGATCATTGTTTGTAGTATATTCTTAATTACATTTTGGTTACTGTAGTTCGCCTAAGCTTATTTGAATTGTCAGTAATTTATTTGCTTACCCCATGCTTCAGTTCACACTTCCATTTATTCAGTGCTTTCAACAATAGCATATGCAACTACTTATTTAGAACGATATGCATTTGCTAGGAGCGCAGTTTGTGACGACTTCTCTGTGTCTAGTTGGAAGTTTCGAGGTTCCATAGGCAGTGATCTAGTGGAGGATCGTTCATTTGACTCCTTGTTGTACTCTGTAGTATGTTCCATGCTGTGCTTCGTGGAAGCAATTTCTTTGGTAGCTGGTATACTTCTCACAGCCCTGCCATGATCACCAGCATTTGGATTTTTATTCGTTTATACCATAAAATGAACAGAAGCGGAGCTTGAAGCAATACTGAGCAAACCAATCTGATAAGATATGCTTAAATCACTTCGTAAGAAAGGGATAGTTCTGCATTGTCTTACCATCTAACTGTAAATTGTGACTTTGACATCTAAATTTATAAGCGCAAAAAGGAGTTACTCCAATGCCACAGATCTGTAAGCTCCTCTGTGCAGCGAACGTCCGTGCACCCTTTATTTTCTAATTTCTGCATAGTTAAATAAATGGATAATGATAAGAAATCATCACGACCAGCATAAGATAGTCAGATACTTATTTACTATTTGAGTGTAATGTTTGGCTCTCGAGGAGCTGAATGTGGATGAGAAGAAAGGTATGATTTGCAGGAAGTTTTCATAAAAACAATCATATATCTCCAAGTTTCACTCCACTAAAGTTCTAGATTTGTTTTGAATAAAATGTTGGCCATAGCTTTATCCTTTGAATGTTTTTCTTTGGCAAATATATCAGTTAACAAGATTTACTTTTATAGACCGGAAATGGTGGTAGGGTGGTATCACTCCCATCCTGGTTTTGGTTGCTGGCTATCAGGTGTCGATATCAATACTCAACAGGTGCACGCATACCCCACCAATCTTCTATAGGCTTGTAAAAAGAGTCTGTTGTCTTGAGACAAATAGACATGTAATAAAGTATGTATGTCTTATCATCTTGAAAACTGAACCTGCAGAGTTTTGAAGCTTTGAACCCCAGGGCGGTTGCCGTTGTGATAGACCCCATTCAGAGTGTCAAGGGGAAGGTGGTCATCGATGCATTTCGTCTCATTAATCCTCAGACCATGATGCTTGGGCAGGAGCCACGGCAGACAACATCCAATGTTGGGCACCTTAATAAGCCATCTATCAGGTAAAATGCTGACTAGTATGATAGATTAAAAGCTTTTGTATTGTTCATTCTTATAAATGATTATATTGTCTATTTACTGCCAGGCTCTTATTCATGGGCTGAACAGACACTACTACTCCATTGCAATAAATTACCGCAAAAATGAGCTCGAGGAAAAAATGTTGCTGAACCTTCACAAAAAGAAATGGACTGATGGATTAATTTTGAAGAAATTCGACGCACATTCAGAAACCAATGAGCAGACTGTTCAGGTATGTAGCATTCAGCTTTCTACTTTCAATCGAAGATCATTTTTGTTGATTATGCAAATGGAAGTGGAGGCTGTTTCTTTTAATTTTTTGTGGGTGTCCTTACATACAGGAAATGCTGGGCCTAGCCATCAAGTACAACAAGGCAGTGCAAGAGGAGGATGAGCTATCTCCTGAGAAATTAGCGATAGCTAATGTGGGACGGCAAGATGCAAAGAAGCATCTAGAGGAACATGTCTCAAATTTGATGTCGTCAAACATAGTTCAGACCCTAGGGACCATGCTAGACACGGTTGTCTTTTAGTCTGCTTCTAGTGTTGTTCCAACCATATATACAGACTCACCCGGTCCATTATTCATGTTATATCCAAAGCTTGCCATGAGCTAAGGTTTGTACCAGGTACATTCGGGTTCTAACAATTTGCTCGGTGGACTTTATTTTCTCTAGCACCATCTTCTGCATGTTGTATGCCAGTTAATTGTTAATCTCGCAGCATTTTTTCATTTTATATTTTTTAAACTCTGGTTACGCTGATGTGATTATGGTTGCTGAAGTCAGTGGGATCTTATTGTCCTTCTGAGGGTATCGTGATTGGTATTTTGCTGACCATGTCGCCATGATTTGTGGTAGAGTAGTTATCTTTTGGGTAACCAAGACAAATGGCAGTAGTTTATCATTTTGATAATGTCAAGTAGGAGCTCATGCATGTCATTCACGATTACTCCCACCGTCACGTTGCAAGCTTCATGGGATAAACTCAACAAACATTGTTTTGGTTTCTAGGAAGGATTGTTTTGGTTTCTAGGAAGGATGGACTCAGAAGAAATTTTGGACTTTAGGTCGATAAGCCTCATTCATGCAAATTCATTGCCAAGATCATAGCATCCTGCCTTGCGCCATACATGAATTCTCTTGTGTTCAAATTTAATTTACTTATGAAAATTCGGCCGATCTTTCATCAAGAAGTGGAGAATTCATGATAATGTACGTGATGAATCTTGCTATAAATTTCATCGTTCCAACACTCTGCGTTTGCTTTTCAAACCTGATCAAGAAAACCTTTGATTCGGTTAGATAGCACTATCTCGTGGATTATTTTTTGACATAACGCCTTTTCCCACACTGATTATGTGATTGATTTGGACCCTTCTCTCCACTTCCACTTTGAGAGTTCTTCTCAATGCAGTGGCTTGTGATCTTATCAAGCATGCTCGTGGCCTAGTTTGTCGCCCCTTCTATTCGTGTTGTCCATTGACCCCATTCATCACATCCTCAATCAGTCAATTATGCAAGAAAATATTCACACTCAACGAGAAAGTTTCGACGGCCTGCACCTCTCGATACACAGATGATGTGGCAACTTTTGAGGCTCCAGTTGATGATGATATTTATTTCTTTGCATCTACTCTTGCTTCTTTCCGTGAAGTAACCAGATTGAATGCCAATTGTCAAAAAATCATTGTGCCCCAATCCGATGAGTATGACCTCGATGACATCATTTCGTTATTCCCGGCCAGAAGAATCACCTTCTCCATGCGATTTAAAAAAAAAAGAATTGCTCGGTTAGGAAGGTGCTTGAGAATAATTTTTGGGTCAACCAAACTAACATTCAAAAGGACTCCGACATTGACCACATCCAAAAAAAAAATCACCCTCCCGGAATTGATCTTCGGTGTTCATCGACCCACGGGTCCTTGACAACATCCATTGAAAATTTACAAGTGATGGCAACTACTCTGCCTCGTCTGCCCACAAAATGCTTTTCAAGGGTGTCATCCGGTCCCAACATACATGAACTACTTGGTTTGGAAAACAAGGCTAACCCTAACTGTAATTTTCTTGCTTTGTTGGTCATGCAAAATAGGATTTGGAGGTAGATACTCTATTGGAGTGGCATTTCTAACACACTTCTGACGCTTTAGGCCATTGAAGCATCCATAAGAATAATGGATGGAAAAAGGCATGGACATGAACGGCATGGATTGTCTGACTTAGCCATCCTGACTTTTCTTGACTTTGGGCCACTGAAAAGTGGGTTCTGGTAGTCCCCACGTGTCATTGACTCAAAATCAGGATAAAGTGTGGATGGCTAAGTCAGAGAATCTCTGCCGGGACACGAGTGCTTGATACAAGGGGCTCATTACATAATAGTATTCGACACTGGTATGTTATGTATCCCGTTCGCATTTATTTCAGAGGTTATTAAGTACTTCCACTGTTCGAAAATATGAAATGTTTTCCGAAACTAAAACAGCTTGCCAAGACGTTTTATATCGTGGTAGGGAGGGAGGAAGTAATATTCCACACGAGGTATGCATGATCTGGTGGCCGGTTAAACGGTCGACGGGTATATCGTCGGTGGAAGCCAGAACCCTCCGTCGACGACGACACGTCCGTCCGCGCTAGCTTAGCTTTCGCCACTGAGTTGGCGCGCGCGTGGAGTACCTACGTCGCCGCCACCCGCGAACCACCAGCTTCCACTCGATGCCATGCATCGGAAGCTACTCATCATCTCCTGTGTACGTAGGCAGCGCTTTGTGTGTAGGTCTCTACAAGATACGTACTACTACCGAACAGGTCAAGCACCTAACGTGTACGGATTACTTCATGACTCAATGCGATACTACCGATCATGCTAATAAGTAATCATAATCGACAGTGGTGAAATTAATTAGACATTGATTACGTGCGGGTTACATCTCAGGGATGCGCCACCCTTACTTGCAGCTCATCTTCTTCCGCCGCTCGGGCTTATCCAAGGGCCCGGCAGAGTCCCGGCCGGCGATCGTCACCGCGCGCGGGACCGGTCGACCGGACCTCATGGAGGCGTTTGAATGAGTTCAGGGTTCTGTAAGTTGATAAGCCTAAAATGATTTTTGTGAGAATTAAACACAAGGTTGGTAAGCCTAAAGATCTCGCAAGCTTGTGTCGGCTCGTCGCCGTCAGGGCCGGGCGCCGGCAGGTCCCGCCGTGCACCAACCGCCGTCAGCGCTTGAGTCCCTGAAGAGCTGGAGGACGCCACCGTGGCTGGATTCTTATCCGGCTCTTGACGTGATCGTGCTTATCTGGACGCCAAATCGGCCGCGCGCTTGGTGCTAATCATTACTACCCGGCTGACAGTGTCCGAATTTTTTTTACCTATATAGTCCACTTGGTGGCTGTCTGGAACTTGGAATTTTGGATAGGCGCCAGGGAAAATGCCGTCACTTGGATATTGTATCTGACGTGCCGCCTTATATGACGAGTCATCACAGCAGAAACATCCCACTTGGACTAGTCGCTTGCTGGTTGCTGTTATAGCAGCTCTTATTTTTTGCTATTGTCTGTCCATTTTTCATTACGAGCATTTTCAGTTCACCGGCGCCTATGAGAACAATCACTTGAAATTTGTATCTGACATGGCACCTTATATGACGCGTCACGGCAGGTCGGCAGCAACATTCCACTTGGACACTTGACTTAGTACGTGTCAACAGAACAGAGCTGTCTTCCCGCGCGCCTATAAGAATGCTCAGACCTTTTGGACACCAGACAAGAAAGAAGCAAACGATCTTTTTTGAACGGTTGAAGCAACCGATCGAGAACCCGCGCGAAACCAAAGTTCATTTCTTGGATCGATCAGCACATGGATCCCCGGTGCAGCCAACACTGGGAGAGCTCGTTGGAGGATCTGAGTGTGACGACGCCGCTGCTGCCGCTGCATGACGACGGCCGGCGCTCTTGCTCGGCCCTGACGTCGAAGCTGCTGGCCAACAAGTACCTCGCGATCGCGGCGGGGCCTGTGGCGTCGGCGCTGGTGTGCGCATTCGTGGACTTCGGGGACGGGCGCACCGCGGCGCGCAACATGCTCGGCGTGCTGGCGTGGGTTTTCATCTGGTGGCTCACCGACGCCGTGCCGCTCGGCGTCGCGTCCATGGCGCCTCTCTTCCTCTTCCCCGCCTTCGGCATCTCCTCCTCCGACGCCGTCGCCAAGGCCTACATGGACGACGTCATCTCCCTCGTCCTCGGCAGCTTCATCCTCGCCCTCGCCATCGAGCACTACAACATCCACCGCCGTCTCGCTCTCAACGTACGTACGCTCCATCATCATCAAGCGATTCATTCATTGGAACGGTGCACCGAACGTAGCTAACATACTTCTTCAACAAAGACTAATTAGCTCAAATAATACGCATGCAGATCACGTCGCTCTTCTGCGGGGACCCGGTGAAGCCTCCGCTGCTGCTGCTGGGCATCTGCGGCACCACCATGTTCATCAGCATGTGGATCCACAACACGCCGTGCACCGTGATGATGATGCCGGTGGCGACGGGGATCCTGCAGCGGTTCCCGCGCGGAGAACAGGGGGGCGACGCCCATGAGCGCCGGAGGTTCTCCAAGGCGGTGGTGCTGGGCGTCATGTACGCGTCCACCATCGGCGGGATGTCCACGCTGACCGGCACGGGCGCAAACATCATACTGGTGGGGATGTGGTCCACCTACTTCCCGGTGCAGCGACCCATCACCTTCAGCTCCTGGATGTCCTTCGGCTTCCCCGTGGCGCTCGTCCTCTTCGTGGCGCTCTGGGTCACGCTCTGCCTCATCTACTGCTCCAAAAATACAGGGAGAGCGCTCTCGGCTTACCTCGACAGGACGCACCTCAGGAGGGAGCTCAGCTTGCTTGGTAGGTTCTCTTTCTTTTCTTGGTCACGCGTACGCACCGTCTTGCTTTTCTTGAGGTTTTCGTTCGTTGATTTTTTCAGTGGTCAACTCTTTGGCTTTCTGAATCTCCGTTGAAGCAAGCATGACACCTTACTTATCATTTTTGTTATGTCTGATGGCCCTTCTTATTTGTCGCAGGTCCAATGGCTTTTGCAGAGAAAATGATTCTAGCCATTTTTGGGGTATGTTTTCTGTACTCTCAGTGTAAAATTCTAGCCGTTTTATACCTCAAGTTCAAAACCGATAAACACTTACGGTGTTTGGTTTCTTTAATAAAAAATATAATTCTTGAAGGCCCTGATTGTGCTATGGATGACGAGGAGCCTCACAAACGACATCCCTGGGTGGGGAGTCCTCTTCGACGGCAAAGTTGGGGATGGAACAGTCACCGTAAGAGCACCGATATACAGCTTCTGACAACAAAATAAATCTTATTCGCATGATCTCACTGGATATGTGTATGACAACGCAGATCATGATGACGACTCTGCTCTTCATAATCCCAACCGGCAAGGGCGACGGCGAGAAGCTCATGGACTGGGGAAAGTGCCGGAAGCTGCATTGGAACATCATCCTCCTCCTCGGCGCAGGCTTCGCCATCGCCGAAGGCTTCAAGGCGAGCGGCCTGACGGACATCCTCTCGGAGGGGCTCGGCTTCCTCAGGGGCGCGCCGCCGCTGCTTATCGCGCCCGTGGCCTGCCTCTTCAGCGCCGCCATTACGGAGTTCACCTCCGACGACGCCGCCACCACGCTGGTGCTACCGCTGCTCGCGGAGCTGGGCAACACCATCGGCGTGCACCCGCTGCTGCTCATGGTCCCCGGTGCCGTCGGCGCGCAGCTGTCGTACCTGCTGCCCACCGCCGCGCCACAGAACGTCGTTGGCTTCAGCACCGGCTACATCACCATCAAGGATATGGTGCTCACCGGAATACCCCTCAAAGTGGTCGGCGTTGCAACTGTTGCCATCCTACTGCCAACGCTAGGTATGTAAATTTTACAATTTCTGCACTACCATTAACTTACAATTCCGACACTACCATTAACTCTGACTACGAAATGAGTTAAACTGACACCTAGTGCTCCTGCTATTGTACTGACTACTGGTTCCCTTTTTTGTCTTGCCGTCATGCAGGTTCTGTGGTGTTCGGCATGGATCAGAAGTTAATAGGAACCTAAGCAGAACTCGGTGTTTTTGAGTATTTTGAATGTAAACGCCTAAACGGTTGGTTATCTTCTTTGTCCTCGAAAAGGACAGGAGCTCTGCCATAAACTATGAGAGGGAGATGGGTTCCTGTAGACAGCAGGTTTTCTAGTAGGATGTTTAGGGGTAGAGATTTGGTTCTCCCGAGATTCGGTGATCTCACCATTGCTAAAAAATCAAAAAAAATATTTAAAAAGTTTCAAAAAATTCTGAAAAAACATGTATATTCTTAATGATATATCGTACAAGTGTGAAAAATCACAATGCAAAATACTGTATGTTTTGACCTACACAAAAATACTCTATTCTCAAATAAGATTTAGCGTATAATGTATAGTTTCAAAATTTCAACTTTTGTCATTTTTGTGTAGCCCATAATACAAAAGATTTTGCATTGAGATTTTTCACGCTTATAGTATACTTCATTAAGAACATACATGATTTTTCAGAATTTTTTAAAACTCATAAATATGATTTTTATTTTTTTTAAAATTGACAGGAGCGCTGGTGCTCGGGAGACAAAAAGCACTTTCCGGATGTTTAGGTTGTACAGTATGTATAGCCAAGGCCATTGCCTCGTGAATATCTTGTCCATCCTTTTTGTTCCAGTCCAGTGAACGTTGCTCAGGCTTAGTTCCCGTTCATCTGAACTAATATATATCTGCAACTACAGCACAAAGGTGACTATCCAACAAGTTGTTATGCATACTAGATGATCCGTTGCGCTACTGGCGCAGTCCATGGAATCGAGACTATATTCAAGCCATAAGTTCAAGTATTTAAATCATACAACGTTTTATCATGTTTTGGTGTTCATGTATGTCGTTACAAAAAAAAAAGATACGTCCGAGCGGACGAATCGGTTTCAAGAAGAAGAGGACAAGAGGCCGATTACAACGCGTTTAGGCACACACGCCTGAAACGCCATCCACCAAAAAAGGAAAGGGATCACTCGCCAACCCTCCACCTATCTACGGGCCCTAGGCTACCCCTAAACAACCTAGCCGATCGCCACAAGTCGGCCTCGGCCTGCACCATCCTGGTGGCAGACTCCACCGATGGTCTATGCCCCTCAAAGACTACATTGTTCCTGTGTCTCCACAGGCTCCAGCAGATCAGAGTGATCGCGGTCCACATATCCTTCGCCTCATTGCCACCAAGCGTCCTCAGAGGCAACCACTCCTCTAAACGGGCATCGTGGTCAGGGATCCAGTCTGCTCTCCCCCATCTAGACAGGAAGGAGGACCACACGTCTCTGGCTAGGACACAACCAAGCAGCAGGTGGTCAATATCTTCTTCCACCTGGTCACAGAAGGGGCAAGCAGCCGGTCTAGGAAGCCCCCGACGCCCTAGGCGGTCGGCTGTCCAGCATCTTTTCCTCAGTGCTAGCCAAAGGAAGAACTTGCACTTGTTGGGGGCTCGCGAGCACCAGATTTGCTGGGCCCCAGCCATCCCAATCTGGCCTTCAAAGAAAGCCCTGTAGGCCGACCGAGCTGAGTATTTGTGGTTGGCCTCCAGACTCCACCTAAACTCGTCTGCGGTCCCTACGGACAGGGCGAAGCCCTCCACGCTGTCAGCCAGGGACAGCAACTCGCGTATCTCACGCGCGTCCAGGTCAGGGGGGACATCCTCGAGCCAACCGCCAGCGAGTCCTTCCCTTACTCGTCGGGAGCACCGGGCACTCTTGGGCACTTTAAGGAAGAGGCATGGAGCCAAATCCTTTACCCGACCAAGCCCTCCAGGTAACCACCTATCCGTCCAGAAGAAGGTGGATGCCCCATCGCCTACCACAGAAACAGTGGCCGTCTCGAACAGCTCCCGTACCAAACGAGGAACCTGGATGTTGAACTCGATCCAGGGTTTCGACCTATCTGTCCTGCTAAGCCAGAGCCACCTTGCTCTCAGCGCCAGGTTCATGAGCCTCAGGTTAGGAATACCGAGGCCCCCCAAGCGCTTGGGCATGCAAGCTCTCTTCCACGCAACCAAACAGTGTCCTCCACGCGCGTCTTTGCGCCCCGCCCACAAGAATCCACGAATGATCTTCTCAATCGCCACGAGGGTTTCAACCGACAAGTCCAGCGACATCATAGCGAAGATCGATACCGCCGAGAGAGTGGTCCTCACAAGCTCGAGCCGCCCCCGCGGTTCAGAAGCCCTGCCCGCCACCTGGGGAGGTGGCTGGCCACGCTATCCACAATATACTGGAGCTGAGCCGCCGTCAACTTCCTAAGGGAGAGAGGAAGACCCAAGTACCGCAGAGGAAACGGCAGCAGTGGACATTGTAGCTCCTGGGCCACCAGCTGAGCCTCATGCTCTCCACAGCGTATCAGGTGCGCCGAACATTTCTCCAGATTTGCCCTCAGTCCTGAGACCATACCAAAATCCTCAAGTAGCTGTGCGAAAACTCTGAGGTCTCCCGGTAGCGGCCGGAGAAACGTCACCACGTCGTCGGCATAGATCGATGTGCGGTGCCTAAGCCCCGTCTCTGCGAGAGGCGCCAACAATCCACAGGCCGTAGCCCTCTCAATCAACAGGTGCAAAACCTCCATGATAAGGATGAAGAGTTGCGGCGAGAGCGGATCCCCTTGCCTCAGTCCACGCCTGTTGAAGATCTTCCCGCCAGGATGTCCATTAAGGAGCACCCTTGTGGAGGCGGATGACAAAAGGGCGCATATGGTTGCAATCAGAAGCTCACCAAACCCCATCTTTCGCAACACCTCTACCAGGAAGGCCCAACTTACTGTGTCAAAAGCCTTGGTGATGTCGAGCTTCAAGAGAACTGCCGGGGTTTCCAATCTATGAAGTTTCCGCGCTGTGCATTGGACCATCATGAAGTTATCATGCAAGCATCTTCCTCGAACAAACGCACTCTGATGCGCACCCACCAACTGGGGTAGAGAGGGGGCCACCCTGCAGGCCACCACCTTGGCCACGAGCTTGGCGAATCCGTGAATCAAGCTAATAGGGCGGAAGTCCCGCACCTCTTCAGCCCCCACCTTCTTAGGCAGGAGGGTGATGAGAGCTTGGTTGACAGAGCTGAATCCACGGGCGTCCCGGCGAGAGAGTGAGTCAAAAGCCTCCATGACGTCCTTCTTGATGATTCCCCAACATGCCACATAAAATCTGTTGGAGAAACCGTCGGGACCCGGACACTTGTCCAACGGCATGCCTCTAATAGCATTCCACACCTCCTCCTCTGAGAAGGCCATCTCCAAGTGGGACAGATCCACGGTGGGCATCTGTAGGAAGTCCAAGTCGAAGGAGAAGGGGCGATCGATCTCAGTGCCAAGCAGGTCGTCAAAGAAGGAGTCCACGGCCTCAGCCTTGTCTACATGCTCGGTCTTCCTCGTCCCATCGACCATAAGGTGGCCAATGAAGTTCTGCCGCCGCCGGTGGCTGGCGTGCGTGTGGAAAAACCTAGTGCAAGCGTCACCCTCTCGCAACCACAGCACTCTCGCACGTTGCCTCGCCATTGTGCGCTCGAGGGATGCCAGACCAAGCAACTTCCCTTTGAGGATCTTACGAAGTCCTCTCTCCTCCACTGAGAGAGTCCGGGATTCCATGGCCACATCGAGGCGAAAGATCAGTTCATTGGCCATCAGAATTTGAAGCTTGATGTTGCCAATGAACTTATTACTCCACCGAGCTAGACTCTTGGCTGTGGCCCGAAGCTTGAGGTCCAACCTTTTGAACGGGTTGACCTCCGACTCCACTGACGACCAAGCTTCCTCTACAACCTCGAGGAAGCCCTCAGCCTTCGTCCAGAAGGACTGGAACTGGAATCTACGCCCCACATGCAAGTCTGGGGCTAAGCTGAGTACCAAGGGACAGTGGTCAGACGGCCCTGACGAGTTCGAGAGAAAAGCGTCTGGAAAAAGCTCCTCCCAATCCACGGTCGTGAAGACCCTATCCAGCTTCTCCATGGTTGGTTGCTGGCGCTCGTTAGACCACGTGAACCTGCGACCATTGAGGTAAACCTCCTTGAGCTCCAACCTAGACAGCCTGTGCCGGAAGCGCCCCATCATGGCGTGGTGGAGGACACCCTGGTTTTTGTCCTCCGGATCAACAATGAGGTTGAAATCACCTGCCACCATCCACGGCCCTGCATGCAGGTCCCTAATATCCTGGAGCTCGAGAAGGAAGGCCCTCTTAGCGTCCACGCCCTGAGGGCCGTAAACCCCCGTGAACCACCATGCCTGCTCACCCCCAATTGAGATGCTAGCGGTGAGCGCATTAGTCGTCAGGTGAGGGTTGGTGACTGAGACAAAAGCGGACTGCCAGGCGAGAAGTATGCCACCACGAGTCCCCACGGCCGGCAGGTAGAGGAACCCGTCAAAGGCCACACCGAGACATTCTCGACGATCTGATCCGTGATGATCTCCATCTTGGTCTCCTGGAGGCAGACTATCTTGGCCCCAGTGGCCGACATCGCCTGAAAGATCACCGCTCTACGCGCCCCCGAGTTCAATCCACGCGCATTCCAGATGGCAAACACAAGATCGAGCTCCAACATAACTAAAGGCACGAAACTCAGAGAGAACAAGGATCAAATACAAGACTACAGATACACACGCCTAAATAAGGCACTCCACCGGTAAATCCTCGGACGTCGGCAACACGTCAGGGAGCCACCCAAACAGACCTAAGATCACATCAATGTGTTTCTGCGGCAACGGCTGACGAAAGAGATCCAGGTACGCGTTCAGCGCCTCGTCCCCGATGGTCTCGCCTTCTCTCGCGATCTGCAGACGCGTGATCAGCTCACGCTGTTGGCGCTTCACTGGCGTCCCCGCAGCAAACTTTCCACGGTGCCTGGCACTGCGTCTCACTGGTCCACTGTAGATCCTCTTAGTCCTGCTACGCCTTGCCGGCCTGTTCAGAATTGCCACCACCGGCTTGGTGCAACTCTTTCTGAACTGGTCCAAGTCCTGGGCTACGACCTCAGCCGGCCCATCCACGGCCGCCACAACTTGCTGGCCCGGCCCATCCTGCGTGTTGTCCTCGGTGAGCGAGACAGAGAAGCAGTCAAGCACTGAGATAGGTGAGCTCTCGCGCCCAAACTTTGACTCGGGCGTGACAGGCGAGAGGGACCCAAAACTGACAGGGGACAACAGCCCCGCTGAAGCGAGCAGCAGCTCGTCTCCTCCACGTGGCGACCTAGCATCAAAATCCACCCACCCGCCACCGAGCGCGCCAAGGTGAGGCTGGAGTTTCGAAATTTGAAAATCGTCCACGACTTGGCCTCCACGCCTCAGCACTGACGGCTGTCTGATCCCTTGACTGCTTTTTACGCTACAACCAAGCGCAGGATCAGGTTGGTCCAGGGTCCTTGCAGAGCCTAGCAGTATCTTTGCAGCCTCCTCCACTACTTTTTCTTCACGTGGCAGTTCCCCATCGGCCAGGTGTATGTCGCTACATGTGATTGAAATTTGCAGACTGTAGGGTTGTTAACTGGGAGCAACCGAGAATAATGGACATCTGTGGACTCCACGTATGGTGGCTCACATGTCGGTGACTTGGAGTCAATTGACCTTGAGGCTCGTAAAGCCAGTTATTTGTGCCCTGGTAGTCGGTAAATAGCAGCTCGACCAGCTCGGTCACCCGGTGACGCGTCCTGCAGCCAATTCAAATCTAGCATAGTCTCCACTCCTCCCCGCCGACAACGTCCCCGACCTCCTCCAGCCGCTGCTCTGGAGCCTATGCCCCGATCTCCTCCTCTAGCTTCCGGTGACCACTTCGTCGATCTATTCCTGGAGCACGATAACCTCTGTACTTACCCGCACACAAAAAACCTCTGTACTGACCAAATCCTGAAAACAAGTACTCCCTCCGACCCAAAATATGTTTCTAAGTTTAAAACTAAGACGGATCGGAGGTAGTAACACATTCCTAACATACGGGTCGACCCAGCTAGACAACAATCCCACCCGACCGGACCCACCTCAGGGAGCTCCTATGTGACGCTCTGGTGCTGCTGGGCTGGCCCTACATAAGGTGATATTTTTTCGTTTTCATATTCTCTTTATATTTTAATATTTTTATTGCAGTTTTTATTTTGGTTTAAGTTTTCTTTTTTCATTCTAAGTGTTTATTTTTATACAATCTTGAAATTTTGATATTTTATGAAAATAACTAATTTTGTAATTTTTGCGATATATTTTTTCTTTTAAGTTTTACTAGTTGGCATGTACGTGCAATGCACGTTTTTACAATTTTTTCTTTTACTTTCGTGAGGATTGTTGTACAATGGGGCATCTAAGAGAATTGAAATATGAGAGAAAGCAACCATACTTCTAAAATGATGATAGAACCAAAATCAAAATTATTTCAAACATTAGTTAATTTATTTTATACCCGTTGCAACGCATGCACATTTTGCCTTTTTCAATATAAATTGTTATAACAATTCGAAATACATGCACTCGTGAGGCAAAACTCCTCTCCCGACTCGAACGCGGACAATCGTGCTTGGGTGGCATGGGCCATGGGCCAGCCCATTTCATATGGAGCCTTCCGTCGAATTTCCGTTACTTGACCCAGCCTCCGCAGCCTGACGCCGACGTCGTACTCCAGTAGGAGGAGAAAGGAGATGTTGTCGGCGGCTGCGACGGCGGCGCAGCAGCTTCCGCAGTCAGAGTCGTGGACCCTGTCAGGACACGAGGGCGCGGTGCTGGCCGTGCGCTTCAACCGTGACCGAAAGTACTGCCTGAGCTGCAGCAAGGACCGCACCGTCTGCCTCTGGAACCCCCACACCGGCGCCCTCATAAAGACCTACAAAATTTTCTCTGAAATCTTCAAGTTCCCCTCATCGGCGATTGGCCACCTTGGTGAAACTGCATTCACTATTATCTGTCCAAATTGTGCCAATTAGATATAATTTCTAGTAAACTCTTTTTTGTTTTTTCAGAAAACTTAATCTGGAACTAATTGAAACAACGGATCCAACAAATCACCTTGTCTGGTCTACAAATGTGAATAATGCATATTATAAGAGAGAACGGAATTTACAAAATAAAAAGAGTCACCAAAAGGAAAACATGAAACATGAATAGCCAAACTTAAGATTGATCATAATGCCAACATATGAAATTCCTGTAAAAGACACTGACATGAGGTAAGTTGTGGCTTATTTTCTTTCTGAAACAAATGCACCACAACTAATACGATTAATTGGTTTTTTTTACCCCTATTTTTTCCTAGAGTCCAGCTACATTAATATTTCCCGTACATCTCTGCACGTGCATTGCATGAGCAAATCCACAATCAGAGATATGGAGGAAAAGCATCAGGATAGACCGAAAGCTAGCAGCAGTAGTAGAGGGACGTGGCCTCCGCCCCGCCGGACGCCTAGCTCCTTCTTGCGTTGTTGGTCGTCACGGCCGCCGGACACACGCTACGTGAGAGAAAGAAGGGAGAGGTTACAAGTTCGATTCGTGGGTGCTGGAGTTACTTGGAAACCGCAAGGGTGCTGCATAGAAGAGGAGCGGCCAGGGCTCAGGCGATGGCACTGGCAGGGGCGTCGCGTGCAGGGCCGGTGGAGCGCCCGTGTGGCCGCGTGGCTGCGGGAAGGCTCCCTGTGGCGGCGTGCTTGGCGGCGGCGGGAAGGCTCCCTATGGCGGCGTGCAGGGATCCTGCGGCGGACATGCTCATTTGGCGGCGGTGGGTCGGCGGCGAGGAACTTGGAGCTGCGCCTCACGGATGCGAGCAGCAGCAACAAGGAGGAGCAGGAGGAAGGCGCCGGTGGCGAGCTCGCGACGCGTCGGGTTGAGGAAAAGTGGCAGGGCCGACGGGATTAGATTAGCGTTAACGAATTGTTTCTTTTAGCGGTGGCAATAGCTGTAATTATCACGAAACTGAAAAGGTGTGTTGAGTTGTCAAACATTGGAATGATCTGGATCGTTGATCAAATATTGAATAACTCAAATTTAATGTATCAACACAAGTTTGCTCTTTTAATAATACTAGTAAATTGGCACGTGCACGCTCGTATGAATGATGTATAATCAGACAAACATCTCGACTGATATATATTCTGACAAATATATTACAAACACTAAAATGAAATTGTTTTATGTTGCAAAACAATATAACTCATCGTATCCAATTACAAAATGAAATGTGACATGTTTCCATATTGAAGTATGTATTGTGATATATTCTCCAGCGAGTTCTTCAGGCCATTACATTTCATCGAGTTGTACAGAAAAGTGTGGCTCTCCTCCAGACGCTATACAAGTTACAGCTCATTGTAGCGATGCTACGTTTAAAATAGTGTGCTGAAAAAAATGCAAGATGTAGCTCAAATATTAAGGATTTCAGCACTAAATATTTGTCCAGAATCAATACATGCATAATCAGGTTACCAGATACGTAAATTAAGGGCCAAATCCATGGCATAGACACAAAGGCATAGACACAAATAGGAGTCATAACGAAGTCTAAAAGACAAACAATTACAAGTTTACAAATTAAAAGACAAACAATTACAAGTTTAAAAACTAAAAGAAAAACTATAAGGGCCAAATCCATGTCTGTAAGTCTATTGCCTAAAATTATTACAAGTACAATCAGATACAATATTTCCATGCTGGATCCAAGTAAATTACTACCAGCATCATGGCTACTACTGTACAATTTTCGAATTGCACGTAGCTACTATACTGTACGAATTGCACTTGAACCATGGCTACTGAAGGAAGACAGGAAGAGAGCACCGTGGCTACTATACTGTACGAATTGCACTTGCACCTAGCTACTGAAGGAAGACAGGAACGGAGCATCATGGCTACTTACAATCGAATTGCACTGCACCTAGCTACTGAAGGAAGACAGGAACACAGTGGCTCACCTGGTTGCTGACTTGCCGGCGGCGCCTAGTGGCAGACATTGTGTCTCTTCGGTGGAGTGCTGGAGTATTTTTTGCCAAAAATGGCCCTTTTACCGAATTAAACCTAGATGTGGCCCTTTTGTAAAACTATTGCCAAATCTGGCCCCTGGGCTCGGCGCCAAATGGGCCGGCGCCGAAATTGTACAGCTCGGCGCCAAGATGGGCTGGGCTGTACAATTTCGGCGCCGGCCCATTTGGCGCCGAACCCAGGGGCCAGATTTGGCAATAGTTTCACAAAAGGGCCACATCTGGGATTAGTTCGGTAAAAGGGCCATTTTTGGCAAAAAGTTCAGTGCTGGACGAAGCAGGGTAAGCTGAAGTGCTAGACGAAGCAGGGGAAGTTGGAGTGCTGGCCGAAGCAGGGGAAGCAGGCACCGCCGGTCAACTCGTAAGAAGGCGACGCCGCCGTTGCGAGTGAAGCTTGAGGACGCGCAGTTGCAGCCGCCGCTGCAACTCGAGTTGGTGGAAGTGTTCGATGCGGAGGATACTGACGGTGGAGGAAGCGCTCGAGCTGGCCGCCGCCGACGCCGCTGCAACTCGACCAGAGTGCCGCCGCCGCCCCGCACGAGCGCCGCCACCTCCCTGCTCCCTCGCTGGCTCGCTCACGAGTGCCTCCCCGCCTCCGACCACCGCGACCCCGCCGCCGAGTTCGTCCCGGCGACGCCGCCTCGAGATCCTCCGGCCCTGCTTGTCCCCGACCACCGTGCCGCCGCCCTGTCCCGTGCCTCCTCTACCGGCATCTTGCGCGCCTAAGGCCATCCGGCGAGCAAGGCCCCGACCTTGACGACCTCCACAGGAGTCTCCAAGCTTCGCCCCCGGCGCCGCCCTTCTCCTCCTCTTCCAGCCACGGCCGTCCCCGCGTCGCCCTCCCTCCGAGCTTCCTCCTGCCTCGTCGGCCCTGCTGCTACTCTCGCCGGCGTTGTCCCTGCCTCCGCCCGTCCCCGGAAGCTCCTACCTCGGGTCGTCCCCTCCTCCGGTAGCAAGCCGGCTCATCGACATGCTCTCCGTGCTCGTCCCCTTCACCCATACCGCCGGTAGCGGAGCTGCGAGATCCAACCGCGACGGAATCAGCAGTAGGACCGAGACACAGAGAAGGTGAGAGGAGTTTGCTTGATCGTGGCGATCGTGGGCCGATGGGAACGTTTATTATTTTCCTATTCTCATGTAGCTATATGAATCCTGTACGAATCGTATTGAACGTATCTGGATCGTTGATCAAAAATAAACGGACAAGATTTAAAGTGTTTGGTGCTCGACATCAGGACAATCTAGATCGTTGATTGAAAATTGAACGGACGAGATTTAAAGTATTCCAACATGTTTGCTCTTTTAATAGTAGTATAGACTAGTTGGCATGTACGTGTCATGCACGTTTTCACAATTAAATGGGGCAATTTATCAGGGTCTATGTGGATTACTACGAACTGGTGTGCGGCGTCGGTGCTGTCATGAAATATGTCATCGGCCTTGACGTATTCACATGGCACTCGCTTAAGCTACACCTGTGGATAAGGAAGGAGGAGCTTCAAAGATCTTCCCGTGGGTAGTAGGGAGTATTAGAGAAGGATATTGTAAATTCTAGTTACATGCTGAATGTAGCTTATATGTGAGACGGACTCAAATTATAATACCATTCAAATTTCTGGATGGGACAAATTATGTCGATGCTTCAAGAAATGGAAAAAAGTTTTAAAACCGAGAGACGATTTACACACTAATGTTCAGACCTATAATTTTAAATAAAGAGGTTTCATAATTCATTGGATATTATGATGTCCTTCGACTGGCGTTATGAACATGCGTAATGATCCTTAAACCTAATATCAATGTTGCTACATTTATATGAATAATATGCAAACAAGGCAACAAAAGCAAAAAACCAGTAAATGATTTTTAATTAAATTGTAAAATTAATGGCTGAGCCAACTATTAAAAATGCATAATGAATGGTTGTATGAAGTACCTTTGAAATCCTGCAAAGGGAGAAAACCAAATGCATGATGATGTTGAAACTGACTTCTTCTTGGCAAGCAATATTAAAGCTCCAAGGCATACAAATACGTTTCTGCACTAAGCACTGTTACTGACTTCCTCTTGTATCAACATCTTCATCAACACATAACATAAAATCAAAAAGGAAAATTAACCAATTGGATCGGCAATGAGGGATAAAAACAAGTTTATAGACGTTCAGATCAAACGGGGTTATCCGTATCGTAATGGATACATCTTACCCAATGGATAAGATTCCACGGGGAGGCAGCCCCCGACACCCGTGCACTGATTGATCCTGATGACATGTTCCTCAGGCCAGCGGCACCGTCTGTGGCAGCGCTCGTGGCGGGCCGCTCGCCGGAGGCGGAGTCAACAATGCTGCACCATGCCGGTGTGCTACCGAGGAACCGGGGTCGGACTCTGGTCCTCTGGAGCACCTCGTCGGATTTCACGGCCACGCCGCCGGCCACCGCACGCGCTCCCGCCTCGCTCCGCTCACCGCGCTCTCCTCCGCTCCCGCCTGACCTCGACCAGGTCACCATCCACGCGCCGCCGTCCTCTGTCTCTCTCTCTTTCTGTCCCGGAGCAAACGCGGAGCATGCGACCGTCCGTTGTCTCCTGGCTCCCGAGACTCCGAGAGCCTCGGTGTCCCATCTCCTCGTCTCGCGCCTCGGTCCAGGGGTAATTATTACCCGTCCCATGGTGGTGGCGGTGGCGGGGCAAGTATCGTGGGAGCCTGGGAGGTAAGGCGGTGCTGAAGAGCAGGGCACGATCCTTCGTCCGGTTTCCGTTTTTTGTGGGCGCGAGATCAAGGCCCGTCAAAGAACAGCCACGATGAGATTGGAAGCAGTCTACGTTTTTCTTTAAATGGCATATACTCGTTGTTGAATAGGAGACTAAGATAAGAGTCCTGTTACGGTACAGATTGGGCTGGGCGCACGGAAACTGTTCGGTCAATCAAATCTAGCCGGTGGCAGTCCACACGTAATTGTCATGAAATCGAAAATGTGTGTTGAGTTGTCAAACATTGAAGCGATCTAGAGCGTTGATCAAATATTAAACGGATGTGATTTATTACTCGTCCCATGGTGGTGGCGGCGGCGGGGCAAGTATCGTGGGAGCCTGGGAGGTAAGGCGGTGCTGAAGAGCAGGGCACGATCCTTCGTCCGGTTTCCGTTTTTGGTGGGCGCGAGATCAAGGCCCGTCGAAGAACAGCCACGATGAGATTGGAAGCAGTCTACATTTTTCTTTAAATGACATCTACTCGTTGTTGAATAGGAGACTAAGATAAGAGTCCTGTTACGGTACAGATTGGGCTGGACGCACGGGAACTGTTCGGTCAATCAAATCTAGCCGGTGGCAATCCACACGTAATTATCATAAAATTGAAAAGGTGTGTTGAGTTGTCAAACATTGGATCGATCTAGAGCGTTGATCAAATGTTAAACGGCTGTGATTTAATGTATCCCAAACATGTTTGCTCTTTTAATAGTAGTATAGAAGTATAGATAAAAATGTTCATATGAGAGTAAAAAGGTCCATAGATAGAAAGGATTCAAAAAACAATTGTCCAAATAGTTCAAAATAAATGTTCACACGTTTCAAAGAAATGTTCACATAATTCCAAATAATTATTTATATAGTTCAGAAAAATTCACAAGTTTACAAAAAATAGTCATATGGGAAAAAGTTCACAAAGTTCAAAATATTATTCACGGCTTTAAAAATGTTCACATGCTTTAAAATAATTATTATCTGGTTTTAAAAAATGTCCACGGCTTCAACAAACGTTCACATTGTTCAAGAATAAGTATTGACAGGTTTAATAAAAAATTCACTCATTACATACAAATAGTGAAACTAAAATATTCTATAAAAGTAACATGAAAAGGTAAACGCAAAAAACATGAAGAAAACATAAAACAAAATGAAGCTCACCTTGTTTGGCTGGCCCACTCCACAGCCGCGCATGGGCGTCGCTCCGGTTACGGACGCTTAAGCCGCGAATACCCCTGTTCTCCTCCCCCATCATCACCACTAATATAAAAAGAGAGAGGTGGCAGATCCAATGCATCCTAGCCATCTAACGATCGACATAGCATCCATGTTTAACGCTAATACACTCCGCCTAATCTAATCCCGTCCGCTAATCCAGCCAATCCTACAAAATTATCTCAATCAAATAAAGCCCCCACATCCATCCATCCCACGGTAACTTCCAATCCGTCGTTTTACCCCCAACTGGAGACCTGCACGCCGTCAAGCCTGCCCGACGCGCCCGCCACGCACGCCGCCGCACTGCCTGCGCGAGGACACTGAGTTGCACACTTGCACGGCCGATGTACTACACACCGCCGCCGCACTGCCCGCGTCGTCCTGCTCGAGGGCCGTACTCCAAGGCAAGTTCGACCGCGTCCTATCCCACTGCCCGCAAAGGTGAGCCGTCGCGCCCGTCGCCCCGTCTAATTTCTGCACAACGACACATTCTTTCTTGGTCTGGGAGCGTAGACTTACTTCAGGCCTTGTTTGGCTGTCCGGGTTAAATATTTCCGGAAAATAATCCCGGTCGGGAATCTGAAGAACCAGGTGTAAAATCTCGGGATTCTATTCCCGACCTCCGAACTAGGGAAAATTCTGCCCGGAAAAAAGCCGGGATGCCTGGGATTGTAGTTACCAAACAAGCCCTCACCGGCATATAGCACCACCAGCGGTCCTGATCCCATGTGCTTGAGTGGGCCTGCCTTCATACACCACCCAGGCCATGCACAGTTACTTAGATTAGCTAGCAAAGAATGATTAATGGTAGTAGAAACTCACGAATCATGCATGGACAGACCAACTTTCTTCAATACCGTGATTAGCTAATTTTCTTGATGCCAGACCATCATCACAATATTAACCTATGGACGTGTAACTTTGCGTGCTAATTTGGATATGTTTATCTGATTATTGTTTTAGACTCTACATCTTTGTGCTGAAAAAGTCCTATAGCATCTGTGAAAAGGAAGACGCATTGCATCCAGAGATTAAACATTTCCTTTTCACGGTGTAACTTGTAATATTATTTCTTGGTGTTGGTTACGTTACATCAAGTGACACAATGATGCTGTACTTATAGTTTTTATATACCCGCATCATCTCGAGCTCTGAAGCCGACGAAGGATTTTTTTTAAAGAAAAGACACCCAAAGGATGGCGAAGCATTTTGACTCAGATGGTGTGCCCCTAAACATATCACAAGAAACCATCTAAATCAACCAGACGTCCTGAGGGTAACCTCCTTGCCCCCCATAAGATTTTGTTTAATCTTCGCCGCTGCCTCCGAGGCTTCAAGATATTATTTGCTTACTCAAAATTATTTGTATAATGAGTATTTGCTTGATAATTACACATGAGATACATACGTGCGTGGCACGTGCAACATTACTAGTAGGATGAAATGCTCTAAACTAGCAGGCCAGTGCAATAATGATGGGCATGCCAGCCCATCCGAAAAGAAGTAGCAGTACCGAACGCCTACTGCTACAGCCTGGTTCTTTTGTATGGAAGTTTTCTCCGCTCACTCGGCCTACTTGGATTTTTTTGAGGGATGTACGGTCTCTTCATGTGGCCATATGGAGGGTGTAAAGCCCCCCTCAAATCGGCGTGGCTAGCTAGCGCGCGCGAGCAAAACAGATCGATCGATCGGTTTCCGAGCACGTGGGTTCCTTTCCCTTTTTGGCCTGTTTGAGTCGGGTTGCTGTTTCATCGCCTTTCTTTACTATTTCCGGTCAGGCTAGTCTATTCCCTTTACGGGCCGTCTATTCACTTTATGGGCCAGCGTTGCCTTAGATGTGCATTTTAATTTTTTTTGCCAATTCCCTTTTTGGGACGGTGGTATTTCAGGGATAAATAAAAAGGGTGGGGAAAATATTATAAAATCCACCTCCAACTAGTTCAAAAAGGTGGGTAATATTACAAATCCACTTCCAACTAGTTCAACTAGAATGGACTGATACTTTCAACATGAAATAAGCTGGTAATTTCAATTGTAAAAAAAAGAAAAGACCTGAGCGTAATTCCTAGACACTACTCATTTTTTGTTGAAATGCATAATCTGGTGTATTTTCGCCCTGTGCCATTGCACCGTGCTCGAGTGGCTCCTTCCCTGATTTCGCGCCAAATCCCTACTTGGACTTGTTTCCTTTCCCGGCTGTTCACTTAACCTAAAAAAAAGCTTGCTTGGTTGAAAAATTCAGGGATCTCTTGGCATCCAAAAGATCAAATTAGAAAAGTGCACTGCACACAAAATAGCAAGTGTATATATATAGAAAATTATGCTGTTAGCACAATAAAAAACTTACAAAAAACTTGAGATATTAAACTATCAAGATATACATTAAAAATATTCTACTTTAAGCATAAATTCTACTTTCTCCATAAGAACCTTAACTATAGCAAGTAGCATCAATAAGATATTTTAGCTATAGCTAATAGCACCATGCAAACAAACCAGAATCAAATTCTCTTGTAGAATCATTGTGAAAATATATACATGACCACTTACCAGGATGCTTAAAAACAAATCATGTCCATTGTCCAACTACTTTAGTCTCCAAGTAATACTGTCAGCAAATACACATGGATTACATATATGTTTATCAATTAATCACCAAACAACCTCAACTAGTAGAGCTTTCCTAAGAAAAACGTAGGGCCAACCATAACTAAAGCAGGGTTAAACCTCGAATAACTATCTCGGGAGAAACAAAAATTACCTTGCAGTAGTCCTTGTATGCCATGTCCAAAACTTATCCATGGAGACAGAAGAGTACCGGAATCCTCCAAGCGTCATGGTCAGCACCGACTAGCACACGGTGCAACGCCATGGTCTACTTCCTCATGACGACCATCATGGCAGCACCGACTAGCACACTGTGCATCAAACAATCATTAAAACAAATTGAACAAGCGACTTAGCTCAGAGGCAATCGACAAACACATAAAAAATGTCATCTTCTATGCAGATTGCAATAAGCCAACAAATTAACAGGAATTCATACATAAAAAATCTTATACATTCATGAGAAGGGTCTTCCTACAATTTACTACGGAAGTAGATACCACTATGATAACAAATACATCGTAAAAGCACTCAGTTTTGTTCAATGCAGAAGAAACACCGCTAAATTGTTGACCAAAGCAATGCAACTGATTTGCAACATTCATAGGCCTGGCTTGGCATCAAACAATCATTAAAATAAAACTAAAGAGACGATTTAGCATTGTGGTCATATGCAAAACAATTAACTACCAAGACACTATTAGAAAAATTATAGATAAGAAAGACCTAGTAAGATTTTGCCAAGACCATAGCATTCAAGTTATCAATGAGAAAAACTAGGTAGATATTGCCAACTATATAGAAAAAAAAGGAAAACGCTATACAGCCTCCGGAGGATGCATCCTCCGCGTCCTCGCGTTGACACGCTTCCCCTGCCGTGGAGCGCTCTCATCCACTCGTATCTTATCCTTCGCCTCCGTCTCCCTGACCATACTCCTCCTCTCCAACTCACGAGAGGGCCAGCGTCCCTGCCCCCATTTCCGCAACTCACGACAGGGCCAGCCGATGCGCCGCCGTTGACCACGCTCCCACGCCGCCGCCTTCCAACATCAGATGTGGCTGCTGCGAGCGGCGCTGCTCACTCCCTACGAGCTCGCAGCCGCGCGTCCCCCTGCTCCTTACCTTCGCTCCCCTGTTGCTCCGTCCCGCCGGCGAGGTCGGCTTCCGCGCCGACCACGGCGGTGCTCCGACTTGAAGGCGGCGGTGCTGCAAAGAGAGATGCGCGGTGCTGCCAGCGGGGGCGGTGGTGCAAGGAGCTCGCACGATGTGCAGCCATGGCCGCCCACGCTGCGCCGCTCGCCGGCGCCGCCCATGCAGCAAGCCCTGGCACCGATGCTGCCATAGGTGTGCGGTGGTGCTTCGACTTGAAGGCAGCGGTGCTGCAAAGAGCGATGCGCGGTGCTGCCAGCGGGGGCAGTGGTGCAAGGAGCACGCCACGTTCTGCGTGCGGTGAGCGCCGATGCTACCATAGCAGGCCAGTGTTGCTTCCATCGGCAGTCGACGTTGCTGCCATCGGCAGTCGATCTTGCTACCATCCGGTCGGAGGAGGTGCTGTCATCGAGGGGCGCCGGTGCTGCCGATGAATTGCGGCAGTGCTACTATAGGTTGGCAGTGGTGCTACCAAGGAAGCACAACGGTGCTGCCATCGGCGGTCGGCGGTGCTGCCCGCCGGAGTCAACATGCTACCGGCGATGCTACTGCACGCTAGGACGGTGGTGCGGTGGTGCTGCAAGGAGGGGCCGCGGTGCTGCCAGCATGGGCGGTGGTGCTGCTAGCCGAGTTGGCTCGCTGCCGGCGGTGCGAGAGGGAGGCAGGGTGAGTGCACTGCGGGAGGTCGGGGATGGGTCTGTTGTGGTGCTCAGGGGAGAAATAGGAAAGGGAAGGAAAACGAGGAGGTGGGGAGCATGCACGTGATGTCTCCTTTTGACCGTGGGGGTATATGACACGTGTCAAGCTGTCCATGCGGAGGATCGGGAGTTTCAATCCTCTGGAGGACGCTCAGCACTCCCCAAAAAAAATTACCAAATGGGGGATACTATAAAATATTACCAAGATCATAGCATGCAATTCATCAATGATGGAAACTAGTAAAAGATATTACCAACCACATAGAAAACAAGTCACCAGGTGGGAAAACTACCAAATTATTACCAAGACCATAGCATGCAAGTTATCGATGAGAAACATTGGTGAGATGTTACCAACCACATATAAAACAAATTACCTAGGGGAATACAAGAACATTATTACCAAGGCACTAACATACAAGTTATCAATGAGAAAGTAGTACTAAGATATTACCAACCACATAGGAAACAAGTTACTAGACTGGAATACTACGAAAAATATTACCGAGACCACAACACACAAGTTATCGATGAGAAAAACTAGTAAGATATTACCAATCACATAGAAAACAAGTTACCAGACGAGGGAATACTAGATTATTACCAAGGCACTATCATACAAATTATCGATGAGAAACTACTACTAATATATTACCAACCATATATGAATCAAGTTACCGTATGGGGATATTATGAAATTATTATAAAGACCATAACACACAAAGTTATCGATGAGAAAAACTAGTAAGATATTACCAACCACATAGAAAACAAGTTATTAGATGGGGTACTACACAATTATTACCAAGACCATAGGATTCAAGTTATCAATAACGGAAATTAGTAATATATTACCAACCACATAGAAAACAAATTACCAGATGGGAAATGCTATAAAATTATTACCAAGACCGTAACATGCAAGTTATCGATGACGGAAACTAGTAAAGATATTACCAAGCATATATAAAACAAGTTACCAGAGGAGAAAATGCTATAAAATTATTACCAAGACCATAGCATGCAAGTTATCAATGACAAACACTAGTAAGATATTACCAACCATATATAATGCAAGTTATCAAATGAGGATACAAAAAAAATTACGAAGACCATAGCCTTCCAGTTATCAATGACAAACACTAGTACAATATTACCAACCACATATAAAGAAAATTATCAAACTGGGATAATAAAAAATATTGACAAAGGCACTAGCATATAAATTGTCGATGATAAAAACTAGTAAGATATTGCCAACACATATATAACAAGTTATCAGATGGGGATACTACAAATTTATTATCAAATACCGTAGCAAACAAAATTATTACCAGATGGGAAATGTTATAAAAAATTACCAAGACCATAGCATGCAAGTTATCGATGACAAAACACTAGTAGAATATTACCAACCACACATATAAAGCAAGTTATAAAACTGGAATACTAAAACTACAGTTTTTGTTAAAGCCAAACACCTCAAACTATTTAAAACCATAGTATTATTAGAAACACCATTTTTTTGAAATACTTTAAAAATACTTTGCTCCCAAACGGACCCTTAACCCTTAAGGTGCATTAGGAAACAAGCATATCCTTTTGTATTCGAATACCAAAACCTTCTAACATTCAGCAAAAAATGCATTGGCTTTCGATCCCAGCTAGGGACATGTGCAAACCCGGTTAAAGATTTCAAGTTACAGGTAATAAAAATAAAAACAATTATTTCTTCATTTGTATCAACATCATTATATCTGAAGCAGACCAAGGTTAATACGTACAGTGTTAATAGGCATGGGAAATATAAACATATAGGTAGATGATAAGACAATGCTAGCCACACTTCTCTGAAATGTTTACTTGCTTTTTTTATGAAAGCCTTTGGTAAAAATCAAGGACTCGAACAACTAAATTCAGTTTTGGCATAGTGACGTACGCAACAGTTTTTGTTTAGCGTCTTTTCTGATCATCTCGAGTATATAACTAGACACACATGCACTGTCGTTGGTCATGTCATCATAAAACAGATAATGCCGCAGAGTACCTTGTTTGTATGAAAGAGCTGCACAAATATGACATTGAAAACTGATTCAAGATCCCCGTTTAGAAATCAAGTTGTTAACGTGCATCAGCCCCCTTTTTTCTTTTATTGTTTGCCTCAGACTCAATACAATGTCTCCCAATCAGCTGCAAGAGTCAACTACCACAAACCATAGCCGTCGCTGAACTACCTCTAGTACCACATAGCTCCAGCCAAATCAACCTAATGGAACTGAAAATGATGAATGTGGAGGGCGGCACCTGAATAAGCCAAATTGGTGGGCAGGATTGCATCAGGCGAGCTTGGTGGTTGAAGGAATGAGAGGCACGCCGGTAGTGGCGCCATCCTTGACCTTGGCGGCCGCCTGCGCCTCGCGGATCTTGCTCGTACTCGAACTTCTCACAGGCATGGTGCTCGGGCTCGCACTTCCAGGGGAGGGAGAACTCGGAGACGCGGCACTTGTTGAGTGGGATAAGGAGGTGAACGCACTGGACCTGGTACGGAATCGGCACGCGCTCCTCCGCCATCTCCTCCTGGATCATGATTTGCGGCTTCGAGGATCCCAGCTGCACGTCGGCTACCGCCGAGGGCGCCTCCATCTCTGGCCTGCTGTTGCTCCGGCGTCACGGCGGAGGAAATTCGGAGGAGGATACCGACGCGGTGCCGGCCCGGCGAGCAACATCAATGGAGGAGGTCAGAGTTGGCCTGCATCGTGGCAACGTCGGCGGCGTTTCAGAGAGAAGGGGTGGGCCGGTGGGGGACTGATTGACTTAAAAGGGAATAGTCAAAAAGGGATAAAAAGTGAATAGGAGACGCTTCGGAGCGAGGGGCACGCGCGCCAGACCGCGTGAGCGCTCGCGCGCTCGAGAAACAGACGTTTCGCCCTCAAATACATTTTTTTCACGTGGAAGGCTGCATGGAATCGTTGTTGGACCGGGGAGCGGCGTCTGAGGCGCGGCCTCGCTAATGATGATACTTGTGCTATTTGCCTGCATGATTCTGAATCCAGTTAGCATCTCCTCATCAACTGCCCCTTTGCTCGCACCATATGGTTTGAAGCCTTCACGGGTTTGGGACGGTCTGACCTCGCCCCGTTGGCAACTCACGATCTCGAGGAGTGGTGGAAGATGGTGACCCTTCACTGGCTGGCTAAGGAGGCGACCAAGATCAGAGCGCTGGTTCTTCTGGTCATAAGATACATTTGGATTGAAAGGAACAATAGGGTATTCAATAGAGTGGCTCATGTGGAGGCCGGCGTGCTTGATGCCATCATGACCGAAGCTGAGAGGTGGAAAATTGCGGGGGTTTTGTGAGAATGTTAGCTTTCTTATTCGATCTTCGGATCTAATTGTGTTTGTTGTGGATTTTGTAAAATTTCTCTCTTCTATATATACTAGTTGCTTTGCACGTGCAATCGCACGTCTCCAAAATATAACACGACACACTTTTTTTTGAATATCATTCTTGTTTTTAATGAGTTACTTTTTATGCATATGTTGTATACAACTCCGACAGTTCAAATGCACTCAAGTGTTGACCAAACTAAGCATGGCAATGTGAAGACAACTCCTAGAAAAATGAAAGAAAATATGCTAATACACAAATTTTGCACCTACTTACGTGCATTGTCTCTTGAAAGATTAAGAATGTGGCTACACCATGTTACGCTAAATTACAATTAAAGGGAATAACTTCACTTCTATGGAGAAAAATAACTAGATTTGTTGCAAACCAGGAGGACACCAAAATAATTCAGGGACACCATGTTTAGGGGTCCAGTTTACATGGCTGCTAGTGCTATAATATTGACAATAGGTGAAATTAGAAATGCTACATAGTGTCGTTCTACGGTCTATTTGATCATGCAATATGCACGTGCAACCCACGTCTTCATTAGTTAATGCACATCTCACTAAACACATATAACATACAATCCTTTATTCTGTGTTTGCTTTCGTATCGCTATCATCACTATCTATTTATTTCTAGACTACATTATCACTACATGGCCGTATTTTTTCTTTATTTCTTGCGATCAAATTCACCTCTCGACTCTATTTCAAATATAAAAGACATATTTTATGATCCAGATGATTGTACTAAATATAAATCTAATTCACATGCAAACAGTACAATCTGTAAATGTTATTCACATGCAAACATTTACGCATCATATAGTTCGTCTAGTGCATCCATGGTGCATAATTAGATGGAGCTACAAATGTTAAAATAAATGAATCCATTAGTTGGCCTAATATATTTGTCTATCTGGCAAATAAAAACCATGTTATTTGAACTAAATCGCTCTTTTAATAGTAGAAGAGAGAGAAAAACCTTTCACCATGTTTTTCCATTTTGTTTTCCCATTATCTTAACCGAGGTAGCAAAATTAGGACACTACGAACACCACTTAGCCTAGCTAACAGAATTTCTAAAAAACAAATCAGATAGAATCGACTGCATATACAGTACCAAGCACGTGTTGACGTTTTTAAGGTTCTTTCAGAAACAACAAAAATACAAGAGCAAAAATGTAATGACACATATGGTGGACCAACATGCCCAGTCGAGCACGTCTCAGTTAAGAAAACTTGGCCCATCAGCCCAATAACGCTTCACTTCATTATAGCAGCATCTTCTTCTCCATCGCGACGGAGATCGAACAGGCGAAGCCTTTCCATCGCGGTGCTATAACTTCCTCTCTGATCTTCTCATATGTTGAGCAGAATTAGAAAACTTAAGTTAGGTTGCCGGCTCCACCTTTCTTCACCACGACGTCTTCCCCTGATTGCTCGGCGCTTTGCCGCGCCTCGTACAGGGCGTGAACACGCGGCTGGCGAGGAGGCGCCCGAATCCACGGCGGCCATGCTTGGGCGACAACACGGCTGACCTTTTACCCGCGCGCGAGGAGCGATGCCTACGTGTAGGCGCCAAAGGACATGACAAGAACGGCCCCGACCACGACGACACATGCGTCGGCGTCGGACCTGCGCGAGCAGCCGTGCATACGAACCAGCGCCGAAGGATATGAGGAAGATGGCTCACCGTTGCGGACGCGTCGGCCTCAAACCTGTGCGTACGCATCACGACATCAAAGATGATGGACAGGACGAAGACGGCCACGGCCACGGCCAAGTAAAGCTGCTTCTCAGCTGATTTTGCTATGGGCCAATCCAAACGCTCTGGTCGTGCGTGCGTGCGGTGTTCGATCGGCATATCTTTTCTCCTCTATTTAGCGGCGGCAAATTCTATAATTAAAACAAAACTGAAAAGGTGTGTTGAGTTGTCAAACATTAGAGCGATCTGGAGCGTTGATCAGTTATTGAACGGCATAAATTTAATGTATCCCGAACATGTTTGCTTTTTAATAGTACTAGTACAATTGCACGTGCAACGCACGTCTATATAGTGTTGGTTTTGTGACGTAGTAATTTATAGCTATACTAACCAAATTGAACCCGCATGTGAAATTTATGTGGGCAAAGATGGGATTTTGTGTTAATAAACATCATTGGTTTTTATAATTTAATTACAATTTATCTCCACAAAAGTTTTAATTATGATACCACATTCAAACTTGGATGTATATATTTTTTTTCAAAAAATCATTGTCAATCTTATATACATGTGAGCAGAAAAAAGAGTAAGTCAGAACAAATAAAACATATTTACATGATCTTGTTCTGAGTAATATGAAAAGGCGCACTTTCAAGTCTATCTATACTTCTTATAAAGCAAAACCCCACTAACGTCATTAATTATTTTTCTATCTCAACATGCAACCTGTCCGCATCATCCATTCTCTTAACCAATCAATTATCCATGTCATCTCCACTAATTAATCACACATCATCTATTCCTTAAGCCACATCATCCACTATTTGATCCATTATTTATCCATGACATCCATATTTATTAATGATTTTTTATACATCCATGAAAACTATTCGCATTATAAATTCTTTTATCCATACAATTACCTCATTAATTTTAGTTGTAAAATTAACAAATATTATACATTGATTAAATTTAGATTCTCGATTATGTGCCCAATCGAATCCTGAATATTCCCGAGAAATTTTCCCGTTGCATGTGCCATATGTCCTTTCGTTTATATTAAAGTTTTTATAAAATGTTCCCGCTGCAACGCGCGGGGTATTTTTCTAGTTCCCACATAAACAAGTGTATTGATATTTGTAAAATTATCCCTATGCGCAAGGGTTGGCCTAAAATTTGAGTGGGCGCCATGAGATGCACCGGGTGGAGAAAATGCCCAATGCCCCCCAAACGAATAAGAAGGACGAAAAACTGACACATGTGGACACAAAATAGGGGTGTTCGAGGTGCGCCACACCGGACATGTCCATTTGTCCAGTCAACGACAAATCATTCCCATGTGTCATGGACTAAATTTTTTATTTCCTCTCAAATCTAAAACAACAGCGACCAAAATTTACACCCAAAGCATAAACAATTCCATCCCAAATTTTCACATTCTCATAGCTAGCCTGTACTCACGGCATAATTTGCTTCATTCTAACTTTCTTTTGTTCTAACCGTATATTTGCATATTTCTGCCTTTGTTGGGTGCATTTTTTTTGTTTTCTGTTCTGGCTCAAAATCCGCATATTTTTTCCTCTCTTGTTTGCACTTTTTTTGACAACTTGAATGAATCTTTAATTGCTTTGCTTTGCTGATAGTCTTCATGACGCTTTTTCAGTTTATCTTCATTGGTCATCCTTGCATACCTATTTCTATCTTCTTTTTCCTTCTTTGCTCCTTGGCATCCATGATTGAAGATCGCGTCCGAAATTGCTTTGGTGCATTAGAGTTTTTTATACTGGATGAATCTGTCATTAATTAAAAAGGATAAAACTCATAAATAAAGTATATCTGCTCCTTATAAATTAATTTGACTATGCTGATGTGATTATTACTAACATGTGCAAGAATTAGTTGATGTAGCACAGTAGCAGCTTCACGTGTACTATACGGGTCCTCCTTGATGGATGCTTGCAAGAAAATAAAATGGCCCCAGCTGGTTTGCTTTCCTTCGACCCACGCAGGTATGGGTGCCAATTCAACGGGCAATGACGAAGGTGTAAGGGTGGAATCGACAATGATGGATTGAAGAAGTACAATCGTGACCGTGTCGTAGTGAGAAAGAGCGGAATCGACATCGACCAATCAATTGCCTGCTGAAACTGGGTAGAATACGACCCCGTGATGAACTGGGCATCTGAACTGCGCGTAAACAGGGGCGAAGCTGATTTTTGCTTGTACCACGCCGCGCCATGTGTATGCAGATGCAGGCACCACGTCAAGCTCGTACGGCAGGATCTACGAGCCGGTGGGGCACGACCGGCGTGAATAGATCCAATCCGTGGCGGGGCAAGCAGCCGGTGGCAGGTTAATCTCGGGCGCTGACGGTAGCGTGGCAGTAGAAGGCGCTTGCGCGACGCGACGGCGGCCTGGTCCGGTGGACGCGAGGGAACGCTTCGGCGGCCTGGTTCGGTCGAGCGCGGCGGAATGCGGTGGCTTTGGCGGCACCCTTGTCCGGCCGGAGCGCAGGGGACTGCGGCACGATCCGTTGGCGAAGATGGTGGACTGCGACGGCCACTGGTGGTAATTTCTTTTAGCGGTGGCAAATCTCGTAATTATCACGAAACGAAATAAAACGAACCGGTACGATGGCATTAGCAGTATTATGTGATTTGGTGGGAGGGTAAAACGGGTAAAAGTGGATTTGTGTTGAGTTGTCAAACATTGGAGCGATCTGGACCGTTGGCCAAATATTGAAGGGCTCAGATTCAATGTATCAACACAAGTTTGCTCTTTTAATAGTAGTATAGACTAGTTGACATGTACGTGCAACGCACGTTTTCATAATTAAAGGGGTCAATCTAGAAGTAGAAAATATTGGACGTTCAATGTACATGTCTGACTAATACATACACAAAAATTAGTTTGGCTTTAACAAATATTGATGTACACAAATAATTCTTAAACAAAAAAAAAATCACTTATTTGCACAATGTTTTCATCTAGACGGGTTGATTGTCAACTTGTCCTAGAAAATCAAACATGTATCTGAAATTTAATTTAATCCAATAAAATGGGAACCAATATGTAGAACACACTACAAGTTGTTATCTGTACTCCATTATACTTTGTTGATATGCCATGGCCTTCTCCTCCTCTACAACGAAGAGCAGAGAATTAAGAAGTGAACTGTTACATGCCAAATGAATTAAAAGTGTACTTTTCATGCAAACCGAATTGATGTTTGAGTCTTCTCTATACAAAAACTGTAATTGAGAAGCCAAAGAAAATATGGAAATTCGGAATTGTTGGTTGCCAAAAAAACCTAGCACATTACCATGAATTATGGCGAGAATGGATTTCCTGGATAATTGCATAATTGCATGAGTGCTTATCTTTTTTCTTTTGGAGAAGAACTCCGGCAAGAACAATGAGTGTCTATCATATAAGTATAACGCACGGGCATACATATATGAATTTAATCGAAAGCCCAAGAATACACATGCAGTTTTAGCATATCAGCAAATACACCAGCCGCAATACTCAAACCACCGTGGTCCATGGAATATGAACTCACGTCTACACCTACTACTGATGTATGGAATCATTTGAGCCAGAGCAAGTGCCAAAGCAGCAAGAAAGCAAGGCACACGCCGACCACCCGGTAAACCCAATACACAAACTCCCAATAGCATGGTGTACCTTGTCATTAGAACAAACAGCTCGTGGGCATAGAACCGAGCTAGCAATCCACTGCTTGCGAGCAGGAGGCGAACAGAGTGGAGGAACGACCGGCCAGCGACAGAGGATGCCCAGCTAGCTAGCACCTTGCGCTTTGCTGATCCATCAGCACGTCCAGCAAGCTAGCTAGCACCCTGCGCTTTGCGCCCCATGCCCACCACCTCCACGCCCGGCGGCCACCTGCATCTGGGCGTACGCACACATGCCGACGCCGCGCACTCTGCGTCCCATGGCTGGAGGCCGCAGCGGCGCACGCGGCGGCGACCGGACGTGCGGAGGCGAGAGCACGTACACGTCTTGCCGATCTATGTCGACCGTGCCCTGCACCGGGAGGACAATTTCAGGCGGAGCTTGTCGAGGCAAGGAGGAGGCGAGCTGGGCGTCGGGTCAAAGCACGGAGGTGCGGAGGTCACAGCGCGGCAGAGGCTCGTCGGCCTCGAGCAAGAGTTGTCCGCGTACGAGTAGTCAACGCGCCCTTGACCCGAGCGGGCGACCTGCTCCGGCGCCGAGCAGGCTAGACGGCGCGACGCGACGCGCAAGTAGGTAGCTCGGCGAGGTCGAGCGCGGGACGGCTCCCTCGCCGCAAGCCACGCAACTCGCTAGCCGCGCCTCTGGTGCGAGGCGGACATCCCGGCTGGCCGACCTTGCCCGCCATGGACGGAAGAAGGCCACGCCGTGCGACTCCTGCGCCCTCGGCCGCGCTTCAGGAGCGGAGGAGACCCCGCGACCTCCTCCAGCATGCAGCCACGACCTGCACGTGCCCGACCTCCTCCAGCACACGGCCACGACCTCCTCCAGCACGCGGTGAAGCATCTCGAGCGCGGAGGAGGCGGCGGGCGCGGCAATGGACATTGACCCGTCGGCAAAGTTAACACAAAATAATGTTTCGCATGGATTGTGTTGAGGTCAACACCGAACGTGCAATCTCAGTCTTTGATCAAATATTGGACGCGTACGATTTAATGTATCCGGCATATGTTTGCTCTTTTAATAGTAGTATAGATATAGATATCTCTACTATATAATATCCTTAGTGGACGTACGTCGTGCCAGTTTGCACTTTAGTCCCTCAAAAAGTAGGAAATCAACCCGCAGTCCAAAAACTCAGACATTTTTGCATTGTAGCCCCTGAACCCTATCCAGACGAACGCGTGCGACGAGCCGACGAGTGGCTGCCGACCATGGCGGCGGAGCACGGTGTGCTTCGAGATGGGCGCCGACGGCCGCAGTTTGAGAGGAGCTGGCTAACGGGGAGCGGCGCTTGGCGTCGGGGACGTCCGTTAGGAGGCGACGAGCCGACGAGTGGCTGCCGACCATGGCGGCGGAGCACGGTGTGCTTCGAGATAGGCGCCGACGGCGGCAGTTGGAGAGGAGCTGGCCGACGGGGAGCGGTGCTTGGCGTCGGGGACGTCTGTTAGGAGGCGAGGTAGCTGGGACGCCGGATGCGGAGCTCCCAGGCGATGGCGATTGGCGCATCGGCTACTACCGGGTCGTGGCTGACGAGCTCGCGCTTCATACCTCGGCGCAGCATAGCTGATCAATACGCATCCGCCGGCGCGTCCACGACGGGGAGCAGCAACACGCCATCCGTCCTTTCTCTCAGAGAATTTGAGCTTCCCTTGCCGTTCTTTCTTGGAATCACCATTAACTGATTAATCCCATATATGTGTTGTTCGTGACTGCAAGATCTGATCGGAATTGATTTTTGCGAAGACGTTGTGTTCAGAAATTGGCCCAGGATCTTCATCGAGATAAGGCAGAGTGAGTAGCTCCGTCAGGCTGCCTACTCAGGGCATTATCATCGTCACGAAATAATTCATGGTGCTCCAGAAGAATGCTAGGTGCCCAGATGTGAGATGAGAAAAAGATGGAACCTTCTCTCGGAGGATTTGATTTGTTCAGGTAAACTAGACATGATTGGCTTTCCCATCCCACCTCTGCTACGAGTAGCAAAAAACAGCAAAAATATAAGAGGGCTTTGCCTTGATGGTCGTGTGGAGATCTTGGCATAAGGGCCTCTGCGGCTACAAATAGGTTAATTATCCACGCTGATGCAACACTCTTCTTTTACACTAGAGCGTGTGTGCCAGCATGTCGAGGCAATTCAAATCTTTGTCATTGTTACATCATCCATTCGTCCCGTCATGCTACCGGATGAAGCATTTGATCCGTGTACAAATTATTCAGGATGGTCAAGCTTTCAGTCGCCGGTTCGCTGATTGCAGTTGCTATTCTGAACAATGTCAGAGAACATGTGAGGTTTCACATTATGAACATGTTATTTCTTGTACTGCGGCTGCATTGACTTAAGACGTATGTTCTCTATGTCACTTTGTTGTTTAAAAATAGAGATTTCCAGTGATCAAATGCTCCAAGGTCTAAAAGAAATTCAATAGACGTCAACCCGTAACAATGCACGGGGATATTTGCTATTTCATTTATAGAAGGCATCTAGGATGTGACATTGCTAAAATAACTTAGTCTCTGTATTTGAACAACACCGAAAACTTCGATTGCCTAAGATGTTACCTAAAAAAGTGGTCGATACAAATTTACAATGTTTTCAGAAATAAAAAATTATATGGATTAATTTTATGCCCGTTGCAACGCACGGGCATTTTGCTAGTAGATATAGATATAGATATAGAATAGAAAAATGTGTGCTCTCTTGTGCGTTCATGAAAGAAAAACGACCTGAAGCTGGATAACCGGATTTCTAAGAAGCAGGAGCACTTCAAAAGGGATTCCATCTTCCGGAAAGTGCAAATGGATGCCGAACTTCATGAAACCTTTTATTTCGAAAATTTGGAAAATCATATTTTTCAAGTTTCAAAAAATTCTGGAAAAATTAATGGATGTAGATAATGTTGTATTTCTATCAATGTGCAAAATATCAACTCAAAATAACTACTCCCTCCTATCCGAAATAAGATTCGCCAGACATGCATGCATTTGTACTAGCTAGTGTGTATTCCTACGACTCTTATAACGGATCGGAGGAAGTAACACTCTAGACTTTATGAAAATAACAAAATCTGACAGATTTTTAAGAGTTCAAAATTTGCAGTCCACTATTTACAATTTTTGATTTTGTCTTTTTTGCACAGCCTAAATACAACATATTTCTAGTTGATATTTTACGCAGTTATAATATACAACATTATCTACATCCATGATTTTTTCCTAATTCTTTTGAATTTCAGAATATGATTTTCAAAATGTTCAAAATAAAGAGCTCGTCCTCCCACAAGTTTGAACTAGAAGAGCCAGGTGCTTGCTATGTGCTGCTCACGCTTGTACGGAGTGGCACAAAAATGCACGGACGGGAAAGGCAAGCAACCTTTTTAACAGGTTACATACTTGCGATACATGATACTTATTTAAGGAACATTATCCAATAAACAACAGATACAAGGGCTCTATGATTGCGTCTAGGGCAATGACTCTAACAATGCTACCTGACACCGTACAAAAATAATAATAACATGCGGCGTGCAGCAATATACTACACTCAAGGGGGAAGAAGATCACAAGCCAGAAGCCTAGAACAATGTAGTCATGGTTCTTGTCCAGGTTGTAACACAGTGTAGCTGCATCAATGCTTCTTTCTGTTCCCAACAAAGTGTGGTTCGAAGGTGAACATAAGACCAACGAATGTAGCCGCGTTTAGCATGAAAAACACCAAATGATCGCCTGAAAGATCAACAGAGAACATCAGAAATTAGAGCTAACAAAGCTACGAAATATGGATTCAGGGTGATACTGAAATCATAGCTTCATCCTCACATGTTTAGCATAATATTCTTAGGAAAAATATGTAGCTTATTACTGAAATATATAGTTTACTGTGTTTCCTTTTTTTTTGGTTTCCCATACGATTCTCAAGAACTGGTAAGTTGAGTCCTATTGCCCTATCTTATCTGCAACCGTATTATGGAAATTGAAGACATGGCCTTAGCAAGTACCATTACACTTCTTGCTATATGTACCAACACATTCAACTCAAACAGTTTCTAGTTGTTCTTTACACAGATATTTGTGAAGCATGCAGTTATTTGTTTTAACAGTTCAATCCAAATGTCATGTCATACGATAATTGTAAAAAACCACAAGGAAATGGAAGATAATTAGACGAGTAATTAATTGTACTTTTGTTAACACAGCAACATGCGATAAAAATCATGTAAATGGCTTGAAAAAATTAAACTATCCAGTACCTGGAAGAAACGAAGCAGATTGCCGCCTCTGAGCCCACGAAAATCTACAAGAAAAATGCAATTAACATGATATGGTGATACTTTCCCCCAAAAAATGCGATAAGGAAAAAACAAAGGTTTTGCAATACTGTTATTCCGAGGTGTAAATAATTATTAATAATATTGTTGAAAATCACAGCAAATACACTAGCACCTTTTAACCTTTAATTGTCAATAAACTGATTCAAATAAACTTTTTGGAGAACCGAGGCAGCAGGTGTTTTTCAGGAATAAGACAGCAGGTGTTTGCCACAGGAAATATTTTATCCCAAGTGCTATATGTTCCTTCGTGGTTGCAATACAGTGTGCAGAGGGCTGGATCATGGGTACTTACATAATACCTGCAGCAGCCGGACCGATAGTTTTAGCGATGGACATGAGCGTTACAGAAAGGCCATTGGCTGATGCTCTTAAGTCTTGACTCTGATTTTGTCATGTGTATCGGAAGGTCAGAAAATGAAAACTAAGATGACCACTTTCATAGCACGTATGGGAATTTGCTATAATACTAAGTATTACAAATATTGCACACTTACCACAGCATCATTCATCAAAATATTGCACACGGTGATGGTAGATACCTGAAATATTTTAGAAGAACATGAGTAACACTGACTAATAAGGGTACCTTGAGTTCAAATATATAAGGCTTGTCTGATAAATAGATATACAATTGGAATATTTTTCAAAAGATGGGTAGCTTGTCTGATTTTTATTGCTGTTTTACACTAACCAAATAATTGTTTCCAAGAACACTATGGGCATCCCTTAGCCATCAGTAAGATAAATAGGCCAGGCTTGGAATACTTTTCAGAATAGGAACTAGTAAGCACACCCAAACTTAGATATTTGTTGTACACAAAATAGTATGATCTTTGCACTCACTTGGAAAGAATTCTTCAGAAAAGACGCGCAATTTACGAGGAAGTGAAGATTGAACCCTGATAATGCAGTCATGAATGGATAGCTTGAAAGAAGTGGTAGTGTCAAGATCTGCATACCAGAATTTCTGATGAGTTAAACCATTACAACATAACAAAGCTGATCAAGTAATAGATAGTCTTACCGCAGTTGCACGGACTATTGTGACAGGTTCTATAGCTTTTGCAACTGATGGGTAAATCAAAATTTGATATATTAGGAGGCCAAAACCTGACAAAAGCGACGGTCAATACAATGAACTTTGCATATAACACAAAAGACACTATTTCCTGAGCTCCTAGTGAGTTCTCATGGACACATACTTCATACTGAACATGGCTAAATTAAGCATATATCATGAGTCACATCAAGCTAGATAAAGCTGCATTATTAGTTTTAGTGCCATCTACATTAAAAATATATTTATCCACAAATTCAATCTTATATTTTAGAGGATAGCTTGCAGAAATTCCATTGTAGACATGGCGTTGCTCACTAACTTTTACATGACAGCATGCTCACTGAGATATGGGCAATATCAGATGCCATTATGCAGTGGCACAAGTATAAATGTACCTATCTTATATGGTAATTGCATTGCAATGTGAGGTAGCTGCACCTTAAGGGCAGGGAAGAAGAAGACTAGAGAAAAGTTTGGTCGTTCTCTGCACAGTTCCACCAAATATTGTAGTACCCCTTATAAAGGAGGGACTTGCCGCCGACACAAGTGACTATTCCTATCCCTCCTAAGGTACTTGATTCTCAGTTGTAGATTCAAATATAACGAACTATGGAAAGATAAATCTGTAGAGATGTGCCTAGTTATATGTGTCTCCTAGGATTATACACCTATGATAGAAATAGTCATATATGCATGGGACTAGAGCTTCCCTAGGAAGTAGGATCTCTATCTCAGACATTGTCCATGATGTTCAAAACCTTAAGTCCAATAAAAATATACATAGATCATGACTTATAAATTAAAAACCCAAATTTAGAGGAAATTTCCTATTGGCCTTATCTTAAATACCTGTGAGTGCAAGGACATTGCCCACATCCGTAGAAGTAAAGCTTAATCCACCATACTTCCTGTCACTGACAGCCCAAAGAGAAAATACCTGCAATTTATGTTTTTTACGAAATCAAATCCATAATGACAACGGAAATGCAAACAAATGATATAGAACAAATAAGAGAATAAAAAACGCCATTAAAAAAAAAATGAGATGTTTTCTCAAGAAAAATATATATGCTAAACAAAAATGGAAAGACATATCTTAAATAAAAGGCTCATGGTACCTCTGCATAAGCCACATCCTGAAGTGATAAAATACAATATACAGTAATGGAGGACATCAAAGGCCAGTTTGTGAATAAACTCCAATATCCACCACCACTTTCCTCAGCAATAGGTTCAGAAACAGATTCTTCTCCGGCTTCAATTGAATTATTTGAATCTGCAGGTTGATTGTGTTTATGTAAAGTTTCCTGTAGCAATGCAGACATTTTAGGCAAAGATGAGATCTCCCGTTAAAAGAGTAAAGATGCAGTTATACATTCAACGATATTAAGGTCTTGGTGCAAAATATACTAGGGTGCATAAAACACACATGAAACGCCTTAAGCAGTTAAGCTACTCATAGAGTGCCTTAACACTACTCCTTCAACAGCTAAGTGCCTATTGAAAACATTACGGCAATGCCGTTGAATGAGGTACAAACAAAAAAAGGAAGCAAAATTCTAAACAGTTTATGGATATGATGAAGAAATATTATTTTTCTGTCAAAACTTCTGTTTCACTAGAGCTTTATTAATTATTTGATACTATATATTATACATTCAGAAAATTCTAGAAAAAAGAAAAAAAGGGTCTGCTTTTGTGTCCTACAAAAATGACGAGTTGCCCAACTGATTTCTAGTTCAGCTTGCAGACTACATATTGGTACGTACAACTAATGTCCTACCATATCTTGTCGCAAACTATTGGCACGTCCTTGTCCTTTAGAACAAAATTTTCCACCACATTCGGCTTATGTTATGACACCAACAAGTGTTGCTCCGAATACAATATTACATTGGGAAAATGTTTTCTCCATCGAGATCTAGTATCATTTATGACCTACAAGATAGATGCAACTCCACATATACTCTCTTCAGTTCTCAAAACCTGACATTTCGAAAGCAACATGGTTTTCAAGACATAACTTTGACCAACAATTTATTTTAAAATATATTTATGATACTATGAAATACTTTTGAAGAAAAATCAACACACATGACTGAAGTGTCCAATCTAAACATTTCAAAATATTTAGGTAGTCAAGTTTCAAAGTGACCAAGACAGTTTTCCATAGCGTATTTTTTGAAACTGCAGGGGGTCACAGATATTAATTGATAAAACAGCTAGTCTTATCCCAAGACGCTTAAATATAAATAGAACATTAACATTATGCTAGGATAAAAAGCTCACCGGAAGCCAGATGCAAGAAATTAAAGCAACGATGGCGAGGAGTGACATACATAGGCAGGGGAGAAAATATGGAAACCTGAAAAATAAATGTGTACGCAGAATTAGCATCGCATGAGAAACTGGTACAAAAGGGTGCACATAGCAAATGCTTACCTCCCGAATATGGATTGTTGAGGGAATATGCATGGATATTTATCTGCTGGCTGATATAACAACAATGCAAAGAAAAATTAGCTTACAAGGTCTCCAACCATTTATTTCCTAGCAGTATGTAATGTGGTGCAATTAAACAACAAATATTAGCTCAGCCAATTCGAGATCCTCAATTGTGTGCTCATTTCCGCAATCCAAAGGGGATGTAGGTAACTACCATGGGGTGTGCTTACACTTAGCATATCAAATACGGTCAGACTAAGTTAACTTGTATTCATCCATGTTATATAACAAAACTGTATACGTATTCTATATTATTGTCATGATGAGTAAGCATTGGTGTACATCAAACTGCATGGAGAACCCAACTCGGTACATAGCAGGTACATGAGTTATATAAAGGGCTAGAAGAAGGAAAATCAAGAAATTTTACTGGCAGTTTGTATAATTTGAGAATTTTGTGATCAGTATAAAAATTTAATGATAGGAATATTTAGAATTGTGTAAAACAAACTTAGATGTTAATGCATAGATTAGATTTTCGTAAAATATTAAATGAACTATTACCTGTGCAAGATAACCACCAATGGCTGGTCCAACAATGAGGCCTATGGCACGTGAGGAAGAAATCTGAAGGATTAACCAGCAATAGCACTAGGTGAGCATTATATATTTCGCAATAAAGTAACATTAAAATTTTGAAGTAATAACTTGAGAATCTTACAAGCGATAAAGCTAGGTGACTATACTCTTTCCGGCATACTTCTGTCGCGTAAGCCTGAAAGCCAGCAAAAATAAAGTCGATAAGGGTTAATGTAGTAAAACATTTATTTGTATACTGTATTACACACCAGTCGCAAGGGAAATCTTCATACTACTTAGAAAGGACAGTGTGCTAGTGAGCATGTGAATGCAGGCTGGTTCGATGAAATTTATCTACTGCCTTGGGAAGTAACGAAAACCTGATTTTCACTAAAACATAATAAGCTTCATCCAAAACAGGCTAACCAAAGAGTCATGTGCACCACACAGCAACCATATTGTGAAAAGTAGTGCTCTCACAAAAGAATGCCATAGATCAAGTCCAGTGCCAGTGGAAAGCACGAGTTATTGTTGAATAAACTTATGAGTGTAAATATGAGTACATGAGCAGTTAGTAAATAATATTTGAGTACCAAAAGGTAAGTACACTCATTAATGTTTAGGTACCTTAATTGGTCCCAGCATACCCGACAACAACCCAAGAAGACATCTTGTGGTTAATGCCATCCAATAACTGGAGCTGAGTCCAAATAGTGCATTCAAGATAATTCTGAAATAGACAAGGATAGATGCTTAAATGTTGGTTGTATGTTCGAAATTAGGGAGAAAGAAAAGCTCCTATTGGGATGTACATGCTAGACTGTATGCTTTGTTGAAAGAATATCCTTACACTGCAACAAGGGTAATTATAAGAACAGGTTTCCTCCCATGCTTATCGGCCACCATTCCCCATACTGTAGAGGTGAGTGCTCTACTAATCATATATGAAGAGCCTTCAACAATAGCAAATTAAGCCACCGTAAGTTTATCATGGTAGATGAAGTTAACGTATGTCCATCACAACACAATATGCTTACACAGCTATTTTCAAGTGCTCCAGAAGATTGATACAAAACACTGCTTTTTGAGAAAAACTCACCAACAAAACCAGCATAAAATCCAATATCTTCTACTTGTTTAGCAACATGCAGGTCCCTTATCTGCAAATAAACATCCAATGCAGATATTGTATGAAAATACAATATTTAGCAATTACAAGCTACGTTGAAAGCAATATTTAATTCAAAGTAATGTTTCCAGACATAAAATAACCTAGTATTTTCAACAAAACGAATATAGAACAATTTTCTTTTTCGTAGTTATCTTTCGATGGTACTAAATCCGAAGTGAGATAATTGTCACTGATATTTTCTGCATATATTGTCACAAGTCACAACAGTACAATAAGCATGCATCCTAGCCTAATATTACCTCTGTTCCAAAATATAAGTTCCAAAATACAAGACGTTTTGGTAGGCTAAAATGACCTACCAAACATCTTATAATTTGGAACGGAAGTAGTACTTAGCTAGACTTTATTTCCCAGTGTGAACTCTTCAAGTATACCAAACAAAGCATCAGAAGATCTATATAGTACAGATTATCTAGAAAAGAATAAAGGGAAATGTATATTCTTTCTTCCACTTTTTCTACATAGTCGCGTTTTCTCAAAGAAATGCACGAGTCATTGTCGGAGATCATATTCTGACCTTTTGCGTATAGCATATTCTGACCTTTTGCGTATAGCAATTATACGCTATTTTTCCTATTCAATTATTATTATGGTACAAAGGCGGAGTGTGACTCCAAGTCACAACTAAAAAAAGCCAAGGGCGTGTTTGCTTAGCTATGAGCAGTCGGGACAGGCTGTGGGGATGCAGAAAAAGTCTCGTTTGGTTGCCTGGGCTGCTCTGCGTTGTTGGCCCGCATGGACCTTAAAGCATCCCTCAGCCAGGACCGCTAGGAACGATGGGTTTGGCCGTTTCTCCAGAGCCACCCCCTCCGCATGCAATTTGGGGAACGCAGGCGCCATCCTCATTCGAGCTCGTGTGACCCTAGAGATGGCGGAGGTTGCACGCACACGCGAAATTATGGCGGAGACAAGAACGATGACAATGCAACCAAGCAACCCGAGAGGGGAGGAAGAGGAAGAGAGGCGCACTTGTGGATGAAGAGGTCCTCATCTTCACCAGCATGACCGAGGCGGTGAAGGAGGTGGATGCTGCCATTAGAGAGAGCACGCCTGTCGACATGCACCCTGACCTCTACACCGCTATCATGGACATTGATGTGTTCAGTCCCGAGGCCAAGATGGTAGCTCTTAGTAACCTTCTGGACAACAAGGCTCAAGGTTTGTACTATGTTGGCATGGCCGAGGACCATCTGGCTGAGGACCTTTTGGCCCAGCACTACTACGTGTAGTGCTCGGTCAGCTGGTGGCGGTGGTGGAAGCATTCTTGATGATGATGATCACAATGATATGTGATGTATAATTTTGGTAGCTAGGACAACAAAACTTCTTATGGTATGTATATTTTGGGTACTTGAGATGGTACATATGCAGTGGTAGTATTACACCCTCTTTTGATGTGGTGCTAGATTGACACCAAATGCTGCTTTAGGGTTTAGGGCATGTGATGATCAATGCATGCTTTAGCTTATGTTGCTTTCTACATTGTGATCCACCAGTACCTTCTTTTGCATTTTCTGAACTTCTTCTGTGTTGTAGTGGTATACTGGTATATGGTGTGGAGAGGAAGGGTTCAAGGAATCTACAATTCCTGGGACGCTTACTCTGCTCAAGTGGATCGAAGGTTTCCCCAACCAGTGTTGCAAAAGGTTTGCAACTAAAGAGTAGGCAGAGAAGGCTTACTACATGAACATGCTGCAAGATAGCCCAACCCTTCCCGAGAGCAGCACTAATGGAGAACACAAAGCAGCTGTCACCACAAATGGAGTGGGCATAGGTGAAGCACAGATCGGGTCTGGCCGCCTCAAAGACTTGATCATCCTCGTCCAGTTCGTCGTCATTGCGTATTTGTTCTTCGCCTAAGTCTGTGTATGATCATATGTGAACCTTGAACTGGTAAGCTCACCACTAGTGAATGCAAGGTAAGACCCTAAAGCGTGCAACCAAACACTAGGGATTAACCCTTAAACACAAACGCTGGCAACCAAATACAATGAGTAGTATGAAGTTGTTTCTGGTCAAACGGGTCTGGCTACCACTTTGTGGGCAACCAAATGGTGTGCAGAACATGGCTCAGACCACGTTTTTTCAGGGCCAAGCCCCCGGAGCCACGGATGCAAATAGCACAAAACGACTCCAGGTAACCAAACACGCCCCAACCTACTTGCAATACTAAATGGACTACAATGTTAACATGTTTCATGAAATGGGCTTATGTTCACGTGGAAGCATCAGGCCACGGCCTAGTATGGCAAGAAGGACGCTCCACCTCTATATATATCTCGGAGGTATGACTCAAGAGACTTATACATGGATAGAGGGGTACAACAATTTTTGGATAAATACGAAAGTCAGGAATCGAACAAGGGACATGTGGCTCGAATACGATGTCAAGTTTTATACACAGCCAACGCAACAAAAGTCCGAACTAATGGGAAGGGCTAAGCAACCCACATATACACTTCAACGGGTACAATGTGTAAGACTTGTCTTTTCTGTCAACAAAATGCTTTGAAAAGAAGTAGAAGTAACATTACTCACCATGAAATACAGGAAGGGGAACAAGGACTGTGTCGGCAAGGCTGTAATAGGAAAAGGCAAAATAAATAAAGTCAATTCATAGATTAATATATAATAGCTGGAAAGGATCACAGCACCTCCCGCTGGCCACGTCACCGCATGTCTGGACCGTCCGATCTGTCAAACGGACGGCTCAGATGAGCTCGCGTACCACACCCCAGGAAGTTACTGTTCCCAGCCTATTTTCCACCAATCGGGAGCCTCCACGTGTCCCGGTCACCACCTGGTTGCTCCGGTCCCAGCCGGTCACCCCGCACGGTTTTTGGCGCAAAAGAATTACAGAAACCCCCCGCCAAAGACTGACTTGCAATTTTCTAAAACACCAGGGGCCTCCGTGCAAAAATACCACCACACCTCACCCTCCCTCCTTCTTCTCCCGCGACGCCGGAGGTCGCCGACGCGCGCCACCGCCACCCCGCACCTCCCCGCTCAATCGACGCACGCAGCACGCTCCGCCGCCGCGTCCTCTCACTCCTCGCCAACAACGCGTGCTGGGACGCCGCGCGCGCCAGATTCGCCGCGCCGTGCGCCTGCCCGCCGCCGTGTTCAAACGCCGCTAGCCACAGCTCCGGCGACCAAAGCGCAGCGGCGCCGCGGCTCCGGACACCCCGCGTCCACGCGCGTCTGCCGCGCGCACGCGCGCGTCCCAGCTCGCGCGGACGCGACGCCGGCAAGCTCGCCGTGGCCGCTGTGGCCATTGATGACGTCAGCACGACGCCATCGATGGACCCACATGTCAGTTTTTTCCCCAGGAACAATTTCAGAAATTATTAAACTTCTGCCAGGTGGGCCCACCCTATTTAGACAATTTCCAGAAAATGCTAAATGCTGCGAAAAACAATAACTTCAAATCTATTTCAAATTTATAAATATGTAATTTTTTTGGAAAATTGATAAATATGTAAATGGTTTTATAAATATTTAAACAATAACCTCAAATCTATTTTCAAATATACAAATAAGCAAAAAACAAATACTCCAAAATATGATAAATTTCAAATTTCAATACTTTAAAAAAATTACTGCCTTTCAAATCTGAACATTTAAAAAACGTAAAAAATATTCACATATGAATAACTTCCCACTTTTAACAATTTTTTCAATCAAACAATTTATAAATATCAACTTTTTTTGAATTCCGATACACAAATTTCAATACTTCAAAAATTTTAATGCCTTTCAAATCTGAACATTTAAAAAACGTAAAAAATAATTCACATATGAATAACTTCCCACTTTTAACAATTTTTCAATTCAAACAATTATAAATATCAACTTTTTTGAATTTCGAGACATTCAAATCTGAACAATTTTTGAACGTGGACATTTCCAAATTTGAATTTCTTACACCACGGTATTTACAAATGTGACAAATATATCAACATGAACACACAAAAAAACGCTGACTACTTATGGCATACGATCCAAAATTCAAATTTGAATATTTCAAATTTTTGAATGCCTTTCAAATCTAAACATTCAAAAAACGTAAACCGAATTCAAATATGAATAGCTACCCAATTTTAACAATTTTGAAATTTGAATAAATTTTAAATGCAAACTTTTTCCGAATTTCAGTACACTCAGCTATGAACAAATTTAAATGCGACATTTCCAAATTTGAATTCTTTCCACCGCGGTATTTACAAGTATGACAGATATATCAACATGAACACAAAATCTGAGCATTTAATAAACGTGAAAATAATTCAATATGAATAGCTTCCCAATTTGACCATTTTTAAAATTTAAACAACTATTCAACATAAACTTTTTTGAATTTCAACAATTTTCAAATCTGAACAACTTTTGAATGCGTACATTTCCAAATTTAAATTTTTTACTTCACGTTATTTTTCTTCTAACCACACGGCCGCGGCGTACGCGGCGCTAAGTTGCCTAGTAATTTAATAATGAAGAGATGATTCGAGCCAAGAGGATACTTAGTAAAGTCGCACCATGTGCCATAACAGATCGAGCATGACTGAAGGTCTACCAATGGCGATGGGCAACAGGGCAAGCATTAAAATCTATAGTTTCCTGCTGCATCGTAATGCATCGCAGGAAGAAAGTAGCAGGCAGCAATCTATCTGCTGTAGAGATCAATAAAGGGTGGAGGGACTGAATCACTGAAAGCAACGGATGAACGGGGAGAAGCGGGCAACGCACTGGAGCAGACGGTGACGAGCCACATGCAGGCGAACTCGGTGTACGGCACCCCCGTCCGCGTCTCGTTCCTCCGGTCAAGCCTGCACCCGGGGCAGTTGGCGTGGTAGTGCGTCTTCTTCAACAGCGGCACCTCCAACCCGTCGCCGCCGTCGCCATCTTTGCCCATCTTCCTTCCTCGGTGAGCAAAGCGAAGCGGCCGGCGGGGAGGAAAAGCGCCGTTTTGGTTCTGCTCTCTCTGCTCGCTTGGTACCTGCGACGGAAACGCGCCTCCTCTTTATGCGGAGCAAGGAGCACGAGCTCATTGATTTCTCCCCGGGTAGAAGATGGCAAGATGCAAACGAGAACTTGCTGGGAGAGAGGAACGTTCCTATGTTTTCCATTTTTCTGGCTGAACAGTGACGCGCTGCATTATTGGCGTGGAAAACGGTGCAAACAGCAAAAGCCAAAAGGACGTGGCGAGCTATGAACGGAAGGAAATGCAAAGGACATTTTGACCAGAAAGCACATTTGGAGCCCGAGATCCATGGTGGCCGTTCTTTTAGAAAATCGAAAATGGTATCTAAAAGAGTTTCAAAAAATTCAGGACAAATATGTTAGGTGTAGATAACATTGAGCTCTACCATCATGCAAAATCTCGACTCAAATTTTATTATATTTTTAGGATACACAAGAATGACAAATCTGACAAAATTTGAAGTTAAAAAAATGTCCAATGTTCACCACACCCATATCCATCCATTTTGTCATATTTTCTGAGTCTTAAATATAACGAATTTTTTATTGGGTTTTAAACACTAGTAGAGTTCATAATTATCTACCTCCGGGATTTTTTCACGAATTACTGAAAACTTTCAAATGTCATTTTCAATTCTTTTTTAAAAGTGAGCTCCATGTAGCTCAGGAGCCATTTGTTCACTCTCCGATTTTGACACTGTATATAAACAACATTTCCAGCTCAGCTAGCAGTCCTACCTCCATTTATAAAAAAAGATATATAAATTACTTCTAAATAAAAATGTGAAGTTTAACCAAGCTTATAAAAAAATCAACAATTATGGTACCATATAGATATAATATGAAATTATACTTAATGATGTATCTAATAAGATTTTGATTTCACAATCTTAAGATTAATATTATTTTCTATAAGGTCTTATAATCGTGAACAGAGGAAGTACTCGCTCCGTTTTTTTAATACAAGGCCACTATAAAAAATGTACTCCCTCCGTATCTATAAAAACGTACTCGCTTTCGCGAACAGAGGTGTTGACACATGAACACGTCACGTGTACCCGCGGTGCCGAGGGAGATGCTCCGCAACTCACTCCGTGGGAGGCTCGCTGGAAGCGCGATACGCAAGACAATCTGACGGGCGCTTTTTACACCCGAAACCCCGCTTGCCCGGGAGGGACCCCGTCAGGGCTCGCGGCGGCTATGGGCTGCCCTAGGTCGGCCTGACCGCCCCTAGAGTCTCGGGGATTCGTATCCTCCAATCTTGAAGAACGACGAAGAACGAGGAGAAAGATACAAGGGAGAGGGATAAAAGTAGATAAACATGAAAAAGTAGTAGATTGATTTGTTCGATTGGTGTTGGTTCAATCGGCCATCACCCCTCATGTATATAAGAGGCGGCTGGACTTCCCGTGCAAGAAAATAACTTGGATCCACGTCCAAAACCCTAATTTGGATCCAATTCGGATGGTCTGACCCGAACCTTCCAAAACTGTTCGGTCTGCACATTCCGGGTCGTTTTTGAGGTAGTAAACGACTCCGGATCGAAATCTCGTAAAAAGAGAAGTTGTTCGCCTCGAAAACAGGAAGAACTTTCCTTTTATACGTTTTTCCATTTGACGCCATCTGGACCTCTCAAATTTAATCGTAAGCAAATCGATACGTTTTTTTTAGTATTTCCCGATTGCACTCACCCGAGGGCAGAGGACGTCTGTGGTAGGGCGACCTGCCTGTGGCCTTGCCTGCTTCGTGTGCACCAAAGGACAGAGCATGTCTATGGTAAGGTGCGCACAGTATTTTGACTCCACAAGTTGCATATGACCTCGGATTGAGATGATCCAAAACCAAAGCGGGTTGTCTCGATGATACGTACAACTTTCATTCACATTATATTTTCATCTGAGATAATCTTGATGATACCTCTTTGTAAGCCAAAATCGGTCGTCAACACATGCCATCCTGTTTTTTGGCAAAGCTAGCGTGCCAAAAAATAACTTGCACCATTATTATTCTAAGGACGATGTCAACTCTCCATCGGCCATATGTGTGTCTTAGGCTTCTTGCCAGACACTCGGGTAGAATTTCTTTAAGTACCTTCCGTTGAGATCCCGAGACAGTAGATCTCCCTCCATAGATTCCACCGAATATGAATTTGATTACCTCCTTATGGGTCATATTTCTGAGAGGCATTGCTTCAGACCACTTGGTGAAATAATCGGTGGCTATCAACACGAACCGATGCCCCTTTGAAGAAGAAGGATGAATCATACAAATGAAATCCAACTCCCAACCTTTGAATGGCCACGGCTTGATAATAGGATTCAACATAGAAGCAGGAGCCAACTGAATATCACCGAACTTTTGACAAGCCTCACATCCTTTATAGTATCTGAAGCAATCATTAATCATTGTCGGCCAATAAAACCCTGCACGTCGCAGTTACCACTTCATCTTGTGTGCCGACTGGTGAGTACCACATATGCCTTCATGTACCTCTCCCGTAGCAACCCTCGCTTGGTCTTCATCCAAGCACTTTAAAAGAATACCGTCCACTGTTCGGCAATAGAGATCATCATCCATCAATCCATACTTGAAAGCCATCCGCCGAACAGCCCTATCTGTCCTCTTGCTAGGATCCTGCAAATACTCAACAATGGGTTTCCTCCAATCTCCATGTGTACCTGCACTAGACCCTTCATTAGCAACCGAATCAATGGAACTCAATTCAGCTTCACCTTGTCTCGTCTCCCACATGACTAAGTGTCGTGGGATTACCACGCAGATGTCATGGAGATGACTTCGTAGAGTTGGGGATTAAGCGATCGAGCGTCTCCGAGCTAAAGATCGCAGGGCACGAGAAGATAATGTTTTTTACCCAGGTTCGGCCCCTCGATGCGAGGTAAAGACCTACGTCCTGCCTATCCTAGATTGGTATTGATATGAATATGGTGTTACAAGGGGTTGGCGATCGATGTGTTGAGTCGCCTCTCTCGGGATGTATGAGAGCTAGGGTTTGGAGCTTGTTGTTCTAGGTCCTTGGAGTCCACCTTATAAAGACGGTGGCTCGCAAGGTTACAAGGAAACTTCTCTATCAAGGAAAGTATGAGCCGGAGTCCTACTTGGAGATTAATCATATGTCTTGTCTTCCAAGTCAAGTTATCTTCTAGCTTCTGGATCCTTCCTCATGATCTTGAGTCGGCCCATATTTGTGCAAGCCCAATAGTGGTGCGATTGTGAATAAGTCGCGCTTTGCTTGAATAAGTCGCGGGATAATTATTCCCCCGACATTAGCCCCCAAGCTTTCGGGTGATTCGTAGAATCAGGCGAAGATTCTGTCTTGATGATGATAATGATGTAGTTGGCTTGCATATGTAGAGCTTGTCGACTCGCTGGTGTTAAGTCGCAAGCATTGCGATTTCTTGAGCCGCTGATGTATAAGCGATGAGTCGCTATCTTTGCGGCTTATTTAGCCACTATGTTGCCAATTGAGCATTTCTGTCTTGGTCGCATTGAAGCTGCAGAATTGCGGTGAGTTTTCCGCGAAGCACTTGATGAAAACCACCTTTTCCTGTTGGGTGTAAGACTGAGCTGAAATCATAAGGATAATAACTTATGAGTAACCAGATATATCAAATGTGTATAAGGTGCTGAGTCAAAGACATCGAAGCATAAAAGACCATAAGCATAAATAAGCTGGTCAATCATTAGAATAATAATCTGTCATGTTATCATGACGAGCCATTTGGGCACATGTTGAATCATGGCGGCTCAAGAGTATATAGCCACAACCTGTATTTAAAAATTTCCGAGTCGCTGATTTGACTCACAAATATATATTATCATGTGCTGCAAAAAATTAAATCAACATATAAACATGGTATATGAGTATAATAAAACCGCCAGATATGGTGGATGTGTAGCCCCCGAGGGCCGAGTTGTATGCATGGTTATGCTGCTCGGACTCAAAAAATATCACAAGTTGGACAAAAAAAAATTGTCCTAGCCCCCAGGCATTAAGCAGGCATGCTTTCATTATCCTGCTTGATGGCATATCATTGCAATTTGATCCTGCAACAGATTGACAAATATTGTTGCCGCAAGATAATAGTGATATAAATTCCACTTTGATGTGGCTGAAAATAAATAAATAATTTGGCTTTATCAGCCGATATCAGGAGATTATCATCCCAATCATTAGAAAATCTGGTCGTGCCGGTTCAAACTTATATGGCCGAGTTATAGGTTCCTGTTAAATCAAAAGGCAAAGCCCCCGAGGAAGCAATAACTTGATGATAATATGTTAGCCTTGGCGGCTGATAATAATGATAGAACGTTAGTACTCCGCATGATAGCATGTGGTACTCTGCATGATAGCATAGTATAATCGGCATGATAAATGATATTTTGCATGATAGCAAATGGTATGTTGCATGATGCAAATGATATGTCCCATGATGCAAATGATATGTTGCATGATATTTTGCATGATAGCAAATGGTTGCATAATAGCAACTAGTTGCATGATAGCAACTGGTAAGATGCATGATAGCATATTGTACGATGCATGATAGCATATGGTACTTGACTCAGTATTTCCCAAATCTAATGTGTGTTCAGGGTCGAGAACGGCCATGATAGGCAGCCATAATAGGCATCAGACTCGATTGACGCCACACGCGGGTACTTTAGTCCTTCTGAATTATCTCTATTACCGTTAAGTAGGTCTTCACGCGGCTCAGTATTTCCCAGGTAAAAAATGCGTGTTCAGGGTCGCTGGCGGCCATGATAGGCGATCACACTCGATTGACACCGCACCCCAGTACTTTGGCCGCATAGTGCAAAGATACTTCTGACTTAAGGCGAGAATAACCAGGATTATTGCTTTTATCGGCAGCAATAGCCGTGACGAGCTCTAATTAGCTTTGATGATAACCAGCTCTGATTAGCCGTAGATGTGGTACAGCGAGTCACCTGTTTTAACTCAAATATTTGATAAGATAATGATTTATTAATGACTCATAAACTGATATAATGATGAGTGTTTGCGACTCATAAAATGTTATGGGGGTAAATCGCTATGCGACTCATAAATTGATATGACAATAAGTCGATGGTGATTAATAAAATGATATGATGATAAATCATGAAATTATATAACGATCAGCCATAAATTGATATAATGATAAGTCATAGAATGACAAATGAATCGCCAAATATCAATGCTTGAACATGTAGTGGTGATCTTGATATTCAATGCAAGCTGCAAATAGCTAGACTTTGCAATGCGAGTTATAAAAGACTCTAATTTGACGAATGTATTGAGAAGTAGATGTAATTAAATCTAAAAAAGCTGATATGAATTTAAAGTCTACGACATGATATAATATGAGTCGCAAAGACATTTAATAAAAGGCATAATAACCTAGAAATGCAGCCCCCGAGATAAACTCGAAGTGAACTTAATTTTACTGATAAAAGTAAAAGGCTGCGAAAGTTGAGCATGATAGTAACTTATCTTGTTTTTAGTCTCCGAGCGTTGATGATGCGATATGATCCGTGGACAGAAGATGTCAATGAAGTAGCCGCGATGGTATTCGCGGCGAGGTGGAGCTGTCCGTGGTGAAAGTGAATTTTGACCGCGGCGAGTCGTCGATTGCTATTGCCACGGAATAGAAATCGTTGTCCGCGGTGTGCTTGAAGTCGGCGATGATAGCACTGATCTTTGAAGTTATGTGCTCCTGAAGCTGTGTGCTGATTTTTTAAGTCGCATGTTGATAAAGTCGCGTGCTGTTCTTTCAAGTCGCACACAGATAGATGGAGCTGACCTCTCCTTGCCTTTTCTTTTTCTCAGCTCACGTGTCCTTCTTTGATATTTGGGAGGAATCAGCGATTGTAGCAGCTAGCGACTTTATTTTCCTTGATCCATGCATGCTTCAAGCTAACAGTAATTCTGTCTTCATGTTAAGTCGCGCTATGTAGTAGTAGCGACTCATCTTTTTGTCTTTCTAAATCAGGTAGGTCATGCACGGAAGTAGCGCTTGATCCTTAATCTTTTCCTGTTTTTTTTTTAGTCGCTTGGCACTTTGAGTCGCGCACAGCTAGGTAATAAACCAGGCTGTCCGGCCGGCGACTCAAGCGACTAAGTCCTCCTGCTCTTCTTGCTGATGCAATGTTCTGGCAGATCATCATGAAACGATGCGATTCCTAACTACGCGCAAGCACTGTTGATGTAGAGCCCTGAGCGCTGTGGCTAATTTTTTCTTTTCCTTGGAATCTGAACCGAGCAAGGGTTTGTACGTAGCTTTTCCTTCCATGGTGGAACACCAAAATAATTTTCCCCTCAATCCGTGTGTGAGTCAAAGTTGGCAGGTCTTCACGGGGCAGCACAAATATGTTTTTCTTTTTCCATACTTTGGTGATTTCCAAAACGTGTATCACTTGGCAGCAAATCGATTCGTCCGGCTCCGTAGCTGATTCTTCCTTTTTCTTCTTTTTTTCTCCTAGGACCTTGCACGCACATGGGCTGAGCCTTGAGCCAATGCTGCGACTTATTTGGCTGATCATCAATGTCTTGGCCCTATTTTTGGAAAGTATGGACGCAGCGCTTGGACTCCTGATCGTGTTTGACTCGGACGAGAACTGTACCGCGTTTGTTTGGATGTTTTGTCCTTGATTGGATTCGCGAACTCGTCCAAACATGAAACTTGCTGCAGTGCGCGAGCCGCCGACGGAGATCTAACCGTTGGAATTGTCTCAAATTTGTTGGAGGGCTTCAGGATTGTATTCCGCAGGTTTTGACCGGAGGGATCTTCGAATTGATGTCCGAGTAGATCTCGATAATTATTTTCCCAAAGTCGCGCGGAGTTCCGTCAGCTCTCGACAGGGCTTCAGCGTTTGAGTCGCCGACGGAGATCTAACCGTCGGAATCCGATGCGCTTTGGACAGCTGCTAGATAACTCGATTGCGCATCTTTTCACCGAAGGGATCGTCGAGATTAGTTCCGAGTCGCCGTGGCGACGTCCGCAACACGGACGTTGCTGCTGTCCTGCAGTCTTGATGTAGATCTTGATACCACTGAGTCGCTTGAATCGGCGCGGCGATAAAGTCGCCGATGTTGTTGAAGTCGCCGAGGTTGAATCGACGATGAGATCCTCCGTCCCTGGCACAGATCCAGCGCGGAACGTGACGCTCTTGACCGCAGGCCCCACGGTGGGCGCCAACTGTCGTGGGATTGTCACGCAGATGTCATGGAGATGACTTCGTAGAGTTGGGGATTAAGCGATCGAGCGTCTCCGAGCTAAAGATCGCAGGGCACGAGAAGACAATGTTTTTTACCCAGGTTCGGCCCCTCGATGCGAGGTAAAGACCTACGTCCTGCCTATCCTAGATTGGTATTGATATGAATATGGTTACAAGGGGTTGGCGATCGATGTGTTGAGTCGCCTCTCTCGGGATGTATGAGAGCTAGGGTTTGGAGCTTGTTGTTCTAGGTCCTTGGAGTCCACCTTATAAAGACGGTGGCTCGCAAGGTTAAAGGAAACTTCTCTATCAAGGAAAGTATGAGCCGGAGTCCTACTTGTAGATTAATCATATGTCTTGTCTTCCAAGTCAAGTTATCTTCTAGCTTCTGGATCCTTCCTCATGATCTTGAGTCGGCCCATATTTGTGCAAGCCCAATAGTGGTGCGATTGTGAATAAGTCGCGCTTTGCTTGAATAAGTCGCCGGATAATTATTCCCCCGACACTAAGGACGATGTAATCACCACACCGGCCATGTTTGGATAAACTCTTAGGGCGGTAAGCAATTATTGGCCATATATCTTTGCCTCAAGAGCATGCATAAACCATCCACCAAAGTATGCATAGCCGAAATAAGTTCATGAAACGATAAATCTGATTGTGAACTCCAAGAATTTTAGCTCTTAGATAAGTAATAATATTGCAACTAATCAAATGTATATTGACTTAGTAATACCCTTCCATAATGTAAATGATTATGATGCATCCATGGATCAAAATAAGCCCATGGGGGATAACCAATCATACCTGATGGTGATCTCCATGATAAAGGCATTGATGGCATGGTTGAATAATTTGAACGATGTGTCAACCGAAGATTTTGACGCGATGCAAACCTTCGGCTTAATTGCTTATTGGTTTCATTCTTCCCTTTCTTTATTCTTGTGGATTTTCTTGCGATAGAAACTTGCACATCATTCTTGTCCTTGCGGCTCTCCTTAGGAATCCATGCCATGTTCTTCTTTTTAAACTCTTTAGCACTAAGCCTTTGCAATTTTCTTTCTTGCCAACTTGATAAGCCGAGTGGGCACCCCGGCTGTAATTTTTGTTTCCGCCTTGGCAACTCCTCCTTGACCTTGGGCAGTTTCAACTTTGCTTGTGCAGATATGGCACTTTGATCTTCAACAATTAATTGTTTTGCATCTTTGCCTTTCGTAGCCAAGGTCAATTTGACCGGCTCTTTGTTACTTGAAATTGAATCTGAAGTAGCACTCTTGCGACCATCTTTTTTCACTCGATTGACTTGCTTGACCACCTCTTTCTTCTCGCTTGAGCTCCAGACCGATTCTTTTTTATTGAAACGGTCTTTGACATGCGATTTTTGATCAAACGATGATCTTCTTGGAGCTGCACAATTACGGTGAGATGATCTAGAATAAGATGGATAATATGCCCACGAATCATACCCGTCCCATGATGAATATGGATAGAAATTAGCATCGGGATGTATCCATGATGTTGGCATTGGCGGTCTAAAAGGATGATATTCTACATTGAAATTCTCTTTCGCCAATACTGCATGTTGGACTTACGCCTTGGGGATGATCTTGATGCTTTGCATTGTTTGGCCGATAAGCACTTTTTGTTGCAGTCTCTTTTTTATATTTTTCGAATAACTCTTGGAAAGTGACTTTTGACTTCTTACCCTTGTGCTTATAGCGGCCTCTGTCTTTTTTGGTTTTGCAGACATCGGTCTTTGGATTTTGTTGTCGCCCCCCAGTTCTAGGCGCCCTCATCGTAGCTTTGATGGAACATTCGTATTTATGATTATCAGCTTGAATAATTTCCTTGCTTGATGATTCGATTACATCATATTCAGTGTGAACCCGTCTGTCTTTGGATGAACCAGCTTGATCCACCCGAGTCAACTCTTGATTGCCATTAAGACCAATCTTAACCGATTGGTCACTATCTTGTGCCTCAGCATCCTCCAATCGTCCTTCGACGGCCGATTGCATAGTCTGATGAAACACACCACAGTCTTTGATATCCTGCTCGGACAAATTCTGCATTCGCTCTTGTCTTGACGGCTCGACATGATGGTCTTGTATGATGATCCGATTAGCTGGCGACTCACCGACAATGTGATCACCTATGCCCGGACTGAAGGTACACTGTTTATTGTCTAGCCGATCATGTCGTGAGAACGGCTTTTGAGTTAAGTAACCGAATGGTTCAGATTTAACATCACCCCATTCGGTTCTGTTCTGACTTCTGTACTTTTTATCCGATGCCTTCAGATAAGCCATTATACTAGCATCGGCTTTCTCAAGAATTTTAAAGCTTGGCTTTATATTTCTGAAACCAAAATAGTTAGAACACAAATGTCTCACTTGAGACCAAATGTAAGCCAAGTATGAAATAAGAAAAGCTACCCATGTAGATAAAGAGTTTGAATGAAACAATGGGGAAAGCTTTAGCTGTAATAATTTGTTGCTATCGGTCTCTCTAAATGGTACAATATGTTGACCGATAATTTCTGTATTAGTTTTATCACTAGCAAATAAATTACCTTTCACGATTGGTCTTCCAAAGTTTCTGACGAAATCTTGCAAATAGATGCATCAACAATATAGTTGCGACCTAATCAGAAAACAAGTAAATTATTTGTTGGATATACCTCGTTGAAGACGTTGGGGAAGCATGATGGTTGCATGGCCTGAACAATATCTTGCCCGGCCTCTAGATAATTCTCCAATGCCTCGTCTTCTTTCTTTTCTAGATCTCGCGCCTCATTACTTTGATGCTCAATGTCAACCGAACTTTGTTCGGCTGTACTTTCTTGCACTTGATGTTCAACATTAACCAAACTTAGTCCGGTCATATTCTTTTGTTCTTGATGTTCATCAATCTTCTTGGCACGAAATTCGTAGGGTAGCAGGTAAACTCCCTTACATCCAGAAAAATCAAGCACGGTTGTTTTGCTAAGCTCGCCATGCTCTTGTTCAATGAAGCTTGCTTCTTTTGATTCGATGGAATCGGCATATGAATTTTTTGATTCGGCTTTTCCAATAACCGAATTAACCATACATTCCGAATCATTTTTATTTTCTTCATGTATTCTAACAGTTTGTAAAGCTTCTTCTTCTTGCCTTAGCACCGCCAAGGTTTCAACTTGATTGTCGCATGAAGGAGTGGGCTTGATAATATCTTGAAGATCTTTCTCGAGCATTGCATCAAATGCCTTTGAATCTTCCTCCTCCCATTTTTCCTCAACGCCTCTCTTTCTTTTACATGTTTTTTCTTGAATGCTTCATAAGCTCGTTGATACTCGATCGGTAATTCCTCAAAAGTCGGCGTGGTGAATTCTTCGGTGCTATCCTTTGCAGGGCAATATTGCCCCCAAGACTTTTAGTTTCTTTCGGCAATGAGGTGTTGCCGAAATTTTGCAAATGTGTAGGGGATGTACAATACGCCACAACACTAGATGAGGGCATATGAGGTTGTGCTGAATCTCCACTTATTCGGCTATAACCACTTTGAAGGTGTGGAGCCGAATTATGAATATCACCAGTTTCATATGGTGCTGAAAAATTAGTAACAGGAGGTGTAGCATATGACGGTTGAGGGTAATTGGCCAAATAGCTATTAGTAGCATGTCCAATTTCCCTATTCATCGGCACACTTTCAGGTGGACTCATGTATTGTGACTCAATTGCCGATGAATATAAAGATGAAACACTCTCTTGCATGCCATTGAAATTTCTAACATTGGGTGTTTCATATTGATTAACTGAACTCATCATGTTGTTCATCGACATATGAGTTTGTGGGGTTACCGATGCATGAGAATTCGAATATACATGTTGCAGGTTGCTAAAATTATAATGAGTTGAAGCATAGAGATTATTTTGCATCGGCTTTTGCACATAGCAAGAACTAGGGCTAGCCGATACAGTACTCATATCAAAAGATCCAGCAACATCAATGTAAGAGTGATTTGCACCTACGTAAGGATATTGGGGATTCATACCGTTGTAGACCGCAGTCACTGACGCTCTCTTCGTAGCAAGAACGGGCTGGAGACCGTTTGGAGCTTTGTGTCCCCGGCGGAGTCGCCAAAAGTGTGTTGACACACGAACACGTCACGTGTACCCGCGGTGCGAGGGAGATGCTCCGCAACTCACTCGGCGGGAGGCTCGCCGGAAGCGCGATACGCAAGACAATCCGACAGACGCTTTTTACACCCGAAACCCCGCTTGCCCGGGAGGGACCCGTCAGGGCTCGCGGCAGTTATGGGCTGCCCTAGGTCGGCCTGACCGCCCCTAGAGACTCGTGGATTCGTATCCTCCAATCTTGAAGAACGACGAAAAACGAGGAGAATGATAGAAGAGGAGAGGGATAAAAGTAGATGAACACGAAAAAGTAGTAGATTGATGATGAGGATATATCTATGAATCATAGTGATTATTCATGTTTGAACGGGAAGGAAATATTAAGCCTAACTGATGATTATTATCAGGTGAATTTATCTCTAGCTAAAAATAATATTTTGATATCTCAGAATTATATACTATCTAAATCATTATATTATTGTTTAATTAGATTTGGCATCCGTCAGAATGGCGTGAAGAGAGGGAGGACGGCGACCACAAGACATAAGTTGGCCGAGCTAATTCAACTTGTGCATGCGAGTGGGACCCAGCCATGTATCATGGTGCATGCATGCAATTGCAGTGCTACTTCAATGATCGTGTACATGCATGTGCTTGTACATCCACGTGATGGATCTAAGGTGGGCTCCAGCCGTGTGGTATGTGCGATTTTCCAAAGGCATGAATGCAATAATCAGTTGGCGTTCCAAGGAAAAGGGGAAATCCCCGAGCTCCGCCCCTCCCACCCCGTTGAGAGTCGACTCCGCCATCCCGGGCCTTCCCGCCGTCCTCCCCGCCAGATTAGCTGGCTGGAGATGGACTAGGAACGGCGCCGGATTAGGATATGTGCATAGTAATGTTAGATCTTTGCGTTTAGCCTCTGTGCTGGTGTTAGTCTTTATGGCTTCTTTCTTCTTTCTCCTCGCTTGCGTTCCGGCGACTCGCAGTGGCGCCGGAGGCGGCTCCTTTCTCTCCTGCAGGTTGGATCTGTGGCGGATCTCTTGCAGATTGGAGGAAGAGCAAGGTGAGTTCAATAAAACCGCACGCCGTATTGCCCATCTCGCAGTGGAGTGGATTTGTCTTCATCTGGCCGGTCGTGGAGACGAGGAGAGGAAGAAGATCTACTGCTCGGTGAAGTGGTTCGTGCTGCATCCTGGAGTTCCTCGCGCGGTGGACGAGTTCGCCGCCGCGTATCTATGGCCAAGACGGTGGCTGAAGATCAACCTCCATGGCGGAGGCCTTTTCAATCAAGCGTCAGTGCTCGGCGGCGTGAAGCTGTCAAGTGGTTCGTCCCCGGCAGCCTCTCGTTTGCTGGCGCTTGTGGTTGCTCGTCGGAAGGGAGAGCCCGAGCATCAGAGCTCCGATGCTCTCGGCGTCGGTGTCTGGAGATCGCCAGCAAGCGGTGGCAGAGGTGCCCAAGGACCTAATTGTGTTCCTATTTCTTGTTCTAGGGTGCTTTTTGTAAAATCGAAGTCCCTTTCTTCGAATTTTAAGTCTTATAGGGCAAGTTTTGTAAAGTTTTTTTTTGTAAGATGTACCTGCCACGTGGTGATATGAAAATGCAGCACTGGGGTCTTTCGACCCCACCCCCTTGTACAAAAAAAAAAGCAATCAGGAGACGTACGCAAGTGGAGCACTGGCTTTGCCTTCAGGCATGGACAGATTGTGTCGTCAAAAAGGTGGGACCGAGCGTGGGCCATGCTGCCATACTTCAGCGGGCCTGCAGAGGCACAGTCAGGGCAGGAACCAGCCCACAGCCGATAGGAATACGCAGAGGATGCCGAACGTCGAGGCGGCGCACCCATCAATAAATGGCTAGCAGATTTTATTGTAAAGGCCCTAGATCGGATCTAAACATTCATCTATCGAATTTCCCTTTGTTTCGATCAGGAATTCACCCCTCTACTTTGTTGCGATCTGTAGGATATTGTTACCAAAATTTGAGTGTGATCTGTTGTTCCACTGGGAATTAGTAGATTGCAGAAACCGCTTCGTGGTCGACGACTACGTTGCATCGGTGTGAGGCGTCGCGAATTTCCATTGGGTTGAAGAGCTGTTGCATTGGCAACAGGGGAGCAGCCGGAAAGTTCGTCGGTATCTTCCACCATCCTCCATCTTCCGATCTGAGTCGTAGGTGCGTCTAGGTTCCTGTTTTCCTGCGTCATATGTTTTTCTCCGTCGGAGTCCATATCAGTTCTGTTTTTGCCTAATCCAAGTCTGTCCGTGACTGAGGTGCTAATAGAAAAATAGAGAGAAACTTGGATCGGTCAAACAAATCTGTTGGTCAGTGGCCAAAGATCGCACGGTGTAATTGTTTGCTGTCGCTTGAGTGCCAAAACGAATTTTGCATGCTGGATCAAACAACTGCTGCCGTATCCTGTTGTGTTTTGTCCTATCAGCCGCATTATTTCCATCCAAAGCGTCCAAGTAAAGGTCTGTTTGGGTCCTTTCGTTTTTTTTCCTTTTATCCAGTCCGTGATCGAGTCTAGTTCTCTTTAGGTTTTCTTTGTTTTCATCCGCGTCTGAGTCTTCCGTTAGGTAAACCTAGGTATAAGCCTGTCTTTTTTTGGTGTATAGAACTTTCCTATGAGACCAGTAATTTCTTGCTCTTTGGGCTGCTCACATATAGGTTTGAAACGTGCATTCTTTTGGCAGTCTTTTTATTTTGCTTCCATAACATATTTTGTATGGCCTAATTGAAAAAGAGAAAAGAGTATTAAAAAAAAGAGAAGGGAAAAAAAAGATCCCGACGTTCCTGTAGCTACAGTACCGAGCGAAAAAAAAGAGGCCAGAATTTATTCATATCAGTTCTGTTTGGAGCATTGTTTGTGAATTATATTCGTATTTTTTGCCAAATCTGGCCTTTTTTGTGAACTAATGATGCATCTGGCCGTTCCTGGAAACTAATCCAAATCTGGCCCCTGAACTCAGCGCCAACGCAAATGGAGCCCACGTTGTGCAGTTCGGCGCCATCCAAAATTTGCAAATCTGACCCCTGAGGTCGGCGCCAACGCAAATGGAGCCGAACTTGTGTAGTTCGGCGAAATGGCGCGTCGCCGAACTGCACAAGGTCGGCGCCATTTGCGTTGGCGCCGACCTCAGGGGGCCAGATTTGGAATTAGTTTCCGGGAACGGCCAGATGCGTCATTAGTTCGCGAAAGAGGCCAGATTTGGCAAAAAAATACATTATATTCCTGCCTTGCACAAGTAGAATTGAGCAATCTTGTGCCCTTATAATTGAGTTTTTTGCTAGCGTCTCTTCTGTGCATTGCAACACGAGCATTACTCCGACATATATCATTTTTTAGCTCATTTTCAAAGTTGCAATTGCCCCATTTATCTCCACCGTGTGCGTTTCCAAGTGTCTCTTGTGTCATACGATCAGCACTAGGCTTTGTGAATCGGTGTTGTTAGGTATCACAACCAAGCTCCACCAAATATTCTAGTTTGTTGTGTGACACTTTGATACCCATAATATTCGCTTCACCCCATCCGTGAACATACTGTCCCTACAAGTGGTAAGCTTTACTATTCACTTTGGAACGGTAAGATACACAATTTCTTTCGGTTTTGTGAGTGAGTTGTGAGAGTTCCACCATATTCATACATAGCTGCAATATCCTTTGTATTTACTAACAATGGTTGTCCCTCACAAGGGGACACCATTACCATTAAAGTTTTTGTGCAGCGACTTGTTCTGGTTGGAGGATTGTGGTGTGCTGTCTGATTCTGATTTAGGTTTGTTCCACTTCACGGCGGATATCAGTGGTAGACGTACTGTAATTATCATTGATAATGGTTCTTTCACGAACTTGGTAAGTATTGAGGTTGTCGAAAAGCTGCAGTTGGTCAAACGTCGCAAAATTTCACCATATATGTTAGATGCTTTTGATGAATCACTTCCAATTACTCATATCGCATGTGTTCCTCTAACAATTTATGGCCATACTGTTCGCGTTTACTGTGATGTGATTCCTAGGACGCTCAATAGTTGTCATCTTTTGTTGGGAAAGAAATGGTGCGATGAGGTTCAGATTGTTTTTAGTGCTGATCATCGTGATCCCCAAATCCTCTGGAATAATAAGCTAACTTGGTTAGCATATACACGACTTAAAACATTTCAGGAGGTTAGGCGTCAAAACCTATGTCCACCTATTATTTCGACTAATACATCGAGTGCTACCACCATATGTGCTAGTCAGGGTATACATATTCACGGTGACAGTTTGATTGTTCCACAAAATTTAGGAGTGACAGTTCATGACACATGTGTGGTTTCTACTAATGTAATCATCTCTACTCCTAGTGTTGTTGCTTGTGATAGACATGTTGCTTTTGAAGAAAGGGAGCCGTCAAGTCTACAACCTGCATCACCACTTGCGGAAGATGTTTCGGTGCCTACTACATCTGAGGAGATTGCCATTGCTTTAAGTACTGATTTCGAGCTGCAGCCATCACGCGCGTCACTTTGTGAGTATGATTCTTCGCTGGTTGGTTCTTGTGATTTGAACTCCACACATATTTCAGAACCATGTGATAAATTGCTAATTTCGAATTTAGATCATGTGGTACTGATTTCACACAAGGAAGTGCTTGCTCGAATTCCACATGATACTATTCTTTATTATGTCATGCTAGATGAACCTATCAGTATGAGTTGTGCGATGGATAAGATTTCTGAAATTTCGTATATAAATTCTAGCACCTATACCAATTGCTTCCGATTTTATTTAATTGGTGACAATAGCATGCATGAGAATTTTCTGGTGGATCACATATGCATTACCTATGATAAAATTGCTGAACTAAAACATGTTGTCTTCAGTCATATATGCTATGTGCCGGAATCTTTTTGTTTTGGGACAATACCTCATTTTCATGATAATATGATATATTTTAGTCTAGTTGATGTACTACAGCAAACAAAGGTAGCATCACCTTTGTTGGACTGTTCTGATCTTGCTAGATTTGAATGTGATTTTGCACATACGTCTTGTTTGTCCCAAACTGAATTATACTTCACTTATATCTGCAAATTGAGTTGCATCTTCAATACCGGGATTAATGATCATGGCCATATACCTAATTGTGCTACTGCATGGTCATTACTTTGTTCTAAATATCAGAGTAGCGCAGTTGAAGCATGGTATCCAACAGATTTTGATTTGCATATGTTGAATTGGTTTTGCCATGATAGCATGAAATTTGATCATCGATCTTCTATGAGGACACTGGATTTAATACTGAATCATATGATCTTATATATGTGTGTCTATCATTTTGATCATGATTCTATGAACTTCACTTATGCTTGCAATTCTGATTGCTTATTGCTGAGATTTTCTTTGTTCCCTTATGACAATTATATGTGTTATGCTTGCAATTTTAGTTGCATTTTGTCATTTAAGAATAATCATACTGTTTACAAACATGATACAACCTGCTATATATACATATACTCTGCGTACACGTTGTTCTCTTTGTTTCTTCCACTTTCAGCTTATCGAAAGCCGCGGACGGCTTTTCTTGAAGAAAGGGAGGACGATGAGGATATATCTATGAATCATAGTGATTATTAATGTTTGAACTGAAAGGAAATATTAAGCCTAACTGATGATTATTATCAGGTGAATTTATCCCTAACTAAAAATAATATTTTGATATCTCAGAATTATATACTATCTAAATTATTATATTATTGTTTAATTAGATTTGGTGGAGGAGGAGGGAGGAGGGCGACCACGAGACACGCGAGAAAGGCGACCACAGGACATAAGTTGGCCGAGCTAATTCAACTTGTGCATGCGAGTGGGACCCAGCCATGTATCATGGTGCATGCATGCAATTGCAGTGCTACTTCAACGATCGTGTACATGCATGTGCTTGTACATCCACGTGATGGATCCAAGGTGGGCTCCAGCCATGTGGTATGTGCGATTTTTCAAAGGCATGAATGCAATCAGCAGACGTACGCACGTGGAGCACTGGCTTTGCCTTCAGGCATGGACAGATTGTGTCGTCAAAAAGGTGGGACCCAGCATGGGCCATGCTGCCATACTTCAGCGGGCCTGCAGAGGCACAGTCAGGACAGGAACCAGCCCACAGCCGATAGGAATACGCAGAGGACGCCGAACGTCGAGGCGGCGCACCCATCAATAAATAGCTAGCACATTTTATTGTAAAGGCAGACCACGTTTAAGACAAAACCCTAGATTGGATCTAAGCATTCATCTATCGAATTTCCTCTCGATCAGGAATTTACCCCTCCACTTTATTGCGATCCGAAGGATATTGCTACCAAAATTTGAGTGCGATCTGTTGTTCCACTGAGAATTAGTAGATTGCAGAAACCGCTTCGTGGTCGGCGGCTACGTTGCATCGGTGTGAGGCGTCGCGAATATCCATTGGGTTAAAGAGTTGTTGCATTGGCAACAGGGGAGCAGCCGAAGAGTTCGTCGGATTCTCACAAGTTATATTTCACCATCATCCATCTACCCGCAGCTCACTGAGAAGATTGGGCAACCCCTTATCAATTGATTTGTTCGATTGGTGTTGGTTCAATCGGCCGTCACCCCTCATGTATATAAGAGGCGGCTGGACTTCCCGTGCAAGAATACAACTTGGATCCAATTCGGATGGTCTGACCCGAACCTTCCAAAACTGTTCGGTCTGCACCTTCCGGGTCATTTTTGAGGTAGTAAACGACTTCGGATCGAAATCTCGTAAAAAGAGAAGTTGTTCGTCTCGAAAAAACGAAGAACTTTCCTTTTATACGTTTTTCAATTTGACGCAATCTGGATCTCTCAAATTCAATCGGAAGCAAATTGATACGTTTTTTTAGTATTTCCCGATTGCACTCACCCGAGGGCAGAGGACATCTGTGGTAGGGCGACCTGCCTATGGCCTTGACTGCTTCGTGTGCGCCAAAGGACAGAGCATGTCTATGGTAAGGTGCGCACAGTATTTTGGCTCCACAGGTTGCATATGACCTCGGATTGAGATGATCCAAAAATCAAAGTTGGTTGTCTCGATGATACGCACAACTTTCGTTCACATTATATTTTCATCTGAGATAATCTTGATGGTACCTCTTTGTAAGCCAAAATCGGTCGTCAACAAGAGGAGAAAGTTGTATCTATACAAGGGCACTATCTCTTTCTGAAAATAATTGATTAGAATTTTACCTCGTACAATGGTGTTCATTAATGTGAATGTTGCATGGAACCATAGAGACAGAGGCACCACATACAGCATACCCCCTCCGTTCGGATTTATTCTACATCTTGGCTCCAAAATTTGTTTGCGATTAGTCTACATCCTGGGTGCATCCCACCTCGGTAATTAAGACGGGAGAGTCACCACACACTATGCATGCACGAGTTTGTTTTTTCTCATGTATGGATTGCATTAACTAATCTTGATTTAACCAATGGGGTGATTTGTTTCTTGTGACACTATAATTGTGATGCATGGTTGGGTGTGCAAAAGTGGTACTAATAAATGGTAGCCTAATTTGTTTGAATTTTTTTAAGATGTAGACTAAATCATAAAGGAGGAAGTATTTAACTAGCACGAAACACAATAGGTTTTCCATGCTCCCTTTGGTTCAGCTTACTAGTCCTATGTATTCCATAGATTGCTATTTTCACCAACATAATGTGAAGTATATGGGACAAAAATATAATATTAGAAAATATAACATTTAAAGTTTCTAATGATATAATTTTGGTAATATATACATGTTTCCTAGAGTACTTTGTATTACGTTTGGTTAAATTGAGGATCTAATGTTACGCGTACGACTTATAAACCAAACCTGAGAGAGTATTTTTCTGAAAGGAATGCGGTTAATGGAGACCCTGCAGCGATTTTTTGTAAAATAATAAGAACCCAAATCTGCGTCCGCAAGGATTTAAATCTGGGTGGCTGGATCGTACATCCACTTGCCTAACCAAGTGAGTTGGGCTCACTTCTTTGGAAGGATCGTGTTATCTAATAGTTGGCTTTGTTTTCTTCATATGTAGAAATTAAGATAGTGGCCTTGTATACACAAAATCGGAAGTATTATTTTCTCAAAATTTGCTCGAACTTCACGTTGTTTGACTTTGGGAAAAATCTATCGCCTTCTTTTACGGAATAGTGGGAGTAATATTTTAAACTCGTTGATGCTCTAAGTGATATGTATGCTTGACCTGACAGAATAGGTACCATTCTTCTCATACTTCCAACTTCCAAGCCCATGTATCCTCTCCTAACTTGTCAAGAGTAATCCGCTGCATTGCTTGTACATCAGGGAGAAAGAAGTTTTCAGCTAGTAAAGCACTTCAGATGGTTCACAAACGTATCAGGTGGTTTAAACATTGGTCTCTCTCCCGGCAAAAGCGTACAAAATATTAATACAAAATACTTTGTATTCTAAAGCTACACAAAAATGACAAAAAGTGTTCATCTGAGTACAGTGAACAATGCACATTTTCAAACCTCCGAAGTTGTCATTTTGTGTCGCATTGAGATTGTGTCATCATTGTCTACATCCATTTCATTCCAGAAAATTTGGAAAAGTTATTTTCAAAATAGCTGCAAAGCGATTTTCTGTGAAGAAACCCTTCTACACTTCTTCTTTGACCGTAATTTTGCTCAGCAATGTTGGGATGTTCTTTGTCCTTGAGGAGATGAGGCATTTCATATCTAGATTGGCGAAATGACAATATCAGCATACGACTTGTAAAAGATTGCAATCCAGAAATCGTACACTAGAACATTTGGCCAGAGAAAATCACTTCTTTTGTTTTCCTTTCGAGTATCAAACCCAAAATACATGGATAACAAAACTAATGCCACATGTTACAATCGAGCTACAGCACGTTACACATTTCAGTGGTGTCCATTAGTTTTCAGGTTACCATACAAAAGCTCTATAAAACCTAACCTTCTATTTGTACCATGGGAGCAGTGCACAACAAGATCAACATGTCAGACACTCCAGGGCAAGGGTATGTCAAAACAAACCAAAGATTTGTTAGGCAGGATATGTCCATATCATCTACTCCAGTCAAAGTTCATCCATTGTCTGAACTGGAGGTGGGGTAACAGTAGGAGCGGAAGTGGTGCTACTGTCTGTTCTCTCACGGATCTCCCTGTACTCTTGGCATATGGCACACAAGTGGCAGAATAAGTGTGTCGTCAAATCACCGCATGGTGCTTCCTGCAAAACAAAGGTATTTGGGATGATAAGGCAAGGAGAATCATGGATTGCTGAAAAATAATAACAGACTAGCACAGGTTGAAACTACGCACCGGAAGATTGTACTTTGTTCTTAGTGCTTGGCGGTATCCGCAAGCATAACAAGCAACAGCAGACCCTGGAACTGCTAATACAAGCCCCCCAGTACACAGACAGCAGAAACTTGTAAGAAGGCCCCACAGCATGCAATGTGTGCTGCACGATCCAGCAAGAGTTCCGGATCCTAAGAACTGTGCATTCTTTCCAAAAAGGAAGCAGGGGCAAGCCGCACCGATGCAACCTACAAATATGATCATTAAATTTCAGTGCATAAAAACATGTATCGTATTCTGCAAGTAAATGTGCTTTACTTCACCATAATACGTTTACATGTATCCTGATCACACTTCCAAATTGGATTCAGATTATTGAATAGACTACCGTTACTTTGTTAAGTGTTGCCATTATCCACAAAAAATTAAAATAAGTGGGTTAATGAAGGTTTTAAAGTGAGGCCAACTTTGCATGGCAAGATTCATGCGGCTTAATTATGTCCTTGACGATCTAATTGCACCCGAGAAAATGGTGTTTATACATATTATTTCTGCAAGTACAGTAGAGTGTTACTGTAATTTCAAAGGATAGCCAGAAAGGCAGGTGGAAAAATATCACCAGCCAGGATAAGACAAATTATCAGCTTGAGCTGGTTTAAAAAGGAAAGAATAAGATGAATTCAATATTGCATAATTTATTTGAATTTAAATTCCTATTTTCCTCTGGTTCAGCTCTGAGATCCATAGCATAATGTAAATGGTAATTAACTGCGTTTGTCACCACAAGTAGTTTTTATTTTTTGCATCCTCTACTAGTAACCACATACGACAAGCCAGCGTGAAGCTTAATTATAGCTTCCTGATAAATTGGACAAATCTGTATACAACTTCGGCTCCAGTGAGATTATATAATTAATTTAACAGTGAGAATAATGAACAGGAAAGTTGATTCATATACTGTTATACTTAGATTATACCACCACGATAAAAAAAATCTTCGTTTAAAAAAACGTCTCGGGACACTAACATATTGCTTCATCTTGAATATCAAGTACTAACTGGTTTTCTATATCCTAGAGGTGTAGTTGAGCAGCCAATTGGGTCACACCCCATGGCAATTGGCAAGTAATGTAGAGATATTGCTCCTTTCTATCAGAATTAAATGTAACATAGAAGGGTAAGAGCACCACCGCACCAACTACCAATACGACTAAACAGAGGCAGGAAGACTATATTCTCATAACTATGATTAGGTTTTCTCTAAAGCCTGCTCGGCCCTACTTCGTAATACACCATATACAAAGAAAACATCAAACTAACCACCACAGTTTAATAATTCTGATAACTTAAAAAAATATTAACTAGGCTCCCACGGACAGTTTCAAGTTCTTATTGTTATCCTATCATGCATGCGAACAAGTAGCAGTTTTTATCTTCCTTCTGTAAATCAATGAGACACAGGCCAGAGAGAAGCATACAGCTCTGTGGATCATCAAAACAAGCACAGATGCCTGACGACCATTGTGTAGGATCCCTGCTTAATGTATGGTGTGCAGAAATGTTCTCCTCCACCGCAGGAACGCGGTCCTCTTCAGTGTCTTGGCCATATAATGGAACGTAATGGGGTGGAACATAGCTTCCTTTTCCGGCCATCTGTGTAACACAAAAGGAAAAAAAAACATTAGAGCTTCACTACAAGATGAGAAGACATTCGACGAAGCACATGACGGTGAAGAAACCGAGCTGCACATTAACAATCCAAATTGCATTTATAGTGTATTCGATCATTGTAATGGTTATTAAGACCACATGTTAAGGACCAACAGAAAAATTCAGCATGCTTCGGAAGAGTAAATGAAATGTTGCAGGGTAACCCTGGTATTTGTCCTAATTCCGATAGCTCCCAAGAATATACATATAACTGAAAACAGTAAGAAATCTGCTAAAACAGTAAGATGGCATCCCCAGATACTCGTGAGAAACGATAGATTTTCCAGCACGCAACAACCGTTTCCAGGAGTGATTTCCATCACGCGACATGTTGAATTCTAGCTTTAACATTCGTGTTTATGCCTCATGAGCTGAAGCAAGAAATATAATTATGGATCTATATGGCTACCCACAATCAAGAAACTGCAATGACGGATTCTTCCATTTGGTCGCAGATCAGATAGCGAGACGGAATTACAATGGAAAAGGATCCCATTAGGGATGGCAAGCAACAAAATAAGCAGAATGCATAAGTGCTCACCGGCAAATAAGCAGAAGGTCCGACGCCCAAATTCGTGCCTATCCGCAAGCACGAATACCCGACCGTGGAGCTTTACCTCCGCCGAATACCCCTCCAACTGCGGATTCCATAAAACAATTAATCAAGAAAGCGCAAGCAGGAATTCAATCCAGGAACGAGGTGAGATTTGGGCAAAGCCAACGAAAGAACGGATGGTAGGTCAAGACGGAAGGGGCAGAAGAGTCGTCGGCTGTCCGGCCGGCGTCGTACCTGCACTGCACGCCGGCGGTGGATTTATTTTTTGCTTTTCTAATACCATGTGGCGGAGGATTTCTGGCGTGTTGCAATGGACGGGAAGGAGAACAAGGGGAAGAAGCGAAGAACAAGGAACACGTTCCACGGGCGAATTGAACGGTGTTGACGAGCTTTGAGATTTGCGCCAGGACTGTCGGTGCTGACCTGCTGGGCCCAAGTAACACCTCCTTCACTTCACGTCGTCTTCTTTTTGGCAAAGCTTCTTCACGCCGGTTCTCTCTCTTCCACGGCGTGCTAATGAGAGAAGAGGAGAAGAAACCAACTGCCAAAAGAAAGAAAAAACACTCAAGAGCAGATTTTGTTACCTTTGTACTCCATAATAGTGGAGTAGTACATAATAGTGTTTGGTACCAATTCACCGTATAATGTCAGATAAAAGTTGACCCATCACCCATAGGATGACATGAAGGGGTGAGTCAAATTCTCAAACGCTATGTTAAAAAAAATCTCAAAAGCTTTATAGATGCCTTAGCTAAGATAACATAGTGGAGGAGCTCATTGGCCGTCGATTCTCGGGTTACCATGACACTAAAAATGTCTGAAATTCAAAAAAAAAAATTGTAAGAACATTGGTGAAATGTGTCTCTAGTTACAATCCAAACTTGACCAGCACTCAGAGAAGATTAAAAGAGGTAACTCTCCTTCTCAGTGGAATTTGAATTTCTTTTCTATCGGGATATGTAAAATTAAATTAAATTAAATTAAATTAAATTAGAACTATGGGCATCTTAGGTAAATTGTCTCATATTTTCTTGGGTTTTTTTGCATGACTCTTTGTTATGGTATCGCATCTTTGTGCTAGGTCGTAACTCTTGGGTGCTACTTTCTTGATTCAAATTGTAAGTTTTCTGGGACATGGTAGTCTTTAATATGGTACTTTAGCCATTAATTTCTTTTGCAAACATTTATGCCTCAAATAACAATAACCATAGATTATAGCAATATATTCACAATCTTGTAATATCAATTTGATGTTTGTTGATGTCAACAATCTTTTTTTTCTATAGTAGATGGTCAAATTTTGAAATCGTAAAATGTTTGAAAAACAAACTTCCGTTTTGGACCGGGGCACCATAAAAAAGGTTTCTACACAATATTGTTTACATGTTTGAATGCCGGCGTTCACGAGTCACAGTTTTGATGCCACCACCCCGAGTTGCTAACATTTGACATCTGATTTGTTCGTCATGCCTGCAACCTAGCTGAGCTGTAATGTGCCACCTACCTGTAATGTAAGCTTGGGTTCTTGCTTGAGCTTAACTCTAAATGGCCATGTGATATTAGGAAGTAGCTAAACAAAAAATGTTTGCAAGTATAACCTGGTCTGCTTCCCAACATGCATTGCTTAAAGGACTCGGTACAGGGTAGAAGCATTTTCTGCGCGAACTTGTTTCAAGTCTTCAGCCCCACCAACTTCAATCAACAGCAAACAGTGATGCACCAAAAAGCTACTGACCATCCACGGAGGACACGAACAAAACATCTATCACCGTTGGGACTAGATCACTAAAAGAGTGCTGCAAACAAACATTCGACTTTTTACAGAGTGTACAAGACATCATCCTAAGACTCGCCCAGAGAAATCCCCTAAAGCAAAGCACATACACAAGAGAAGGAAGGATTTTCCGTCTAAATCAGGGGAATTAACTGGCCATTCTTGGAGTGACTGGCTCGTGCCCATGCACCCTGATGCGGTAAATGCACGTCAGCGCAGAGCTTCCATGGTTTGAAGTGAAGTCCAGCCTAACCATGTTGACTACGCCCACATCTGGTGCTGCTATTTCGAATGTCTGGACGTTGTTCTTGCCTAGGTCATATGTGAACTCAGTCAAGGCGTAAACCTTTGCAGCAGGGCTTGGAGGTGTCTCAGTAGATGTCCCTTGGTACCATCCGGAAATCTGGCAGTCCTTTGGTGCTGTGGACATGTCATACGCCACATCCTGCATACCGTGAAACATATTAGTATCATAAATTGCATGTTTGAACGCAAGGAAATTTCCTTAAGACTAATTTATGTATATATAAGTATCATAATTGCAAGTTTGAACACAAGGAAATTTTCTCAAGACTACTTTATGTATATATCCTACGATGGTGTACTGCACACAGAGATGTCAGAAATGTTCCATCATTAGAACTGTCAAATGAAACTTGAATATAAACGCAAAGATGAATTTTTTTTCATTGTATGTCCACACCACAGCTGCATAATTTTGTAACCCAGTTGCAAAGACCTGTCTGAATTTAGAGGATATTTAGGTATTGGATGAAACAGCTAAGATACAAACTACATTCATAACCAACTAATGTAACTTTCTTTGGGTTTGAAATAGATGCTCAATGTGTACTCAGATAAATGTATGAAATTTGCAAAAAGGAACTTCAAATGTTGTATATGTTGTTCCACATGTTTATCAGTAGAGTTTTCTTCTTTTGGTTAAGATCACCAGTATCACCAACAATATCAGTCTATCAGCAAGCAGTTTGGATTCAACGCCACCATATGAAGAAACAGAAATCCCTTCTACAGTTATTTGCCTCTCAAGAATATTGTGCACAATAGACTAATAGTAAGACTTATTAGAAGGGTCCGAAAATAAAGCCAACTGTTAAAGATGAAACCTTTGTATGAGCTATTGGGACGTATAAACAAATCATGAAACCACAAATCAAAATGAACAGAGCCAAGATGGAAGCTTGTGCATGGACCGCCAAATAGTTATTCATAAGGAGTACACACTGTCGGCTTAAACTATCAAGAATAACCAGGTTTCAAACAATAAATCCTGTCTACAATCACATTTACAATAAGCATCAGCAGGTGATAAGCTGATACAACTATGAGCTAAGTTAATAAAACTACTACACTTCATTCTTTTAGTAAGGCTGCCTATTAATGAAATTAAGTACTACTCCCTCCGTTCCAATTTAATTGACTTGCTATGCACCACAAGTGGATGTATCTAGACATGGGATGTATCTAGACTTGTAACATGTCTAAATACATCCACATGTGATGCATAGCAAGTCAATTAAATTGGAACGGAGAGAGTAGAAATTAAGTTATTTGTTACAAGGTCAAGAACACAAACCTACAAAAATAGTTGAGCCTTAAGCCAATTAAAAAAGGAGTTACTGATTTACACTACAAATTCAACAAGAACGAAAGAAAACGGCAGTATCATTGTCTTCACCTAAGATCAATCAACTTGCCAATTCTCACATGGTGAATTAACGGTGACGAGTTTACAACAACAACAACAACAAAGCCTTTTTTCCCAAACAAGTTGGGGTAGGCTAGAGTTGAAACCCATAAGATCTCGAAACCAGGTCATGGTTCTGGCACATGGATAGCTAACTTCCACGCAGCCCTATCCATGGCTAGTTCTTTGGTGATATTCCAATCCTTCAGATCTCTCTTAACAGACTCCTCCCATGTCAAGTTTGGCCTACCACGACCCCTCTTAACATTCTCATCCCGCTTTATCCGTCCGGTATGCAATGGCGCTTCCGGAGGCCTACGTTCTATATGACCAAACCATCTTAGACGGTGTTGGACAACCTTCTCTTCAATTGGTGCTACCCCAACTCTCTCACGTATATCATCATTCCTAACCCGGTCCTTTCTTGTGTGGCCACATATCCATCTCAACATGCGCATCTCCGCTACACCTAACTGTTGGATATGTCGTCTCTTGGTCGGCCAACATTCTGCGCCATACAACATCGCAGGTCGAATCGCCGTCCTATAGAACTTGCCTTTTAGCTTTTGTGGCACTTTCCTATCACAGAGGACGCCAGAAGCTTGGCGCCACTTCATCCAACCAGCTTTGATTCGATGACTCACATCTTCATCGATATCACCATCCTTCTGGAGCATAGACCCCAAATATCGGAAGGTGTCTTTCTCAGGTACCACCTGTCCATCAAGCCTAACCTCTTCCTCCTCGTGCCTAGTAGTACTGAAACTGCACCTCATGTACTCAGTTTTGGTTCTACTAAGCCTAAAACCTTTCGATTCTAGAGTCCGCCTCCACAGCTCTAACTTTCTATTAACCCCCGCCCGACTATCGTCAATTAGCACCACATCATCCGCAAAGAGCATACACCATGGGATATCTCCTTGTATATCCCCTGTGACCTCATCCATCACCAAAGTAAAGAGATAAGGGCTCAAAGCTGACCCCTGGTGCAGTCCTATTTTAATTGGAAAGTCATCGGTGTCGCCATCACTTGTTCGAACACTTGTCACAACATTATCATACATATCCTTAATGAGGGTAATGTACTTTGTTGGGACTTTGTGTTTCTCCAAGGCCCACCACATGACATTCCGTGGTATCTTATCATACGCCTTCTCCAAGTCAATGAACACCATATGAAGATCCTTCTTCTTCTCCCTGTATCTCTCCATAAGTTGTCGTACCAAGAAGATGGCTTCCATGGTAGACCTCCCAGGCATGAAACCAAATTGATTTTTGGTCACGCTTGTCAATCTTCTTAAACGGTGCTCAATGACTCTCTCCCATAGCTTCATTGTATGGCTCATCAACTTGATTCCACGGTAATTAGTGCAACTTTGAACATCCCCCTTGTTCTTGAAGATTGGCACTAATGTACTCCGCCTCCATTCTTCGGGCATCTTGTTTGACCGAAAAATGAGGTTGAAAAGTTTAGTTAGCCATACTATCGCTATGTCTCCAAGGCCTCTCCACACCTCGATGGGGATACCATCAGGGCCCATTGCCTTGCCTCCTTTCATCCTCTTCAAAGTCTCCCTAACCTCAGCCTCCTGGATACGCCGCACAAAGCGTCGGCTGGTATCATCGGAGGAATCGTCTAGCTCAATGGTAGAGCTCTCATTCTCTCCATTGAACAGGTCGTCGAAGTACTCTCGCCATCTACGCTTGATCTCTTCGTCCTTCACGAGGAGTTGATCCGCTCCGTCCTTTATGCATTTGACTTGGTTGACATCCCTCGTCTTCCTTTCTCTCGTCTTCGCCATCTTATAGATGTCTCTTTCGCCTTCCTTCGTGTTTAGACGCTGGTAGAGGTCCTCATACGCCCGACCCCTTGCCTCGCTCACCGCTCGCTTTGCGGCCTTCTTTGCCCCCTTGTATATCTCCATGTTGGTTGCGCTCCTGTCCAGGTATAGGCGTCTGAAACAGTCCTTCTTCTCCTTAATAGCCTTCTGGACCTCAACGTTCCACCACCAGGTATCCTTAGCATCCCTTCTACTTCCCCTGGTCACCCCAAACTCCTCTGATGCAATCTTCCGAATGCAAGTCGCCATCCTCATCCACATACTGTTTGCATCGCCTCCTTCCTCCCAAGGGCCCTCCTTAAAAACCCTCTCCTTAAAAGCTTGAGCTGCCTCTCCCTTTAACTTCCACCACTTTGTTCTAGCAACTTTTGGGCGCTTATCCCGCTGGACACGAATCCAAAAACGGAAGTCAGCCACCACCAGCTTATGTTGATGGACAACACTCTCTCCAGGTATCGCCTTACAATCAAGGCAAGCGCGTCTATCTTCTCTTCGAGAGAGGACAAAATCAATCTGGCTAGAGTGTTGGCCACTACTGAAAGTCACTAGGTGGGATTCTCTCTTTCTAAAGAGGGTGTTAGCTACGACCATGTCGTAGGCTAGGGCGAAGCTTAAGACATCCTCCCCTTCTTGGTTCCTGATGCCATAGCCAAAGCCCCCATGCACCCCTTCAAAACCTGTGTTAGATGTACCCACATGGCCATTGAGGTCTCCTCCTATGAAGAGCTTCTCACCAGTAGGTACTCTCCTAACCAAGTCCTCGAGACCTTCCCAGAACTCTCTCTTGGTGCTCTCGTTGTGGCCTACTTGCGGGGCATACGCGCTGATAACATTGAGAACTAAGTCCCCAACAACCAGCTTGACTAGGATAATCCGGTCTCCTTGCCTCTTGACGTCCACTACTCCATCCTTGAGGCTCTTGTTGATCAAGATGCCTACCCCATTTTTGTTTGAGGTTGTCCCCGTGTACCACAGCTTAAAGCCGGTATCCTCCACCTCCTTCGCCTTCTGTCCCTTCCATTTGGTCTCTTGGACGCATAGGACATCAACACGCCTCCTTATCGCCGTATCAACTAACTCCCGTAACTTGCCCGTCAGGGACCCTACGTTCCAGCTACCTAAGCGGATCCTCCTAGGCTCGGCTAACTTCCTTACCCTCCGCACTCGTCGAGTCAAATGCGAAGACCCTTGCTCATTTTTCACTACACCCGGGCGTCGATGCAGCGCGCCACTAAGGATGCGACGACCCGATCCTTGCTCACTTATCACCGTATCCAGATCAAGATACGGCGCGCCACCAAGGGGGTGGCGGCCCGGCCCTTGCCCATTTGACACCACACCCGGGTTCCGATATGGCGCGTCGCTAAGAGGGTTACGCCCCAACGAGGTTCTTTTGGGTTTCATCTCCATAAGAGTGGCTGGGTTTTTTCCGTTGGCTTGCCAAGCCTATCACAACCCTCCTCCTTTATCCGGGCTTGGGACCGGCTATGTTGAGACAACATAGGCGGAGTTTCTTGGAAAGATATTAGTTCCTTTACAGTTTTCTGATAAAATGCACAGCATAAATGCTGCATGAGAATGTTCTATGTAGATAAACAATTCAAAGGTTTTTAACAAGAGTAGTTACTCTAGAGCAAATACAATATATCAATGACCAACGGAAAAAAGGCATATGGCACAGAAAACGCATCAGCTATTCAGCTTCATATTGGCACATAAGGTAGAGAGTTTGTCTTGTTCAATGACTATTTAGAATACAAATGCAGAGAAGTTCCATAGAAGCAACAGTAATGTTATGTATGATTCCTTTTCATTCACAGGACAGGTTATGCATCCAATGGTTAATTAAACATGGAATAATATTGCTTGTTAACTAAACATAAAGTCTTGAGAATGCTAATGATGAGTTAACCTTTATGTTAAATGATTCACCTAGATTGGAGCTTTGAATATACCATGATAGAACTCAAATGCTACAGGAGCTTATGCATCAAAACCCTGAAGCACGCCCCTTAGAGTTCTTCGCTAAATTGCAACTATTTGCATCTACTAATAGCCGGCTAACCCTAATCCTACATTATTTGTTTATTTGATGACTTGGTATGAACTAAGGCACATAACTGAGATTAATATAGCCCCAAATAATAACAAAATGCACAGTGAAAGAGAGACTACAGTTCTGTGGGTTGTCAAGAAATATTACCTTGGACACATGCTCCAGTGTGATTGCATCAGGGATTATCCCCTTCCTCAGCTGGATCTCCACGAACCCGGTGCTCCCTTTTAGGGGAAAGCACTGCCCAGGCTCCCCAAAGCTCGGCTGAATAATCTTCTGTGACTGATCACCATTGTCTCCACCACCGAATGGTAACGCCGAAAGAATACCACCACGTTTCCCAGCTTCATACGCCTCCGAGTAGCGGACAACCCTCCCCCCAGCCGACCCCAGCGCATAGTCCACCCTGCCAAGCCCATCGGCGGCATGCTTCTCTATCTCCCTCATAACAATCTCCCTGGCCAAGGCGCGAACCTGGTCCAGATCGACCGCACTGCCAGAATCCGAGGCCAGGTTCTCCTTGATCTCGTCCAAGAACGCCTCAAACTCTTCTTTCCTGAGGAACTCCATCCGCTTGATCCCGCCCAGCGCGTCGCTGAGCTCGTCGGTCCTCGCGTCCAGCAGGCTGAGCTGCCCCTCGAGGGCAAGCCTCTTCTCCTCGAGCAGCGCCGCGAGGTCGCCCCGTGCGGCCCCGACCTCGGCGCCGATCTTGCGGTCCACGGCCTCGAGCTGCAGCTGCAGCCCCCGGAAGGTGCGGACGAGGGAGGCCTCGACGTCGTCGACGCGGGCGGTGTAGCCGTCGAGCGCGGCCTGGTCGAGCGGCGCGAGAGGGACCGGGTGCGCCCAGCGCCAGGCCTGATCGCCCAGGTAGAGGAGCACGGCGAGGAGGGCGGCGTTCTTGGCGACGACGCTGAGCGCGGTCTGCCACCGCGGCCGGCCTGAGGATGACAGTACCCTCTTTTTCCGAGCCTGGGACAGGGGCACGGCGGGCGTAGCGGCGGCGCGCGAAGTCGGGGTGGAAGGGTGCCCGCGCTGGTCGAGGAGGAGAACGGGGCGCTTGCGCAGCGGGGCGGTTGCGGCGGCGGCGGGGTGGGATGCGATGGGGGTGGGGCCGAGATCTAGGGCTAGCGGGGTGACGGGGCTGGCCGCGGCGGCGGCGGAGATGGACGGGGACGCCATGGGTGCGGGGAATCTGGTTCGGGAGAGAGGCGGCGGTTGAGTCGAGTCGAGTTTGGGGGGAAATGGGTGGGGAATTTTGGGGGAAATCGAATCGAATGGAATGGAGTGAGGAGAGGGAAGGGAACAGCGTGGCACGCACGCATGCGCTGCGCTGAATCGAAACTGAAACGATGCTTCCTCGCAGTTCTTGCGGCCACTGCCGGGTGGGCCGCAGACCATATACCGTCGCTTTCACATGCCTTGACTCGTAGAACATCGAATCAAATAAATTTCCTTTCTTTAAATCCGAGAGGAAGGGTCAAAGCAATAAAATGTAGTGAATTTACTCAGCAGATAAGATCAGCCATAGTAGGGGTAATCATATCATGCATGTGATGTTGAAAAAATCTAATGTGCCATAGCAATTAATGAGAAAAGAGATGATACTTGTATCTACCTATGTTACGGTGTCATAGGATGAAAAACAAGATATTTTAATAGCAAGTGAATCATGTACACATATGTGTATTGAGAGTCTACAAATCAGTAAATAGCGTGTGGCTATGATACTACTATATAATATTATGTATTATAGTGAAAGTATCATACACAAGTATCATATGTATGATATCAATCTCTATTTACAGTCAAAAAATATCAATATGTATCTCTATACTATATAATATTACTAAACGGTCGTACGTACGTCGTAGCAATGATATAAAAAAGCATCAAATCCCCCTTCGTCCCCATGCTTCTTGTTCCCCTCGAGCCCCTGATCCGCCACCAACCCCTGCGGCCAGGTTCCTAGCCGCCAGTCGGGATGCTGCCTCAACGCCGTTACGAGACTAAAACGGCGCACTCGCTCTGGTGGCTTTCATCTGCGCCTCGCCTTGAGATTCTTCTCGCTGCCCCTATGCCTGGCAGCTGTCGTCGTCCCAGACCTCCTCCACGCCACCCATATGCCCAGCGGCCGCTGCCGACCCGAACCTCCTCTGCATAACCCTTGTGACCCCTGCTCCATCTACAAGGTCACCAGGACCGCTCTGCGCTCACCTAGTCCCTACAGCCGCCTGATACGTCTCAAACGTATCTATAATTTTTGATTGTTCAATGCTTGTTTTATTTCATTGTTACATGTTTTTACTATAGTTTTATATCATTTTAGGTCATTTTTTCGGACTAACCTATTAACAAGATGCCCAGTGCCAGTTTCTATTTTCTATTGTCTTTGTGTTTCAGAAAAGTTAGTAAGGAAATATGCTCGAAAAAATCTGATTTTTTTACAGAAATTCTAATTCACCAGAAAACTCCGGGATCCAGAAGGGCGACCCTGTGGGGCTGCGCCCACCAATCGTCTCCTCTCCTCAAGCACCGCCTCACGACGCTCTTCGCACTATATATTCGTCGCGATGAAAAAATCCTAACCCCCAGAGGATTTTTCCAGAAACACAACTGAGCTCTGCCGCCACCAAAAACCCTAATTTGGAGTTTCAAGGGTCCTGTTCCGACACCCTGTCGGGACGGGGATCGACCTCCGGAGCCATCTTCGTTGACCTTGCTGCCTCCCTTGATGATGTGTGAGTAGTCACTCATCGGGCCCAAGGGCTTCTACGAGTAGCTATGTGGTTATCTCTCTCCCATGGTGTGATATTGATGTGATCATCAGCGTTGTTAATCTAGTTGAATTCATATGATGTTTCCCCTTCTTTATGTAATGGATATGTTGCTCAATTGATTTTATCTAGTATAATTCGGAGTCACCTTTGTCCTACGGTGCCATGGTGACAGTGCTGGTGCCGTGTGTGGCTCTAGTGGATTATAGATTAGAGTAATACTTATCATGAGTTGTTCTTTGTGTTGGATGGCATTATGGAATTGTGGTGTTTGTTTATACGGACTTTAAGGTGTGCTTTTGTAGCCCTACGCAATCTCATCCTGTTCTGATCCACAAAATAATGGTTTCTGAGTAACGTCTACATTACATACTGTTAGAGGAAGCATCATGTGTTTAATTATGTTAACATTGTTGAGAGTTACCAGTAGTGAAAGTATAATATCTAGTCCTTGTTTCCAACCATTGATACACCATTTTTAGTCACTTTTGTCACATGTTTGTTTGATGCCATTTTTATTACAGATTACAAATACCACCTTTTATCAGCCATATTACTTGGCTTTTACCATCTCTTCACCTAACTAGTGCACCTATACAACTGACAATTGTATTACGTGTGTTGGAGACACAAGAGACTTTTCGCATTTTAATTGCAGATTTGCTTGATAGGGATACGTTCAACCTACACTTTCCTGAGTTTGATAACCTTTGGTCACTCACTTATAAGAAATTTGCTGTTGTCAGTCAAACCTGCGTTGGTTCGTGAGCCACCACAAGATCATCCACAAACCTGTTGACCAAACAAACCGTCGCATGAGGCACTGCCGTGGCCGTGAAAATTAGGAAGGGATTTTAGGCCACTACAGATTTTGGGCCTTGGAGAAGGGTACAATGTGGGCTGCTAGTGGATCAAGTTGTGAACTCTTTTTTTTCGGGAGCAAAGACGTTGGCCTTATCCGCGTCATCTTCATATGGCAAACGCTATATATCGCCCAGCAGCGGCGCTAGATGGCCGCGCCGCCTGAAGCGCGCCGCTGCTGGGCTGGCCCATTATCTTCCTTTTTCTTTTATGTTTTCGTTTTTTTCGTTTTCGTTTTATTTTCTTTTCTGTTCTCATTTTCTTTTTTATTTTTCGTTCTTTAAATTTTGTTTTTAAGATTTATTTTTTCTCGTTTTTTTCACTTTTTATGATTTGGAAAAATGTTTTTGAAAATTGTTCAAATTTAAAATTTGTTCATATTTGAAAATTGTTCAAATTCAAGATTTTGTTCATATACGAGAATTGTTCCAATTCAAACTTTGTTCATATTTGAAAATTGTTCAAATTCAAGATCTGTTCATATTCTAAAATTGTTCCAATTCAAAATATGTTCACATTCTAAAATTGTTCCAATTCAACATTTTGTTCATATACAAAAATTGTTCACTTTCAAAAATTATTTAAATTTGAAACTTGTTCACATTCAAAAATTGTTCAAGTTAAAAAATGTCCAGATTTTAAAAATGTTCAAATTCGAATTTTTTCCACATTCAAAAAAATTGCAACATTTTTTTATTGGAACATTTTTCGAAATAACAAAAATTGAAAAAGAAAACGAGAAAAGAAAAAACACTGTGCTTTCTTTATTGGGCCGCTCCAAAGCGGCCCATGAAGCGACACGCTTCAGGCGGCGGGCGCGATATAGCATCTCCCGCTTCACACTCGCCTTCAATCTTGTCGAGCTGAAGCTCTGAACCACCAACTGCGCGCAGATGCTCACGGCGGCCGCGAAAATGACCCAACTCCATGGAGCACGAGGCCGTCGACTTGAGCTCGTCACTACCAAATCGGCAAAAGACCAAGCGGTGAACGGCTGGGTCTGCGTTTGGATAAAAGGCGGCTTAATTTCGAGAGTCGAAACAGTGTCACCGTCCGAACCTGCAAGAATGTCCTCAGTTTCTCTCATCAGCGCGAGACCATCCCGTTGGGTCCGTCAATCTTGCCTTAAAAACATGGCAATTTGGATAGTATCTTGCTTGTTTCGTCTGCCTGCCATGCGTAATCCTTTTGTCAATGATGCACACTTCAGCAAGACACCAAAAAATTCTTGAAGCTCGTCATGCCATTTAGTCTCAACAAACTCCACCCCGAAACCCAATGATGCCATGGAAGACACAATCATGACACCGTCGACTACCAGTAGTAGCAGTAATCAAACGGCAACTAGTGCTGATGGTGCGACGTAGTGGTACTCATCAGCTCGACCGATCGTTGCTTGCAACTTTGCGAGTAGTAGTGATTTGCTTGGCTTTGGTGTTGGTGGAAGAAACGCATCATCATCTGCTAGTTGTCTTTCCATCTGGAGATGCGATGCTCTCTTCACATCTGCTAGTCGTCGTCGTACGTCCATCGATGCGATATTCTATTCGGCAGACACACTGGTCAGGCATCGTAGCAAACGATCATCCCTGCAGCGTGTGCAGATTGCAAGTGGTCGATACATTCAAAAAAAAACTTCCGTCAGACTCCTAGCTCTCCGCCGGTATTCAGGCTCGATCTGAATTTGCGAAGCTCATACCACTTTGCGAGGCTTGATTTGAACAAACGGCCGAGCTGCGACCTATCTACCGTTGATAGGTAATCCAGTTCAAAAATAAAATGAAACCTAACCCAACATGCCGAGTCCTTCGTGAACAGTCTAAATCCCACGAGTGTCAGTATGTCAGAGTATTTTGCCGGGGATGGAAAATCAAATCAACGGGGAAAAGACTTCTGCCGGTCGTCTCTGTCGAAGCTCGTGCCATGATGCGTTTGGTTAGGTCAGAGGTCAGGTGGGTGTTCGGTTTTTGTAACGAATAAACAAGAGAGAAATGGCAGGAAGGTCAGGACTGGTATGGTTTCTCAACAAAGATTTTTCATTCAGGGTTTTGCAAGCACCCAGCACATGGATCACTGCATTTGCTTACTCACGTGGGAATTTACTTTTTTCTAAATGGGGAGATTACCCGGCCTCTGCATCAAACTGATGCACAAATCCGTTTCCTTTTTATTGCAAAGTTCAAACTGATAACAGGTATCTTACAAATCACGAATCACTGAAAAATCAGCCACAAAAAGATTGAAACTCTAAACATATAATCTCTTGGTTTAGCCAGCCACCTCGGCTGAAAATAGATCGAACGACCACCATCACTCCAGCACATCCGGTATCCATAAGGCCTCGCTCGTCCATAGGGAGAAGGAAAGACCTCGTGCTAATTTACTCCTCGTCGGTTTTGACTCGGAACACGCGGATTTGCGGAATAGTTGATTATTGATTTTTAAGCGCCACAAAAAGCAAATATCTCAAGATGAAAGATAATAGTATGGGAAAACTAGTAATATCATATTTTATGTTATATGCAGAATAATTTAAAATTATTCCAATCCAAACTACCCACGAAACTAAAATATTATGTGATATTTTACGTAGACATACCTTCAAATGGAGTAGTTAAGAACCATTTTAAAATATATCATATACCCATTGTTTCAAAATACTTGTCATTTCAAAATGTTCGTTAGTCATGTTGTTTGACTATTCGCTCATGACTGGATTGATGAGCTGGTTGTGTTCTATTGATAACAGATGTTGGGGTTATACTCTCGATTTTGGAGAAAAAAAAACCTAGGCCACTAAATCTACCGCAAATTCTAACAGGTGGTGGACTATTGCAGGAAGTGGAAGAGTGTCATGCATTGTGTTTTATAAACATATTTAAATCCATAGAGTCAAAAAATAGGAGCAACAAAACTTTTGAGTGTCACTAGAGTTATTTGTCAATTCTTCGATTCACATGGTTTTCTACCAGTTTCAAATTTCTCAGAACAAAAGCTTGAGCAAGTTAATTCAGATCCTCTGCTCCATCATATATCGTGAGAAAAATACTAATAATATTCTATACAAATTTTACTTGATCAGCACCTATTTAATTGATTTGAAGGGGGAAAAATCCTAAAACCTAGGTTTATGAAACAAGTTTTTATTTTCAAAATATGTGTATTAAAAATCAGAAATAGGATATAAGAGATATTATTTACCTTTTCATACCAAAATATATTATGTTAAATTATTTAAATAACATTGTTCATGAATTCAAAAAGGGCAGAAATAGGAAAACTGTCATTTTATGGGTTTTTCTTCAACCAAAAATTTGGGGAAAATTCCCACCTCTATGTTTTGATTTATACACCTATAGAAAACATCAAAATCACAAGTTGTTACGGAGAAAGCGTTCTATACATATACAAAAAAATCAAGACCAACCTCAATCATTTTTGCAAGATACAAGAGACATACAATTCCTCGAAAAGACAAACAATTAATGGAGACATGACACTATCTCCTTAAGTAACTGCCCCGTCTACCAAAATAGTACTCCCTCCATTCATAATATAAGATGTTTTAGTTTTTTAGATTCATATGTATGTAGACACGTTTTAGTGTGTATTTACATATTTCAGTCTGTATCTAAACCATATTTAAAATAACTAAAATATTTTATATTTACAAACGGAGAGAGTAGCAACCAAGTTTTAGTTTTAAGCACAGTTTACAGAATGCTACGTACGGTACTTTGACTTGAAAGTTGAAACGAACCACTTTGACATGGAGTAGTGATTGCAACCGCCATGATTAAGCTTTTTTGGTCTCTGGTCGTCTGCTCGTACATGGTGATCGAGGTTAGGCCGGTCGTCCCTTTTTTTTTTTTTTTTGAGGTTTAAGGGCAGGCACTCTGCCATTCGATTAGATAGAAAGCAAAGTTTTAATTACATGGAGTTCTCAAGAGAGGGAGGCCTATGGAAAGGCCCCAAAACAGAAAAAAAGACCTAGGTTCCACTAGTTGCCGCCGTCTCCGGGGTCATCCGTGAAGGCGAAAGCCCTCGATCTCGATCTCGTCTTTCACAAGACGTACTACATCCGCCACATTCAAGGCTGTGTTAGAGAACACCCTCCTGTTGCGCTCCTTCCAAACTCCCCATATGATGTATGTGATGATGCCGCTTGCTGTCCTCTTCTTGTCTTTCGAGTAGGTCGCAATGTAGTATAGCCACCATCCGTCGAAATCCCGATCCACCGTGGATGCAGCCGTAGGGATCGGTAGGTCATTGGCCACAAGCACTGCATCCCTAACATCCCTCGTGAAGGAGCATTCATGGCATAGGTGCTGCACCGTCTCGGGTGGATGTGGCAAAGCTTGCAAATAGGATCATGAGGCCCTTCTTGCATGGGCCAAAATTTCAGCCGTGCGAATTTTCCTATGTGCAACGAGCCATGCAAAGAACCTGCACTTTGGTTCAACATGGGCGCTCCAAATATTCTCGATGTCGAAGGGGGCGTGGACGCCAAGAAACTGGCATCTATATGCCGAAGCCGCCCGCCGTGTACGTCCCAGACGTCGTCCACTTCCAAGCAATCATGTCTGGCTGGGTTAGAAGTTGCACCTCCTGCATCAAACTCCTCATCACCACAAAACTCGCAAGCTGAGCCGCGGTAGTGATATTTTGCAATGCTGTTATCCATTTTGCGCCTTGGAGTTCCATTGCGATGGTCATGTGCTTCCTAGTGGAGATCACGAAGAGGTTTGGGAAGCGCAGTTTGAGTGGGACGCCTTGGCACCAAGCGTCGTGCCAAAAGAGACTCCGCTTGCCGTCCCCCAAAGTGATCGTTGTTGATGCGCCAAAGAGGGCCATGTTCACCGCTGTGCATGGCAGTCGTGCGCCGATCCAGGGTCTGGTTTCGTCAGTCCATGCCAACCAAGCCCAAGGTCAGCGACCCCGAGCCCTCCCAGATCAGCCGGCCTACAAACAATGCCCCAATTGACAAGTGGGTGGCTTGTGGTTCCCGGGTCAGCGGTACCCTTCATCCAGATGAAGCCCCTCCGTATTTTATCTATTCGCTTGAGCACCCACTTGGGGAGGATGAAGATCGTCAAGTAGTATGTAACCATAGAGGATAGCACCGATCGTGCTAGAATGACCCTCCTTGCCCTTGTGAAGTGCTTGCCTCTCCACCCCGCAAGGCGTGCTCCGATCTTGTCTATAAGTGGTTGAAAATTTGCCGCTTTCAACCGTGTGTAGTGGAGCGGTAGTCCGAGATACATGCAGGGGAAGGATCCCTGCCTGTCCGGGAAGCAAGCAAGGGCCTCCGCAATCTGGGCCTCATCACACCGTATGGGAAATATCTCCGTCTTCGTCAAGTTTGTTTTCAACCCCGTCGCATCTCCAAACACCTCCAAGATTTTTGTAATCATCTTTAGGTCTTCCTTTTCCGGTCCAACAAAAATGGCAGCATCATCAGCGTAGAGTGAGACTCTGCAGCGGACGGTGGTATTTTGAAGTGGCTGCAGCGCCCTCGTCTCCATCGCGCGTCTAAGGATGTGGTGCAGCGGGTCGATGGCGAGGATGAATAGCATGGGGGAGAGTGGGTCTCCCTGCCGTAGTCCCCGCGCATGTCTAATCCTCGGTCCCGGTTTCCCATTAAGCAATACCCGAGATGAAGCCGTAGAAAGGAGCAAGCACACCCAACGGCATCTTGGTCCGAACCCTCCGTGAGGTAGGCCCAATTTACCGAGTCATCCCATTTGGGTGGCTACGTACGCAGAATATCACAACAAACCAGAGTACCAGACTAACCATTCCCATCACGGCGTGATCAGGTGGGGGCACGAAGAGGGAGATGTATATATCCATGGCATGAAAACCGGGAAGACGGTCCACATCCTCCGCTGACTGACAAATAAACCTCCTCTGCTCCTCTGATTTTGTTGGGTTGCTGCGGGGATCTTGTACCCAGCCCAACCACTCCTGAACGGCCCCAACCCCGACGCAACTGGCCGCCCTTTTCTATCTTTTAAACTGCGGGGGAGGGTGAGACTTCGTCAGAACAAGAGGAGAGAGAGACGGCGAGTAATCCATTTTCTTGGTCTGCTGTTAGCTTTTGTTTTCTCCTTGTTGACAAGACAAATTTCCTTCTCTAGGGGACCGAGCAAGCAAAAGCATCATCATCATCTCTCTACCCCTCCCCATAGAAAAGAAAAATGCAGTAATCACCAACCTTTACCACCTTTGATCCATTGCCTTTACCTTTCTTCTCCTCTAGCTTCTTTTTCCCCCTTTATTCCCTGCCTAGTTGCCACTCCTGCTTTCCAAGCATTGCTCACACTCCGCTTACATCCCACACGGCGTCGCGCGCCATTGCACCAAGAACGCCAAGAGAGAGAGCACGTAGGTATCCATGAAGGAGTTTTCGTACGAGGAGATCGAGGCGGCGACGGGCGGCTTCGCGCCCAAGAACGTCGTCGGGAAGGGCAGCCACGGCTGCGTGTACCGGGCCAGGCTCAGGGGCGGCGCTGGCAGGAGAGCCCTCACCGTCGCCGTCAAAAGGGCGTCGCACCCGCAGGGGGAGGCCAAGCTCGCCAACGAGATCGCCGTGCTCACCGCCGCGCGCCACTGCCCGGGCGTCGTCAGCCTCGTCGGCGTGGCGCCGCCGCTGCTCGTCATGGAGTACATGCCCAACGGCTCGCTGCACGACCTCCTGCACCGGTCCCCCCGCCCGCCGCCGTGGCCGCGCCGCGTGGAGATCGCGCTCGACGTGGCGCGGGCCCTGCGCGCGCTGCACGGCGCCGCGCCGCGCGTCATACACCGGGACGTCAAGACGGCCAACATCATGCTCGGCCGCGACGGCCGCTCCCGCCTCGCCGACTTCAGCCTCGCGGTCATCGTCGACGCCGTGGGCGCGCAGCCGGCGCCTGCTGGCACGATGGGGTACCTGGACCCGAGCTACACGGAGCCCGGCAGGCTGGGCCCGGAGAGCGACGTGTTCAGCTTCGGCGTGGTGCTCCTGGAGCTCGTCAGCGGGCGCAAGGTGATGGACATGAACGCTTTCCCGTCTTCCATCGTCGCATGGGCGGTGCCGCTGATCGGCGCCGGCCTGGCGCGCGAGGTGTTCGACGGGAGGGTGGCCGCGCCCCAGCCCGGCGCAGAAGCCGAGACCTCGATCGCGCGTGTCCTGGCAGTGGCCGCGCGGTGCGTATCGGAAACCGTGGAGCGCCGGCCATCCATGGCGGATGTGGCGTCCGAGCTGCGAGGCGCCCTCGAGAGCGCCGGATGGCACCGCCGCCACCGTGGGGTGGACGTCGTGGAGAAGGTGTACAGGCGCGTCGTGTCGTGGGGAACGCAGCTGCGCGTCAAGACGGCGAGGAGGAGCAAGGTGGTGGAGTGCACCGAACTGTCGTCGGAGGGGATCAGCCTCCCGGACTCGGGCCCTCTACCGTCGCGCTCCAACAGCATACGACTCAGATAGTAGGCTGGCCGTGCAAAACACAATGCTAATGCGAACGTGTGGTTTTTGAGAAAAAATCCAGCAAGAATTGAATTGTTTTCGCGTGATCGAATTTACAGAGATTGCGTTCGTTAGGCTATTCTCGGATCAGTTAATCTAGTACTCCTATATCATAGTGCGACTGTTTTTTTTTTGACAATGGAAATATATTAATATCGCGAAGATACCGGATAAACTCAGCCTCTGCAACAACGAAATGTCATAAAGACATTGCGATGCACACAACTGTATAAAAGAAGAAATATGTATGCACATAAATATGTATATATGTTCCTGTCGAAGAGATGGGTTGTAACTTGTAAGGAGAAACTACCCCCATGTTTGACTCTCGGGGCTCCCTGATCCATTTTGACTTCAACAAATGGTCATCCATTTCTTTGTCTATATCTTTTTTTTTCTCCAGAGAATTCTTCTCATATACTCTATAAAAGTAGGGACTCAATAATAGAATTTTTTCGACAAAAAATAGGACTACATTATCCGGTACTACTGTATGTGGCTAGCTGGGCTAGTAGCCTAGTACATGCCCATCTACTTACTGAACTTGGCAAGTTAGTAGATAGGAAGCTGAGAAATTTGGCACGGGTAGCTCATGGATTCAGGTTAAACCTAGGGTTGAGCAGTAGTAGATAGACTTTTGCTTTAGCCACGAGATGGTCATTATTACTTTGCTCCAACTACAAGCACTGTACACATACTGTACATGTGTAACTGAAAGCTGGCCGCATGCAGTTCTTGATCTGATACGCGAGCAACGATGATGGATGACGTCTGGAAGTTAATATAAGTCCGATCAATGCACTGGCAACCCATAAAAGTTTGCCCATCACATAATCCTACTGGGAATCAACTTTTCTTATGCGCGCCGCTTTCTCTTTCTTGCTACCATTTTTCGCTTTTTTTCTTTACCATTTTTCTTTTACCTAGCTAGCTAGTGAAAGAGAGAGAAGGATAGATGCACGCCACCTTTTCCAAATGAGAAATGGCGCTTGAAATATTGGTGAGTTCCTTGTGTGGAATTAAAGAAATGCATAGAACGTCATTTTACTGGTCAATCCTTCAGAATAAGTTCGATATGATTGAAGAAACCCTGAAAACAAGTGAGTAAAATGCTTTCCCTCTTCCTTCCTTTTTTTTAGAAGAGAATTTTAGCAAGCCTTTCCGTGAAGCCGTGAAGGTGCATCTTATCTTGTTTGAATAATCCAGTAGAATTATTCAAGTCACTAATTCGTTGGTTTGTCCAAGCTTGAATAGTTCTTTTCATTTGTTGGAGAGAAAAAAAAAGTTGGGCACTTCTTAACTAGAAGATTCAGTCAAACAGGACATAATCAATATGACATATTCCTAGTTGAATAATCGTTGCTTGAGATTTGTTCCGCTCTTTTTGTACGGAGGAAAAAAATCAGTAAGTGTCGTTTTGCAGCAACCCTTCTTAGAAAACAAGAGAACCAACGAGAATTCATGCATTACTTTTCCTTTTCCAATTTAATACAGGTGACTGAATTTTAAATTATGGGCTGCTACAGGGACAGGAGAACTACTATACTAAATGGTCGGAGAAGATATAAAATAAATTGCACAGATCGATTCTTTGCAAAAAGAGAAAAGAGGGCCAGAGCGGAAGCAAAGAATGTACGATGGCTGGGAAAATCGCACTTTCGACCAAATGTGCAATCATGAGATCTGCGGTCCACGGTCAGGAATAAGTAGCATAAAACTACCACTTTGATTGTGTAATTTATTATCTATTATATTATTAAGACAACAAACAATTAGCGGTGGAGATTGATCCATTAAAAGTAAAGATTTTTTAGCGGCTAAGATGATTCTATAGGCAGGGCCGGCTCTATATATTTTGGTGCCCTAGTGCAAGGTTAAAAAAATGGCCCCTATATTTACTATATATCTACATACATGACGTAAAATATTAAAGTTTACATTTAACCACACATTTGTGATTCAATAAATTGATCATTTAGTTTTCTTTGTTTCCTTTTGGCAGCACCGGACAATTGTTTAGGCATTGTAACACCTATGATTGTGAGAGAGGAGCAACTGAGGGCATGGAGGAGGGCATGGAGTGGAGGACTTCATGAGCTCGGAAATCATGAATTCATGGAGTGATGGAGGGAACATACCGCGAGCGGCGAACCTGGCAGGGCCGACGGCCGGCCGTGCGGAGCAGTCGAGCAGAGGCGAGGCGACTCGATCCGTCGATCAAAGAATAGGCGAAGTCAAAGATGGAGACGAACAGACGAACAGGCGAGGCGACTTTTGATCGATGCGAAGAGGAACAGGCGAGTCGTGCCTTTCCTCGTCTCCCAGCGAATTGTTCACACCTGCCAGCGATGGAGAGAAAAGGCCCAGCCCAACATGTTTTTTTAGATGTGTAGGAATCAAAGGAATATAAAATTTCGGCCCCCCTGTGGGCTGGGCCCTAGGCGGCTGCACCTCCCAACTAGCCTTAGAGCCGGCCCTGTCTATAGGCCAACCAATGCCCTCGCAGCCTAAGATGTACGTACCATGCCCATGCCGGGACTCTCTCTCGCTGCCTCCTATTCAACAACGAAGACTACACCAGGAAAGCAAACCACAAATTGTTCCAGTTGACGATTACGCGTGTGCTTATCAGCCGCCGCCGCCGTCTGACCAAACGGCGACCGGCAATCTCTAGGTGCAATAGATAATTTGTCCGCCGTAACTGACAAACCAATGCTCGCGGGGCGTCAGCCCGCACCATCATGTATTCCGTTCGTCCGGCCGGCCGTCCTGGAGTTGATACAATAGCAAGGTACGATCTCATCTACTAGCATGTTTGGATCTCCTGATCGTGTTCCCCTACCGCACAGGCTGAATTTTTATTTCCAAGTTCTGGCTGTGCAGCAATCCAGTAGGTATATTCCAATACAGCCGGAAATAATGTTGAGCAGTAATTGCGGCAGAAATCAGGAATCAGAGGTGAAGGATTCTCCTGCGAGATCAGAGGCGGCCAACGCCATAGCTGCAATCAGAGAAGACAACGCTGCTTCCGGCATGGTTTTCATACAATTTCTCTACTGCCAGAATCGCAAGTCAGTCCCAATCTACAGATGCTAGATGATCTGAGTACCCGTCCATAATATTTTCCTACTCTTCTGAGAATTGAGCAGTGAGCAGTATGCAGTGAATAGACGACGGCACAGCAGCTAACGATCCGCATATTTGCGTGTCTTATTCTCCAAGGTCTTTCAGTTATTCCACCCTATGGCTTACCGAGATTACATAGGAGTTAGGCTCATCAACTAATGAACGTCCAAGGAACCATGCCTACGTTGGTCACTGGCTGGCAGCAGCAACTCTCCACAAAAGTAATGCTTTATCAGATATTTTAAAGTAAAAAATCAATTCTTCTCATAGATTATATTCAATAGAACCCACGTTTTAAATAGTATATTGCAAGAAAATTAACTTCCAAGGATTTATCTAGGCAAAAGGCATCACATCAGGCATTGGAGAGGAGGCCGAACACTCGACCAGACGATGGAGGCATCGCAAAATAGCTGCATGGACGTTACAAAGGCATGGGCTCTATTCACAAATGGTGGTGACCTGCAATAGGTTTGGATTCATTGTTTGGCTTATGTGTTAAAACTATACATATTTGTCTTACACGTTGTAGGTTGAGTTGTTAAAATATTTTTTCTTCATTTGCATCTTATGAGATGAATTTGTCAAATATACAAAGATCAATTCATTACGTGTGCTATCTTTCACTTATATGGTTGAAGCTCTAGATCATTTTGTAGAAATTTGTGGAGTGGTCACGGGAGATTGATTTTGAGGAAAAGGATAGCATTATGGTTTTCCTGATCTTCGTCTCTTCCTTTGAACTGAACATAAAACATTAAGGGATCGACCATGGAATCAGTTTAAGATTTTTGTTGAGCTTACCAAGTACTTTAATCAGTGCAATATTTTTCTGTATTAGTGATGCTAATAATTAGCGCTGACTGAATTTTGTTTTATAGGATATGTTTAAACAAACAATACATCTCTATTTGATATCACTACTTTGATAGAAAGTCCAAGAACTGCATGAGTAATTCAGAGTGAAGGATGCGGGGGACGGCAGGGTGCCATGTGAGCAGTGAGGCAGAGAGCGATTCCATATTTGACTCAAGGCGAACTCTACGCAGTTCTGTTACAAGGAGCAGATCCAGCGACTATGGCTATTTGGACTGGACAATCGGTGGATCTTTCAACTGAGACTATAGAAACCTTTGTTTTCAGGTAATATTTAGAGGTTGATCAATTGTTTCAAAGAATTTATAATTATCATAATTACTACAAAATCAATGTACATATCAAGTTTGGTTCTCCTCACAGCATACGTCTTTATGGCCGGCAGAACATATTTATTCAAGAACATCTAATCAACCTTTTGTAGTTTTTGTTCCATGTGCAGATAATTTAGTCTCTCCTTAGGTAGACATGAATGAAAGAATTTTAATGAAATTCTTCAGGTTGTGTTGGTTAGGTTGCACTAGCAATAGGGATGTAAACGGCGGCCATTTAATCCTGTATAAAACCCCTTATTTTGTTAACAGTTTCAAGAAAGCTTTTTTGGGGGGAAAATGAGCTATCAGACTTAACTTAACGAGCTTTGTGGCACCGTATAATGCGCCATTTACATCCCTAATCAGCAAAGATGTTTATGTTTAGCAGGTATCTATCTAATAATAAAGTTATTGTTCCCAATTTGTACTACTTGCATTAACTAATTTTGCAACTTTTTAATTCGTGGCAGAACAACATCACTGTAAGAAATAAAGAAAGGAAATAAACGTGAATGAGAGAAGAAAGTACAATACTTCACGGAGCTGACGGTGTTCACCGTCTTGGACACGCGATACACGTAACAAGATGATTCTTAAGAATTTTTCCTCATATTTCTTGATGTGGAACACTGTTAAGATTAAAGAAACCACACTATATACTTGAGTATTAGACTATTTGTTCCATACACTCGCCAAGGCGATCTTCCATGTTCACTCTAAATATAATTTGTTTAATTCCTCAAAAATGCGTTGATGTTTTGTTCTTTTGCAGCTTCGTGTTTATCGAACTAGAGAAGTTCTGGCAATATTACCATAGGAGAGCTGATCATATCAAGTACGGAGACTTTTGTACTCAAATATTTCTTAAAGATTCTAATCATGTCGCGATTCAAGGATATTTTATTTTTCAGGACTTCATAAAATGCATGTGAAAAGTTCATATATGTGCATGATTATGTATGACATAAATACCCATTACAGATAGAAAATAATGAAGATATCACCTTAGTATTAAAGAAAAATCTGATTGTGTCCTTATTAATCAAATAAATAACAATCTGAATAATCTATCCCGTCGAAGTTTACAGAAAGAGAGGCAATTTGCTACACGCATGGGTAGCTACACACCATGCCATTATACGCCGATGTAAGCTGTATATACCTGTTTTGGATTGATATTGTAGTAGAGTAGGGATTTTTGGTGTACAAAACTGGTTTCGGAATTTCAAAAAAAAAAATTGGTTGACTTTTTTACCAATTTTTTTTTTGAAATTCCGAAACCAGTTTTGTACACCAAAAATCCCTACTCTACTACAATATCAATCCAAAACAGGTATATACGGCTTACATCGGCGTATAATGGCATGGTGTGTAGCTACCCATGCGTGTAGCGGATATTTTTCCTTACAGAAAATATTCATGATAAAATGCATTACAATACTGAAGTGAATCTCCTATATTCATGAGAATTTTTTTGCATGGATATTCAATGTTAATGTATGAAACTATTATATTGTTTCGTATTTCCGTGGCCAAAAGACGAATCATGCATGTTGTAGTAAAAATATTTTGGAAACTTATGCAAACTTACATGTTAGAAAATGGAACATGCACTAACGTTTGCATTAACAACTTTACTTTTAATACTTTTACATCATCTACAAATCCAAAGCAGTTTAGGCACTGCATGAATAAAATTTATACATGATTGACTACTGAGGAGTGCAATGCACGCATCCAATCTACCGGCCCGAAGTATTTATGTACGTTAATGAGTCAGGTTCGAGGCAGGGCCACAGTGGAATCACGCAGGACCATCACCATTAAGTCCCTTGGTTGTTCATGTTTCTGAGGTACCTCAAGGCTATTTATATTCTATCCATTTCATGTAATATTTGTCTTGCCAAATGTTTCTCAGTTTTTACCTTTCATTCAGTTTTGATGCAGCAGTCAACAATTATTGTTCATCTAAACCTTCCATCATAGACATAAGCAGTGAGTTTTATCGTCTCATAATTTAATGTCTCACGTATCTTCTCAATAAAAGTTCAGTGAACAAGTCTAATTGTTTCCTCGGTGTTTCCCTACTATAAATCAGGTTATGGTTGATGCGAGGTGTTTTTAGTGAATATTGTATCATCACTACATTATTATATAAAAACACCTACAATATGTATCGAATAAGGTCATCTGATAATCTATATATGAAATGTTATCAACATTACATTATATAAAATAACTTACTAAACATCTATACAAGCATAAAGAAAAATAAAGTAAGCAAATGAATGGAACGGAAAAGGAATTCATAATTAGGTTCATGTACAACTCATCGAAATCTAGCCGCGCGAATGCGCGGGCTACTCCGCTAGTTTTATACTACTTAACGTTTTACGGACACAAATCTACTGCTTTAGGTCGAGATTTTTTCAAATCGTGCGCTGGCTGAGAGCGAATTGACACATAATCTGACACCGAGACCCACCCGTTTGCTGACGTGCCAGAGGGGAGACGACGTGGGGGGGGGGGGGGGCAGTTAGGTAGGTTTCACTCCTGTGCAGTCCCCTCTCCCCTTCTCGCGTGCTCTCGATGGTGCCACCGGTTGCGCGACCCTCTCTGTGGCGTAGGTTCCGCGGACGACTCCTCCGGGACCTCAAGCATGGGGATCTCCTCGCGATAGCGGGCTCGGTCACCGTCGAAGAGCAGCCACCAGTGGGCATCCCCTTTCGGCGGTGTGGAGTAAGTTTCCCTCCCCTCCCTCCTGTGTGAACTGAATTTATCTGTCAATTGCTCGTTCAGGTACTATTGAACTAGTTAGTGACACTAAACTGAATTTTATTGCATTTATATCTTGTTAACTCAATATTGGAGCATTTGGTGGCACTAAACTGCATTTTACTGCATCTATACATTGTTATATGGATATCGGAGGAAGTAGTGACAAGTAACAGAATTTTACTGTGTTTATACCTTGTTATCTTAATACTGGGCAAGTAGTGATAGTTAATTGAATTTTATTGGGTTTATGGTTGTTTTATAAAGCTCACCAAGTGCACAACAAAATCTTGCTGCACTTAATGGAAAGATAGATTTGTGTCAGTTTTTGTGTCAATTCGCTCTCAACCGGCATGTGGTCCTCCCACTCCGCCTCTCCCCCTTTGCCACGTAAGGAAATGGAGTGGGTCCCTATGTTAGTTTTAGTGTCAATTCGCTCTCAACCGGTCTTTAGCGTGATTTGAAAAAATGTCGGTGTAAAGAGATAGGTTTGTGTCTAAAAGTGGTATGAAATATATGAATAGGCATTTATTTTGGAATGCAAGATTTCAGTTTAGCAGGCAATTCAACTATAATAGGATTCTTTTGTGCGTGTAATCCTTGCTCAAGGGTCATGCTAATCTTCTCTTTTTTCTCCAATTTTATCGGATGCCCCGAAAAGGACAACTCTAGCAGGATTCTAAGAAGACCTGAAACCAGAAGTTCCATCTGATCATTATTAGAAGAGTATTAAACCGAAAAATCGTACACCCCAAGAAGTTGATAACACAAACAAAAACCATATATTCCTGCACCTCTCAATATCATAAACTACGACAAATTCAAGTTCTAAATTCGGAAGGATGACATCACTTTTGAAGGATATTACTACAGCTGAAAGCAAATCCAAATGAAATCCCGAACATCCCTGAGATGGAAATAAAAAAACAAACAGCTCCAGATGCTTGCTAACCCAGTAGTAGCAAGTAAAATGTGGAGTTGGCGAAATAAATTGTCCATGCGTAATCACACAGAGTTGCTGATGGAGAATTACATTATACCATTGTATCTCCAAACAAATGCTTCAAACGCAAACGCCATTGAGATATGACCACTCGGAACACTCTCTCCATGTTGCACATGACCCCAAATACAGACGCGGAGCGATGAAAATAAAGGAAAGAAGTGTGCTATTACACGCAACTACTAGGGCGTTTGGCTAGTCCCATTGTCTCCAAACAGGCCCTGGGATGTAAAAATGGGCCATTTGGTTGCTCGGAACACAACTTGGTCTGAGCCTGCACGAAGCTTAAAGCACTCCTCATGCAGACCCTGCAACAACTGTCGATTCGGCCATTTTTCCAGGGCCAGGTCGAGGAAGGCTAAATCGTGGGGGGCGACATACACGGGGCTGTGTGGGGATGCAGGCATGGAGATGGCGGGAGACGAAAGATTGGTGCGGCCGTCTGGGGCAAAGCTAAGCTCGCCTCCTCTTTTACTCGGTCACATCGAGAGTTCGGACAAACTCCATTATTTCGGCACCGACGGGGCGGCGGCGGGGACAATTTAGATTTGAGCCACAGCTTGGCGGAGGTTTAGATCCTGGGAGGCTACGACGAGGGCGAGGGCGACGGTGGTACTGGTAGCGGCGAGAAGGGGACAACGGCTAGACCAAGATCTACCGCATCGACTACGACATCGGCGGGTCCAGCCCTTCTTCTCCATGGAGCTAAACACCATCCCGTCCTGCTTAGGCGTAGAATAGCAGTAGTACGTACATGCTTAGGTTACTTATGGGTCTTGACTTCACTAGGACCCGCAGATGCAGCTAATCGTTTAGGCAGCTGCACTAATAACAGTGATGCAGGACCGGATGCTTTTAGTCCATCATAGAGCCGTTCGTCGTAACTATTGGGGGTTATCAGATACATATCATTGTTTGTCCGAAACCAATAGAGGATGGCCAATCTGAACTACACTTACAACAACAATGAGGTTGAGACTGTGAACATGTTGCGAATGGGTAGAGCCCCTTTGCAAAGCTTGTGGAGACGTTTAGGGCCAGAGGCTTGTTACAAAATAGCATCCACACCTGTGTGGAAGAGCAAGTAGCAATGTTACTCCATGTTGTTGGGCATAACCAGAGGTTGAGAGTGATTCACATCACATTCAGGAGATCCAGTGAGACAATTTCCGGTATTTCAAGCAAATCTTGAATGGGTTGGAGAGCTGAGAGGAGAGATAATCAAGCCACCATCTGGTCAGACTCCACAGAAGATACGACAAAGCCAGAGGTGGTATCCATATTTCAAGGTGAGCAACTCAGATTCTTTAGTTCATGCAATGCCATCATTGTATTGTTGTGTAACACTACATTATGTTAATGTCAACATGACAGCTATATCGGTGCAATTGATGGTACTCATGTCACATCAAGAGTATCGAGGTCACAATCTGCCGCCTACAGAGGTAGAAAGCACTACACCGGCCAGAATGTGCTTGCGAGTGTTGATTTTGACCTCAAGTTCACTTGTGTGCTAGCTGGTTGGGAAGGATCTGCCCCTGATGCCCTGATGCTAGTATCTTGTGTGACAGCATGAGTCAAGCTGATAGGATAAATATTCCAGAATTCAAGATGCTTGATATGCATGTCACCCTGCTGTTCTTCCACCCTTCAGGTGTACTAGGTACCATATCAATGAGTTTAGCGGTAGAAAGTACCCTATGACCGCCCATGAATTGTTCAATCTGAGACACACTAGCCTTAGAGTTACGGTGGAGAGAGTTTTTGCTGCTTTGAAAAACAGATTTAAGATCCTTGATTAGAAGCCGTTCCACCCTTTCCGCACTCAAATCAAGCTTGTTCTTGCCTGTTGCATTCTTTATAACTGGACCCTAGGATGGGGTATAGATGAGTATTTCCCTGATGAGGAAGATGACACCAGATGGTCAGGACTTGGACCATGGTGTCGAAACTCATGATCAAGAAGCTTATAAGATCTTGAGGAAGGAGTGGGCTAACTCTATGTGGGTAAATAGAGGCACCTACAGGAGGAGGAGAAGAAGAAGAAGAAGAAGAAGAAGAAGAAGAAGAAGAAGAGTTCGCCTTACCACCAGAATTTTTCCCATTAACCAGTATGTGTGATAAAAATATTCATTTGCTAGTAGCTAGGAGAACTTGTATGTCTTGACGAACTGCTATTTGTTACTCCATATTAGCTAGGGCTGAAACATTGTTAAGCTCGTAAATCTACCCCTCGGCGTACTCTGTCTGTGGTAAGGTCACCACTGCCGCGAAAAGGTGACCGGAACCAACATTGTTTAGCAACCAATCACCAGGTAATCGGTTCTCTCACACGCAGACATGTAACAAAACAACAGGACATCATTAACTTGGTCTCAGGGAAACAGGTCTGACTACCCCTTTGTGGGCAACCAAACGGGCTGCACAACGTAGATCAGGCCTTGTTTTTTCAGGGTCAAGCCACGAATGCAAAAGGCCCAAAAAGGCTACAGGTAACCAAACGTGCCTCTAGTATTTCAAAGAGTCTTTTTTCCGTTTCAAGACGCACAAGATACATTCACAAACACAAAATGCAATTGATACTTCCCTGGTGCCCTTCTTAGGGCCCATTTGACTCAAATGAATTTCAAGAAATTTAGGAGGATACTATTAGTTAGGAATTTTCCATAAGGCTTGCTTGGTTTGTCTGATTACAGCCTATAAGAATGTCATGTGGTCTGTCATTCATGCAATTCCAAGGCAAAAGCCATTGAGTCCAACCTCATAGAAATTAAATGTTTACTTCTATGACAACTATACCATATACCTAATCCTTCATCTAAATTATACATTCTTCGTATTTCTTCGTTTGTAGGATTCGAACCAAAATGTCCTATGTTCTTGCAACATCACATACGCGAGAGTGACCCTACAGTACATAACAATAGTGCGCATCCTGCAGCAGATACATAAGGTTTAAGGGAGTAAAAGTATACCAGTATTCTAGGTCATAACACATGGTGCCATTGCGTTAATGCTCCGTCCGGCCGCTTCTAGTGTAGAAGGGTCTGAAGGTGAACGTAAGACCAATAACAGTAAACACGTTCAGCATGAAGAACACCAGGTGGTCGCCTGTAAGATTAATTCACAGCAGGTATCAGAACGAATTAGAGCTTTATTAGTTTACACCGTATTAATATCAGAAAATCTTTCCATGTTAAACGCAAGCTTAATCTTCCTAGAAATGACATACTCTAGGAGGATAGAAAAATTGTACATGTAAAAAAAAAGGTCAAAATTAAATACCTGGAAGAAATGGAGCTGTTTGACGCTTTTGAGCCCATGAGAATCTACAAAGAAAAATGGAGTTAACATAATAAGGAGATTCTACAAGGAAAAATGCTACTACCATGATAAAGTGGAGTGCATTTTTTCCTGAAAACATGTGATAAAAGCCTGCCAAGTGATTGCATTGTCAATGAACCGATTCACAAATTTTTTTTTTGAAGAACTGAGATAATTGCTGTTTGCAATAGAAAATATTGGATGGATACGGAGCAGCGAAGACGCCGGCTCTGGAACTAATCTGGATACTGTTGTGAAGTGCTATATTTTCCTTTATGTGGTTGCAATACTTAGCATGTAATAAGTTGGAGCATGGATATACTTACATAAATCCTGCAACAGCTGGAGCTATAGTTTTAAAGATGGACATTAGTGTTACAGAAAGGCCATTGGCTGAAGCTCTTACGTCCTGACTCTGTTATGTTTATCCCAAGGTTAGAAAAAAAATCATATTACTGAACTTCGTAGGCATGGATGGAAGGCAGCTATTCATTTTAATCATTTATGAGGAATATTGAGAACTTACGACAGCATCATTCATTAAAATGCTGAACACAGTCATGGTAGTTACCTGAAATATTTTTGAGAGCACGAGTAAATTTTCGTAGGAACTAATAATGGTTGTCTTCAATTGAAATAAATAAGTTTATAAGCATCACACATCTTAGTGATCGGTGTGATAAGGATAGAAACAATTCAAGCATTTGTCAAAATATGAATAACTAGTAGCATGTCCTATTTGCATTGCTGCTATTCTCTACAACCTCTGTTCCGTATTATAAGCCATTTTGCCAAACTAAATTTAGTTTGGCAAAATGGCTTATAATACGGAACAGATGGGAGTACTAACAAAAAAAAGGTGTTGAGAAACAATATCTGGGGTTGTGCTTAGCCAACAACAAGATAAATAGACCCGGCTCGAAAATAAGACTCGAAATATTTACAAAACAATTATGAACTAATAGCATGCCTAAACTTGAAGAATTGTTCCCCACAACAAAAATGTAAGATCGTTGCACTCACTGAGAAAGAATTCTTCAGAAAAGACGCACAATTTACTGCCAACTGAAGAATGAACCCTGATAATGCAGGCATAAATGGATAGCTCGAAAGAAGAGGTATTGTCAGAAGCTGCACATCAGAATATCTAAATGAGTTTACCCGTTAGTACAATATAACTAAGCTGATCAAACAAGCAATAAAAAGTCTTACCGCAATTGCACGGACTAACGTGATGGGTTCTATAGATTTTGCAATCGATGGATAAATCAAAATTTGATATATTAGGAGTAGGAGACCTGACAAAAAGTACAGTCAATACACAAAACTTTGCATACAGCCAGATAGAGCACAACGCCTAAGATATGATTTCCTGAGTTCCCAGTGAGTTCTCATGATCACACGTTTAATGCAAATTATGGTTCCAGTATGTCGTAGTTCTTCAAATTAAGCATATATTTAAGTCATGTCAAACTAGATAAAGCTGCATCATTAGTTCCAGTGCCACCAACACGACAAAATATGTATCCATCTTATATTTTATAGGCAAGTTAAGATATCTCATATGCGCCAGTACAAAGTCTGTGGCTTACAGAAATGCCACTGAAGGCTCGATGTCGTATTTTTCCTGACAAGAAAGTTCAGGTTCATAAGTATTCCACTGCTCACTCGCTCTAATCGTTCAGAACTTCAGATGCCATTATGGTCGTTAAAATTGGGAAATAACAGATGCGATTTGCAGGGACATATATGTACGTTTCCCTTCACAGGAACATTCATTGCCATACGAATAGTCATATTACAAGGGGCTAGAGATATCCTTGGATCCCCTATCTCCGAGACTTCAATGGTGTTCAAGTTTCAAGTCTCGGTGAGTAAATCTATGTGCCATGAGCTGTAAATTCACAGTTCCTTGCGTTTTCTGTAAAATACCTGAGATTGAGAGGACGCTACCCACATCTTGAGAAGAAAAGCTTAGCCCACCATATTTTCTGTCACTGACAGCCCAAAGAGAAAATACCTGCAGTTTATGTCTTTCTAGAATGAAATCCAGTAATAGTTGGAAATGTAAGCAGTTCAAAATATTAATATGCTAAACAACCACGGAAGTATATCCAAATTCCAAATGATACACACATTACCTCTGCATAAGCCAAGTCCTGCAGAGAGAAAATGCAATATACAGTGATAGCGGACATCAATGGCCAGTTTGTGAATAAACTGAGACATCCACCACCATTTTGTTCAGCATTTGTATCAGAAAGAGATCCTTCGACAGCTTCAATTGAATTATTTAAAATTGTGTCTTCAGTATGTTTATGCAAGGTTTCCTGCAGCATTGTAGACACGTTAAGTACAGGTGAGTTCTGTGTGTGCTATGTACATGTTATGTGGGGCTCCACATACCACCGCCGGTCCAAGCCCAGGCCCACACCGAATGTTGTAGTCTAGAGATGAGAAGTTGGACTAGGCCACAGGTTGATGCTTTCCATCAAGGTCCTGTATGTAGACTATATACCTACCCCTAGTTCATTATCAATCAAGCAAGAAATAAGCTATCTATCTTCCCAAACTCTTCTTTCACCCTTCGTGCCACATCCACTCTGGACCGCCACGGCGTCTACAAGCTCTGGCCTCCCATTGAGCAAGGTTATGCGACTGACGGTCAGATATGGGGGTTAGAGTTGTAGATGCTTTTCATGTATTAGTTGTGTATATTCCCTATTGTGTATGGGGTTTTCTGCATATTTACCATGCACATATGTGTATATTAATTGGGCTATGACCTTGGGCTATACCATGAGAGGAAATATGCAACTTGTATATGTGGATTATCTAGCCCTTTCCATCAGTTCAGACTTTTGGTTGCGTTGACAAGTGCATGAAACTTAACATGGTATCAGAGCCCAGGGTCTCAAGTTCGAGTCCTCACTTTCGTAATTTATCCAAAAATTGTTGTTTCCCCCCATCTTTGTCCACGTATAGGCCTCTTCTCTCATATGTGAGATTGTTCTTCTTCTATTCACGTGTTTACTTTCCGCGTCACACTTGAGAGGGGCTGTTGAAGTGGGTAGGGTTGGGCAGGCTAGGCTGGGACGGAGGGGTGCGGGGCGGAGAGCCATCTAAAGGAAAATTTCTAATTTCACATTGATAGATTGTGCCCTAACTCTACACCTATCATTCGTCGACTGCCTAGTCAAGACATTATGGCACTGCAATTGTATCTAGTGCTGATAAAAAAACAAATATCATGTTTATCAACACTTTCAATACATATATAGTTTGTGGATCATCGCAAAAATATGTGATTTTAGTACCAAAAACAGGATTCCCTTTCGTTAGAGTTATCGGAGTGAAAGCAAACTCACCGGAAGCCAGAAGCAAGCAATTAAAGTAGCAACAACAAGGAGTGATATACAAAGGCAGGGGAGAAAATACGGAAACCTAAAACAGAACATGTTTAAACAGAATTAAAATCAGAGAATAAAGCGATATCAAAAGGATACACAAAGAAGGAAAATGTCAAGGAGGATTCACAAAGAAAATGCTTTACCTCCCAAATACGGAGTTCGTAGAGAATATGCCTGGATATTTATCTGCAGGCTGAGATCACAAGCAAAATTAGCTTCAAGGCTTCTGATAATTTTATAATCACAAATGTCTACATTAGAAAAATGAAACAATCAAAATAGCTCGTTTTGGTGGATGTTTGCATGAAGCATAGCAATAGAATGATGAATATAATTAACTCATGCATTCATATTTTAGCAAAATAAAAATAAGCGGGGGAATACTTTTGTGATAAGTTGCGATAAGGTATATAATCTTTAGATTTACATGTGAGTTCAAATAAATCATGAAAAAAATAATGGAAAATCATACGTTAAAACAGAGTTCGATGACAATACATAAATTAGCGTTCTGCAAATATAAAATTATCTATATCTATTACCTGTGCAAGATAACCACCAATGGCTGGTCCAACAATAAGGCCTATGCCACGTGAGGAGGAGATCTGATGCAATAGTGACATTATATCATGACCCAATAAAGTTGGGACTTGGGAGTAACAGAAGAATTTGAAATAGCATCTTACAAGTGATAACGCCAGGTGACCATGTTCTTTCCGGCATACTTCTGTAGCATAAGCCTGAACATACAAATAAGTCAAACACGATTTAACACAGCGCTACGTTTGAATTTTATGACTTCCAGCTTGTGAATTCATTTCGTTTTATTGGCATGACCATGGGTAGTCCTTATACTGCTTTGATAAATTCAAAACCAGTGCACGTGCGAATACTAGCTGGTTGGCTGAAAATTATCTGTTGTGCAGCCATCCCAGTTACAAAGGCTTCAATCACTATAACAAAACAACCTTCATCGAAAACAGGCTAACAATCTAAATACAGTCACTGCAACAACGCCAGCTAGCTCCGACACGCCGGAGGATTGGTGGAACAAAAGCATAGCAGCAGCAAGAAATGACAAGCGCAACCACAGCGGAATATTACTCTACGTTTGGTGGCATGTTTGGAAAGAACACAATAAGAGAATTTTTAGGGCAAGGTGGTTGATGAAACAGGGGTGGCTTTCATGGCTCAAGAAGATATCTCCAAGCGTCATATGGGTGCCGACCGAACGTAGCATAAATGCCTTACTGCCATAGTAGCCTTTTATTTTGTGGGTTCTAGACTCTCGTTCCCCCTCTAAACGAGACCATATTTTTTTATAAAACTCTTTTTCTCTAATAAAAAGGCAGTGCTCCTGCCATCTTCTTAAAAAAAACAGTGTTCAACCAAATATGTGAACCATTATTCTCTCATGAAAGAACGCCAGAAATTAATCCAATGGGATAAGAGTGTGACTTGGAGTATTTGAGCAGCTAATCAACAAAGTGTTGATATATGATACTGTTAGAATTAACGTGCTGATAATTAGATAATTACTAGTTAAGTCTCAAAGGCCCACTCATGCATGGCAAGTGGTGGAACCAGTTTAGTCCCACATTGCTAGTGTAGAGGGGAGTTAGACTTTCATATAAGGGTTGTAGTTCACCATCCACTAGGGGCTTGAGAAGATGAGTGGACCATGCATGCTCCTCCACCGACTGCCTCACCTGCCATGTGTTTTGTGAACGAGCCGAGCCGGACTCAGATCCATGTAGAGTGTGTCCTTTATTGACCGCTCGCATGACTCCATCGACAATTTCACGGGTGTTGCTATGAAAGACTCCATGGTTGCACTATTGACCCCAGTGCCTTCATTTTGTGGTGCTATTCGAGTATTTATTCTCGATTTCCGGGTGAAAACACTTGGTTTGAACTTATTGGTTGTACCTGGCAATGACGGAGTTCTAGCTGTTTCCTTGTTGAAGTCATTGTATGGAGATTGCTCGCACTTCCGCTCATGTGGAAACCCATGATCTGACTTTGGTGGTTGGATTGAGCGACTGTGACACTTGTGCATTGTTCCCTTTTTGGACGTGTCGACGGCGGCCTTTGTGCACTATTCCCTTCTTGGAGGCGTCGTTGTTGGAGAACCTCTTTCGTAGTGTGTTGCTAATGGTGGTGGTTGTTTCCTTCTGCTGCAAGTCCCTGATTGCTTTGGCGGGGCTACGTTTTATTTTTACTCTTTTTTATGTAATAATTTGGTTCTGCATTCTTGATGTATCGACTAGCTATTCAGATTACGTTGTTGCAGAGACCGGATGTAATTGGTATCATTTTGAAATTAATATGTTACCCTTTATCTGAAAAGCAACTAAGGTGAATATGTTATGTTTATCTCTCTTGAAACAAGCTTTCTCTCTGCTTTATAAAGCACAAATGGCCGAACCAATACAAGTTGATGAGGCAAACCTCTTACAAAGCAGGTCAAAAGAGAAAACAACATCCAGAGGGTAGCGAGAAAGCCGCCAACTCAACGTCGAGCAACCGGAGTAGCCACACCTAAAACTAGGCAAGCTAAACTACCGACCAGGAATGAAGTCGTGCCTCATGGGGAAACCACCGAACACCGCTGCACCGGACACACCAAGCTATCGCTGGAGAGGGCCGGCTACACTTCGGGACGTGGAGCACTGATCCTGCCAGCGGACGGCGAGGACCGAGAACGGAGACAACAAGGTCACGTGTAAAGATCGGAGACCAACGAAGCCACCCATACCCGAGAGGAAGAAGCTTCACCTAGGATGAAAGCATGCCCAAGGATGCCGATGTGCTGCAACCAGTAGGTACGTGAGATCCACGACGATGACCCCAAGAGGGTGACAACACGATGCACCGCCGCCGCCAAGCCCGAACAAGCGGATTAGGGTTTTCACCCGGAGCACTGACACGAAGAGGGGACCCACAACAACGCCCCCAAGTAGGACATGGCACCCATAGGCATCGCTGTCGCCGGCACCGTAGCGCGAAGCTTTCGATCCTATGTTTATCTTACCTGTCGAGTTGCATCTAGTTTTCTTAGTGTCGTTGATCCGTTTAATCTGTATAGATTATTTTTCATGTTATCTCTAGTCTATTTATGGATTAATTATAATGGAAATGCTCATATATTCAACAGATCCAAATCAAAAATGAGAGGTCAGTGTCTATCGGAGGGGAGGAAGGTTGGTAATGTGAAGGTATGCAAGATGAGGACTCATGACAATCCTGTTGATTATGATGATAAAGTGAGTTCCTATTACTATGTTCGAGCTTTACTCGAGCTTGGGGTGTGTTGAACTTTAGTCCAAGAGACTTCCAGCGCTAAATGGATATATAATTGCCGAAGGAGATTGTATTTATTGTTAAGGGTTCCTCATAGCGGATTAGGTTTTCACGAATCAAATCACATATGCCACCTATATATACCTCTTGTATACCTAACGGGGTGGGTTGACGACTCATTGTTAATCCCTGTGTTTGCAAACACTCTCCTGAGACAGTGAAGAACACCGCCACACGCCCGTGGTTTTCCGCAAGGGTTTTCGACATAAAAATTGGATGTCTCAAGTTAATCTACTTTCACTTTTTTGCCTGTCGATTTCTGGCAGAAGTTATAAAAATGTGATGGAAGGTTCTAGTACCCGAAAGGAAAGCACTCTTTTATGTCTTTTACGTACCTTAACTGGTCCGAGCATACCAGACAACAGCCCAAGCAGACCTCTTGTGGTTAATGCCATCCAGTAACTTGAGCTGAGTCCAAAGAGTGTATTGAATATAATTCTGAAATATTCGCAAAAAAAGAATATAATTCTGAAATAGATGAGAAAACATGCTAAAATTCTAGGTGCATATGTCAAAATACACCAAAGAAAGCTCAGTAGACTAAAGTTTGTTGAAAGAATATCCTTACACAGAAAAAAGGGTAATTACAAGAACTGGTTTCCTCCCGTACTTATCAGCCACAACTCCCCATATTACAGAGGTTAGTGCTCTCCCAAACATATATGAAGCTCCTTCGTTAATAGAAAAGGTACCATTAGTTTACCGATAGATAAAGCTGAAGCATACCCCTTACATAACAATGTCCTTATGCGTCTAAGTTAAAGTGTTTCAGAAGATTAACACAGGAAGAGGAACTATGTTTTGAAAGAAAACTCACCAATAAAACCAGCATAAAATCCAATATCTTCTTCTTCTTTAGCAACGTGCAGGTCTCTTATCTGCAAACAGATATATCAGTGTTGACAATCGATAATAGATTAATGAAAATTGTAACATTAGCTATGATAGCCTACTTGAAGAAAAAAAATCTGATTAAAAGGAATGTTGTCAGGTAATGGAACAAAACAAAACAATAGGAAACAACAAAACTATGCAAAGCTTATATCATTGCTCGACATATAGAGCATTGAAATTTGATACTACTTGTAACTCTTCTTCTATTATCATGAAACAAAATGGCAATCATATTGCATGTTTTGAAAAGAAAGTGAAGTAACATTGCTCACCATAAAGTACAAGAACGGAAACAAGGACTGTATCGGCAAGGCTGCAAAATGCAAATCTTAAGAATATCAATTCCTGATGAATAATGAAGAGATAACTCGAATAAGACATAAACACAAAAACATATGAAATTTCTTATATCTCAAATGAGCGTCAGAGTAAAGAAAGAGTCCTCCAAGTCTCAGGCAGGAGACCAGGTAAGAAAATTAGCAAATAGAAAAGTCAGTAGCACAAAAGTAGCAGTCTGGCGCACAATGACAGCAATACCCAGAACTAGTACCAATAGTTAACTAACTTCTCTTATCTGGGTAATTATTTTGAAAAAGACAAACAGTACGAACCTAGTATGTACACTAATGGAGCTCATTGCAAACAACCATGTGTCGTAATAAGACTACAAGAGCAGGAGTGTCTTTCCAATTCAACCGTACAAATGCGAATGAAATAAGCGTCAGGCGATGTAAAGGTTCCCAGAAATTGTTTAAAAAATTCGAGGGAACAAATGCACACAGACAAATCAGATAAAGATCCCATTATTAGCGCGGCATGTGTCACGCGTGCAATTTTGGGAAGAGTTGGTCCCGGAATCCAAAGCTTGTAGGTGAGAGCTGAGGGGAAAGATACAAAGATTCGGATGGCCATGAACGGACTGACGAAGGCAACTTTGAGTTGACGACCTCCGTGGCCCGTGCTGTCACATCAGAAGTTAAGAAATACTCACTCCATTTTGAATTATAAAATGTTTTGGATGTTTCAATGTGGAGTTGTGGACTGCTAGAGACTGAAATGAAATGATGAGCACTGAGCAGACACACAATTCGTCTAGATACACACGATTCAGAAAAAGTTAAAACGTCTAATAATTCGAATGTAGGGTGTACTAGTAGTGAAGGTGATTGAAATCAAAGCTGCATTCTTCAGGCCAAACCTGCCTGTGTGCTTCAGCCAAAGCCAAACAGATGGAGAACAATGAGAAGCTGTTTTGCGGCTATCAGAAATACAGTCCACACGCTGGACACATCAATCACGAGGTAACGGAAGAATTAACCAACATTAGAAAGGAAAAACATCAAGAGAGCGGTTACTCCAGCGGATTAAAATGTTCGCAGCGAGCGAAAGGGAACAGAAAATAACGTGGTTACAGGTGCATATACTAGCATGATATCGCCAGCAATATCAGTTGTCAAAGAAAACAGAAATCAACTGAAGAAACAAGGGACAAGAAGGAGCGGCGATCACGCACAGGAGCAGATGGTGACGAGCCACAGCAGGAGAGCTCCGTGAAGGGGAATCCCTCATTCTCCTCCTTCCTCCTGTCCACCTGCACCCGGGACAGTTGGGGTGGTACCGCGGTCTCTTCAGCAGCGGCTCGGCTGCCCCACCTCCGCTGGCATCATCGCCCATCTTCCTCGCCTGCCCTCCCCGCCCCAGGATAATATTAAGACGGAGGGCAGACGAAGCCCGACGCCCCCGACCTGGAGCCTGGAGGAGGCGAGGAATCTTGGTGCGCGGCGTGGCCAGCTTTGCTCCCGGTCTTTTTTGGCTTTCCGTGCGGACCGACGCGGGTTAAGGCAGGAAACTGGACGCGGCTATCATAAAAAATCGCTATTTTTTAAGGACGCGCAACCGAGAAATGAGATAGCTCTAGGTCGACTCGTCGCCACCCTTTCTTCTTCCTCTCAGGTGATCCCCGCAGCCATCGCTAGGCTGACAGCCATCTTCCCCGTCCGCGGCCGGCACTCTGCCTTCCCAATCTCCTCCTCTGTCAGTCCAACACCATCCCTGGTCAACCCTCCAAATTCGGCGATTCTACGGCGTCTTCTCCTCCGCCTCGGTACCCCCACTCCCAAAGTTAAGTTCTTACTCGCCTCCGCCGCGGCCGGCCGTATTGATCGCGGCTCCAGCTCGCTCCATCCTTCGTCGTACTCCTCTCTCTCTCTGCACTAGGATGGACCAAGCGCTAATAGATTTCTCAATAACCGAGAACTAGCAAAAGTGATTTTTTTTAGTTGACGATGTTGAGCATTATAAGGTTTTGTTCCCCGATTGCACATTGTAGAAACAATTTTAACATTTTACATTTGAAGACTTTTTTTTGTCACGTTAGACCTTTAGAAGGGTCCAAAAAACTGGAAAGTTCTAAAATATACCGGAAGGATCCATGTAATGGGCTGACCCACTGGGTTAGACCCAAGTGGGGGCAGCCAGATGGGCCAGAAGGCTCATCTAGGGGAGCCACCCCACATTGCTTGGCCTCCGAGCAAAGTTGACGGCGGCGGCTAGGGTAAGGAGGGGGAGCGCCCCTCCCCAACCCTAGCTCGGCTGGGCCTAGGGCCCATTTAGGGCCGGCAACGGCTTGGGGAAGGATATAAATTATCCCAGCAAGTAGAAACAAAGACCTAGATAGGGTTGCCATTAAGCATTGTCGTGATTGTTACTACATGTATACATCCTACCAGCACATTTTAACTCCAACATATCGAATTTATTAATCCAGTCATTAAACAAATTAACTCAGTGTTGGTTAACCACACATGAGCATTTTTCACTGCTCTTTCTAACTAAATTGAATTCCCCACCAATTAAAATGGGGCCAATGAGACAAAATCCAATTTACTGCATCTTTCTTATTCTTAAGAGAACAAGCAACACAATATTTATGAATGTTAACATTCAAGACCTCAAACAAGTCAATATTGACACCAACAAGTATACCACTAGCAGTGCCAACAACTGGTAACCAGTTCCATGCGTGCATGTCTTGGTTATTCAAGGTTTAAAGTTGCATGACAGTAAAGTCATCCTTTTTTCCAGAGAAACTAATTAAACCCGAGAGATGTTTTCTAATGAGCTCCCCAGCTCTATAAAGCTTATCAGGTCTATTTAGACCTCTAGAGTCTAGAATTCAAATGAAACCTATCATTTATTAAGGTTAAAATCAAGTTTCCTCTTACTTTTTTTTCTGCTAGCCACCTCAATCCAGGAGGACTCATATGAAAAATCGTCTACAACTTAATCATCCTTACTAATGTGAGATGAAGCATTTTCAAGCTTACCCCATAATTGGTGGTTTGCTCATATTCATGTTCCTCCCTCAGACATCAATGTTGTGGGGGCAGGAACATGTCAGGGTGGCCGTCCTGAAAGTTTTGTAGCCCTTTTTTTGTTAGAGAATTCACAACTTGCATCCGAGAATCTCGAACAGGCCCGAGGCAGAACCACAAGTGGCCACCGTCCAGGCCAGGCCGAACGACAGCCCAATAAACTCCTCTTTTGTTGGGGGATTGGGCCGTTCCCTTCGTAAAACCCTCCTCGAGCTCCGTGTTGCCTCATCCACTTCCGTCCCACCCCGTCTAAACCCCAAACCCTCCTGGCCTTCTCCCATTTTCCCCACCACAAAGCGAGCAACAGCAGCAGCAACCCCAGCCAGAAGCGAGGCGGACACGACGCGACCTCGCCGCCGCCGCCAATGGCGCTCCTCCTCCGGCCGTCGCCTCCCCCACCCCACCTCCGCCTCCTCCTCCGCCGCCTCCTCTCCACCGCCCCTGCCCTCTCCCGGCTGCTCCCGCCGCCCTCCCCCTCCGCCCGAATCCTCTTCAGACCCAGGTGCCTCCTTGCCCGCTTCATCCTTCCCTCTACGCCTCTCGGTTAGGAAGATTCCTCCAGTTGGAGCGGTTTGGATGCTGATTTGGTGGTGTTTTTCGGCGCGTGTTTTTCCCTCTAGGGTTGTGGCGGCGGCGCCCCCGCAGCGGAATGGGGTCGCGGCGAGGGCTTTCATGGCCTCCACGGCAGCGTCCGATGCGATGCAGGAAAAGCGGGTCCCCGGGGAGTACACCGCCGCAAACGTCCAGGTGATTCCCTTCTCATACGCGCCTTCTGTTGCTATATAAGGGGTCAATTCGTAGTCCGGGTGCAAGTAGTTGAAATATATGTCTCGGATTTGAAACGGCATGTGCACTATTGGGCGATGCGGGGAGCGGGGTAGACGCTGGGCAGTGCAAAGTGCAAACGCGTGCAAGTATGTAAGGGGTAGGCACGGCAGGAGCGAGGTTAATCAGCGCCAAGCAGCTTTGCAATCTTAGACATATGTTCTTATCATAGTTTTCACCAGGTCACGTGGGTGTACACGTGAATGTTAGATAAATTAATTGAGGTAACCGTGTGCTCATTTCCTAGGGGGAGGTAACCGTGCAACCATTTTAGTCGATACAGTGATGCTGTGGAGCTTTTTTTTGTAGGGTCTTCCTTTTGGTTGATATCCTACTTAAAGCCGCAAGTAGATTGTTTTGACTTGACATTGTTTTTACCAATGCATATATAATTTTACATCATGTAAAGTGGTTTATACTTTTATCTATTTTAGACTTTTAGTGCATATTACGGATTTCATACTTACATGGTGATTTATGAACCTGAGCTAAAGGAGTTAAGAATACTCGTTTGCTACAAGTAGGCTCTGTCTCCTACTTCGTTTTCCTGAGAATTTAGCAAATGCTATTGCCAAGGCATATGATATTTCTAAGTGGCCCTCGAACACATTTATTATGTACTGTATATTAACTGTAAAAGCCCAGCAAAACGTAGTTAATTCATCAATCTGGTAGATTTTCAGTTAATGGAATCGTCTATTGAGTGTAGCATAGAGCTTGCTAACGTTTTCATCAGAAAGAAAGAAAAAGAAGGACAATATGCATCCATGCACAGCTTCGTGATGTGTTTCTCCTGTGTGCCACCATTAACTTTTATTTGTGAAATGTGAACAAATTGCTCATTGGCTTGATATTTGTTTATACTAAATGGCTAATTTGCAGGTCTTAGAAGCGCTAGATGGAGTTCGCAAAAGGCCTGGTATGTACATAGGCAGTACAGGACCACGTGGATTGCATCATCTGGTATATTGCAACAGATTATGCTTTTGTTTTTTTCCATGTTTCTACGTGTTCCATTTTGTTTCTTGGCTGATCATCATTCTGTTCTGTGTAATTTAGGTTTATGAAATATTGGATAATGCTGTGGATGAAGCTCAAGCAGGTTATGCTACTGAGATTAATGTAGTCCTTCATGATGACAATTCAGTTAGTGTAACAGACAACGGCCGTGGGGTATGTAGCTCCTAAAATCCAAGGAAAACTTCCTGAATGCTTAATGCTTTTACAAGTTCTGTGAACAATGTGACTATTAGAATTCAGTTTCGAGCTGCTGTACTAGTTACTGTTATAGTGACTTAGTGAGTAAACCTACTTGTAGGCGAATCAAAATAGAAGTTTAACAAAGCATTTATATCATATTCACCTGTAAGATTTATTTTGCTTTTAGTACGGATTTGACACGCCAAGCAAGTCATCATTGAAGTAAACAAAACGATGATTGATGTGTGCAAAATAATCTCTGTAATTACACTTTTAACACAGTTCTCTTTGGTATTTGAACTAGAAGGATCCTTAACACTGTAACTATTTGATTTCTGATCCCAACCGGACTCCTCTTGACTAGCAACTCTTAGTCCTACTGCTGACTGGATGATGCTTGCACCGGCTAGCTCTCCCTGTGCGAGTATGTTTCTCGCTAAAGAGTTCCTTGTCTGATCTCCCTCGAATTGCTGCAACTATTTGACTATATTTTCCTGCCTCTGCTTGGACTCTATTCCGTGCCACTGCTATCCTTGGCTGATACCCTGTCCTGGATTGTTGGATGAGCTTCAACATGCATGCTGCATACGTGGGCATGTGGCACACTATTTTGTATGCCACCAATAGTGCTTTGTTAATTGAACATCTCTATTACCATTTTGTTTTGCTTCTTATAATTTGTAATTTTGGTTTTGCTTGATTCTTGACGGTTGAGATTTACAAACTTTTGAGTAATTAACATGCAACATATTATCATGATTATCTCCTTACGTGTTATATAAAATTACTACTAAATCCTGGATATACTTCAGATACCTACAGATATACACCCCCAGACGAAGAAATCATGCGTGGAGACTGTCTTAACGGTATGGCTAACTCTATTCATTCAACAAGACTGTTTATTGCATTTTCCAGCTACCCTGACCCCAATCCTAGTAAATTTTACTTGTAAGATCATATTCTGGAATGAATAACCCTGACATATGGTACCTCTGCAGTTGTTTAGGTTCTAAGCCGATACCTTGACATGAGGATTGTGTGCTGTTACTTACTATAAGTGCATGCCCATATATTGTAGAAACGTTTCAGTACATTTGTATTGCCGTGTGCATCAACATGGCCTTGTAAGGTGCTTGCCATATGGCAGCACTAGAATTTTCTTTTGGGTGATCAACAATTGACATGTCTAAATGCTGAACAACTTCCATGTTCCATCTTGTAAAGTTTTTCTTTTGATCGTGCAGTTAATGCATGCCGGTGGCAAATTTGGAGGCTCAACAAGTAGCTACAGTGTTGCTGGAGGGCTGCATGGTGTTGGCCTATCAGTTGTTAATGCTTTATCAGAGGTTCTTGTTTTCACCTTATTGAATACGAATTGTATATGCATTTAAAAAAAAGTAGGAATTGTAAATATTCGAGAAAATTGCAGTCCTCTCTAAGCAAAATCATGATCCATTGGGTGGAAGATAAATTCTCTCTACATCAAACAATTCATCTCAAGCCTTCTCACGCTTTTGATTTATTATTTGTCTACGAATATTAGCATTCCATGGACTAAGTCTAATAACGATCGTACCCCTCAAACCAGAAAAAACATAATAGGTAAATTCACATATATGCTATTTAGAAATTCCCTTAAGGGCATGTTTGAGTAGTAGCGGTATAAAGCCACAAAAAACCTATGTATATCGATAAATCTGCCCAGGACGAGCAAGCTCCATCCTTAGTGATGAGGCATGTTGGAATAGGATAGCAGAAGTGGCGGTTTGATCCACAGGGTGGCGAGAATGCTGAATACAAGCAGCCGCCATGCAATACCACGTATGGTTCTAGACAAAAAAAAAATCACCAATACGGTCGCCTTGCTGGGCTAGGGAGGGTGAGCAACCACGCGAGATCCGTCGAGGACACACATGGCTGCCAAGGGGGTTGATATGCACTGCACTAAGGAATTGTAATAATGGTGCAGGTGCAGTACAGGGAAATCTCTGTTTTTATAACGTGTTCTCGTAAAAATGCATTACACTGATGTTACTAGTAAGCATGCACATGAAAATATTCTGAGATTAGTTGTTAATTAGCTTGTCTGTAAAGTGGAACGCAGTACATAGTAACTTAGTTGCTTGATGACCTTGAAAATAAAACTAGAATAGTAGTATGAACTATGTACTTATTCCATTCTAAGAAGAGAATGAGGACCTGAACCATGAACCTACTAGAAATCTCATCACAGTGATAACATGTTTTGGATATGCTACTCATACACATTTCTGCAATTGATGTGCAATTAATTGTCATTTTCATGATATTACAATGTCAGGCACTAGAAGTTACTGTTTGCCGTGATGGAAAGGAATACCGGCAAAACTATTCTCGTGGAAAACCACTGACAAAGCTAAGTAGTACCACACTGCCTGACGAATCAAGTTCTCGTCAGGGCTCATGCATCAGATTTTGGCCCGACAAAGAAAGTATGCTTTTATTTTGATGAGAGAAAGTTTTCCGGTTTTAGCGTTATTTGTATGGTGTGTTGACCCAATGCTTAATCATTGTTTTGTAGTATTTACCACCACAATTGACTTTGACTACAATACAATCTCTAGTCGCATCCGCGAGCTTGCTTTTTTAAATCCTGAGGTATGATTGTGATTATTTCCTTCTTTTGTTTGTTGCCTCCCTGATTAATGAATCATGCTTGCTCTGTCAGGCTAACACACCTTGGTTATCAGATTACTGGCGTAACTTACCTTGTTAGGTAGACTTTAGTGTTGTCTTACATGGGGACATCTTTTTAATCCTTTTCTTCCTAGCAAGATTTTATGAAACATCTGTTGGTATTTGTCATTACCAAGGATGTGATTCACTTCCTGTTTCTATTCAGAGTCAAGAGAATCATATTACATATCGTTGGACTTCTGTGCTTAGAAGGCATTCTGCATCATAAAATCTTTTGTTGGAGATATGATGCTATATGTTGTGAAGACTGCAGTAGCTAATTGTGGGTATCAGTGGAGCTGTTACACTACTGCTGATGAGAAAACCACTAAACAACAGAGAGAAAAATGAAATATTTGTTACAATGGAAATTTTGAGTTAAATTTTGACCAGATGCTTAAATCAAATGTTTGCTATTCTCTCATGACTTACATGCATGAAAGTTGATTAAAATTTCTGTTCAATTTTACCTGTATCATCTGTCGATTTTTTAATTAAATTTTGTGTCCTTTTCAAATTCAATGAGGGTTGCAAATTGCAATTGGGTAGTTTGGTTTTGTACATCTTGTCATTATTTGTGTGCATTTTTAATTATCTTCTTTTTTTAAGCTGGTTTGCATGCACAACTTTCATGCGATACATGTTATGCTTAAAGGTAGACCTCTGGTTTCTCATTATACTGTTCTCTCAATGCCAGCTGACAATAACATTGACAAAGGAAGAAGAGGATGCACAGGTTCAACACAATGAATACTGTTATGCTGGTGGTCTGGTTGAATATGTTGCCTGGTTGAACACGGACAAGGTTTGTCCCCAACATGTACCCTCTACGTGTATCCTGTTGCTAATCAGAAATGCGATTGCGTGAAAGAAGTGTCAGATGTGCATAGACTGAACTGATCTCTGCCTTCTTTATATGAAATTTTAGAAATCTTAATGATCTATATTTTTCATGGTTATTTTCTGCCATCACACGACCTTTAATAATCCATTGAAGCGACTAACATTAGCTAATTCCAAAAAAGGCCAACAGCGTAAATGTTGGTACTACGCAGACATCAGATTGGAGGCTACTTCTACTGCATATAACAATCTGCAAATTATACTATCATAACAACCCTAACACTATTCCTTGTGTATGCTTTTTTCCTAGAAACCCCTTCACGACCCAATAGCATTCAGAAAGGAATTGGATGGAATAATTGTTGATGTCTCTCTTCAGTGGTAAGTTGTATTTGGCTTGAAATTCGCAAAGAAAAGAAAATTGACATGGAAAGTTAAAAGTACCACTGTGTTATGCACTGAACTTGCTTATATTTTACATCGTTTTGCTCCATGTTCTGTTAGCAAACAACGGTTGTTTATCTGATTGAAGATATTGACAATTTGTTGGCTATCTTTTCTAGTTATACATGCTGTTTTCTTTCCTAATTTTTTATATTGTTTTTACTATTAGAAATAGCAAACTGAATGACTGTATCTTTCCTGAAATTTTCTGCCAAATTTTGGATTACAAATCACTATCGTTTTTGGATTTATATTTGGTTGGTGTCAATTACATTACAGTTTTTTTATAAAGTGTCAATCACAGTTATCTTCATTTATCTTGCATAACTCATCTGATGTGCTAAATGATAGGTTAAAGTATCTGGTTGCCAATTTTCTTGTTACCTGCATATTCATCTTCCTATTTACCCTTCTGTAGACCAATGTGTTGATCTACAAACTTTGTTGAGTTCGTCATTTTTTTATTAAAACCCAGCTACACCTATGCTGCATGTGTCAATTCCCTTTACATTCCTAAACTTTGATCACATTTTTTAATCTATTTTGGTTGTAGATACGGAATATTAATTAAATGCATCCCAAATCCCTCCCCTGTATTCATGTAGTAATTAAGATGATTTTTTTCTTGCACGTTGTATTTTAAATATTATCAGTGATCGACGCACTCTAGTGATTGCATATTAAATGCATATACATCATATTTCAAACAGTAAAGACATTCTTGTATACCACAATGTACAGCTATAGCCGTGATAGATATTTCCTACCTCTTGCTACAATGAACCACATGCTCTGATCTACAGCCTTGATTAAATCATCTAGGGTTATAGATGAATGAATGTCAAACTTTTGTTGGGGCATACAATAAATGTATAGCTCCCTAGTTCTATATTAAATAATACTGTTGGAGTCATCATGTATATATTTGAGACAGTTGAGTACGAGCATGTTACCTACGTTGCCCCCATCAACTTGAGCTTTAGGTGAACTGGCTAGTGTGTGCAACCCAATATGGTTTCAGAGTCAAGATATCACAAGTTCGAGACCTGGTTAGCACAATTTAAAAGCACAAGTTTTCATACCTCTTTCAGTCTACGTGTATTTGGTTGGAGGCCAAAGTTTGTCACAACCTGGCTAAGAAAGTTAGGCAGGCTAGTGCCTAGTGTTTGGTTCACTGCCACAACTATGGCTAGTCAGTAGTCACACATTTTCTTAGCCTCATGGCCACATTTGTCACTCTTTTTTCTTTGGCTAAGCTTACCTAACTTGTGGCTCTATTTTCTTTGCCCGCAAGTTAGAGAAGTTAGCCCAAAAAGTTCGGCGTGCTTACGGCATAAGTGGTTCATAGCTGCACATTGCCAAACATCACCCAGTGTGACATCTGTCGGTGGCTACTGTTGTTTAATTTTACAGCAGTTGTGGCACACCACAATTCCTCTTCAGCCTATTCTTGTCACAGGTTTGTATCTTTCCAAACTTTGCCAAAGTTGTGGCGGCCAATATCTTCACCACACTTTCTATGGAAAGCCATAGTTACCAAATGTGGCATAGTTTGGCCATCAACCAAGCATGCACTTGGGCTTTCTTTGGTTGTAAAAAAAGTCGTGTAGGCTTAAAAGAAGCAGACCTGAGTGCGAGTGTTGAAGTTTGGTATATTGTCCAAATTTCAGCATTAGCTTGGGCTTTTCGGTGTACTGGTAAGGTAAATTTGTATCTGTGATGTTCTTCAGTGGTGCAATTACTCAGTGTACAGCACCAGATCTGACCTTTAGCCAAAGTAAATAAATGATGCTGACCATCTAGAAATAACAGTTTTAAGGGTTTCTCTTTTCTTCCCTTATAGTTTTATTCCTGGCATGTATCAGGAGCTATTTTGATTTTCAAAAACAATGTTCCATGGTCATTAAAGCTTGTGTCATATTTCATTTGCTCTGTTTGTAGAGACGAGTCGCGTGCCTTCTTCTGAAACAACTAATTGTCACTATTTGCAGGTGCACGGATTCCTACTCTGATACAGTGCTAGGATATGCCAACAGTATCCGTACTATTGATGGTGGTACTCATATCGAGGGACTGAAAACTTCACTGACAAGAACAATTAATAGCTTTGCAAAAAAGTCAAAGATTATGAAGGTTATAATTGATAACTCCCTCCGTTCCTAAATATAAGATGTTTGAGGTGTTTCACATGTTGTTTAGATGCGGACTAAAATGAGTGAATATACACACTAAAACGTGTCTAGATACATGTGGATACATATGAATGTGGGAAAAGGCTAAAACATCTTATATTTAAAAACGGGCACCGTCAGCTACCAGATCATCTTCCACGCGGGCTGCCGGTTTTCAGGAGTGGCTTATTATAGTGTCGATTCCTCACAATCGCTCTTTGTGATGCTCAAATCCCTAAATCTTCTTCTGGCTCAAATCCCTTTTTCATATCCAGGGCAGGCTTTAGGTACGCTTTAGTTTGAAATCATTAAAGATATGCTCGACCTCGTTTATGTCCATGGTACCATCGTACGTACCTTCTACTATCAACCAGATGAGATAGGGCTTTGAAAGGTCAGAGTCAGTCTCCTCTTTCTTTTATTAGGTCGTTTAGCAGTTCCCCAACCAGCTTTCTCCCCGAGAAAGCCTTCCTGATCTCCTTTCGGAGGTACTAGACCATCATACAACCATAATTGAAACCCTACTCTGCTATTTAAATATTTCGTTTAAGGTGGATTGGGCCTTGTCAGAAGGTCCTCCCACGAGAATTGGCATCACTTCCTTCACTCCACAGAGGACTCGGGATAAGATCGTTCCCAAGCAGAAGGAAAAGCTTTCGAACTAGGAGTACATACTATTTATTTTCTTCTTCCCTGGTAAATGCTACCTTATTTCATATTTGCAATTCTAGCCTGCTGAATAGTCTGTTAAAGTGTGTTTAATAAGGACTGTAGCAACGGCTGTATGTTAATATTGTTTGTTCAGTCCGAACTTGGGATGCTTACTTAGTTGTTCCATCGAATGGAAATTTGAATAAATGGATCTGTAATTTGGTCAGGGATTTGTCTAAACAAATGATGCTTTTTGCAGGATAAAGATATTAGTTTGAGTGGGGAGCATGTAAGGGAAGGAATGACATGCATTATTTCAGTGAAGGTCCCTAATCCAGAGTTTGAAGGGCAGACAAAGGTAATGCTACCTTTCATGGAACTCAACAGATAAGCCAGAAGATTTATTTTCTCCTGACGTGTTGAATTTTTGGTTCGTTTCTTTTGCAGACCAGGCTGGGAAATCCAGAAGTGCGAAGAATAGTTGAACAATCTGTCCAAGAAAATTTAACTGAGTACTTGGAGTTACATCCAGATGTTTTAGATTCAATTCTGACGAAGTCCCTAAATGCTCTCAAGGTACAATGGTCTTTGCCATGACCGAAATGATTCATCTCGAGTCCTGAATACCCATGGTACAGGCTACCATGTATGTTTTGGAAATTTCTGATTGGAAGGACAGGGAAACACACACGTCTTATCCTATTAATCACTGTAGCAAAATCCTGCCCAAGAACTCAATTATTAGGGTTCTGATGCACTGTATGGCATATTTTTCTGTTGCAGGCTGCATTGGCTGCCAAGCGGGCTAGAGAGTTAGTGAGGACAAAGAGTGTCTTGAAATCTTCTTCACTCCCTGGGAAACTAGCTGACTGTGCATCTTCTAATCCTGCAGAATCCGGTGAGTTCCCACTTGTACTGGGAAACTCTAGCATCATCTCTTTATGCAATATATCTAGGTGCACATTAGCATCATAAATTTGACTGTTATACATCTAGTGTTTGCATTCTTTTGACGGGAAGTTTCTTAATTCGGACAGTTCCAGTTATATGATTTTGTGGATTTACTATCTTATTTCGAGGCTTTGACTTTTGCTGATTGCACATGAATTCAGAAATCTTCATAGTTGAAGGTGATTCGGCTGGAGGTAGTGCAAAGCAAGGCCGGGATAGGAAATTTCAGGTATAAAGTTCTTTCCAATCTATTGATTACTAAGATATACTCACTCATCTGTTCTATCTCCAAAAGCATTGCAAGATTCCAAATGAAATTAGGTGTAATAAATCATTATAGGCATATAGTGTCCTTTGACAGAGGAAGTTTTATTTGACTAATCCTTATTTACACTGCTATTAGTGCAAACAGATATCCTAACTATGAAATGCGAGATAAATGTTCATAACATGGTTTTCTATGTCAAGTTTGTTTGCAACGTACACATTATATTGCTGACATTCACTCAAATAGTCAAATCTAAGCATGCCGTCAAACATGGATGCAGGCTATTTTGCCTCTTAGAGGCAAAATTCTCAACATTGAAAGGAGGGACGAAGCAGCCATGTACAAAAACGAAGAGATCCAAAATCTTATTCTTGGTCTTGGGTTAGGAGTGAAGGTGCATATTGTTTTCTTCTCAACTTCTGTTACTATTGGTGTTTTCTCTCTAATATATTCTTCCAGGGTGAGGATTTTAAGAAGGAAGCTCTTCGGTATCATAAAATAATTATACTGACAGATGCTGATGTAGATGGTGCGCATATCCGGACTCTTCTCCTCACTTTCTTCTTTAGATATCAGGTACTTCTACTCTTTCTTATCTTGATTCTTGGATCATATACAAACTGGAGATATAGCTCATGTTTTACCATAAGAGGTGTTGAGGCAGGTACTTTTGTGGAGGCATGAGAGCCTCACAGCGTCGGCACTCGGCACATACTTTACCACAAACATACATGCATCTCTGTACTTTATTCAAGTACACCACACCGTGACCCTTGTAGATCCTAGAGATCAAATCCATGTGAGTGGGGAGCGTACACCCTCACTCCCACCACTAGGCCTCATACCCAATTGCCCATCTGCCAAGTGAATGTTGACTGATTGTACTTGTGTTTCCACTGCCAACTCTTGCACAACTAGGCTTCGTAAAGGGCTGCGCTCCATATAATTGAAAAATGGGGTTTGATTTGCCTGAAATGGAAAGAATTATGGGTTGGGTACTTGAGACTGAAATACGGTTGATATGAAAAATGGGGTTTGATTTGCCCTACTTGAGGCTGAAAGAATTATGGGGCGCACTCATGGAAAACTAGGGTTTTTTCTTAGCCTATCCATTGGACTCGTCACTGAAGAAAATATTCCCGAAGTACAAAATGTGGTCTCTCATTATGGGTTTGTTTGTTGGGGCTTGTGATTTGGGTGACAATGGGGTCAGGAGTGAGTTAATTTTTCCATAAGGGTACGGTTGCTTCTCGTCACAGAGATCCACTAGGTTCATCCTCCCACAGGCAAAAAAACTCCGAAGCTGGTCTGGAATTGGGTTGGGTTGGTTTCGATTGTTATTTGCATATGATCAATTGCACTTGCTGTAGGTTTATCTGTTTATGATGATGTGCTGGTAAGCAAAGCACAATTACCACTTCTATTTACATGCTTGTTATAGTTGAGCTACCAAACAGTATGCGCTTTATGTGCAAACTTTCATAACGTATTATGATGGCAAGTGCTTGTAAGCTGTAAGATGACAACTAAAGGGCTTTGCTTTCTCATACTATGTTTGTAGAGGGCACTATTCGATGAAGGTTGCATCTATGTTGGTGTGCCTCCTCTTTACAAGGTTTGATCATGACCACAACACTTGCTTGAAATTTGGACTGAATTGTTGATCTTTAGTTTGTACTTATCATTTTGTCTTAGATTGAGCGTGGGAAACAAGCGCACTACTGCTATGACGAGGCTGACCTTAAAGAGCTAGTTAACACCTTTCCATCAAACGCTTCTTACAATACCCAAAGGTTCAAAGGTACAGCGTTTCAACCCATCCAAGTAATTACTGACTATGAAGAAAAAAATGATCGACTACGAATCATAGAGAAAAATATTTGTATATTCTTATATACAATACAATATGTATATACGGTTTTTTCATGGCATCTATATGAGTTCATGTGTTTCTCTTATTTTGATAGCAGCTATTTACTGTATCATTGTATCCTGGTTGTTAAATAGGTTTGGGTGAGATGATGCCTCTACAATTATGGGAAACGACACTGAATCCTGAAAAGAGGCTGTTGAAGCAGCTAACGGTCGAAGATGCTGCCGAAGCCAATGTTGTGTTCTCATCTCTCATGGGTGCTCAGGTAAGCAACCGGTGAACTATCTGAGTACTCTTCTACTTACGAGTTTACACAATATTTCCGCTTTGACGCAACACCTTTCCATTGTAGGTTGATTATCGGAAGGAGCTGATCCAGAAGGCAGCAAGCATGGTCAACCTAGAGCACCTTGACATATGAGAGCGTTAAACAGCGCCGACCATTGTGTATGATATAGAAGATCACAACTTGTCACCTATTCGACATAGATCAAACTTAGCGAACATCAATTCCATGCCAAACATGTCCTGGTGCTAGTGTAGTAGCAAACCTAGGCTAGAACGGTGAAATGAATTAGTCCCCTGATACTTCTAACAAGAATGGTGGTGTCTTCGTGTTATGGACATGTTGTACCAACTCATTTTGGCACGCCCCAGTATCATGGGGAAGTAGCTCAGGCAGCTGCCAACATTACCAAATCCATCGTATTATGTGCAATAGTTTTTTTTGTTTTGACGGGAACGCAAGCATTCCATTAAACCACAGGTGTAGCGAGATCGCTAACCACCAATGAGACTACATCATTCGGTACATTATCTGGCCACAGGAGGCCATTACCGTACATACCAGAAACTCCAAGCGCCGCCATCGCATGCGCTACCTTATTACACTCACGTTTGCAGAAACTGAATGAGTACGAACTGAAATTCAGTCTAGCCATCATCCTAGCATCTCGTATAAGGACTCCAATAGGGGATCGGTCATAGTCCTGGGAGTTCAAAGCATGGATAAGAACCTGGCAGTCGGATTCCACGATTAAACCTGTCATGCCCCAGTTCATAGCTGCTGTCAGCCCTTGGAGGCAAGCTTCAACTTCTGTATGTATTGCACTTTGAGGGAATTGCATGACACCAGCACCAGATCCCACAACATTTCCTGCACTGTCGCGAATGACAAAGCCCCAACCACCATTTCTTGGATTTTCCATGAATGCCCCGTCAACATTCATCTTCAGAACCTCTCCTTCAGGTGGAGGTGTCCATTTCAGAGCAAGTTTAGCTTGGCATTTCATACCCTCCTTTTTTGCATAGAACTCAGCAAATTCCAGGGCCCATCTCCTGGTTTGGAACACAACCTCGTCCAACTTTCGTTCCCCATCTTGCGCATTCTTTTTATTCCTGGCAGTCCACCATTGCCACAGCAAGGAGATAATCAGTAATCTCCTCCCTTGCTCCATCTGGAATATGCACATCAACATGTCCTGGGCATTAGCACATTTGCACAGCTCGATCCTGGCATCCTCCAAGTCCAGCGGCGCCATAGCTGTCTAACAGCTTTGCAGTGCAGAAATATGTGGCCTCCATCTTCATCTAGCCGGCTACACATGGGACATAACGTATCCATCTCCATACCTCTCCGTTTAAAGTTGCTTTTCCATGGTAAACTGTTGTGAGCGAGGCGCCATAAGAAATGTTTTGTTTTCGGAGCACACTCCTGCTTCCAGAGCCCTTTCCAGTCAAAACTCTTCTCTTCCTTGCATACTCCAGAGCTAGATGATTCATCATGATTTACTGTACTTGTATTGCGTTGTGCCAACAGTTTGTATGCCGATCTAACCGTGAAGATACCTTTAGGATCAGGAAACCACGCTGGGAAGTCTTCCATGTCCTCTCTCAAAGGTGTTGATAGGATGGTCACCACATCTTCAGTTCGGAAAATGTCACGTACCAGCTCCCATCCCACTGCCCGTTATTTGGATTGATCAGCTCTGCAACCTTCGTCAAGATGTTGTGACCTCTCGGCGTAATGGGCAGTCTAGAACCCTCCCTGTTCAACCACGGATCCTGCCAAATGTCAATATCTTCACCATTACCGACCCGCCATATAATGCCGAGCTTAATCACCTCGAGTCCTTTAAGAATACTTCTCCAGGTATATGACATATTCCTAGTATTTTCGGCTTGGAGCACAGATTTATCTGGGTAGTATTTTGCTCGCAAAACACGTGCACAAAGAGAATCCGGGTCGGTGAGCAACCGCCAGCCTTGCCGCGCAAGCATAGCCAAATTAAACAGGTGAAGATCTCTGAAACCCAAACCTCCCTCTCTCTTCGGCTGTGCCATTTTCTTCCAACTCACCCAGTGAACCTTTCTTTCATCTTTCTGTTGTGCCCACCAAAATCTGTTTACCATGGTACTCATCTCATCACATAGGCTTTTCGTGATATCAAAGCACGACATCGCAAAAGTAGGGATCGCCTGGGCACACACGCTTTGATCAGAACATCTTTTGCTGCTCGCGATAGTAGCTTCTCATCCCAGCCTTGAATCTTCCCCCACATTCTCCCTTTCAAATACTCAAAAATATGCTTCTTCGATCTGCCTACATACGCTGGGAGCCCCAAATATCTCTCGTTTCTAGCTTCTGTGCTGATCTGCAGCGTGGCCATGACATCCTGCCTAGCACCAGTTGGGGTATTTGGACTGAACATAGCAGTCGACTTGGTGTAGTTCACTGTTTGTCCCGAACAATCCTCATAAAGAGATAATATATTTCGCAGATGGGTTGAATTCTCTTCAGCAACTTTCAAAAGAATCAACGAATCATCCGCGAACAAAAGATGATTGAAACTCGGGGCTGTACTACAAATGCTTACACCTTGCAGTCTTCCATCCACTTCAGCTTTATTGAGAAGGCATGAGAAAGCCTCAGCACAGATCAAGAATAAATAAGGCGAGAGTGGATCTCCTTGGCGTAGACCTCTCTGCGGAAAAATGGTGTCCGAGAAAGAGTTATTCACCTTGATTCTGTAATTCACCGATGTAACACATAACATTATTCTCTTGATCCAATCCTCAGCAAAACCCAACTTCCGCATCATATCCTTCAAAAAGTGCCACTCGACTCTATCATAGGCTTTGCTCATGTCGAGCTTGATGGCCGCAAATCTCTGAGCTCCACTCCTCTTGTTTTGCATGAAATGAGTGCACTCGTAGGCAAGTAAGATATTGTCTGTAATTAGTCTCCAGGAACAAATGCGCTCTGGTTCGGTGATATAATATCCGGCAAGATTAATTTCAATCTGTTTGCCAACACCTTGGATACCAATTTATATACCACATTGCACAAACTGATAGGCCTCAACTCCTTCATGGTTATCGGATTTGTGACTTTGGGGATCAACACTACACATGTCTCATTCCACCCCTCAGGCATGTCCCCTCCATTCAGGACATTAAGCACCTCCTCTGTAATTTTTCCACCGATCACATCCCAGTACTTCTTATAGAAAAGGGCAGGCATGCCATCCAAACCGGGTGCCTTGAGATCTCCGATACTATCCAGTGCACCCCTCACTTCCTCCACCGTGAATTCCTTAAGGAGCATTTCATTCATAGCTGGATTCACTATTGGATCAACATGATCCAATAGTTCAGCCGTCCGTGCGCCTGCACTGGAAGAGAAGAGATCTATGAAATAGTTCGTAGCTACCTCCTGTAACTCCTTTTCCTCCCTAACTTCAACTCCATCCTCCCTTCTTAACGCCTTAATATGATTTTTCTTTTTCCTAGCTGAGGCCACCGCATGAAAGAATTTTGTGTTGCGGTCCCCTTCCTTCATCCAAGATACATGAGCACGTTGCTTCCAATATGTTTCCTTTTGGTCTTCTAGTCTCCGAAGCTTAAATCTCAGCAGCTCCTCTCTTCGCACTTGCTTCTCCGAGATGCTCTCCCTCCTACACTTCTCTAGTTCTTTTTTCAATTTACTAATGCGTTTATCCAGATCACCTAGCACCTCTCTACTCCAGCCGACCAAGTCTCCCAGCACCTCTTTCAATCCTCCATTCACCGATTTTCCTTCGACGTTAACTGCTTGCACCCATTTTGATTTAACCCTTTCGGCACATTCCTCCTCCTCTATCCATCTTGCCTCAAATCGAGGTACCACCGTGCCCCCTGCCTCCTCTTGCATCTGTTCGAACCAGCTGTATCAATTATAATTGGTCGGTGATCAGAATGCCTCGGCTCCACGTGTGTCACCGTAAACAATGGAAAGCGTGCACGCCACATCGGACAGGCCACCGCCCTATCCAACCGTTCCCTGATGTACTTCGCCGCAGAGTGGCTGTGATTGCGCCACGTAAATGCATCTCCTTTAAAACCCAAATCTGAGAGGTCACAGTCTTCTAGTGCCATTCTGAACCTGTCCATACACACTTGCGGTCTGGGGGCTCCTCCTTCCTTCTCCCAATCATACAAGATCTCATTAAAGTCACCTGCTACGAGCCACGGTTTGGTGCTATGATTTTTCAGTACCCTCAGTAATTTCCAAGTTTTCTCCCTCTCCTCCGTTCTTGGTTCACCGTACAGCCCTGTAAACCTCCATTTAAAACCATCTTCCTCCGTGATCTCCGTATCAATATGGTACTTAGATGGCATACCCAACAAGCTCACATTGATGCCCTCCTTCCAAAAGAGCACCAGACCACCGCTCTGACCCACACTATCCTTCACCAACATATTTGGCATACCCAAATTGCATCTCACCCATTCCAGCTTCTTCTTATTCATCTTTGTTTCACTCACAAACAAAACATCGGGGTCTTCCACCTTCTGGAGATCCAGAAGTCCTTCAACGGCCGGGCCATTCCCCAAACCCCGGCCGTTCCATGCTCCCAGCCTCATTGATCCTTGCGGAGCTGTTCCGACAGCCCCGCGTTCACAGAAGAAAACACGACCACCTCACTACCATCTGCAAACTTTCATCCCTCCACTTCTTTGGAACTCTACTTTCTTTGACTTGTGCATCTCCAACAAATAACGGGACACCAGGATCAAAAGTGAAGACAGACACACGTTGCATTATCTGCCTGGCCTCACCACTGCTTTCCGACAGCACCAAAAAACTAACCTGACAAAAGCTCAGACCAAGAACATGACTCGTCTTACAAATACAAGTGTTCAGATAAAGGATATCACTTACAACAGATCCTACCAACATGGATGCCTCGGTAATCATACTGGAGTCACCAGATTTAATCAAACTCACATTTCGTGCTACTTTTTAGTAGCTCCCGCCACTTCTGAGCGTTGCTCCAGTTTAGTGATTTAGTTGGCGAGGTTTCATCACAACGAAGGTAACCTTAACTGCTCAAACATGAAACAAGCCTTTCAGAACGGGTGGTTCTACCTCATGAGTCAATCAGAGTAGGTCGACGCCTGCTACTCATTACTAATGTGATAGGCATTGCCATAAGACAGGTAATACTCTCTCCGATCGGAAATGGTTGAAAACCCGTGGCAATCATTTCCGATCGGAGGGAGTAGTCAACCCGACGGGCTTGAATTGTTTCCTTACGTTTCCCTCATGTTTACGTGTGTGAACTCTCATATTTGCTGCAGTCACGTACAGGTAGATATAGACGAAAAGAGCTCAGGTTTCATGAACCATATGGTGCTCCGTTCAGAACGTCGCCGTGATAACGGGGAGATGCGAGCATGTCGTTAGTCAATGTCAATGTACAGTCACAGAGGGTGAACAGAGCTGGGAATACGTCCTGATGCATTCATGAATGGATACCGATGGTGCTGGTGCATCTCTAGAGACGAAGGATGCGTGCGTAACTGGGCCACAGGGATGTAGAAACCTGCAACCCCGAGGATATGTTCGAATATGTGCTTTGAATTCAAATGATGTTCTACTGCAACCCCGAGGATATGTTTCAATAGGTGCTTTGAATTCAAATGGTGTGAACTGTATTCCAAGAAAATACTCTACGAAAGAGGTCCCTCATCCCGTCATCCGAATGCCTCAAGCTATGCCTTGAATGGAAAGTTCTGCTAGCAGGTTCATTGTATCCGGTCGCCTTGACAGTCAGGCGTTTCTTCAGCTACATTCATCATTTCAGTACTCCCTCCCTCCGATCCATATTAATGGACTCAACATTGTCTAGATACGGATGCATCTAGTCTAAACACTTAACTAGATACATCCGTATCTAGATAAAGTTGAGCCCATTAATATGGATCGGAGGTTGTAGTAGAATGGACCCTTAGACACCTCATGTCTGCTTTTTTTGTCTAGTACTCTAGTATGTTGCCAAAGCTACTCGGCTTGAGCGTGCACGGCTTAATTTGTACTCCCTCCGTGCATAAATATAAGATGTTTTAGCTATCTAACATGTTGTCTATATGCATACTAATATTTTTTTGCACATGATAAGAGTGGACACGGTGTTTTGACTAGGTCTAGATGCACCTGTTATGTAAATGTTTTTTAACTACTCCCTCCGTTCTAAATTAATTGACTTCCATTTGTCCACACATGGATGTATCTAGACATGTAGAACGGGGGAGTATATTTTAAGATGTAAAAAATTCAAAATAAAAATTTTGGGTGTACATCCAGAGATTATATGTTCCCACAAAAAGTTTCGTAAATAAAAGACATTTTTTGTGGATTGTGCAAAAAGACAAAAAATGTCTCGTACAAAGTTATTTGAAGCATCGTGTTTTGTCTTTTTTACACAACCCACAAAAAATGTCATTTTTCCGTGAAACTTCGTGTGTCAACAAACAATGTCCGGATGTACACCCAAGATTTGTTTTGGATTTTTTTGATATTTCGAAATATGGTTTTTTGGTAGTGGTATGATCTGCTCCTACTACCCAAAACTGATTTCCGAAGATAAAAGGACTATGTTGACAAATAGTTTAGCCAACACGCATACAAGACCAGCTATATGCTTACATGACAAAAAGATCCCGTCGTTTTTTTTTGTAAAACTTGAAAGGTACACACACCTATATTGGGGACGGCTCCTCTAGCTTGGAGAAGAAAAGTCAATTGATCTACAATGCCATGCCTTGCCAGTTTCACATCAGTCATCTGATTTATAAAGGAAATTCACATAGAGTTATTTTTAAAACTGGGTAAAAAATAAACTAAAACTCAGTGTAAACCATTTGGAAGTTCTGAAAAATTATAACAAAAATATCATGCAAGTAGATAATGGATAATATTTACCATTGTAATATTTCGTAAGAAAAATATGACGATTTTGTGACATGTGAGGAATTCACAAAATGAAATAAGTTTTTTTTGACGATATACACCCGTATGCATACATTACTTGCATTGATAATAGTACGAATACAAAAATGAAACGAATACAAGTAATAGAAAACTAGGAGGATACAACCGATTGTACTGCTGCATACCGCGCTCGCCACAACTATCAAGCACCCACATCTTTCGCCGTCGCCGGAGAAGAAGAGCACCAACAATTGGTCCACATCTTGACGTTGAAAAAACCCCTTGCCATGAGGTGTTAACGAGCCACGATAGGCACTAGCCCCGTAAGGCTGGATCATGCCCGATAAAGAACACCGACCGAAGGAGCCCTCGGAGCCTCTTCAACGCCGGGTCTGGGACCAACGCCACCCCATCCTTCAACAGGCGGCCGGATCCCTCGCCATCTTACGCAGATCTGCAACAGTGAACACCGTCGCCCTCCAAGAGCGACTCATCTCCGCCGCCACGCCAAGACGCAACGCCATATCGAAGTCGTTACGTAACTTACTAATACATATAGTAGGGGAGAGGCGTTTTGGCTCCCGAGCACACCTGCTCCTGCCCGATTACAAAATTCAAAAAAATAAATAGTAAAACTTTTTTTAAAAATCTGAAAACAACTGGTGATGAACATGTATAAGTTTTCTATAAACATGCCAAATTTCGTGGTGAAATGACGCTCGTAGTGCTTGGTGCAAAAAACAAACAGTGCTATGAAAAACTATATTTGTAAATCTTAGTTTTGTCAGTGATTTCTTTTTTTTTTGCACCGAACACCACGAGTGCCATTTCACCACAAAATTTAACATGTCTGTCGAAAACTTGTATATGTTCATCACCAAAAAAATTCAGAATTTTTCAAAATGTTTTACTATTTTTTTAGAATTTCTTAATCAGGCAGGAGTATGTGAGTTTGGGAGCCAAAGTCAATTTCTAATATAGTAGTATATCCTTTTGTACGGTGACTCATTTACACATACCCCCATGATTTATTTATCTTTGAAATAGAATTTTGCTAAATTTTTGAATTGTAGGATTACATGTATGTTGAGCATTTTCTTGATACTTATTGGTCATATACTTGACACATGATTCTTAAAAAACAGACCAAATAAAGAAGAAGAGAATTTCCCCGTTAACTAAAGGAATATCAGGTAGAATCTTAGATTAAGCATGACCGTGTGTGTCTTTTTTGCTATTATCCTTACCTCAACATTCAACAATTTGCTATGGTGCTTTGACTATCCTTAGCAATTATCCTCTTCCTAGCTCATCATAAATTAAATAATACTCCGTGTGTGTCTCACTAAAACAAGATATTCATGTAGTAGTATTTAGTGGGAGACGAAATTCAAAGTCCTATATGTACTCCCTCCGTTCCAAGATGTAAGATGTTTTAGTCTTTTTCGACATTCACATGTATCCATATATCTAGATACGTTTTAATATGTACGTACACTCATTTAGTCACCATTTAAACACCTAAATATCTTATATTTATGAACGAAGGGAATATTTCTTAGCCTTCAAATTTCGCGATTCTGGTATTCTTTTTTTCGAAACACATTACCATACTAGTAAAAACTAGATGATGCCCCGCGCGTTGCTGCGGATACTTTTGTCAATAAACATTTTATCCCAAACACAAAGTAATACTTTGAGTAGGCTTACCAAAATAACTAAACTTATAACCAGCAACCAAGATTGGTATTAGAATACATTGTGGTTGCATATTACTGGAGTCCTTAAAAATGTGTCAATGTTTATCAAAGATTAGGAAGCTTCTTCATAGCTAGCTTATCTTTTCGGGTTTGAAATAGCACATTGCACAATGTACTTGCAGAAACAATCTTGGTTCTATTGCTAATCAATTGAAATGGAGGGAACAAAGAAGATATAATTAAATGTGAGATGCAATTGACATATTGAAAGTGACTTCTATTTTCTTTCCTTGGTGAGTAAACTACAACTATATATTTGCCATCCCATAATTTTTTCCTTGTGTTTTTGAATGTCTTGCTAATGTTTCGGAAATGACCTGACATGAAATGTAAAAAGAACAGTTGAACAAAAAATAAACACGGATGTAAAACGTGGTCTTTGGAGTACCTTATTAATATTACAAATTAAATTGAGAGAAATGTCAGCATAACATAGCAGGAACAAAGTTAGTGAAGATGAAAAATCAGCTGACGTTTACTTACGCTAAGTCTCAGGCTATAACTAATAAATGGATATAGGGGAAAACTCAGGAGCAGACGATAACACACAGCCGGTTGAATAGCATAGACGCAAAGAAGTTGAAGCAAGAGTTAACCACAATTAAATTGGCACCAGACCAATGAAAACCTTGCTGCAACCTGCAACCCGTCAACGTACCTTGTGTGGACTCCAGGCCACCACGTGAGTGTCTGGCATTTCTTTGAGCAGTGCAGGAGCACCAGAACGTCCCACGGATAGTGTGTAGTTCACCAATAAGCACGACTATGATATGGCGATGAAGAAATTGACGGAGAGGCCGCAAGAACCACATCGATCAGAGCAGGGATGTCGACAGCGAACGGTCATGGAGGCGATCAAAAAACATGGCAGCTCCGCAAGCACGAAACATAGAAGAAGCTAGCCAAATATGTAAAATCTCATCTACAGATGTCCTTGTACCCCGCTAAGGCAGTCCTGCGCGGCGACAAATCAATATCAGAAACTCAACTCTATAAGGAAAAGAGGGATGAAGCTCCGAATCAGCCGTTCCGCTTGTCGCCCTTCAGACTGCTCGAGACCTCATTGGGAGAAGAAGGTATAGAATTCAGCGTATATGACGCCCTTCAATCTTCCCTCTCATCTCCATCTGTCGCCATGGCAACAGTGGTCGTCTGGTTGAGTCACTGGATCGCTGATGTATTCAGAAATTGAGATGTTATATTTATATTAGAAAGTAGAGCAATAGGAACAGACGATGTTTAAAGTGGATGGATTGCTGTAGGACTCGAGGGGTTAGAGTGCTAAAGTGTGAATTGATTTTGAAGGACCGAGGGAAGCATAATATACGACATTAAGGACAACACAAATTGAGAGGCCGTTTCCCTCAATAACACTCGCTCTCGCTGCATGTGAAACGGCAAAGTGAGACGATCTGCTTATAGTTATATAGGATGCGACGCTTGGTGATTAGTATACTCGGGGGAGGGAATCCAACGTGGATGGTTGGATGACATGGACCAATTAGAGACTTGTTGATGTGTATGGCTTACATGTTGAGAGAAATCTAGTAATGGATCATTCCTATTTAGATATAGTAAAAGGAATACTACTTATTGTCGATCACAATCACAGGAGTAGTAATAATTCATTGCTCACGTTGATTATTTATTTTTTCATGTAAAAATGAAAACATAGTCCACGTCGGTCAAAAACGAACGCGTGCTCTCTGGGCCCACTGTCCGTCTGCATCACCCTCATTCCAGGATCTATTTCAGCCAATGGCGGTCTCGTCACGACAAGCAGAGCATCCGTCCGCGAGCTCCTTCCAGTTCTCCCGTCACCGCGGCCGCCAACGCCATGCCGTCGCCGGCGACGGCTAAGCCAAATACCACGAAGAAGCACAGCGCGCGCCTCAACAACCCCTTCCCTCGCGCGGTCCCGGCCGCCGCCTTCCGCAACGGCGATGCGGCGCCGCCCCTCTCCTTCGCCCCGTTCTCCAAGCTCGCCCACGCACACGATTACCCCGTCGGCACCAGATTCCGCCTACGCTGGGATCCCTCGCTTGGCGGGGCGGTCTCTCTGGCACGCGTCTCCTCCGGCGGCGGCGATCCTAGCAGCCGCGTGATGTGGGAGACCATCCCAGGCGTCGCGTTCGTCTCGGCGGCCTCCGCCACCACCGAGGCCGACGAGTGCCGTGGATCGTTCGCGCTCCGCGACGGACGCGCCGGCCTCGTCCCGAAACGCCAGAGCGTGGACAAGATCAAGGCCTTCTACCGCTGCGACGTCGAGGCCGGCGCCGAGCCCCTGCGCGGCGCCGCGTTCGAAGCGTCCAACCAGACACGGTTCCCGGTGCTGTTGATCACGGGGATCGTGTCCGCGAAGAAGGCGGACCCAGCCTCGTCGTGCTGCTGCGGCCTGCGCGCCGGCCGCCGCGCCAGGGCCCGAGCGGGAAAGCCGGTCCTTGCGGCGCGGTACTGGGTCCTCCTCGAGGAGAAGAGCGACACGCAGGTGGGGTTCAGCGTCAGGAATGCCGACTACCAATGGAGCTGCGGCCACGCCGCTGATCCTTCAAGCCCCGCGATGGCGGGCATGACAATTCCAAGGCCCCAACGGACAAGCCTGCGCCTGCGCCTGGCGGGGCGCGTCCAGAGGAACAGCACGAGGAAGAAGAAACAGAGGGAGGAGCTCTCGGCGCTCCTGGCTCCGGTGGAGAAAGCAACAGCGGCTGAGGAGGAGGCGCTGCCGGAGGAGTTCAACCGGGTGTTCCTCACGTACGCGAGCGAGCGCGACGAGCGGTTCTACGGCTTCGGCGAGCAGTTCAGCCGCATGGAGTTCAAGGGGAGGAGGGTGCCCGTTCTTGTGCAGGAGCAGGGGATCGGCAGGGGAGACCAGCCCATTACTTTTGCAGCCAATCTCGTCAGCTACAGGTACATCATTATTTCTCAACATTTCTGTTGCAAGTATTTGACGTTGAGTGTGATTCTTACTCTCCCCGTTCTTTTTACTGGCATATTATGCTTGTTTAAGTCAAAAAAATTAAACTTCGACTAAGTTTATATATTGCTAATTTTAAGTCGACGGAGAATTAACTAAATATCAGTCGCCTTCTTAGCCGTTGGATTTTGTATCGTGATTTCTTCTGGTTTGAGAGTTGCACATGGTTTGCAACTTTGTGTAAATGACTGAGATTTAGTTAATTTTTAGTAGATTCCTTCGTCGTTAGATTTGCACTGTGATTCGTGTTGAACTGAGAGTTGCACGTGCAACTGACTGAAATTTAGGTAAATCAAAGTCGCATGAGATTTAGACACTGCCAAAATTGATAATACCAAATCAATATCATTCTATCCATCATGAAACATATTTCATTGCATTGATTTGGTATAATTATTTTTTTAGTATTCTTCCTATAAACTTGATCAATTTTTAAAATATTTAATTTAAGACAAATCTAATATGCAGAGTAAAAAAGATGCGAGGGACAGTATAAGAAATAAAGTCCATGCTATTACATGTTTATTTTTTATTTTGGGTAAAGGAATACATTGGCATCATTTTCACATAGTCGACTTTTGCGGGGAAAGATTCAAAAGTTTGACCACCCAGATTCAAGAGTTTGGGCATCGATTGGACTGGAACTTTATCTTGTTTATATCTCAGTATTAGCATGCATTGACGAGCTTGAAACGTACACGTATTTAAGATGATTAGTCAGTGTAACGAACTGAATTATTATAGAGCTACTAGTAGTGTGTACACTTCGAATTCACAGCTAGACAACGACACTGTTCTGTCTACTTGCGGCACAGTTTTCTTGTGTTTGTGGGTTAATTCTCTTTTGACAAAGCCAGGCAAAAGGAGATGTTGTTGACGATGATGTGTGCATTTTCGCACTGAATCTTTTGATTCAACCTGATCATAATTTTTTTGTTTGATACCGACATGGTTCTTCAATTCCTGGTGGTTTTGTGTAGGTCAGGAGGAAACTGGAGCACCACGTATGCACCATCTCCCTTCTACATGACCTCCAAGATGAGGTCCCTGTATCTGGAGGGATACGATTACTCCATATTTGACCTCACAAAACCCGACAGAGTGCAAATTCAGGTAGTCCTACGTGCATTTTTCTGACCAAGTCTGAGCAGAGGTCTGTGAACTTTTTTTTTGTTTTGAAAAGAGAGGTCTGTGAACTGAGTTAACTGAAAGGGAGAACTCCGGACAGGCCAACTCGACTCGCTGTGCACAAACGATTGAGTGATTCCATGGTTTATTTTGCAGGTTTATGGGAACACGGTTCAGGGACGAATACTGCAGGGTGACTCGCCGACTGAGCTGATCACGAGCTACACGGGATCGACGGGACGGCCTCCGGTTCTTCCCCAATGGATCACTTCCGGCGCGATCGTGGGCATGCAGGGCGGCACGGACGCCGTTCGCCGCGTGTGGAGCCAGCTGCAAGACCACGACGTCCCGGTCTCGGCGTTCTGGCTGCAGGTCTGTTCTGGAGAAATGAAGCAGCTCTTGAGAAACACTGAACTCTGAACCCAATTCTCAAGTCTGAACTAGTGCGCATTACGTATTTGTTGCAGGATTGGGTCGGGCAGAGGAAAACGGCGATCGGGTCGCAGCTTTGGTGGAACTGGGAGGTCGACGACGACCACTACACCGGCTGGAAGGACCTCATACGCGATCTCCGATGCGTGGCGTAAGGACGATGACGTACTGCAATCCCTGCCTCGTCCCGGTTCGTGAGAAGGGGAACGCGAGGAAGCACCTGTACGAGGAGGCCAAGGAGCTGGGGATCCTGGTGAGGGACGAGTCCGGCGAGCCGTACATGATGCCCAACACGGCGTTCGACGTGGCCATGCTGGACTTCACCAACCCGGAGGCGACCTCCTGGTTCAAGGGGATCCTGGGCGGGATGGCGGAGGAAGGCGTCAGCGGCTGGATGGCCGACTTCGGCGAGGGCCTGCCGCTGGACGCGCGGCTCCACTCCGGGGAGGGCCCGGTCGCGGCGCACAACCGGTACCCGGAGCTGTGGGCGCGCGTCAACCGGGAGTTCGCCGACGAGTGGAAGGCCAAGTCGTCCGGTCAGTCGGCGGCAGAGGAGGAGGAGGGGCTGGTGTTCTTCGTGCGGGCGGGGTTCAGGGAGAGCTCGCGGTGGGCGATGCTCTTCTGGGAAGGGGACCAGATGGTGAGCTGGCAGACCAACGACGGCATCAAGAGCAGCGTCGTCGGCCTGCTCAGCGGCGGCCTCTCCGGCATCCCGCTCAACCACAGCGACGTCGGTGGGTACTGCACCGTCGACCTCCCGCTCCTGCGCTACCGCCGCAGCGAGGAGCTCCTCATGCGGTGGATGGAGGTGAACGCCTTCACCGTCGTCTTCCGCACACACGAGGTGACGCGCACTAACTCTGTATCATGCATGGACGCGCGGGTGATGATTCAGATGAAAACACAAGCTGATCCCGCCACGCATCGATCTATTTTCAGGGGAACAAGCCCGGATCCAACTGCCAGTTCTACTCTAACAGCCGGACGCTTGCGCATTTCGCGCGCTGCGCGAAGATCTACAAAGCCTGGGAGTTCTACCGGATCCAGCTCGTCAAGGTAGAGTTAACCATGATGATACAACAACACACATCACGCGAAATGCTCAATCCACCTTGGATGTAGTATCAATTAATCGGGTGATCGATCGATTTCTGCACATGCAGGAGGCGGCAGAGAAGGGCCTCCCCGTGGCGCGGCACCTCTTCCTCCACTGCCCCGAGGACCGGCGCGTGCAGGAGCTCACGTACCAGCAGTTCCTTGTCGGGACGGAGATGCTGGTGGTGCCGGTGCTGGACAAGGGCAGGAACTCGGTGACCGCCTACTTCCCGACGTCAGACGGGGGATCGTGGAGGCACGTGTGGACCGGCGAAGAGTTCGGCGGTGGCCACCGGAGCGGGCACGGTAGCGTGGGGAAGGGCACGCTGCACGGGTTCGAGGCCGAGGTCGCGGCCTCGTTGGGCTACCCGGCCGTGTTTGTCAGGGTTGGGTCGCCTGTGGGGGAAAGGTTTGCAAGAAACTTGAGAGACGAGAATGTAACTTAACTCTCGGAGCAGTGTCTAAATAGCAATCGACTGATTTTCATTTCGGTAGGAGTCGACTTTCTCGTACCAACGAGCGCGCGCCAAATATTCTGACAGACCGCTGCCTAAATAGCAAAAGAGCCCCATCTTAAGACGACCAAGCCATCTAGAAAAAAAGATGGTTTTCTGTTTGGTTTATTTTTCCTGGCTTTCCAAAACCCGAAGTCGATCACGCCACAAACAGAAAAAGGGAATGACGAAAGACAGAAATGAGGAAACTACGATGGAGAAAGAAGAAGATGGACTCCAAACTACGTGGAGATGGAAGATTCTAAGCTCGAAAATCTCCCTATTAGTTAGAAATGTTTATGATTTCAATTCAAAAAAATGTTTATGATTTCTTCCCCAACTCGCTGTTCTATTAAAAAAAACCTTCTAATTGAAGTTTTGATCGGTTGAGTTCTACTCTCGCCGGTCTTCTATCTTCTTTTTGTTTTGGCCTAGGCCTCCGATGTTTACTTCTTCTATATCAATATAAAAGGCAAATCTTTTGGCTTTGTAAAAAAAAAAATAGTAGGAAGTCCCCTACTGCCATCTTTATAAATAGAGATTAGAATTTACATATTTACATGGGTTAGAGGTTAGAGAGCCATCCTGTTAGGCAACTTTTACGGTACCTTTTAGTGGTGGTGAAATATGACCAGTATGGTTTGATCTACGGCTGAGAAAGATTGGGTCCAGGAGGCCCATTAGTGATAATTACGGTGGGGAAAAAGATAGCGAGCTCTCAGCCTGACTGTTTTTATGAACATGAACAATCCTTCGACGAGAACGCCTCTGACCAGTCGACGCCGCCGCCGCCACCGCCTCCAACCCCCCTCCGCTCTCGTCGCCGCCGACTCCAGCCCGCACGCACGCCGCCATGAACCCCCTCTCCTCTCCCCACTTGTAACGCCGCAGCCGCCGTCTCCACACAGCGATCCGGCGAGTCCGCGGCCCAGGATCTCCTCAGGTCTTCTGCATCGGTCTTCCGTCTTCTCCGAATTTCCTGCTGCTACCCGAAGTCCGGAGGTCGTAATGTCATACCCGTGCATTATGTTACAGTAGACTCAGTGGACATGGGCCGTGGGCTGGAGGCAATGGGCTTGGGGTTTGGCTTCGTCACGATAAGAAGGAAGCCGAGCGTGCAAGACAGTGCATGGAAGAACTGAACTGAATCGGATTGCTCCCGTTCCTCTCTCCCGTCCCCTACTTCTCCGGTGGCCGCTCTCCACAAGCGGCAATCTCCTATGGTGGCCGCTCTCCACAAGCGGCAATCTCCTACGGTGGCCGCTCTCCACAAGCGGCGTTATCCTTCCTCACGTCCCGGTGATCCCGTCCGATTTGATTTCTGGAGCAGATGGCACAACCGAATTCTCCAAATCTCCTTAGGAAAAGTGCACGGCACAACCCAATTGACAGGTATTTTATTTTCCCCAAATCACTTCAAGGCAAAATCATTGCATCTTAATTGTCTCTCAGTTTTGAATACTAATTTCTCTAGTCTCCATGCCTTATGGTCAAACTGAATCTTCGTATGCTTGATTTTAAGATGTATCGCTTTTGGAATGGTGAAGAATTCATAATGGAGATTGGTCGGTGTAAATAACCCTCTGAATAGTTTAGGAATTGGGCATCTTTGTTAGTAAAAGGTAATGACTACTAACATAAAGCTGAAAACTGACTAGTCTTAATGAATATGTCACATAGAGTTGTTTCATCTTAATAAGTGATTTATTTGATTATTAACATGAATCCTACTCTTATAGTGGCAATTTTGAGTCCTGGATGATGAAGGTGCCGGCATGGAGCAGCGTGATGCGTACCTCCGCATGGTTAGATAGAACTTCAGAAGCGAGGAGGAAGGATTACAGTTTATAATGAATATGCAAAGGTCAAAGGGTTCAGTGTTAGGAAGGAATAGATGAATTACTTGCCGGTCACGAGCATGCATTTCAGGCGGATTTACATGTGCTTGAAGGAAGGACACCGTTCGTTTGCGAACTTCAAAATACTTCGAACAAAGATTTTGCTAGCAAAGTCCAGGATCCAATACTGATTAAACCAAAAGGTGCTCCATGTAAGAAGAGGCCTAAGGCACTCCACGAGAGATTAAAATCCAGGGACTAAGGTAATGGCCCAATAATATTATTTCGGTGCTCCATAGGATGAACAGCAAGTATCTTACTATCAAAAAAGTCTTCTATACCATGCATATTATTAATTTCTCTTCCTCTTGATAAAACATGTACGTTGTGATGGACTCCATGGATGAAGCAGTTTACAAGTGATGCATTACTTTTCGTCTAGCAAGTGGATTTGATGCAGACTGTAGCTGGCCTTTACTGATAGAGCGAGGACATGGGGATCAGTTTCAAGAATTATGCCTTTACTGAGTTTTGCATGATATTTTGAAGGTCTATTCATTTTGTAAGATAATGAACTAAACGGTTGTCCGTGGATAGTGGTGTTCTGGTAGTTGTTCTGGTGTATGTTGTTAGCTCTTTTATTTTGGTTCCTCTACCTGACGTGTACATGTTGTGCTTGCCGGTACAGGTTTTTGTTCTATTACTATTAGATTGTTGTTCTGGTACAGGTTTTTGTGATGGTACTGCTAGCTTTTAGTTCTGGTAGAGCGATCACCGGCTGTAGCGTGTATAGCTGGGTGCGTTGCTCGCTGGAGCCACCAAACGAACCTGAACTCTGCATGTTAAACAGTTCTAAGGCGGTGTTTGGTAGCCCACGAGGTCCTCAACCCCTGGCGCTGCAAAAATCGTGCATTTGGTTGCCTGGCCAGCCCGTGTTCCTGCATCTGCACGAACCTTAAAGCACGATGGGCCTGGCTAAGGAGGAACGGCCGAATCGGCCCTTTTCCTTGGGCCAGGCTGAGGAGAGCTCCACGTGCCTCGCAGTCGCACGCGTTGGGAAGCGCAGGAGACGCGACGCTCCGCGTTAACTCCCCACTCCCCAGTCCTGTCACCGCCCACTCTCTCTCTCCCTCGTCTCAACCTCTCCGCCCCTCGCATGGCCGGCCCTTGTCCGCCGCCGCGCCGCCCCCTCGGCGAGACCCCACACTCCGGTGGTGCAGAACGCCGTCGTCCAGCAGATGTCGCCGGAGGAGCTCCGACGGCAGTTCCACGCGCCTTCCCCAATCTGTCAGCGGAGGCCATCATCGGCCGCCGCATCGATGGTGGGGCCATCCACGACGCCCTCGCCATTCGCTCCAGCTCTGCGTGGGCGGCGCCGACTGGATTGATGCCGCCTCCACCCCCTTCAGCGCCTGCACCGCCAGCGCCGCGTCCGCCCCTTCCACCGCCGGCAGCACTCACGGTAAGTTCCGATCTATCCCACCTTGTCAGTTAGGGTTTCATGTCAGTACGAATCCGCACTTTTAGGCTTTAATTCGAGCTTCTATATGCTAGATTAGTGTAGTACATGTCAGATCCTCATGTAGATGTTGCGATCTACTGTGTATGTTCTTGTTCCGAGCTTGATTTGGGGATTTTTGTGCCCCAAATCGACATGTTCTTGACATTGGTTTTTTTTGGAGCATTTCCTCATTGTGCATGTGTTGTTCTCAGCTTGATTTGGGTTTAGATGTTTCGATCTACTGTGTATAGTTAGTGTACTGCTTGATTTGGGGTCTTTTGCCCCAAATCCAGATTTCTTGCTTCTGCATTGATCGCTCATTCCGTGTTTCTACATTGCTAACGATCGTCACACTCCATGACAAGGTACCCAAGGCTGAGCAAGATGGCCCTCCTCCTGGCTTTCAGCCTCTAGTGCCATTGCCTGGCGTCATCCCCTGCAACAGCAGGCTTCAGAAGCCAATGTTTCTTGGGAGGGAAGAGGAGGCGAAGGAGCTGCTGAAGGTGGTGAAGGGGAAGAAGCCCAGGGCCAGACACATGCCAAGACTTGAAGTTCCTCGGCGCTTCTACATGCAGACCGGGAAGACCTGCACATGATGCTGATCCCAAGGTCCTTCCATGCCAGCTTGAAGGCGTGGCTCTTGATCCCCCTGCCTCGCTGCGTCGCCATCGGCGCCTGCAAGTACTGCGACGAGCATGTTCAGCTCCAGTACTACAAGGACACCGACGAGATCGTGATCGGGAGGAACTGGCCAGATGTCATCTACAAGTACAGTATGGAGGAGGACGACATCCTAGTCTTCAAGCTCATGACTACGGGCTTCAAGATGGACATCTACAAGAACACCAACTCGACGACAAGGTCCTACACTTGTCCTGAGCACGGCTAGTTCCAGCGTGCTTAAGGTAAGTGCATTTTGATCAGGGGCATGTGATGCCCCTGTTAGTGTTGATCAGGGGCATGGAATGCCCCTGCTAGCTGTTAACCCGGGCTTAGAATGCCCAGAACTTGTTTTGATCAGGGTGTGTATGTCCCCTGTTTGTTCATCAGGGTGTTTTCTGTCCCTTGATGTGGTGTACTTACGTAGTTTAGTTGTGCACTTAAACATCTACCATGCTAATATGTGTTAGTCCTTATGGTTCTGTGCTTGTTGCTGCTTGCTGATTGTTGCTTACTGCTTGTGTTAGGGGGGGGGGGGGGTAAGCTGACCAGTTTTGAAAGTGGTGAGCATAAAACTAAACCTGCATGCAACCAAACAGCCGTGTTTTACAGCTAAATAGCCCACAACCAAGAATGCAGGCAACCAAACACGAAATTGCGAAATAAATAGGCAAAAAATAAAAATGATATACAGGCAACCAAACGAGCTGCAGATGTTGGCTCAGGCCGCGTTTCAGCTGAGCCAGGCCCGCCAGGGCCACGGAGACGGGAGGCCCATTTTCCATGCGACTAACCAAACACGCCCTAAATGGTCCCTGCACCAGTTAAAGGAGGTCGCTCCCGGGGTCGCCGCATCGGTCGACCCACCGCGCCTTGTTCTGCTGGCTGCCTGAGAAGGAGTTGGTGAGAACCAGTGCTTGGGTGCTCGGTGCTGTTGCGCTCGTTGTTTGGTTCCGATGTTCAAAAACCTCCGGATATAGTACGGCAACGAGTAATTCAACTTCGTCGTCGGAGGCGTCGTAGAGTTAGGGTTATATTTCGTGGAAATTGCAGTTTTCTTTGATGAATCGTGCCTGCGATGGCCTTACTGGACTTGAACTAAGGATAACCGAATTTTGTATTGGGCGAGCAGCCTTCTACCGTATTGGGCCAGGGCCCATCGATGGGAGGCGCTGTTTTTGGACTAGTACACTTCTACTGGTCATCGATTAAGCACTAGTATGAAACGTTTTTGACCTTTGGATCGACCAAAATAAATGGCTGTGATTCATTTGAGGGTACCACAAAAGGGCTCTCCTGTTAAGATAAACAAAGACAGCTTAGACTTGCTTTGTAGGATGTACAATATGGGAGTGAAGCTATGTTTTGGTCCTATGGATCAGAAGAATAAAATCTGAGATGAATCTATTTTTCCATGAGTCTATTTCTGGGGTTAAACCATTGAAGACCAAATTGTTTCTCTCCTTCCAAATGCTCCAGGCTCGTAGCATGATTGTTTCCATGAACATTGGCTGCTGATAATTCTTCTTGGCTTGAGCTACAATATATAGCCTGTTTGTTTGGTTCCCCAAGTTATATTCAACTCTGAACATCAAGAGACTCCAAATGTACATTGGAAAAAGAGATGCTCAATTGTTTCTTTTGTGTTACTTTGACACATTGGACAGTTGAAAGAACTCTAGATTGTGTAGTTTCTTCTTTTAAGCATATTTTTGGTATTTAATTTGTCTGAAAGAAGGAGAGCCTACAGAGGAACTATATTTTTGGGTGCACTTGGATTTCCAAATCCATTTGAATGCTTCATCTGGGATGATGTTTCTAAAAAATATTGTAAAATTTTCTTGAGGTGTACTTGTGGCCCAGGGTAGCTCAGTTGGCCTATGTCATCCTGCCGGAGAGCCAATTCTAATGATTCTTGTTGTAAATTTCTAACTTACTCCAAAGCTTTAGGAGAGATAGGAAGATGAAGTTTTCGGCCATGGAGATGCTCCCATAAACAGTCTCACGAAAATATTTTCATCAATGTGAAAAGAGAAAGCTCTTGGGTATTTCTCACTTGCTGGTTCATCAAGCCATAAGTCGTTCTACAGAAGTATTGAATTCCTTTTCAAACTATACAACTGGCAATTCCTCTGAATGTAGGACTGAGTTTGAACACACTTTTCCAGCGGAAAGAACCACAAGGTTAAAGAGCATGAGGAATTTTATCTGCGTAATAATAATAAGAATTCCAAAGAATAGTTACCCATGGTGTGTCTTCTCTGTTACAAAATTTATCTAGAAATTTTAAAGGAAGGCTTCATTCTGCAAGTTTATATTAAGCACTCAAAGACCTCCTTATTTTGGGTCTGCATACCCTGTCCCAAGCAACAAGGGACCATTCTCTGATCTTTTTCCCCACAAACAATGTCTTCTATTATATCAATGTGTTCTAAATCTTGGTGGGTATCTGCAATGAACACATAGTGAACATTGCTATGGAGGTCAGCAGAGAGCTGATGACAGTAACTATTCCACTATAAGTCATCATCATAGTGAAAATCTCGCTGCTCTATTTTCATCTTGATCTTCTCTTCTTAGGTTGCCCCAACCCTGTTAATAAACCTGAAAAATCCAAACCCACACATAGATCCGAATAAATAGCTGAAAAAGGAAAAAAGATTTGTCTGGCAATGTACACGGCTAGAGCCCATTTTGAAGTCCAGATTGTCGACACCATTTGATACGACAGGGACATTTTTTTCGAGAGTATGCCAATGGCATACCTTATGTTATAGAAGGCAGAATAATTTACAAGGGATCACTCATTAGGTGCAAGACCAACATGGACCAACACACCCACACCCCACAGAACCCTCTTAACAAATTCCTCTTGATAAATTGCATATACAGTCAAATTTAGACACTAGGAAGTTAGATGTCATGCACTGAAGCGAAACAAATTGCTTCTTAACTCTTGTGCTATTTCAAATCGTTCGACTCTAATCTTAATAGTTGTTCTCGTACAAACCTCTGCCCTAATCAGAGGCAAGCTATGTACAGGTCAGGGGAGCTATGCCCCCCCCCCCCCCTAGTGCGTAAGGAGGTGGAGCTTCCCCGGTTCATGACAAGGGGAGGAGGCACTGTACGAGGAGGCCAAGGAGCTGGGGATCCTGGTGAGGGATGAGGCGGGCGAGCCATACATGATGCCCAACACGGCGTTCGACGTGCCATGCTGGACTTCACCAACCCGGAGGTGGCCTCCTGGTTCAAAAACCCAAAACACATCCAAAACTGTAGCTGAAAAAATGAAAATATTTTGTCTCAATATGGCTGGGGGACCCCCATTTTGAAGTCCAGGTTGAGGATACCATTTGATAGGAGGGGGGCAATTTCAAATTCGATGTTCCCATTCTGCCATTACATATTACAAAACACCTACAAAAACAAATAGAACAGATCATGGTAGGTAATTGCATATAGCCAAATTCAGACACTCGGAAGTGTGATCTCACGCACTAAAGTGAAACACATTGCTTCTTGATTATTGTTCTATTTCAAAATCACGTCGACTGCGATCTTCATAATTAACTGTTCTCGTACAAACCTCCTTCGATGGAATGGAACAAGAACATGAGAGCTGGCCAATACTAGTCCATTTATTGCAACGAAAGTTGCCCATGTGTCACTATCAAAGCAGGGGTCATACATGCCCTTCACTGGCTCAGAGTTCTTTCCCACCAGTTCAACGTAAGAGGGTCTACAATTAGTATGAAAGTAAGACCTCTAGATAGTAAGAACTCTCTCTCTTCTTTTCTGTGTGTGTGTCTCTCTCTCTAAACAACAACAACATGGTGAGGAAAAACCTCAAAACTAATTATTTTTGTAAAACAAAAAACAAACAAAATGTTGTGTAAACACATAATTTTCAGTAATAACTATGTAAAAGAATACCATGTTTAATAGTTATATAAAATATATATTGTGTTGCCAACTTAACGGTGACAAACTTCGTAATAAAACACTATCTTGTCAATAAATAAATAAGAGGTTTCATGAATTTGCCAAGCATGTAAGGTTTGATAGACTTTGTAAGAAAAAATGTTATCTAGTCAGAATCATGAATAAGAAGCTTCTCAATACTTTGTAAGAATTAATAAAATTGTGCTACCAAAATAAATACAGAAAATGGATTTAGTAAGAATTCTTACATGATAAGTATTCAAAATTACCACTTCTGTAACCGAGAATTACATATTGTACTTTACCAAAATTACATGTTGTCTTTGCAAAATAATTATTGAATGATATTTTTGTAAGAAACTTGTATCTAGTCAGTAATGTATTGGTAAAAAAGCTATGTGTATTTGGAAAAAATATATATATAAGCTACAAGTTGTGTTAGCAATGGTTATAGACTAATTGAGTTTCAAATAATCCTTTCTCTAGTGAGTGACATGTTGGATTAAAAAAGCTGACAATATTTTGGATTCCTCCAATATGACATGTTGTGTTGGCGGTAATTATCAACTGATTTTGGATATAAGAAACTTCTACGGGTTCCGCACAAATATTGAAGAAAACAAAATGTAAAAATATGTGTATTTGAAAATTTTCAACAGTTACAAGCAGTGTTATCGATAATTATAGACTAATTGAGTTGGTAAATTATCCTCTACGTAGTCACTCACATGACGAATATAAAATCTTATGAATATTTTGAATCCCTCCCAAATTACATCTTGTGTTAGCGGGAATGGTTGGCAGCGTCGATTAGCAGTGGTGGCACCGATCATCTGGCTAAATAACTAGGATTGCAATGGGAGATATACGTGGGAGAGGGGGGAGAGAGAGAGAGACATAAGCTGGACGCACACGAATCTTGGAGCAAATCATACGGTGAAAAGATTGACCGGTTATATTTAAACCTTACTAAAAGACGTTGGACCAGTAGTGCTTGAGACGAGTCTGTTGAGCATTTGTTTATATATTGGTCTTTGCGCGAAATATTTGGAGACTGATGCATTTCACTTTCAATATTTTCCCACCTACAAGTATTGCTAATATGTTTGGCGGTTGGCTTAATGGAGTGGATAGGAAAACTAAAACTCCTATCCACATTTTCGTTTGTGTTTTGTTTGGCAATTTGGAATTGTCAAAACGATTTTGTTTTGAACAAAGGGGGAGCCATCCATTTTTACAGGTTGTACACAAAGCTACCTATTGGATCCATGTGTGGTTTTCCTCCTTCCATGAGAACGGCGGGGATCTCATGGATTCATGATGTTCTCGGTTGATGGCGGTGGTACGGACTATACTCAAACATGGTAGCTGGCAGCAAGTTAGAAGAATCCAATATCATACGCGTTTTGTTTTCTCTGTTTTTCGCTGGTTGATTCATGTAGCCATTTTGCACGATCTTTGAGTTGTATGATGACTATAATTGTACACTTTTGAAACAATGGGTGATTTGATTCCCATTTCTAGCAAAATGAAATGTGGAGACAAATTTCTAGCAATTTCAAATAAAATTTAACATTTCCTGTTATTTTAAACAATCTACCTCTAGGCTAATTCAGTAAATACTTAGTACAATCTATACACACATTACACATACGTGAAATGATCAGAAAAGGTTGGGCATAAGATAAGAACAAACCAGAGACACAGAAAAGGGTGAGAGAACAAGATCAACTAATCAATTCCTAACAAAGAAGATTGTTAGCTCCGGCCCAGTGGCGGTGCCCTCCGGGTTGTGCATGTAGTACGTCTCAGAGTCCTTGGATCCCACGACACGGTCAAAGTGCGCGCGCATGTACGTGAGCTCGCCGTTGGCCGGGTCGGCCATGTCGTCCGGCAGCACGCCGGCGCCCATGGACGTGGGGTGCAGCAGCCGCATCACCCGCTCGTCCTCCTCCGTCGCCTCCCGCCGTGACGCGTAGCCGACGCTCTCGCCGTTCACCTCCGCCGCCCAGGTCGGCTCGTCCAGCAGCCGACGCGGCGGAAGCGCCGCCTCGGCCGCGTGCTGGTACTGCTGCTGCTGCTTCTTGTCGCACTCGAGCGTGACGCGCACCATGCCGGCCGCGCTGACGTCCTGGATGAACTTGGCCGTGGGCACGCACATCTCCAGCAGCAGCCCCGGAGGGCTGCCCGGGCTGTCGTGGAAGGCGATAGTGATGCGGGACCGGCGGCGTCCGTACAGCGTCCCCGTGGTGCGCGTGGATCCGTGGAAGTGGTTCCTGAGGGCGCCGTTGAGGCTCGGGAGGTGGGGCAGCGAGGGAAGCCCGCGGCAGGACGGCGCCGAGAGGATCGGGAACGAACGGAACGCGGCGCGCACCGACCGGATGAGGCGGGCGGGGCGCGACCGGTGCTTGGACGACCCGTGCTGGTGCTTCTGCGGCGGCGGCGGGGGTGGCGGGTGAAGGCAGGTGGGGATGTCGGTCGCCGTGTCGGGCCGCGGGCTGGGGATGGACGTGGCGCCGAGGAAGACGGGCTCGGCGGTCTTGGTGGGTCGTCGGGGAGGCTGTGTCATGTGGCGGTCGGCGCTGCCGTGGGCAGCGCGGCGCTCGGGCGGGGGAAGGGGATGGTGGACTGGAGGCGATGATGGACATGCTGGGAGGAAAAGCGACGTGCGGTTGGGGAGGAACGCCTTGAATAGCGAGTACGCAAGCGCTGGGCTTTGTTTTGTTTGGCGCCAACTACTGGTCCTGCACGAAAACAGGAGGGCACAACTACCTGCCTGCCCGTAAATGTCAGTTTTGCTTAGGCTTTCAGTTAAACTAGGTATCTTGACGCGGCATACGCCGCGGACGTGTGGTAAAATTTAAATTTGAAAATGTACACATTTTAATTTGTTTGCAAGTTTGGAAGTCGTTGAAATTTTAGAAAATTTTACGTTATAAAACTGTTTATTTTTTTTTAAAAAAAATTGTTTAAATTGGGAAGTTATTAAGATTTGAACTTTTTCCACGTTTGTAAAATGATTAGATTTGGAAGTTTTTTTTAATATTTCGAAATACTTGTAATTGATTTTTTTTTGAGTTGACATGGTTTTTTATGGGTGTAGTTCAAATTTGGAAATATACGTATCTAACAATTATTTAAATTTGGAAACTGTTGTAATTCAAAAAAAGTATATGCTCTTGGAATGTTAAGATTTCAAAATTTTGTTTAATTTGGGAAGTTATTAAGATTTATTTTTTCTTTACATTTATAAAATGGTATAAATCTTGAAAGAATATTAAAATGGTGGGAATTGTAAAACGGTGGAGGATTCAAATTTGAAATTTGGGTTAGAATGCAAAAAATTGAAAATTATTCAAAAATTATTAATATGGTTGTAATTCAAATTTGGGAAGGTCCACATTCAAAAATTATTCAAAATTGAAATTTAGCGGGAGTGCAAAAAATTTGTATTTGAAAAATGTATAGATTTCGGAAAATTGTTGGGAAAGGTATTAAGATTTGAATTGTTTTTACGTTTATGAAATGGTGAGACTTGTAAGAATTTTAAAATTTTGAAAGATTAAAATTTGAATTTTGTGTTGAAACGTCCCACTGTGGGGCTTTTCTGCAAAAAGTGGCGAGCGGGGCTTTTTTTTCCAAAAAGTTTTATTCCGGAGGGCCAATTTATATTTTTGGCTGGGAGGCCGATTTATAATTTTTAGGAAAACGCAAGTCCTTTTCTGCGAAAAAGTGGCGAGTGGGCAAAAAGTGGCAAGCGGGGTCTTTTTTGCAGAAACTTTTATTCCGAGGGTCGATTTGTGTAGGATGATATACATATACTTATGAAATGAAAATTCAAAAAAAATTAAAAGATTAAAATTTGAATTTTGTGTTGAAACGTCCCACTGTGGGGCTTTTCTGCAAAAAGTGGCGAGCGGAGCTTTTTTCCAAAATGTTTTATTCCGGAGGGCCAATTTATATTTTTGGCTGGGAGGCCGTTTTATAAATTTTAGGAAAACGTAAGTCCTTTTCTGCGAAAAAGTGGCGAGGAGGCAAAAAGTGGCAAGCGGGGTCTTTTTTGCAGAAAGTTTTATTCCGAGGGTCGATTTGTGTAGGTTGATATACATCTACTTGTCAAATGAAAATTCAAACAGATGACCGAGTGCGACGAATTTGACAAAATTTGTCAAATGCTTGTGCGAATCTGGATCCGAATTAAGGAGCTAGACTCGATCAAACTTAAAACTGATCACAGGAATGGAACTTACTCGTCGACGCGCATATATTTCATGTATATAATTTTCGGAGAACGCGAAGTTTTTTTTTAAAAAAAATTATGCAAAAAAAAGTCTACTGTAGCGCAGACACTGTAGCTACTGTGTGCACGCTGCAGTGATGTGGCTCTAAATTTGGGAATGGCCACATTAAAAAATTATTCAAAATTGAAAGTTGGCGGGAGTGCAAAAAATTTGTATTTGAAAAATGTATAGATTTCGGATTTTTTTTGGGAAAGGTATTAAGATTTGAATTGTTTTTACGTTTATAAAATGGTGAGACTTGTAAGAATTTTAAAATTTTTAAAGATTAAAATTTGAATTTTGTGTTGAAACGTCCCACTGTGGGGCTTTTCTGCAAAAAGTGGCAAGCAGGGTCTTTTTTGCAGAAAGTTTTATTCCGAGGGTCGATTTGTGTAGGATGATATACATATACTTATGAAATGAAAATTCAAAAAAAATTAAAAGATTAAAATTTGAATTTTGTGTTGAAACGTCCCACTGTGGGGCTTTTCTGCAAAAAGTGGCGAGCGGAGCTTTTTTTCAAAAATGTTTTATTTCGGAGGGCCAATTTATATTTTTGACTGGGAGGCCGATTTATAATTTTTAGGAAAACGTAAGTCCTTTTCTGTGAAAAAGTGGCGAGTGGGCAAAAAGTGGCAAGCGGGGTCTTTTTTGCAGAAAGTTTTATTCCGAGGGTCGATTTGTGTAGGGTGATATACATCTACTTGTGAAATGAAAATTCAAACGGATGACCGAGTGCGGCAAATTTGACAAAATTTGTCAAATGTTTGTGCGAATCTGGATCCGAAATTAAGGAGCTAGACTCGATCAAACTTAAAATCGATCACAGGAATGGAACTTACTCGTCGACGCGCATATATTTCATGTTTATAATTTTCGGAGAACGCGAAGTTTTTGTTTTTAAAAAAATTCTGCAAAAAAAAAGAGGCTACTGTAGCGCAGACACTGTAGCTACTGTAGCTACTGTATACGCTGCAGTGCTGCGGCTCTTCACGCTATTATATATAGTAGTGACTCGAAAAACAGAACACTGTCGATAGTGGAATCATGGTAGTAAAATCATCGCAGCATTGTTTTTCTTTTTAAAGAGAAACAGTAGCATGTTGATGTATGTATTTGTATTTTTTGTAGGTTTATGATACACGCATGTACAAGAGATTTGTACAAATGAAGGACTACTAAAGCACGTAAAAGAAGTTATCTAGCCAAGCTTGAAAACCAGAATAGGCCTTTGTAGAAGCCCTATATTTCAACCATTGCAATTCTTCTTTATAGATAGCCCTTGAACAAATGAGGACTTAGGCTTGAGGTCTGGAATATGAAGGCATTCCTCGCTTTTCAAATGGACCATGCTGCGAGAATAATGCATGAAAGATGGTTTACATATGTGCTGCTTGAGAGAGTAAATTGTCGTGTTTGATGCAGTAGCCAACACAATCAAAAATCTAAACTAATGGAAAGGGTTAGTGAAATCCACATATACCAAAACACACTCTCTCAGGTTGACTCGGGGAGGTCCACACGTGCAACCGGAAGAGAGCGACGACGCGTGAGTATAAGGGGTATTGCTCAAGAGGCATGTACGTGGACACAAAGGGGGGCAACGGGCAACTTTTTAATAAATTGCGAAACGCATGATTCGAACTTGAGACACTAGGCTTTGATATCATGTCATGTTTCATGCACTAGACAAGACAATCAAAAGTCCAAACTAATGGAAAGGGCTACTGAAATCTACATGTATTACAACACCCTCTCTCCTGTTTGACTCGGAGAAGCCAACACGTGTAACCGGAAGAGAGCAATGGCGCGCGAGTCTCAAAGGTCTGGCTCAAGAGGCCTATATGTGGACACAAAGGGGCTACAAACATTTTGTTTGGTAAACTGGGAAAATCAGGACTCAAAGTCGAGACCTTGGGCTTTGATATCATGTCGTGTTTCATGTACTAGACAATACAATTAAAAGTCCGACTAATGGGAAGGGCCAGTGCAATCCACATATACTGTATACCATATCATGTTTTATGCACTAGTCAACGCAAACAAAAATCCAAACTTATGGAAGGGATAATGTGATCCACATATAATATAACAGAAATGAGGTTTAGGACATCAGAAGAAGACTTGTCAGGGTAGAGGTAGCCGGAGAGATATGGGCAAATCTACATTAGAAGAACATATGGTCTCTAGTTTCCAGCACATTATCACTGCACATAACACAAGTGTAACCATGGAGCAAGAAAGTTCGGAGTATTTTCTCTCGTATTCGGTCTATTTTGCACCAAGAGCCAAAATAACACTTTTTGTTTTTCTAACAACAGGAGTTTCATAACTAACGAAAATTTTGAGAGGACCAGGACCAATTTAAAATAATCATAAGCCTTGCCAACTAAAAATTTTCTTTCGCACGGAAAAGACCACCCATCTCGATCAATAGACTTAGTGTTCCTGAGATTTGACCCCCCCCTCTCGCCCCGCGCGGCGGAAGGGGGGACCCTAGCACCGCCGCCGCCGCAACCCCACACAGCTCCTCCTTCCTTCCTCCCCGCTGCCACCACGGGCACGGCCAGGCAAAGCCTGGGCGCGGCCGGCGGCGGGGGGGGGGGGGGGGGATTTTTCGCCCTCGAGTTAGACGGGTCGGCGCGGGTGGGCGCCGCCGGTTGCCACGGCGACATCGTCCTTCGACAGCGTGGCAGACGACGTGGATCCCGGCCCTCGAGGCGCTGAGCGGCGGCTTCCGGCGGTCCGGTCCTTGTGAGCGGGGCATGGGGCGGATCCGACCGACAGGGTGACATTTTGGGTGTGCTGCTCACTCTGGTGGCGTGTCATGCCCGGATCTTGCCTCTGCTCGCGTAGATCTGAAGGTGTGGATGATGGCCGGTGAGACCCGGGCTCCGAGGTCGGAGCTGACGATGGCGGCGCCCGCGGGCGTCGTTACCCTGTTGAAGGTGTCGTCGTTGTGATTCTTCTGCCTTCCGCCCTGATGTTCCGGGGGAAACCCAAGATCTGGTGCTACCGGATCGGACGATGGCGGCACTTTCGGTGTCATTTCTCCCTCTTGGGGGCATCGTTTTGGAACATGTGTTCTCTGGAGTGGTCTACCGGTGGAGCGGAGCTTCACCTACCATGACGAAGACGGCTGGTCTTGGCGGCGTGGTGCAGCGGGGACTCGACGACGGTCGTGTATTGGTGGACCTGCGCAGGGTGGGCGCGTAGCCTGGTGTCATGGTGGCATCGGCCGTAGGCCTGGCGAGAGTCTTTGCTTCGATCGGCTTGTTGAAGTTGGGTTGGAGGAAGATGGTGGAGGCGATTTTCCGGAGCGTGTGCACACGGCGCTATCTCTGAGTTAGCGAGGGAGACGGCGACGATTGTGGCCGGGGTACAAGGCCTCGTTTCCTCTGTCGTTTGTGCTAGTTGTGGTATTTTCACTGCTGTTGGGTTCAGCTTGTTTTCGTTCGTTGTAAGCCTTTTGCCAGTTATGTTGAATAAAAGAAATAAAGCGGCCATATGCATCATTTTGATACAGAGGCTGGGTGACCCTTTTCTAAAAAAAAAAGAGTGTTCCTGATAAAACTGCCCCAGATCATGGAGCCGAATAAGGGCAGCAGTAGATAGAGGCAGATTAAAAATGCCTAACAGAGAGTCATGGAGCTTTGCCTGATGGAAGGAAATTTCAGAAAATTTAGCAAAGGAGATAAGGTGTAGCAATGAAGATGGTAGCACCTGGCCCTGCAAAAGATCCTTCCAAAGGATCAAATAAGCCCCACTTTTGGCGGCACCTGGCCCTGCAATGAACATGGTAATAAAGTTTATCTAGGTGTTTCATGATCTAACAATCATGATTCACCTTCAGAACAATAACTTCCAAACCTTGTCCTTGAGCTCACATACAAAAAACCAAGCTGTGCAGTTTCTTTTTGGACAGATCATTGTCCCTACACACAAAGTGCCTTCTCTACTTTACTTCTTTATTGATAATGTCCACATAAATTTTGAGGGAACTCATGAAAAAAGTTGGAGAAGAAGACAAGATTGAGTTTACAGTGTCAAGCTTGCCCCAAGAAGTTGGGATGACGTGCGCACTAGTCATGTTTGCCCCAAGCATCGTTACTAAAGACAACAAAAGCTTCATTTTTATCTTAGTGAACCACAAGGACAAACCAAGATATGTAAAAGGAAAGGAGCCAAGCTGGTCATTTAAAGTAGCATTTCGCACATCAAATATGATCTCATCAACATGAATGGGGGCATAGGTTGGATTTGTGATAATTTACTTTTAACCTAGTGAAAAAAGCAAATTCCTCCAAGAAAAATCGCAGCTGTTGTGTGCACAATCAGCAGGGATAATAACGAGATTATGGAACACTCACTACCAGTCGGGCAGTCTTGACTGGGTGAGCTGGGACCACAGTCCCACGGTCAGTCGACAAGGGCAGGGCAGGATCGGGCCACAGACCCAAGGGAAGGACCTTGGCCACATGACTAGTGCGCATGTCATCCCAAACATGGAGTATGAAATATGTATATGAAAAATAAATAGTAGCAATACAAATGGATTTGCTAGTCTAATTCGTACGAGTTTCGTTTAGTATGAGTGCACATATGTTTCAGTCGCCGGACAATTAACTAATTCTAATTCTCACACGACTTTACTGATTATTAACACTTATCTAAAAAATATACACCATATTTTAGTGTAACAAGTTGATAATTAACAAATTTTCAGATGACCTTATAAAATTGTTCATAAATATAAAAACGAATTCCACACATAATTTATCCGTCTAGCACAAGATTTGTAGATCTTTTCTCCTAGTAGTAAAAGAGAGTGTAATCTTGTACAGGTATCAACATCAGATCGGCGGTAATCATCATGTGCAAGGCATGTACAATAGTCTTATCTTAGCAATGACAAGTAAGATGATTACTGAGTTGGAGGATAGAAAAAAAAAAAAAATGTTTGCCTTCTCTTAGTTAAGAGATTATCCCTTAGCAACAATTTTCTCACCTTAAATTTATGAATTCTTGTTATCTCTATCTCTATCTCTATCTCTATCTTCTCTACTATCTAAAAGGAACGATTCGTTCCTTCGTCAAGCCTCCCACCCTTTCGTCTACATGGTTTTTTCCCGCAACCGGTTTTTTCCCCACATTAGTTCTAAAAGCCCAAAACAAATCTCGGTATGAAATCTCCATCAATCAGCATTAAAACACCAATTATTTCAAGGTTAACAAATCGTACCGGTCAAACAAATGAGTGCACGGAACAAAACCTACCAAAATTGTCCCTAACTATTAAATGACACTAATTAAAAAGAACATTTGGTTCCTCATTCTGCGTCGGATGTGATATATATGTCTCAAACGTATCTATAATTTTTGATGTTTCATGCTTGTTTTATATCAAATGTCACATGTTTCTTCTAAAGTTTATATCATTTTATGACATTTATTGGACTAACCTATTAACCTAGTGCCCAGTGCCAGTTTCTGTCTGTTTTGTCTGTTTATTGCAGAAAAGGCCAAAAAATGAAAGTGCTCAGAATTGGACGAAAATTTACGTGATTTATTTCCAGCACAAATAAGCCACGGATCCCGAAGATGATCTACATGTGGGGCCCACAGCCACCACGTGACCTCATGGCAATGGCCTACCCCCAACCCGCGCCGTGGGCCCGCCTGGCCCACCTGGCTACCGCCTCGCGCCGCCTCTTCGCCTATAAAATCAGTCCTGACCTAAAATACGACAGAAGACCGAAGACTTTTCCCAGATTCGACTCCGAGCTCCGCCGCCACCAAAAACTCTAATTCGGGGGACAGAAGTCTCTGTTCCGGGACCCTGCGGGACGGGGAAGTGCCCACGGAGCCATCTTCATCGCCATTGCTGCTTCCCATGATGAGGAGGGAGTAGTTCTTCATCGAGGCTGAGGGCTCTACCGATAGCTATGTGGTTTATCTCTCTCTCCCATGGTGTGATCTTTATGTGATCATGAGCATTGTAATCTAGTTGAATTCATAGATGTTTCCCCTTCATTATGTTATGGATATGCTACTCAATTGGTTTTATCATTATAGGAAATAGAAAGGAAAGGCAATAAGTAAAAGGTACCTGACATCCACCAAAACGAATATACCGAGAGGAAATAGAAAGGAAAGGCAATAAGTAAAAGGTACTTGACATCCACCAAAACGAATATACCGAGAATCTTGTCATGTATTCCACAAATTATTAACCAATAGGATCTGACACCTGTAAAAATGAAACATAGATAAGAATACATAAAAAAAAGAATGTCTTCACGATCTTAGGCCGTAAGCATGTTTCGAGCATAGATTGCAAGCTGAACTGGCAACAAAAATTATATGCTCTCGATTGGTAGTAGTTGTATTTCAGCCATATTTAAGGGATTTTCCTGTACAACATAGAGCATACACAATTATTAAAAAAATGACATCATTAGGGGAGTGATTTTAATAGCTAAGAACATGCACAATTTACACTTTGCAAATTTACGGGACATAATGCTTACATTGCACCCCAAGAACACAACAATGTAGAAAACTGGCAGATAGAAATACATAATAGGTATTTGCATCAATTTATAAATTCAGTTGTGTAAGGATGAATCATCATCCCCGCAAGAAAACTATACCAGAATATATTTTTTTCCTATTTCTTTTGAACCCGATAGATTCTAGCAGATCCAGAGTAACATCCTTGTTTAAGAAATCAGCTGATCATTCTATTTCACCTATGCTCCAGTCTATCATCTCGTAGAGTCTGAAGCTTCAGCTACCAGATTTGTTGCCCCAACTCAGAGTGCAATTGATGGTGAACAATTGCTACCTCCACACACTTTGCAGAAGGGAAATCTTTTTCTATCGTTGTGCTCTCTCTCTCTGATCCTCGCAGCATGATGTGACCGCTTAATTAGCTGGAATCCATCCTTGCATTATGCATGCGATTAGTTGGACTACGAATTCCCGAGTTCGCGAAAATACTTCAGTTCATCTGCATACACATATGGCTACCGTAGAATTGGATGTAGTCGGACCGTACAATTTTGAAAAAGAGGCACCGCATGTTTAATTTCAGAAACTGGGGACCATTGTATGCTTCTGTCTAGAAAGAACCGGTAAAGGGAAACTCTATACTTCATCTCTTTAGGTGTGTAGGGCTGATACATCTTAAATGTATCTATAATTTTTGACATTTCATGCTTGTTTTATATCAAATGGTACATGTTTTATTTATAGTTTTATATCATTTTAGTGCATTTCTGGGACTAATCTATTAACAAGATGTCCAAAGCCAGCTCCTGTTTTCTGCTGTCTTTTTGTTTCAGAAAAGCTAGTAAAAAAATATAATTACCTGAAAATTTACGGAGATTTATTTTTCATTGAAACAAAGACTGTGCCCGAAGATCAACTCCAGATGGGACCCACAGATTAGAGGAGGGTCCCAAGCGCGGCCGGAGATGGGTTGCGCCCAACCTCGTTCTAGAGCCTTCCTCCACCGCCTTGCGTCGCCTCTTCGCTTATAAAAACCACTCTTACCTAAAAACAAAAAGACCCGAGGAAATATTCCAAAAATACATCCAAGGCCGCCGCCATCTCGAAGCCCTTTTCGAGAGGGTTCTGAAGCTCTTCCCGGCACTCTGCCGGAGGGGAGATCATCACCAGAGTACTCTACACCACCATCCTGCCTCCGGAGTGATGCGTGAGTAGTTCATCCTTGGACAAAGAGTCCATATCAGTAGCTAGATGGTTATCTCTTCTCCTTGTACCTTCACGTTTAGATCTTGTGAGCTGCCTATCATGATTAAGATAATTTTTATGTAATGCTACATGTTGTGTTTCCTAGGATGCAATGAATTGTGAAGTTATGATGAAGTTTGTTGATCAATATTTTTCATTTATGATCTTGCATGCTCTTCGATACTTGTGGTTGCTTTGGCTAGTCGTTTGTATCTCCAAAAAGGGGGTATTTATACTAGATGGTAGGTTCATGCCTCCATTGTCTGGGCTCGAGTTGACTGAAATGAACATGACTTTGGATGTGATGTTGCTATTAGGGATAAAACAGCGGTGTTTATTTCTACATGTTATATTCATTGCTTACATTGCACACTTTGCTTATTACAATAATTTGTTGCTTGCAACTTAATACTTTTGGGTGATAGGCTGGACAGTGATCTCGGGGTGGATTATTAGTCATAGATACAACTGGATAGTGGTCTATGTATTTTGTTGTAATACCCAATAAAATACTATAGTGAACTATAGCTTGTCATGATAGCATTGTCATGCCCTCACAATTTGTTAATTGCCTAGCTGTAATTTATTTATCCAGCATGTTTGTCTATCTGCTATATGGAGAGACACCACTAGCGAACTATTGATGCCGGTCCATTCTTTTAGACTGTTAAATCACCGTTTCCATTGCCAATCATCATTTGCACGCTGGTCCTTTTTGCCTTTATATTTTTCCCACACCATAAGTTTAATCCTTTGTTTACAACAAGGGAGGGAGATTGACAACATTCTTGAATTCATTGGGGGCAAAGTAGTTTGTTTTTATTTGTGTGCAGGTCCACGTTAATCTACAAGTGCCAGAGTAGAATGACACCGTGTTGAAGCTTTATCCAAGTCCTACTGGTTCGATAAACCATGATTTTTTTATCAAGGAAAACTTGCTACTACGCTGCTTCACACCTTCCTCTTGGGGTTCCCAACGGGCTGTTGTAGCCACATCAAGCACTTATCTAGCGCCGTTGCCGGGGACTTGGAAGTTTCAGCAAGGGGAGTTGCACACTATGTTTCTCTTTACTTTTTTATTATCTTGCTTAGCTCATTCTTGTTTAGTCTTGTTGCTTTAAAATTTTAAAATACAAAAAAATTAGTATAGCTTTTTATCCTGTTATTTTATTTTTCAGTTTGCTTTGTTTTACTCTTTGCGAAGTCATTATGTATGTGACTAAGTTTTCTATGAAAAATATTAAAGTAGGAATTGGCTTTATCATTGGAAGAGATAATATTGAAGAATTTCTTGCTCTTATCAATAGGCTTTATGATCTTAATGAAAAATCCTTGGTGGAACTTACCCACGATTATGAAACTGCTATAACTCCTTGTGGAATCCCATGATACAACACATGTTTCTTAGACTATATGATATGGAAGAAAGGGAAGAGAATAATTTCTTGTTTCAAACTTTGCTTACTTAATTTGATGATGTTTGCTAGAGAAGCTAGAAAAATATTTGTTCATTATGGAAGGGAAAGATGTTGTCCTAATATTATGCATGCTCTAGAAAACATTGGAAACAAGCAAACCTAAAAGAAAGGAAAAGGTAAGATCTGAACCTTGCAGATTAAAATATGAAGGTAAAATTGAATGTGAGAAGGAGCCAAAAATACCGATACCTTTCAAGTTACTAGGAATAAAAGATGCTCTTGAGAGCAATTTTGGTTGGATTGTTCCTCAAAACTTTTTTATGAAAGTAGCAAACCTAAAAGAAATGAAAAGGGAAGATCTTAACCTCGCATAGGAAGGATTCAATTATAATATGATAAATTTGCCAATCTTGATTTGAGTGATGAAATTGATAATACTTGATTCTTGCTTATTGCCTAGCCAAAAGGCGTTAAATAGAAGCGCTTATGAGAGGCTTTTAGTTTGTTTTAAATATTTGTTGAGTTTAGGTTGTTGTTACCTCTGTAGCAACATCGTTGTATCTTTTATTTCAGTTTTGTGCCAAGAGTAGCCTCTAATAATCTGTACAAAAACAGATTTCCTGTGCTTCACTGTAGAAAATCTAGAAACATATAAGAACGTAATTTTAATCTGTAATTGTTTGTACGTGAAACTGAGATTTTTATCTATCTTTCATTTGTTTTGAGTTTTTTCGATTTGAGTTCCTGTAACATCCCAAATTTTAAAAATTGTACAAATCGGCTTCCGATTCCTAGTACTACCTCTTTCTAAAAAAGATGTCATAGATTTCTCTAAAATACAGATGCATCTAGATTTGGTTCACATATAGATACATCCATATTTAGAGAAATCTATGACATCCTCTTTTGTGGACGGAGGGAGTACATATTGCCAGCATCAACGATTTATTAAGAAGCAATTAGTAATGATATCACGGAGGGGTATACTAGGCAGCTCCACTTGAACTGGAGCACCCATGCATACAACAGAAGGCCTCGGAACGGGGAACCGCGCTGCGCTCTCCCACAGGCCTCCGCCGCCACGCCAGTATGCAACACGATGGCCCTCAGGCCGTCGGCTCCGGTTGCCCTGCAGCCACCGTACCGGTCCCGCACGCGGCATGAATCATCCGGCCTCACGTGCCCTACAGTCGTTGGTGCTGCGTGATCTGTAGCCTTGCCCGTCCGTTTAGAGGAGAACCGATAGGGAGGGGAGAGGTTGTCGTCGACCCTGAAGCCCCCGCCGCTATTTGTTCGCGAGGGCGGTGGCGAGCGCTCCCAAACGAGTCTTACAGGCGCAATGGAAAAAAAACATATACTAAACCAACAATTATCCTTAGTTTATTGATTATTTTGTATGAACTGAATCAAGCTTCACACAGACATATGTATGTATTTGTTCACCTTCAGGGATATTTCTAGAACATACATGCATGGCATAACTTATTTCATGGTACTTCTCAGTTCCTTGCGCAGCAGCAGGAGCTATGACTGTCTTTATCGCAACCGATTTGATCCTTTTCAAAACCTCGCTGAACGCAGAAAGCCTTGCACGCAATGTTGCCACGAGCTCGGTCAGGGGGCGAACAGAAGTCCATAACTGTACACAGTTCTGCACAAAGCACAATAGAGAAAGATACCTCAATCAACACATATAACCGCGATAAAATTAGTATATGTTTGTGTTTCCACATACGAATGCACATCGAGATCATAAAAGAATGAAGACGGCCATACCTAGGTATGTCCCTGTTGCATGACCCGAGAAGAAAGTGGTGGCCATGACTACAAGAGCTACGAAACACAGAGCCCGGGTGTAATTCCTCGTACTTGCCATGGGAGATAGTTAGCTATTTTTCTTCTAGTGTTGTTGGTTGATTCGGCCAAGTCAAGTACGTTGCCTGGTTCTTGATGCTGGATTTTATATCGATGGAAAACAAGCTATCTTGGACAAGCTTAACCCTCCATGGCGACTCACAGGATATCAGCATGCAGCGATCTGGTACGCAACAATCTGCGTATATTAATTACTACTAGCAAAATACCCGTGCGTTGCAACGGGTCTAAAATAAATCAAACATATTATGTTTGAAGTAAACTCCGATTTGGTTCTATCATCGTTTTAGAATTATGTTGGCTTTCTCCAAGATTTCAATTCTCTTGCATGTCCCATTATATGCAATAATCCTGTCAATCACAACTTACTTTCTAATCTTCTTTGTATACATTATGGGCTATCCAAAAGTAACATACATATTTTTGAACCAAATTTATCTGATCCACAACCAAATCAATCTCAACTTGGAGGAACCTCAAGCAGTTAAAACTAAACTTGTGCTTAAATGAAATAACGAGTCAACAAAAAGAGAGGGACTGAAAACAAGAGACTATTATCTCATATACACCCTCCAAGTTTAAACAAGATATAAATTCTATGAATTCTAAACTTAGGATGTGTTTGTTGAGCGGTAAGACAAATGGTTCCACTATAGTATCTACCTTGTTGCCCTTGTCATAAAAAGAATCCAGCGGCTCTATATTAATCATGACAAAATAATAAATACATGTACATTGTTGGCAATATTACCATTAAAAATTAAGTGCAAGATGATCCATATTGATCAATAATTGCAGTCAGCAATATTCTGTCATTTTGATACATTTCTTTCCTCTATTAACCAGGCCTTGTGTGTTCCCAACAGCAATACCTTTCTTTAAAATTTTCTTACCAAATCAAGGACAAAGGTAAGGAACAAACAATTACACGATACTAATAATAGCATTGTTTCAACTTAAATATCAACATGGCTGTCTTGAAAGCAGAGCAGATTACCGATTAATGGACTATTGTTTGAGGCAGAAGCAAATTCACGATGGGCATCAACCAACAATCAGTGAATACCAGTCTAGCAGATGCAAATTCGAGCAGCATAGCAACCTGGACTTCTTCAAGGCGTTGTGCCCGCTGTTCAGTCTCCCTCCTCGTGTCCAACATACCTGCATTTTTTTCCAGAAAAAGAAATTAAGCCCAAACAGGCCAGCGCCCGAATTGAGTCTGTTTTTACAGTTACAGTAACCGAAGTAACTCACCAGGCAGGGCTTGCTGTGGAAGAACAGCTCGAAATTGGCTGGCGCAGTGGGGAGGTCGTCTTGAAAAACCACCGTACACACCAGACCGGGCCTGCGCCAGCCCAGCCGATGGGGCTGCAAGGAGGCGGAGGCGCGTCCTCGAGTAGATCAGCTACGGATCGAAGCCGAGGACCAGTCCAAGGAAATCGTCAGCACCTGCCCGAGAAGTATCTAATCCATAATCGACTCATCATATCCGAATCACGCGGACCGAGAGATCGGAGAGGGGGAAGAGACGACATGTCCTCACCTACTCCGGCCGCCCCAGATGTGCTGCCGACGTCGATCTTGAAGCTCCCGCCGCCATTTGTTCGCGGGGAGCACCGTGTGCTGCTAGGGAAGGCTGAGTATACCAGGGCACAGGCGCCGTCGGCGCGGCCCGTCATAGCGCAGGGTCGGCGAGCTCCACGCCGAGATCGCCGCCTGATGCGACGCCCGGCAAGCTCGTGGAGCAGAGTTTCTTCGTAGCGAACCGGTGATGCTGGCTAGCTGGAGGCAAGGATGGGGTGTCGGGTCGGCGCGATTAGTGGATGGTGATGCGCCGCGCCGCAGAGATAGCTCGCGTCAAGGGAGATACCGAACCGATATATGACTTGGCGGTGGCATAACGTGTAATATTTTCTACCTAAGTCTAGCGATGCAAGGATAGAATCGGGAATTTAAAAAAGTACCATCACCTGAACATATATTATATAGTAGAGATGATTACAATAACCAATCCAATAAGCATAGATTAATTACTAAGATTACAATGAATGATCAGGCGCAATCACAGGATATTTGATTGTTTTCTCGACTACTTAAAAATCAAATGATATCAGGACGCAGCGATCTGCGTAGATTAATTACTAAGACTAGCTGAGGATATCAGGACACAGCGATCTGCATATATTAATTACTACCACCGTCCTGAAAAAGATGTCATGGTTTTCTTAAATACGGAATTATCTATAAATACTTTATATCTGGATATATCCATATATAGAGAAACTTATGACATTCTTGTCGAGACGGACGGAGTACTAAGTCTAGCTGAATGCGTAACTAAGTATACTGATGTGTAACTAAAGAACCACAGACAACAGATATAAATAAACAACAATAAGTAAAATCTACCGAAGATCTAACCATAAGATTTTACTCGAAACAGGTTTTCGCCCCGCTTTATAAATAAAGCAACATGCCAAGCAAGTCCATACAAAGACACACGCACCCGAGAAAAGATAGAAGAGTTTGCTGGGGCAGCAGCACAAGCCCAACCACAAGAGAAACCAAGAGCTAGAATGGGAGGGGGGGTAGGGCAAGGTGGGAAGAACAAAAAAAGGCGGCCCTCCGGCGCTAGCTGCTAGATGAAGAGGAGAGGCGACGTGCGGTCACCAAAAGTCTATCAAGCATGTCATCTAGCCGCCCTCTGTCTCGCTGCCTAGAAAGCGGGTGCCACTGCTGCAAGAAAGCCAAAAATTTAAACATGGAGTCAGAAGCATGTCGAAGAAAAACCCGCTCTATCACCATCTTATTACGATTCGTCCAGAGGGTCCACGCCATCGCCGCGAACACCAACCAGAAGAGGCGTCGCCTCCCCCCGGTACGGTTCGCCTGGGTTTCCAGGAACTCGCCGAGGTCTGAGGCCTGCCAAGCAGGCCCAAGCGCCACGTGGACGAAGTTCCATAGAAACCTGGCCGCAGAACAAGTGAACAGTATGTGGGTTCCCGTCTCGGGGATCCCACACAAGGGGCACAGGCCATCCCCGGTCCACGTCGCTTACGGACCTCTACCCCCGAAGGAAGGCGGTCCCTAAGAAGTTGCCACACGAAGATTTTGATTTTTAAGCGAATGGGGGCTTTCCACAGAGGGGAAGCCCAAGCTCTAACCGGACTACTGAAGAGACTCCGATAGGCCGTCTTCACGGAGAAGGTCCCAGAAGGCGCCAAGTGCCATGACACAAGGTCTTGGCCTCCTGGCAGCGCCTCCGGGAGCGAACCCCGTACCTCCGTCCAAGCTGTAGCCTCGGCAAGACCATAAGATTTTACTGAAATTATATTGTCATGTATTCCGAAAACCCTTATCCAAACGTATCCGAATCCAGCGAAAATGAAGATCAGATAAACATACAAACAATGAGTTCAGTGATTTACATGACTGAAGCACTAAGCTATTTTTTTGGAAGCTTTGTTTAGTGATTTACATGACTGAAGCACTAAGCTATTTTATGATCCCTAGCCAAAAATATCGGTAGTACATATCACTGAGCCATCTGCAAGTAAATGATTTTTCTCTGCATCAAACCAAGCGAATTTACGATAGTTAGAAAATTAAATGGCATCATTAGTGGAACTATGTCGAAATAACAGAACATGTTATATGTACACTAAGAACCGTCGAAATTCTACTTACCAAAAATTAACAGCACATTCTGTTTACACATGTATTGTGCGCAACTGTACATCCATGTTTCAGGACCAGCTATAAATTAGTACTTTTCACCTAGGCGTACCATCTAGTCCAAGTATTCAACTTCAGCCCCCACATTGTTTCAACTACTGAGAGCACTTAATGGTGAAAAAATATTACCTTCGGCACACCTTCTACAGTGATTGTTGTTTGACTCACCATGACACCTTGCAGTAAGATAGTTTCATTCTTAGATAAATCACATAGTAACTCAATAATTATTAAGAAAAAGGGGATTTTTATTTTACTACTCTCCATCTTGTCCTTGCATTGATGCAGATACTTTACCAGCTCCATCTTGAATCCATCCTTGCAAGAGTTATACTACCAATTCATGATCGTGCAAGTTGCTGTGCAGTGCTGCAGGCTAACATCCATGAGAGAAGATATGGAACAAACATTACTCTGTTGGTATGGTTAGAGCTGAAAGATCAGCTAAGTAATGCAGAGAACAACATACTGGCTCTTGTACCTATTTCCTTGCTTCTTGGTTTATTTTCTGAACATCTTAATCTTGTATGATATACTTTAGTTTTTTTTCAAGTCAAACACCTCATAAGTATTGCTTTAAAATTAGATAATTGTGTCATGATTCAGATGTAGTGATTTTTCATGCTCTCACATTGTTATCCCGATGAACGTACATGAGCCCTCACACAAAATTCAGAGGTAGGCACTCAATCATAAACTGAACAATAATGTCCGTTGAACGAAACAGTTCCACCTGAACCAATCAATATCCTCAAGGAGGGATCTATATAACTGGAACAACCATGAATATTTTAGTCGAGTTCCTGTGCTATATCACTAAACATATGCAAAGAAATAGAATGTGAAAATACGCAGTTGCTGACCATGGAATCCTTGATAGCATAACATGCATCTTCTTGACCTTCAGACTGCACTCCAACTTGTGGCTAATTTCAGTATGTAGATGGTTGTTAAGCTAAATGCAAACCTCAGAAAACGCAATACCAAAGCATCTGACTTCATATGGGGAAAGCTACAAAATCTGCAGGATGATAATAAGGAGGGAAGATGCAATGACTGGAAGCTCCCTACAGCAACATATATGATAGATTAACAAATTTCGGGAATACATGACTATTAAGACTAGTACCTGTAATGACAGCAACATAATTATAATCAATAAGGTTTGTAGGCCAAAATATTCGGAGTACATGACTATTAAGATGTGATGAGTGGGTAAATACCAACACAAATTTTGACATAAGAATCCAGTGAACGTACCTGTAGTGCAGCAATGGCCGCCACTCGACACCGGTAATGCTGCCTTCAGCATCGTCATACGTCGCCGCCGGCCCATACACATCCACTCCGCTCTGTTGCAATTTCTAGTACTGTGTTCATGGTGTGGTGGATCAGATGATTGTCAAGGGAGTCTGTCGTAGTCACCCAAATATGCAAACTATCCGATCTAATTCAAAGTGCCATTGGAAATCTGCTCCCCTCCACTAAATTTACACCTTCTCTAGCAACTGGCACAGCTAGTTCTTTCCTCGGTAATCTAGTTTTTTTATATAGAACTATTATTCTAGTGTGCTCTGGTTCTTGTTACATAAGTTGACTGTCCTGTTTTCGAGCTGCAATTTTTCCTCAGTTGTTTACGTGAAAAAAACATTAGAAGTAAATTACCAATATGTAACATGGGAGAGAGGGCAGAAAATAGTCTAGCAAAGTTGGTCGTTGTTGTCTACTAGACTCTAAATAGTTCTGAAAAAAATAGCAGGAACAAACGCTGTTAGCTATCATGTGGAGATCTTTATAAATTGGAACAGGCAGTTGTAGAAGTGAACATGGGATTTGACCTCAGTACATTATTGACCAAGAAGTATATGAAAGGAGATGTGCCTGCTACCTACATAAGAATTTCTGTGACACCGTTTTCAGAGCATCCTGCCTTGTACCTTCCATAAACTTCTCCAAATAGATGATAGCAGCACGTGGCTTATGTCCTGGGCCAAGTGCAAAACTAAAGATACATCAAGATAAATTGAACTTATATTAAAAAAAAGAAGATAAATTCAACTTGGTAAATAGAATGTGCAATATTTGGAGCATCATAAGTCATTTCTTGTTCATGTTTTCCAAATCCATATGCTTTTGACGACCTATAAACTGTAAACATAGAAACACCGGTGAATCAAATAAATTTACCTGTCAGTTTTTTCCCCTCGCGGTAATTACACCTGCAGTTAAATACATGATCAATCAGCAATAATTACACAATCAATCAGCGGCGCGTAAACCCTACACCGTAATCGTACGATTCCATACTGTCGCGGAAGAACTCCACGGTGAGGAATCGATCCCGCTAAACAACCGCATCATCCAGGCGGCTCCAAAATTTTGTCTACCCACAAATTTTGACGCGGCGGCTGTGCGGGACGCGTCCGCAACGGCGTCGGCCGCCGCCGAGCTTGGACGCGCCTCCAAGGACGATCTGAAAGTCCGCGTGCCGCAGGCCGATGCAGGAGCGGTACCCTACCTTGCGTCCCATCTCACGTGCCCCTCCACGTCCGCCTCCACCGAGGACGCTGCCGCGCAGCTCAACATCTGCATCTCAGCGCAGGAGCAGCTCATGTCATCCCGACATCCTCGACGCGCTCGCCGCAGCCATGCGGCCGAGGAATACGCCGCCGCGCACCATGTCACGGGAGACCGTCTCCGGCCTCCTCTGCGTCGACGCCTACTGCCTCATCGTCGGCGCCAAACGGTTCGGCCCCTCTTTACCGCTCGTGTCGTACTCCTATGTGGCTCCAGCAGGGGCACCCGCGCCACCAAGGCCGCCACAAAGGTGCTCTTTGGCGTGGCGCCGCTCAACTGGGCGGCCCTCGTCCAGCTCCGCGCCGTTCGGGCGCTCTTCGCGCTCGTGATGACGCCATGACGGACGGGCGGACCGAGACATGGAGGACGCCACCACTGTGGTCGTGCAGGTGGCCGAGTGCGCCGAGAGCCTGGACACGTTTGCGCGGTGTCCGGGGCGTGCATCCTCGTCGACCTCGTGGGACCAGACATCCGGGAGGGCCAGTGAGACGTGCTGCTCAACCTCGTCATGGCCAGTGGCGAGCGAGCGGTCGTGGAGGAAAGCGGTAGGAACGGAGGGGACGCGAGGTTCTGCGATGGGGGACATTGAGACTAAGATGATCAACGGCGCTTGAGGACGACGAGGACTTGACACAAAAAGGTTTGATTGCTTTACTTCTGGCAAGCACCATGGCTTTCATTGTCGTCCCTGCTGGTCTAGGACTACAGGTACACATACTTCCTTTTTGTACGTAGATTGATCATGTGTATAGGGAGAAAGCACTAAGCACTGTATATATTTGCTGATATTTAACCGTAATTTTCTGACTGAATATTCTGGCATGATTAGTAATAAATGTTGAGCAAAGAGTGGCTGCTTAATTAAATGATATTTTGCAAAGCAGACATCAAATAGATATGACACTGTATTTTACCACGTGGACTATTCAGTCACCTTATGATTAGTGTATAGCTATTTGTCTATCTGACAATCGAACATTTGTTTGTCATTTGCAAGGATCAGGTGCAGTCATATACAGAGTTTGGAATTATGCTGATTTTGTAATGAGTAATCATAGTTTTATCATATTGAATGATAATAGGTTTTGGATAGCTTCAAACATGGAACTGAACTATAGATGAATTGTGCAAAAGATTGAGATGGAACTGGAGGGTGAAAACACAAAAACAAATTCATATATGACTGTATTTAGATGTTTGGTGGGTACATCTATCAAGCACCATCATTGTAAGCACATGAATATTCATAGTCTACTGGTGATCCATAGTTCATTTAGTTCTCTATTTTTCTCTTGGCAGACCGATGCAATCATTGAGATTGGTTCGTCATCCACTCATAGATTGGGTTCCCCACCCTCCCACGCCGGCAAGGCCGGCCGAAGGAGGGGGAACCGGTCTATGATGGAGGAGGAGGTGGCGGCCGCGTCTAGCTTTTCAGAGGAGCTCTCTCGTAAGTAATCTGAGCTGATCGTAGAGACGATGCCTAGCGGTAAGATGTTGAATTTCTTAATGTACTAATCTTGGTGGAGAAAAATTAAATGCAAAAATGAAATCAGAGGGAGACTTATTAGGTCGAAACTGAAAAGGGTTGGGATATGGCAATATCTTAGGTACAACAACGAGTAAGAATAAAAAATGTGGTTGCTATGATTCTCTAAAAAAATTGACGACTATGTTTGGTTGTATTTGTAAACTGAATGACCATTTGATTTGAATTTCCATGTGTATTATGTTAACATGTGCAGCAAGAAACAATAATGTAGCAACGCACGGGCATTCAGCTATCTACTAAAACGTGAGATATTACTACGATTTTTTAAATGGAATATGTGATTCTTGGGCAGTCAATTGTGAAGTAATTAGTCTGGACAAAATAAATCTGTAATATCACATATTAAAAGGCACACTAAATTTTCTAACATAATGTCACTAAAACGATATTTTTTTTGCAATCCCGGTGCAACGCATGTGCATTTAGTTTTTTTTAGCTAGTTAGATAAAAGTCTTATCAACCATCGTAATGCCCTGACGTCCAAAAATTATTACCAGTCATTTGAGAAATTATATTTTCAATTGAATTTGAGCTCGGGTCATCGAGCTGGGTACGAGCTACAGTACCTCTGTAAAAACGCGCACCGTCTAGAAACTTCCACGCCGGAGAGCCCAAAGCGCCTACCCGCCGGACCCAACAACCTCCATCGTCAACGTGTTCCGCTCCATCTCCCTCATAACATAGCCATCTACTCCTCCAGCTCTTTCCGCCGCACCTACGCCTCCTCCGTTCCCTTATCGGAGCCGCCGGAACCAGTAAGAGGAGGGGCGGGCGCGTACTGGGCGGCCGGCGCATCTGCCCCAGCCCGGCGGCCGGTTCCCGATCGTCAGAGCGATGCAGGGTGGAGGCGTCTCCGGATTCCGTAAGCTCCCCCCACGGATTCACCCCCGTCCTCCCCAAATCCTCCTTTTTTTTCGCTTGAATTGTTAGGTTCTGATCGTCCGTTTTCTGGTTTGTTGCAGAGAACGCGCCGGTGACGCGGGCTGTCGTCCTCGCCAGCGGCCTCCTCTCCATCGTCTTCAGCGCCAACCGCCGTGCCCGCGCCCTTGGGCTCTCCTACCAGGTCAGTAGCCCCAGGCAGGCAGCTGTCGAATCTTGACTAGTCCTTGTCCGTGATGTGTGCGGCTTTCAAAGTAGAGCAGAAATCTGTGAAAGAGCCTCTTTGATTTGTAGGATTCAAAAATACAGGAACACGAAAAACTCAGGATTGCTGTCTCATTCAATCCTACATGATCTTGTTTGCCCTAAAGTTTGTTTGATTGCACCACAGGAAAAGCAAAAGATTCTTTGCAAGAGGTTTGAGGAGATGCCAAATTTCCTACGAAATGTAGTGCAAATGAATAGTTCAGAAAAACTCTATTGGATTCAATACTACAAATCAAACAAGCCACATAGTAAACATTTAGAGGGATTCCAGTCCTCCAGTTCTTTTTATAAAAATCCTTTGGAATCAAAGATGCATGACATAAAATATTTGTGCCTAACCAGTAAGACTAGATGATGCTCCTGGATTATGTAAGGTGATATGGTCCCTCTTCATTGTCCTCGGGTCTACTCCCCTGCCTCCCTATCACCTTATTAGAGGCTCGTGTTTTGTGTACTACAGTAACATGAATCCTTAGTGGGTTGGGCTTTGGATTAATGCATTTCTGATGGGACATACCAATACCCAGTTGTACCTTATTCTTTTCCTTAATGACAATGAATTTGGTATGTATTCCCATGTCTGTACCGACGTTTGGTACCTCATACTTACATGGCTGCTGGTGCACATCACCAGTCATCGGTGCTCTAGAGATATCCCATCCTGGTAACACTTGTTAACGACCTGTTTGGACACAACAACTCGAAAATGCAGGAACATGCAAGCCATGGTAATTGGGGTGTCATGTACCAAAAACACATTCATTTGCAAAAAAAAAAAAAAACATTTGCAAAAAAAAATGTACCAAAAACACATGAAAACATCATATGCATTGTGTGGAATTCACATCTCAATTCTCGATAGAAAACTTGAGTTGAGACTCCATGTTAGTTTTTCCTCCAATATTCCTACGTAATAGCCATTTGGTAGGAAATTGACACGTGTCCTTATAAGCTTATTCCTTTGTTCAAAACGGCCTGGCTGGAAGTACTCCTATAGCATTCAATCCTTGCTCAAAATGGGGCCTAAGAGTTTCATTCAAGTACAGCTATTGAACTACACGAGGAACTAGGGAAGTTTGTTAACTTAGTTGTATTAGCTAATCGACTCATGACCAAGATGTGACTTTTTTTTCTGTAATCTGACATGTCTCTCCAAATTTGGACTGGAACACGGTAGGTTCAAAATTTGCATAGAAAATAAGATTATAGGTTAACTTATCTTGGATAATGGTTAGAAAATGAGTTTATGGAACAAGTTGGCCAATATAACCTATGTGGTGCATCATGCTACTTTCATGTGTTCCATGTGTGCATCCACCTTTTCATATGTTATTAAATGCTCATAGTCTTTCCTGTGGAATTAGGGATGAAGCGTTTGAGCTCAGTAGGGAGTGCTTAAGCAGCAACATGTATTTGTTGTGTGTGCATCTAAACACATAGTAGCTGTTAGTGCTGTTTAATTACACCTCCGGTATTTGTCCTTGAGCTCTAGGTACTTCAAACAAAGCATGTGGTCAAATGTATCTGTTCTCTTACTTGAAATTTGAAGAATTATTTTTATTATTCTTGCAGGATATTGTCAAAAACTTTCGAGTATGGAGGATATTTGCATCTGTATTTTCCTTTCAGTCAACACCAGAGTTGATGTTTGGACTATACCTTCTGTATTACTTCCGTGTGTTTGAGAGGCAGATAGGCTCCAACAAATACTCTGTGAGTACTTTTTTCTTGCGATTCTCTCTTGTATTGGAATTGACGTGGATAAACAACATCATCAGTAATAATGTTGAAACGGGAGTATATTGCACTATTATGGCTAGAGTTGAGAACTCAACATCCAGATGCATGTACTTTTAAAGCGGTTCAATTCTATTCTGTATAAGGTACCTCGAATGTGGACCTATTGGACCTAAGTGATACACATTCAAAGTGTCAGGAGTTAAATGTTAAGTTGTCAAGTTAATGATGCTAAGTTTAAAACCCATACAAGTTTGGGGCCATACGATGCAATTTATTCGTGCACATTCAGTTGAATAAGTTACATTTCAGTTGATTTAATACTTAAATTCTTTAGTAAGAGAATTAGGACAAGAGTGCTTACATTTTTCAATCTACTGTGCAGGTGTTTAGTCTATTTACCATCACAGTATCATTACTTCTTGAGATTCTATCTTTGGTTCTTCTGAAAGGTAAGCTATTGAGATAAGCTGAGAGTATTATTTTTTTTCGAAAAAACACAAAAGGATTGCGCCTCATTTCATTGAATAGAAGCTATCCCTTCAGAAAGTATTTTTCGTAAGGAAAATAAAAGGAGAACGTCATTGATGGCCTATCAGCCCTGCCTACTTTGTAACATGGCATCCTTATCTGAAACTTCTATAAGATATTCTCGAATTGGCTTGCTATAGTTGCTTGCAAGGCAATACGTACACACAGACCTATTGCAATACAATTTACAAGATATCCTATTTTTAATTAGATGTCAGCAGATCAATTAGCAACACAAGCATGATTTGGTGCCGCACCTAGTAGATTTATCTTGGTGAGACGGCATTTTCTATAACACATCAACTTTTCTTGTTAAATCTTAGATTTGGGTTTTGTTTAGCTGCACTGATCTTTGCTGTTGCATGCTGTGAAATTACTTATAGTGAACCTCATCTAGAGATATTGATTGCATGCCATCACACAGTAAGACAATTAATTTTTCCAAAACATAGTTTCTCAACAGTAATGTTAATGCTGGGAGGTTTCACAATATTATCATATGCCAATTAGTTGTGTTATCATGAGCATTGCTTTGTTTCCCAAGCAGCTGCGATTTTGAAAAGTTCTACAATTAATCAGTGGCATGTTGTGACTTGCAGATACAAACTACATCAGTGCTCTTGCATCTGGACCCTATGGCCTTATATTTGCCTCGTTTATTCCTTTCTTCCTCGACATTCCCGTCACATCACGATTTCGTGTTTTTGGTGTTAATTTCAGCAACAAATCATTCATATACCTTGCTGGCCTGCAGGTTAGTGTCAGAACTGAACCATTTCTATGTCATTTACATTTAAATATTACATCGTTCATCTTCCCTATTTCTCGTTGCAGCTTCTTTTATCTTCTTGGAAGCGTTCCTTTATTCCTGGTATTTGTGGTCTGATTGCTGGTTCGCTCTATCGTCTCAATGTGCTTGGCATCCGCCGGACCAAGGTTATAAGAGCTCTGTTTTTCTTTTATACTTCAATAGTTCAATGTACTGTTGTTACACCTTCTTTGTGCAATGGAGTCATTTTTATCTAGTTAATTTTCCTGACGAGATGTTTGGCTTGCCTGCAATGATGTGTCATATCATATTAGCACTGTGGTACGTAGTCCTGGCTCTTTTTCATCCAAAGAAGTTAGTGCCCCATGGATGAAACGTTTGGCTGTCCATAAATGCAACTTCCCAAATTATAAGATTTGGAATCAGCAGAACCAAGTAATATTAGTTTGGTGTTGGTCATGACCTGCTCCATGGGCACTACTATTATTATCATGTAATTACTTAAATATACAAGGCAGCCTCTATGGTCCATGGTACCTATGGTAGTAGGTAGAATTAATTGGGGGGTATCTAGGCAGATCCTGTACGCAATGTTGATTTATATAATTTTACTCCGCTTTTATTTTTGTTCATTAGAGGGTTTACCGAGATATTTATGATTGCTTTGCTTGGTTGTATTTCTTGGTTACAACTGTCATTTAACACCAGCTTTTAGGTGTTAGGATGATGATAGCTTTTAGTTGTTAATTTCTTTTAATTTGGAGTCTGGTCATATGCTCAAATTCATTAAAATCATCTGTGTTTCTTGAATTATTTGCACAGAGACCCTTTTAGATGTGCTATTCTTCGCGTTTGTCTTCTCGTTATTTAGTTTCTTCCCGTTTGTACAGCTGCCACAGATTGTTGCGTCATTTTTCACAAGATTTTTTGCACCTTCTTCGGGAAGTTCATCTCGGCCCTCAAGAAGTCTTGTTGGAAACATGCCTTCCCATACAGGCCGTGCTGTTCAGGTTAGTTTGTAAAAAGCTGATTCGGAAGTTTGATTTCTGCGTGCATACCCACTATAGCACTGCTATAAAGGCAGAAATTACCCAACTACATATTAAAAAGTTTAAATAATATCCTCCATAAATGCAAAATTGCCTGCAAGCTTGATATTATTTTGTCATTCTAGATTTTAACTGGGTAGGATTGTTCATAGTTCAGTTCTTCGTTCACGTCAGTACAGCTGCCCACTTAAGCACATTATAACCGACAACTGTCTATCATCTAGATTATACTCCCTCCGTACCAAAATATAAGATGTTTTAGATATTTCAATATGGACCACGTACGGATTGAAATGAGTGGATCCACACACTAATACATGTCTAGATACAATACATAAGTATCAGAAAAATGCTCAATATCTAAAACATCTTATATTTTGATACGGAGGAAGTAGATATTATTTTATGATACCATTCTATCATATGTAGTGAAGATCCATATCTACTGAAGTGAACTATCAATCAGATAACCGACTGATGTGCATTATGTATTAATAAAAAGGTTAAGAAATACCCATTTATAACAGAAACTTAATATTGTTGTTAGATCACACTACTGATAGTTCAGATCTATTTGGTCTCATTTGGTACTATCTTAGCGTGATTCTGTATTTTTCTACTTCTACTACCTGGCACCTGTTGATCGTAGGTTACAAGGTGTTAGAATTATCAATTACTGAATTTCTATGCTCTTTGAAGAAAACCAAAGACTTAATGCTATTTCAGTAGGCCAATTTGTTGATCTGGTTTCGTTTTTAAACAGAATCAGCCATCTACTGGATTTGCTCCTGTTGTGGAGCCCCCAGAGTCCTCCATTGCTATGCTAGTTTCGATGGCTTTGACAGCAATGCTGCAAGACAGGCGCTCGTGCGAGCGGGGAATGATATAAATGTAGCCACAAACATCCTACTTGAAGCACAGTCTCATTGAGCTAACTCACCGCAACTTTACTGGGAACAGCTGCAGGCATAATTGGTTAGATCTGAACTTGAACGATTGTTCCCATAAATTCGATAACAGATGGCTGAACTCACAGTGCCATGTTAATTTATTCACTTGCCGCTGCCATTGTTTGGACAAGCTCAACATGATCCTTCCTAGTTGACAGGCTTAGGAAGTCAGGAAACATTTGGCGCAGTTAGTGTGATCTTGTCGATACTTAGACTTCTCTCAACCCAGGCAATGTACAATTTCAAATTCAGCTTGTAGGATAGGTGATACATAAACATTTCAATCATAGTGTAAATTGTTTTGCAGTCTGAAATCGGTTCCATCATGCACACATGAGACATGGGTTCCTCCTGTACACATGAGACTTTGAGTTCCTCTTTATCATACTCCTTCCGTTTACCAATGTAAGACGTCTTCGTCAACAAATGTGAGGACTTCTATGCGAAAGCTTTGGCCAACAATTAGACAAATAATGGTTTATTTATATGCATACAAAAGCGGAAAATGTTTTTTCAGTACGAATCCCAAAAAGTATTTACATTGCCCTGTTTTGTTCTAGAAAAATAGTTGTACACTCTCTGCTCCATTCATCAAGGAAACCATTTCATTTATGGAAATCACCTAGTAACCCTCTGTTCCATTTCATCTATGAAACCAATTAATTTCTGATCGGCAAGTAATTAAGTTCATCTGGAGAGAGTGGAGACAGTCTGTCACCTCTGCAGCGAGTGTTCATCCACGAGGTAAGTATGGGAGCAAGTCTAAGTCTGTTCGTGGAATGGCAATTCGTGTCAGTGCCGACGACAGAAGCTAACATCGACGGTTGGCAGGACACCCTTTGCCTGAAAACGATTGGGGGGGGGGGGGGGGGGGGGGGGGGGGGGGATGTATGTTCTTAAACTGCTTGATGGGGCCTTCTTGATTCACTAGTAAATATGAAATTAGGCAGTAAGGGAACATTGTCCTTTAGGGTTGCCTAGGTGCCATGCTATGGAACCGGAAGCACCAGCCTCAAAATTGGCCTTCGTGATACCAATTTTGAGATATAGACTTGCACATATCTTGAGCATGTGAGTTCCTTAGTTGCCTAAGTGTAACCGGTTTTGCATTTAGTGTTTTTTTAATTTTTCCCTAGTTGTTCGGCTCTTGGCCGCCCGTTTGAAATCTCAAGTTGACATCACTGGGAGATAGCTATGGTGTGGCTTTGCGTTGCATATAATAAATTCCGGTCTGATTGTGTTCCTTTTGGAACTACCGACTTTAAGCAAAGCATATTTGCATTGTGCACCTTGAGGCCTTGAAGATCTAACCATTTATTAAAATCTCGGTACGGCCGAATCTGGGTGCAACGAAGAGGGAAATTTGACCAACAAACTCTTTCATGCAGGTTTCCTATATAAGGGAATCGCCCGTTTAGGCCCTAGTAGAACTTTGAGCTATTAAATATACACTCCAACACTTCGTGTAAGAGTACCCTCTTGTTCTCGAGTCTCATCTTGAGAGAAGTAACCTATGTGAGTGAGATTGAGCTTAGTTCAGCATACAATAAGAGCACCTTCGAGCCTAGAGATTTTGATCTATTACTCTTATCCTAGTCAGCTAGACGTCAATTGAGAGATTCCATCTTGTAGATCCACCTCAATAAGTTTGTGAAGGTCTAAGATCACCTCAAGATCCACCATGTGTGATTGAGCGAGATTCATGGATTTTGCTCAAGAAGAAGGTGAACTCTCGGTAACTTTTTAGGCATGTGTGACTTTGTAGTATGATGATCAAATATTTAATTGATCAGAGACGTATGTTGGTTAATTTCATGCACCAATTTCATTTCAATATGATTTTTAAAAATTTATGAAATGTTGCTAAAAGTGTGTGCGTTGGAAAGTCAAACATTTGAATTATCTGATACAAAACTAGAGCTAAAATTGAGTTCATATGCACAAAGAGAAAGCAATATAGGGGCTGTCAAATTAGTGCACCATAAGACTCCAGAAAACCATCCGAAATCCGCCTTTTTTTGGTGTGCTGATGCGATGCCATCAGCCTTCTTATGGGCATAGATTTAGAGTTTAACATGTTCGCATTGTATGAAATTCGACTGAAATAACTTTTGTAAAATAAAGTAATTTCTTTTCAGAAAACTCCAAACCTCGGCCCTGCGTCCGACCCATGGAGCATATCCACACATGCAACAACATTTGTGTACTATTGCAACAATTTTCTCGCAGGGTCAAAACCGTACAAAAACATTGCAGTGGGCGCCCAGAACCCTTGCAACAACATCTTGAGAGGACAACACTTGTAGTTTCTCACAAAAAAAATTGTAGCGGGTGCCCAAAACCGTTGCAACAACTTGCTCATGGATTCGCAGCAAAATACAGCCGAGTTTGCAACATGTCAGAAAGAACTCATGCAACATAAAAAATCAGAGAAAAGTTACATTCTACCGTCGTCCACCCGATTTGATCAATTCAGCTGTGAATCCGGCTATTTGAAGCCTCTTTGCCACAGTTCTGGCGACCACATAGTTGTTCCCCCTTAACCCTAAGTCCTAACGTCTTTCGTATTCTTATCTCTACAATTTGAAGTTCTACCATGACCATGGCTATGGCGGTGACCTCAGGCTATGAGGGAGGAGAAGGACGAGGTAGCAAAGACCACGAAGGAGAAGCAGCAGGTGAGGAGGGCAGCGGTGGCCAGTAGAGAGGGATGGGACAATAGTAGTAGTAGTAGTAGTAGTAGTAGTAGTAGTAGTAGTAGTAGTAGTAGTAGTAGTAGGGTGGCAGGGGAAGAGGCAGCGGTGGTCAGTGGAGCAACTCTCGTACCGAGTTAGGCGCCTCCATACTAGGGTGTTTTCCTTTCTTATGGACAATATATTCAAATACTACGTATGTTTCTTAATATAAAATATTTTCTTCAGCGTCAAGATGTGAACTAGTTGTTGGCGCTCTCCACATATTGACGTTCTTCTTCTCCAGCGACGGCGAAGGTTGGGTGCTTGATACTTGGGCGAAGACGATATGCAGCACTACAATTGCTTGTATCCTCCCAATTTTATGTTGCTTGTGTGCATTTCAAATATGTATCCTTACTATTATTACGAATTACTACTTACTATTATTATAAATACAAGTAATGTATGCCTACGGACGCACACTATCAGAAGAAAAGAAAAAAAAGAGGCAATAGCATTTTGACGAAATAGGTCGTAGCCCCGTTTTATAAATAAAGCCACAACGGCGAACCGATACAACGGGGAACCTCTTACAAAGCATATCAAAATAAGAAAGAAAGAACAAGGAACACCAAACTTGCCACCGGAGAACACACCGGAACAAGCCCACGAGATACCAAGCTCCACGACGACGCCCCCAAGAGGGTAACGACGTAGCACGTCGCCGTCGTCGAGACCGAGGGCCAAGGGTTTTCACCCGGAGCCTTGGCGCGGCGAAGAGACCCACAACAGCGCCCCCAGGAGGGTAAATATACCCACGGGCATGGCCGCCATTGGCACCGAAGTGCTGAGCACACGCCCGATACAAAGGACCCGTCCACCGCCTCCGAGCTCGGCCTCCGAAACACGATATGGGAGCTGCAAAAGCCGAAGCGCCGCAACACCAGGGACCCCCGCTGTCCGCTCCTCGCCATCCAAACGACCAAGGAGAGAGACCATCACCACCGCTACGTCGCTCGCCGCAGAGACGCCCGTGCAGTCCACCTTCCAGAGCCGCCGCCCCGGCATCTGCGATCTCCATTCGAGGGACCAACAAGTCGCAGGGTCACCATGATGGACAAGTGGGGCCGGCAAAAGAAACTAGGCCCACGAGAGCGACAACCGCAATCAATAAGAGGAGATCCCGTCCTCCACCGTCTGAGACAGTCGCCGACCGGACGCAGTAGCAGGTCCGGTCAGGCCCAGATCAGCCCACACAGGCCCGGATCAGGCCCGACCAGTCCCGCCGCCGCGCTGCAACGCCAAGATCGTAGTTGTCCCTTCTGCAGAAGGGCTCAGGGCGTGCGCACCGGCCGGGGCCCGTAAAACCCAGATCGGGCCCACCGGGCCAGATCTGGGCCGAGGAACCCTAGCCATGGCCAGCACCCGAGCTCCACCTAGCCCCGTCGCTGTGCTGTTCCCTACTGCCGCCGCCGTTGATCCACCGCCGCCACGGCCGACGCAAGCCCGCCCATGGCTCTTGATGGCCGGCCACTGGGAAGGAGCCGCTGCCCCGCCCGAGCGCGCAACGCCGTTGTGAAGCGCCGCTGCCGCCCGTGCGTGCAGGTCCGCGTAGCCTCCACGCCGCCGCCAGCAGAGCTCGCCGCCACGCCGCTGCCCCCCACGCCGAGAGTCGCGCCCCGACCCAGCCGCCGCGTGCTGCGCCGCCGCTGCCGCGTCAGGGAGAAAAAAGGGCCTCGCCGCCGCCGCTGACCGGGCTTCGCCCGGCGGCGGCGAGGAGGAGGAGAAGAGAAGAGGGAGGGAAGAGGTGGCGGCGCAGAGGAGCCCCCGGTCGCCCGTGGCGGCGACGCGGGAGGCTAGGGTTTTTTTCTTGGAAGGAGCGGTGGCCTGTTCTCCAAAAAGCTCCTGTCCGTCTGGGCTGGCGCCTTATCATCCCCCGAGCGGAACAACCCAAAACCCTCCCCTCCCATTCCGCCTCCGTTTTTTCGAATTATGGCAGCTGCAGCTGCCGCTGCTGCATCGGCCGCCGCCGCCGCGCCAGCCGCCTATAACGCCGACTACCCCATGAACGCCCTCCGCTCCACCGCCCTCCGCCGCTCCACCCTGCACTGGGACGCCGCCGCCGCCTTCTTCTCCCCGCCCTTCCGCTCTCGCCGCTGCCGCTGCCGCTTGTTGCCCCCTCCGGCCGCGGCGCTGCCCGCCAAGTCCCGCTCCAGGGCCCGGACCAAGCTCCTAGCGGACGTGGCCGCTACGGACCCCTGGCTCGCCTCCCTCTCCCTACTCCCGGCCGACGACGGCGACCCCGCCCCCGCCCCCACGGGCTGGGCGCTTGGGATCGATCCCGACACCGGCGGCGCCATCGCTGTCCTCTCGCCCGACGGCTCCTCTCAGGTGAGGCCCATTCAGTTACGCTGGATCTGAAACTCGCGTTTCGCCTCGACAGGTGTGCTTAATCAGACCATTCACATTTTCACATTATGTAGGTGTTTGATAACCCGGTCGTGCGCATAATGGTGTCGGACTACGCCCGGAAGCGCCTGGACACCAAGTCCATCATCCAGATTCTCCGTGGCCTTGATGCGCCTCCTGGTATGTGCACATGACTGTAGTAGTGCACTCATTTCTGGGGTGCGGTGGTGCGGGCTTGAAGCCTTGAGCACAAGGCCGTTATGTTCAGTAACAGTTGCTCATGTCTGACCATAATCTGTTGTGCCTTTGCTGTCTTGCAGGAACTACGGCGTATATTGAGAAATCAAGTCCATTTCCAACTGATGGGAAACTGGTCTGCTTCTTACGTTCCCTCGAATAGCATTTAGCCAGTCACTAGAAACATCTGCGTCGAGATTATTGCGTACTGTTGTTTTGTGCGTAACTTTGCCTTTGGATAGTGCCTGCAATAAGAGCAGTTTAGGATTACACTGCTCTCTCGCAACTAATTACTATCCCGGTGTACAACATTGTGCAATACACTGCTGGTAATAGAACCAACTTTCTGGAAGTCTTGAGATCATATGTTCCTGAAGCTGTTCCACACACAAGTTGAAGATAGAGTTATACTCTAAGCAATGGAATCTAGTCGAACTTAGTTTGTAATGTGAACTACAGTTAAACATAATCTAGTTCACACCATATGACTATTTAAATTTCATGTGGAAGTTGTCGTATACTGTAAGTTCTGTCGATAATCTTGGTTCTGCTAGTGATTTTTTTCCTTTTGTTTAATGGTATACAGGGATGGTGGAGTACAGGTTTTTCGTATGGCTTGTGGATTGCTTCTCTAGTGGCATCTGGGTTTTCTGTTGTACCGGTCGCATCACCGACATGGAAAGCTTACTTTGGGCTATCTCGAAGTGACTCACCTAAGGTTTGTTACTCTTGTTATATATGCCTCTCATTTATAAAGAAACTGGTAAAAGTAGCTGCTTGTTGATACAAACTTAGGGTTGATGCTTTCAATAAAGATGCCTACTGGTGCCTTTTCGACTATCAGTAAGGTTTTGTATTAAATTGTCTACTTAATAAAAATAGGACAAGTATGAGTAAGTCTGGTTATGGAATAACTAGCCACTGAGAGAATACAATTCGCAAATGAAAAAAATGGAGATCAGGTAGGAAGCCTGAATATTCTGTGGGGGAGTCATCAAACTCGGGTTGGTGGGCTTATACTCATGTGTTCCCACAATTGTACCCCCGTAGAATTCTCAATATAGTTCACAAATGAACCGGTTCAATTGATTTTGAACTGTTTAGAGTGGAAACGTCTGGGTTGGAATGGTTTTAGACTTTAGATGTCATTGGATTAGATCGGGGGTCATGGGTGGAGCTAGACTAGGAGTCTGGGACATGGGTGTACAAATGTACACACCCATTATTTTCGGCAAAAGCTTGTGTGCCTATGCTACGATCCAAGTTAAAGGCAGTAATGAATCAAATTTGAGTTCAGCCAATTGGTTGCTGCAGTGGTAATACAAAGATGGCATTTGTTTTACCCGGAAACATTTGCCTCATCATCTCAATTTTTTTTTCTAGATCTTGTGTTGGTCTACTAATTATATATCCAACATAACAGCAACATCAATTCGTTTATTTGAACCCTAAGCTCAAATTTAGTACCATATAATTCGTATCTTATGATCCTTTTATGTCTATCAGGATGATAGCAGACAAGCTGCTACAATTCTGTTCCCAGATAAGGCTCTGTCCCTGAAGTTGAAGAAACATCATGGTACGCATCTTACTGCTTTGCAAGTTGCAACTATATGTCAGTAACTGCCCATAGATCAGAGTTGCTTTTGTGCTTACTTCCTAATGTAGATTTATTATTTCGTTACAACAATCTATGTGCAAAATCAGCTTGCTTCTTTATTGCTTGAGCTGATCAGTTGGAGGCATAACCGCTTGAATAAACATGTGTTACACATGATGCCCTTTCTGTGTATTACCTGTCTTGCTTGCAAGGTGAACTGGGCCACTGGGAAAGCAAAACCAACCACACATATTCTGCTTTGCAGTGTGCGCAGCTTACGCATTAGCTTGTGCTCTGCAGTGAATTAAGATGTCATGTACAATGTGAATATATTTACACGCACACGGACGGGCTAATCATGTTATCGCTTAGCATTGTTAGCTTAATCCATTTGTTAAGCAGCCCGCTAAAATATTGGATTATGATTTTTTTTTCTTAGATAGTTCAACTGATGTATTGCCATTGATGCAGGACGAGCAGAGGCTCTTCTGTTAGCGGCGTATGGAAAAGGACTCGTGCTACCGCCAGGCAAGTTCATCAAGACACAAAGAGTACTCAAGCAAGAAACGAACTTGACATTGACTGGGAGGCCCGATTGAATTGTCAATTATTGCTGTTTTGTATTGGCAAATGCTGCAGATAATTTGATTATTCCCCAAGAGCTCACTCATGTACATAACAACTCAACAGAGAACTTCACTAATCTCACTAAACTTTGCGGAATGCCGTATTGATCTACTGATATGTATTCTAATGTAACAAGCTAGTGTAAATGGGACATGGATATTGTTTGTCAGCCTAGACCATTGAGCTGATATATCTGAATCTTCAATCTCTTGTCCCAGTCGAGTTCCACATTTTCGATGGACTTGAAGTTGATCATAGATGAGGAAAATAAATGCATGAAAATAAGTAACGTGAATAAAATGTAACTAGTCCTAGCTGTGAAGAAGATTCCTCAAGGAACCATTTTCCATGTAATCATAAGATAGTAGGTTTCCATGAGAAGCCATGAAAGGAAGGTTCCTCTTGACGTATGCTGGCAAGTGCCAACTGTCTCTAGTTCTGTCTCTAAGTGGTTGTTTGGATACGGAGAATATAGAGTTAGTTTTTGGAAAACGGGTTTAAGGAGGATTTTTAGCTAAACCTGTTTAAGTTAGTTGTTTTGCCAAAATGTGTTTAAGAAAAAACTACGTTTGTAGGGCGGACGCGGACATCACGTTTCCCGTTAGCCGCATGAAGTTTCGAAGAAAAAACAGCGACCACGTGCAACTGTTCCCGGCGCCAGGAGGGTGCTTTCCAGCGCCAGTTACGGCGTGTCGTCGCGCGCCGGCTGCCCCGAGGGCAACTCGGCCGTATGCAGCGTCGCAGGAGCCAGGGGCGGCCATGTCTTCTCTGGTACGCACGAAGCAGTGCGGTGAGAACGGCACCGCGGCCGGCGTCGTCGCCATGGCCGTGACGCGCGTGTCTTCCGCCTCGGCAAAGCCACGGCTCCGGACTGCGCCGAGAACGGCAACGGCACCTGGGCCACCATCGTCGTCACTGCATGGCATGCGTGTATTCTGCCTCAAGGAATGCGACGTCTTCGGGCATATTGTCCCTGCAGCCAGCGTTGACGACGAGGCATCAAGGTGACCTTGGTGGCGCTGACACGGTCGTTGAAGCGGGCGAGGGAGCTCGTTCCGTGCTAGAGAGCCGACGACGAAGAACTTCGGGAAGGGATTGAATTAAGGCTGAGACCACACGTGTAGGAGACATCGAAGAGCACCATCTTGCCCATGTGCACGACATGGAAGTTGTGGAGAGCCGCCCTCTTGAGCTCGGCCTCTGCCACGCCAGCTAGGTGGCGGTAAGCTCGGCGACGCCGGAGGAAGAGGCGGCGTGGCCAGCGAGCATGGCGCAACGACTGGTTCATCGATGAGTCAGTTGAGAAGCAGCGGTGTGGCCGTGTGGGGCAGATGAGGTTAAACGAGTTTTGACAAAAACGTAGATTAGTAGTTTTTCCTAAAACTCAGTTTTCCGGTTTTGTGGAAGTCAAGTACTCCTTATCCGCGATTTCTTTGGACTGGCCAAACAGAGTTTTAGTTTTTGAAATCAAAACTGCGAATATATTAAGCTAGCAAGCCGCATCATTAAAAACCTTCCAGTCCCCTTAGATACCCTGGTAAGGAAAATAGTGCGTCAAAAACTTGCTGCCTCAGGCGTCCACAATGGTTACATCGTTTGCGATTACATGAACAATGCAAATGGGAGGATCACCATGCCAAATGCCATGGTTAATCTCAAAAAATCTAGCTAGTTCATGTGCTGCCATGTTGGCCTCTCTAGGGCAATGAGAGAACCTAACACGAGCAAACCTTCGACAAAGAAACGCACACTCCTGATAGATAGCAGCCGCAGCTCCAAGAGAATTTCCACCGTATTGCATGGTTTCAACTACCTCCATGCAGTATGCTTCGACCAGTAGCTTGTTACATCCGATATCACCGGCGAGTGCCAGACCGTAGCGTAGTGCAGTTGCTTCGGCCGTGGCAGCATCCTCCACGTTCTGAAGATTCCAACGTCCCCCCAGCAACAAACGCACCCTGCTGGTCTCGAATAACAACCCCATCCCCACCAGTACCAGTATCCATATCATAGGCTGCATCTACGTTTAGCCTAGTGAACTCCTCTGGTGGTTTCTGCCATCCATGACGACGAATAGGACTAGCTCCCGGTTTCTTAATCCTCTAAAGACAGAGCAAGGATGGATTGGGCCGATCTCGACGGAGTTTGGATTGTTTCACCGTGAGTTACCTTCCTCCTTTCCCACCAAAGGTACCATGAAGCACTGCAACCAGGTCACAGCGACGCACTTCTAGCATAGATGGCACGCCAGCTTTGTCCATCAGGAGAGTCTCCATTGCCGTAATACCTTGGACCTCCAATGCAACTGCGTTTTCAATGATCGAAAGCATGCCAAGCCTGGTCCATACTTTCCTAGCTCGTGTACACTTAAAAAACGCATGCGGGATGCTTTCACAATCCAACGAGCACATAGGGCATTGGCTAGATATGGGGATATGACGGTTAGCCAACATATGGTTGCAAGGAATAGCCCCGAGCAGAGCACGCCAGCAGTGTATCTTGATTTTTGCTGGTGCTAGAAGCGACCACAGGGATCGCCAGACAGGGTTAGCAGCCGAAGAGTTGAAAGGACTTGTTCTCAGTTTTCGGCCATGCTGGGCATCCCACTCGACATGATATGCTGATCGGACAGAGTGTCTACCATTCTTATTATAGTGCCAGGCAGGGAAATCTTCCATCATACCTACAGCAAGGGGGATGCGCAAGATTCTTTCAACATCACCTGCCCACAACATCTCCTCATGAACTCTTGATTCCATGTACCAGTCTCATGATCAATAAGTTCAGAAACCTTCCAGATCACTATATTACCACGGCGTGTCATGATTTTCCTGTTCGGGCTAGTAGGAATCCAACAGTCCTCCCAGATATTAATTTTCTCACCATCGCTGACTCTCCATATATGCCCTCGTTTAAATGTTTGGATCCCAGACCAGATGCTTTGCCAAGTATAAGAGCTTCCTTTTTTCAACTCAGCATTTAAGAGATCGCCAGATGGATAATATTTAGCCCGCATCACTTGAGCACAAAGTGATTCGGGTTCAGCTAGAAGCCTCCAAACCTGTTTAGAGAGCAAAGCAAGATTAAAACTTTCGAGATCTCTAAAACCCATACCTCCTTTATTTTTGGGGATGCACATCTTCCACCATGCAAACCAATGCATGTGCCGCTGTTGGTCCTCATCTCCCCACCAGAATTGGGACATTGCAGATATTATCCCTTTGCAAATCTGTTTGGGTAGCTTAAACACCGACATAGCGTACACTGGTATCGCCTGGATCACTGCCTTGATAAGGGTTTCCTTCCCACCGAAAGACAACATTTTTTCCTTCCAACCACTAAGCAATTTAATTACTCTGTCAATGAGGTGCTGGAAGCAGTCCGTTCTGTCAACCCCAACCAAAGGGGGAAGACCAAGATACTTATCCGTGATCTAAACACGTTTTGTGAAATCGGGTTTGGCTAAAACTCCGTAACCAAACAGGGCCTAAAGTTCACGGAGACAGAAAGGAAGGTTCCTGTGCCTGGTGCTACAGTCTCTAGTTCTGTCTCAAATTCACGGAGGACATGGTTACATTGGTTGTAGAGCCGCTTGACTGCAATGGTCTTGCCACTCTTATAAGTAAATATTTGTACACGGTACTTGAAGCGCCATAGCGATGATGTATTGCTCGCTCAAATCTCTGTCAGCCTCATAACATCTTCATAGGTATGGACAACCATGTCCATTTGGAGGATTACTAGCTTCCGAGGTCCTGACTCCTGAACATGATCAAGAGAAGTTAAAATGAATGCATTGGCGTAGATTACAGAAAGGGATGACATACACAAACCTCGCACTGGTTTCTCAGATCCCTTGACAAGTGGCTGTGGTTGATTTGATTTATATACCGCCTATAGCATAACATAGAATAATACGATGAATCGCCCGTCCGAGAAATATTAACTGAAACACAAATTTATATCAACATGAGATTTCAAGCAAATGGAGCAACATACTAATTGTTAACATATGACTTGTACGATAACTCTTGGTCTATGAGAGTGTCCACAAGTGGAGCCTTGGCAGTAAACATAGAGCATTGGATTACCCAAGAAGTAGCATTTAGATATTGTTACTACCAACAATTATAATGTAGTAATAAAAGCATGGACATGATGTTTTGACTCATAGGTATAAATACACCCGTTATAAAAATATTTTAAATGCATTTTGAAATGTTAAAAAAATCCAAACAAAAATTTTGAGTGCTCATCTGGATATATTATGCCCGCATACAAAGTTTTGGGGAAAAAAGACATTTTGTGTGACCTGTATAAAAAGGACAAAAAAAAATCCCGTGAAAAGTTATTTTGGAGCAATGGAATTCGTCTTTTTTATATAGGTCACAAATTTTGTATTTTTTTCCTAAACGTTTTACGAACATTAAATGTTCAGATGTACACCAAATATTTATTTGAATTTTTTTGACATTTTAAAATCCGGGTTTTAGGTATTGAGTGCATCTGCACCTACATGGTCAAAACAGATTTCTCCCTATTTGTGCGATTTCTTAATACTTGGATTTCTTAGAGATTTCCGGTCCAGACCCCTTTGCCGACGTCAGCGAAATTCTCATACCTATCGTGATTTGAGCAAGATATAATCCGTGTGACAAGTTTACGGACTAGACTGAATCCGCAAGACAAGTTGGTACACCACCGGTGCAATTATCTCATCGGAAAATGCCATAACAGTAAAAAACAAGCTTCGAAGTGCACAAGAGATTTGATTCTAAGTGTACAATAGATTTTAATGCTGAATCAAACGTCCGAGAGAACGAAACGCCCGTAGGTAGATGAGCAGCATTAAAAAAACATTTTCTTTTGCAATAAACACACGTTCTTTATTCTTTTATATGTACTTATTTTTGTTGCTGTTGGTATTGTACAATGTACATGTACACTATTCTGCAACAGGTGGCCCCGACATACACCGCAAGTATCACATGGAATGACGGAGTAACGACAGTAAGAACCAACAGACTCATAATTTTGAGGCGCTAGCGGTAACCTTGCTCAAGGCGGTCGCTGCCTTGGACCCAGACTCGCGCCCCAGATGCTTGCAGATAAACTCGCCGGCTGCCATTAGCTTGCCCAGATTGACGCCCGTCTTGATCCCCAACCCGTTCAGCATGTACACGACGTCCTCGGTGGCAACATTCCCCGACGCGCCCTTCGCATATGGGCAGCCACCGAGGCCGGCGACAGAGGAGTCCACGACATTGATGCCCATCTGTTTGAGCAGAGATCATCGTTGATCACATATGGTGGACGATAAGATCCCAGGCACAATTTTGGTTTTGCGTGATGGTTTGTTCAGTATCGCGGTAGATGATTACCTGGAGAGAGACGAGGATGTTCGAAAGAGACTGGCCGTAGGTGTCGTGGAAATGGACAGCAAGCTTTTCCACGGGAACAACAGACATAACTGCCTCAAGCATTGGAACTACTGTGCCTACATATAATGGAAGGAGATACATGTTAACTGAGATTTTCACAAATTGAAGGTGGATTTATCTAGAAGAGAAATGCTCCTCAAACTACATTACTAAGCATAATCTGTCATGAAAAGAAGAGTTAAGTTACTGAACTTTGTGACGGTCAATCATGATATTTTTTCAGAGTACCAGTGTTGTAGAATTAGGGACTTGTTGAAACAGGGTAATGTCAAAAAAGAAAATTCAGCATTTGTTTGCACATAACACGAAAAACAATCATGCAAATATGCCTTGGCTCCAGCATGACAATGAGGACCATGGTGCCAAACTGTCATGGAATATCTTTGCTTATTAAAATGTAGCAAACGGAAGTCCTAAGAGTAGCAAAATATGGCTATGGCATACTTGAAGAAAAAAAATGCAGGCAGCTAATAATGTAAGATAACCTGGGGTACCAACTCCAATTGTATCACCAAGTGAAACCTCGTAGCAGCCCATGTCATAAAGCTCTTTGGCAACATACGCTACATTTGAAGGTGGCACTGATCCTTCTACTGGGCATCCCACCACACAAGAAACATACCTACATTGTTGCATGATAGAGTAACACAATATTAAGAGCCCCAAATTTAATTAGCATTTGTCTCACTGGAAAACTGCATATATATGGATGTAATGTCCATATTATATTACAATCTAAGGCTAATCTCTTCCCCTCACTAGATCACACTCTCAAATATGCTCTAATGTCACATCATAGGGAGTAGAACATCAAAACATAAACCATCACTTCTCTTTAAGGATATCACAAAGCATGAGTTCAGGTATAACTATATCGATTTGAGATATCGCAAAGCTTCCAAAAATTATCAATACATTGGTGAATATGGTACAAGCTATAAAATGTGAACCTGCAAAATTTATCCAAAATTGTGACGAACTGTGATCCCTGTACCACAGTGGCGTCAGGTGTCCAGGCTGGGGTTTTTGGACTAAGGTGATTCACTTATTCGAGCTAATGGACCCTGATGTACATTTCCCAAGTTAATGGACTAAACTGTACATTTCAGACGAGTTTATGGACTAATGGTGACTTTTACTCTTTCGTGAATGTTTCTTTACTTCATGCATATATCAAGCTAGAAGTAAAATGAATGTGCAAAGCTCCTACCTTAAGAAGCTAGAAAAATAAAATAACTCACCCTCGTACAGGAATTTCTTGTTTGCTCGCTGCAAGAGCAACATCATTATAGCGGGCAAGGCTCTCTTTAATTGAACAGTTTATGTTTGACTTTGAAAATGCTTCAGAAGCTGATGCAAATATTGCAACTTCTTTTGCACCTGCTGCGACGGCTGCCTCAAATCCCTGATGATAAATTAACACAACACGTTACTAGAGGGGGTAAAAACCAACAAAATATAAAATCCACTTGATGAAAAATGATTTACCTTTAGGTTTGGAGTCAATACAGGAAAATTTACGCCTGTAATATTCCGAACCACTTCCATAACATCCTTTGCATCAGCTAGCTACAATATTAATGCCATATCATTCAGCAATGGGATGTCAAATAAATGACTGGCAGATGATCACGTGGACATGCAGAACGAAAAATAGATGGTCAGGCAGCTGCGGTGCTATACACAGGATTGTGATGTCAACTGACATTGTTAGGTAAAGAGATTGACATCACATGGTCACAGACTCACAGGTCCAGCACCGCCACTGTGGTCAGGTAGCATAACTTAAGAAGCACGCAGACCACGTAAATTTCAGACTACAAGATTAGTGAGGCTGTTTCGCAAACAGTCTTTTTTTTTCTTTGAGATTAGAAGTTTCAGTTAGACTATAACAGAATGCTACTAATTTGGACTTTAAGACGACATATCATTGGAGTACTGCTGCCAGGAAAAAAAAGGATGGTGACTCTAATCTAGCATGATGTTATCCAGAGACACCTTACAGTCCTCACTTGTTTCAACAACAAAAAATATTCTTCCGGTCAAAAGATTAACAAAAATGTTATTTATGGCACTGGATATGTATCAGTTTGGCTTAATCTTAATTGCAAGGATTATTTTATGTGCAGTAAAATCAATTTTCAAAGGTCATGACAGTTCCAAACTTCAAATCTATACTTATTCCGAGGTACAAATTAAGAGCTTGCGCACCATATTAGCTCTATCTCCTCACCATGTCGAACAATCAACTTCACCCAGATAACACTGCCAATATCATTGGGACATATATACAGAGGGAATCAAATTGGAGAAATGCAACCTTTGTTCTGAAGCTTTTGTTCTGAAGTTTCGACGAAACTTTTGTTCTGAAGCTACGAAGAAAAGATCCAGAGGTTCTGCAGATCCACTATGCCACTCATGGCAACACTCCACCCCAACATTTTAAATAATGGGCACATCCATGTTGGATTCTGCAGGTTCCCAGGCTAAAGATCCCTACATATTCTATGGTTGTGGAAAATATGTCAGGGTTTTAAAACCAAAATGTTCCGTGGTGGTGAAACTCCAATCTTGGAGTAAGGTAATGTTCCAACTTCCATTGACCTTCCAAAAATGCTATGCAGTGACTGCTCAGAATGTGTAAAATTCACCATGGTTTTGGAAGACATAATAATTTGTGCTAATGCTAAAAGCTATTGTGCTGTACCATATGGACACACGAGAATCATGCTAACGACCAACGGGCTTAAGAACTAATGTTGTTCCAAATTTTCGCAGTCTATAAATGTAACTAGCAGGTTTCAGTTATCAAACGTAACTAGCAGCAATTTTATTTTATATAGGGATAGATGGTAGAGTTATTCCAGATTGTGCGGTGTCCAGACTCCAGAGTCCAGACGCAACATCTTGCTTGTCACTCCGCTCCTTGCTGGTGGAGGCCGACGCGGCGTGCTGATCCGTGCCGCTTCCTCTGCGGTGGCGCCAAGGATGCTGGCGTCTAGGGTCTGGTCTAGGTCCGCGTCGCCGTCCTCGCCTGCTTCCCCAAAGTGATTGGGACTGGGATGACTCTCTCTGCTGGTCGTGGTGATTGATATTTATTATCAAAATATATATAATGAGTTAATGCCATGCTTATCCTAAGAGAAAAAAAGTTGCTCCCTTGCCTGTACTTAGAATAAGGCTCTCTCTAACTCCTATGCAGATTGGACAAACACTTTGGGGAATTGTTCTTGTTGAACTCACAATTGACATGTGGATAACCTTACCGGTTGCCAGACAAACTTTCGCCATCTAAAGATGCCAAAGGAAAATAGGAATGCTTGGAGATTGTTTGTATCGTTTCCCAAGCTATGATAGCACATGACTACATGAGCCCATAGTCAATGGTAGCACTAGCGTTTTGCCTATTCACTTTTTTCCATCTTTGCTGGACCAACTGGGTGTCATAGAATCTTATGCTGATTTGCGATTTGTTAGTTCACGTTTGAACATGACAATGAAAGCTATAATGAAAAGATAAATTAAGCAAGCACCAAATAGAAACAAATTATATTGTATAATTGACTATATCAGATAAACAAACAATGGCGCAAACATGTCCAGCATTGACCTCTAATTTTATCATACCTGGTCCAGAAGAAGGGCTGTGACTGGCATCCGCAACACCTGATTGACAGAAGAAAGATATAGCAGAAGCTAAGCATCAAAAGGGTCACAAAATACAAATAGTTTACAGGATAATTGACCAAGTTCTTTTTAGAAATGCAATTCATTTCAGTAGAGAGGTGCCAAACCCTGGGCCTAGCGCATCATCATTATCAATGATTAGGATCTAGTCAGGTGCAAGAGACACTTACAAATCATGGGGATAGAAAGAAGATGTAGCTACATGATTATCATTAAGCCAAAGCTACAGGGTAAAACAAAACCATATATAGTTTGCGAATAAGATCTTACATATAGGGCACCCTTAACAGCAGCAAAGCGGCAGAAAGCCTGTGGCAGCTCACCATGCCCATACATAGGATAAATGAAAGCACCTTCTGCATTAGCAAACCTGTTAGAGAAAAAGTGAGCACATGTCAAACATTTAGACCGCAGGAAGGAATTTATATAATAAAATCGCCATATGCTAGACAATATTTTTAAAGCTACACAAAACTAAATGGACTACTCAACTAGGTATATACACCATAGAAAATATGTCTTTCAAAAGAGGTTCAAGCGAGCAAAGTGACCTCTTAATAGATGACAAATAAAGAACTATGCTCTTGATTCCATCTCTTGTTGTTAGTAATTTCTCACAGGAGTCTGCGGCATCTTGATCGTAATCTGCCATGGCAATTGCATATAATATAACCCTATAAACAAGACAGAGAAGCCCGCATCAGTGACATTGCTAAAAATAGACTATGCTAGACCAGTTCAGGATGATCTTACGCTCTAATCTTTGGAGGAAGCCCCTGTTTCTTGAGGAATTCAATGAAGGAGAGGTCCAAGTCCTCCTCGGATATCTTACCCGAGGCTTCTCCCTCCCCCTCCTTATCATCAAGAGACAACACAGCAATGTGTGACTCCACAAGCTTGAAAAATCTGAAGAGGAGGGTCTTCATGCCAGGCTTAAGTGTCCCGTCCATGAAGATGGCTGTCTTGGAGTCGGGCACTGGGTAGAGAGCACCGTCCCAGTAGAGGAGGATGCCCCCTCCACGCTCTTGAACTCCACGTGGTTGTTTCCCCCTGATCTGAGAAGAAGGTCGACGGCCTCGTCGGCGCAGTACAGCACCCTGGGACCGACCAGGTCGACCGTGAAGCGCCTGGACGACTCGGGAATCGTCCCCGAGGTCTCAACCTCCGAGTACAAACAGCGGCGCTCCAGATGGACGGCGCTGGGTGAAGCGGCGGCGGCGGCGGAGGAGGAGGAAGACGGGCAGGGGGTGGAGGAATCGGAGGAGAGGAAGGAGGGGAGGGAAGGGAGCGGGACGGAGGAGTAGAGTGAGCCGTAGAAGGGGTTGGGGTCGACGTGGAGGACGGTCTTCCCGGCGGCCGCGCAGGCGGCGGCGAGGATGGACTCGGGGAGCCCGGTGCCGCAGACGACCACGTCGAATGAGGTGGGGTCGATGGTGGGGTAGTCCTCCGGGAAGCCGCCGGCAGAAGCGTCGGCCATGGTCAGCGGCAAATCACGATTTAGCGCCAGCAGCGGCAGCACCTAGAAAGGGGAAAATTCACACGATTTAGCGCGTCGAAGAGAGAGCAATCACGTTCACCTACGCATTCACGCAAACACGATGGAGGCACAGCTCAACACGATTCAGGTCAGAGACAGAGAGAGAGCGGCAGCTCACCGTGCGTTCGTCCGCTCCAGCCTAAGCAGGCCAGCAACTCCCGGCGAGACACCCTGCTGCAACTGCCAGCCGCGCTACAAACTGTGGCGGAGGCGCTAGAGACAGAACAGCGTCTGTTGATCGGGGAACGAGAGAGACAGATCGCCGGCGCGAGTTGGATTTGGAGGAGTGCGATGCGGATGTCTGAATTCGTTTCAGTCGTAGATAAGTCGGTTTTTATCCTCAAAAATAAACTTCGTAGCTAAGTCATTTGGCTTGGCTGATCTTTTTTTTTTCAAACCACAGTAAAAACACAGACGCTCACATACAGGCACACACATTCACACCTATGAACACACGCATACTCTATCCCTATGAGCCAGGGGCGGCGCCAGTAGGGGGTCGAGAGTGGTCGGTCGATGCGGCTCCGATCGTGCGGAAAAAAATTCAGATGCCAGAGAAAAAAGAAAGTCAGCCGAGGGCCCGAGGCCGACCCAGTCCCACTCCCTTCCCCGACCTATTCTCCTCTGCCCGCCCAAGCAAACCACGCCCCCCTCCCCCCCGCACCGCACGGCCAGCCCCCGCCACGCCCTGCTTGGCCGACCCTCTCTCTCCCGCCGCGAAACCCCGACCGCGTCGCGCCGCGCCTCATCTCCCGGCGGCCGGCGCCCCGCACCCAGTCCCTACCTGCACCCATCTGCTTGCCCCGGCGGCCCGGCCTATTCTCAATCTCTGATTGACGCCGACGACGAGGCACTAAACCGATACTAGACAAACTTGAACAAAGACACTCGAAAAACTTGACACTAAACTCGACACTACCACTCATCATCAAGCTCGGAATCGGAATCATCTGAGAGGCCAAGACTCTTCCAGTAGGTCTCGAACGACTCGTCGGAGTCCGACGGCACGTTGGTGGTAACAAGGGGCCAGCCTCCCCCGGGATGACGAAGCTTGCTTCTTCTCCATCGCGTCCCTCTCGACGTCCAAGTCCATATGCACCCGCACGAGCTCCGGATGCTCACGGCAAAACCGCTCCATCGTCGCCTCGTCGTCACGGCGGATGCGCAGCTGCACATAAGCGTGGCGGTTCTCCATCCCCTCCTCGTGTGTCACCATCCAAAGCTCGCCGACAAGGAACTCGACGTTTTGCCGGCTTTCCTCCGGGTAGTTGAGGTCGGCGTGCGGGTGACCCAACCGCATCGCCACCACGTCGTACGAGCGGGCGGCGAGCTCGGTCATATCGAAGGTACCCATGTACCACTGCTGGCCAGCCTGGGTTATCTCCGCCGACCAGTGCCCAGACGGCCGCAACCGCATGCCGCGGAAACCCGAGCTACTTTTCGCGCGGCGGCGAATCGGGGGCTGATGCAGCGACCGGGCCACGAATCGGTGGCTCCGGTGTGGCGAACGTCGCGGTGGGGGGTGGCGGTGGGGAAGCGCGACGAAGGCTGTGGCGGCGGGAATCGGGGGCGGCGCGGCGAAGCGGCGGCCGGTCGCGCGCGGTGGTGAATGGATAGGAAGAGGACAAAGTGACGATTGGGCACCGCGCGCGGCCGTTTTTATGCGATAGGTCACCGGTGTGGTGATGTATATTTGCATCACCAACCTCTGATTTTTAGGTCACGTTGTAAAATTTTGGGCCATTTTTTACGTTTGCATCATCTATTGGAGTTGCGTCTTTGTCCCTTCGTGACCTATATGATACTCCCTCTGTCCCAAAATAATTGTCTTAGATTTGTCAAAAAGTGGATGTATCTAGACATGAAATAAGTATAAATACATTCACTTTTAGACAACTTTAAGACACTTATTTTGAGACGGAGGGAGTAGTTATTTTTTGTTGTACATCATCTATTGGAGTTGCTCTTAGTAACATGGACTAGTAACATTAGTAACATGCTCTTAAGTAAGTTACTCCTCACGACAGTTTTAAAAGTGCAGCTATTTGTAAAATTCTCGAGCGCACCTTTGTTTTCCTGGTAACTCCCGAGCGCACCTTTGTTTTCCTGGTCGGAACAACATGTGGGTAACAATTGGCAATGCGTCAAACACACACAAAGCAGGCCAGACCCACACATGAATCTCACCGAGGGTATTATCCGGCCTTATCTTTACAACTGTGGGGTTTAAATATTTGGAAGTCGTGCCCATTACCCATGTTTCATCTTCCTGTCAAAAACCGCAGCGTCCTCTCCCATTTTCCTCTCGGGCAGCAACTCACAAGGAAAGTGGTGTGAGCACTCCCGCGGTTGTTGGAGGGTGATGGGAGGAGGCTCACGAAGATGGCAAGTTGTGCTGCCATCGTGGGAGCTTTTTTCCCAACTGACGACGGAGTGGGAGATAATCGGCGTAATCGAGTTTGTCACGGGGTAGAGTGAGTGTTGGAGGACGAGATAAGTTGTGCCTTTTAAGCGGCGACATCATCAGTGAGGGATCTCTGCTACTCGAGGGGTGCTTCGGTACATCCCCCCTCCCCCAAACTCAAAAAAAAAATTTCCCATAATTAGTTAATTAAAGTACTTAAATTCGTGGCCCCCAGGCCCATATCCAGCCCTGTATATCTGGGTTATTAGCATACCGCCACAGGTCTCGCAAGCCCGTCGTCTAGTCGCCTAGTCGATCGCGCTCGCTACCTAGTTCAATCACGCCAGTCCAGCGTTGCTGGCGGCCATCTCCGCCATGTACGTACTCACGCTTGTTCGCCGGTACGAAGACGGGGACAGGCGCCGCCACCGAGAGCGGCGGAAACGCGGCCGGCAGCGGCAGGCATGGCGCCGATCCAAGGTGGGTGCCGACCAAATTGAACCGCTTCGACGGCGGCAGCTCGCGGATCCTGCAGCCACTGTGTTATTGTACGCCGGCGAGCGCCCGAATCGTACGGCTTGACAACAATGAGCATCGGGAACGTGATCGCCATCCACAATTCCACATGAGCAACCGTTCAGGTACAGGAGTGGGTAATACATCTACGTCAACTGCGGCGAGTTCTTGCTGTTCAAGTCGTGAGCTTCATTCATCAATTCTCTCGGCTTCTGGTCGGCGCTTACGAATACGGGATGAGCACGACTTACAGATCGTAAGCACACACGGATACGTATGTGTGTATGTGGGTAACACTTAATTGGGCCGTACGGGTTTCTACCGGGCTTTATACGAATTAATTAATATTTATTTAATTAGGTAATTACAATCATGCCATTAGTTATGAAGAGGTATGGTGCCATCTAAGCCGTTGTTGTGTTTGAGTTTGGGGGGAGGGGATGTACCGAAGCAGAAGCCCTGCTACTCATGCCAGTAAGTCGCGTTGGTTCGTTATGGGGACATGGGCGTTTCAATTATCTCGGTCCGATGGAGGTAGGTTTTCAGTTAACTGGTGTTGGAACGGTTGGGGGGGGGGGGGGGGGGGGCTTGTATCCAGCTTCTTCGTTATGTTCTGTTTTGGAGTGTGGTGGTGGTGATTGGGGAATGATAGGGTTGATTCTTGATTGGATGCGTTGGAAACTTTAGTATCACCATCACCACCACTCCACCACTAATATAAAAAGGCACAGAGTGTGGGGATCCAAACGATCTTGACCGTCTAACGCTAGATCCAACGAACCCAGTCACCGCTAAAACACATTGTCAGCCTTCATTCTTTTGGAAAGTCTGACGCTAGATCCAACGATCACTTATTTTCTTGCCAAATCAACAACCGAGTTAATAAGGGAGTAATTCCGAAAATTAGTTAGGGGCGCTGATTTTGAGAGGAATTAAAACCTCCAGCTTTGCATACCCGTGTTGTTATTTTGGAAACTGTCAGTAATTTGCCATAATAGCGGCCATCAATTTGGATATTATTGGAGGGTAGGAGAGTGTGAAAACTAATGCAGCGATTTTACAGAAGAAATATCATGGCGATGATATGTGATGTTTTAACTTTGGATAAAAATACAGTCATAAATTAGACATTACCACAAACCAGTTTTAGGAGGGCATAAAACTTAGAAGCGCAATGCGCGTGCAAAATTACTAGTTTAGTTCAAACTAGAAGGGGATGGCGCGCTTTGCTGCGCCAGCGCCTGAGAGTACTACTGCGGTGATCAATACACGAATTTTTTTTCCGATAAAGATCAATACACGACATGCTGGTATGGGTAAAGATTAGTTTGTTCATACACGACCAAATACAAATTAATAACCTTTTCGGGCAAATATTTTAGGTATTGAACCGTATAATGCAACTTAAAGTAACAACTTTAAATTTGTTAATCTCCGAATGAGGCGAGCCTCGCGCCTGGTTCATGGAGGCGGAGGAGCCATGCGAGGCAGGGGTTGTTCGAGGTGCAGCCGAAGGCAGAGCTTGCATGTGTCGCTTGTGCCTGTGCTTGTAGGGAAGGAGGAGGCATGGCGAGAAAGGGGGGGAGGAGGGGCGCTCGGGTGGCTCACCAGCCGGAGCTACGGATAGCGGGAAACGACGGTGTACGCGTGGGGGAGGAGAGAGACGACACCCTCAAAGTCGAATACCTCCTGTGCCTTCGAGCAGTGCTGGTGTACTCGCGGCCGAATCAGTAAGTGTTGTGGCGGAGCTGCCAGGTTTGAGGCCAAATCAATGGTAACAGAGATGGCGCGGTCACCGGAGAAAAGGCGGTAGGGCGACATGAAACTTACAATTGGCAGTTGGCGTGCCCACTTTGCTCTTTTTTATATATATGACAACAACCCAAGTGTTGTATTTTGCAGCACTTGGTTTTTTTTGGACTGCACAACATAAAATTGGAAACAATTTACATCATTGCAAGCTGTTGGAGTAAAGTTTTTTGGCCTCGGATGTCCTAAGAAGTAGTTAGACCCTAAAATATGACAACTATTGGAGATGCTCTAAGAAAAGGGGGCCCGTAGATTCCTGTCGGTAGTTAGAGCATCTCCAATAGGTTGTGTAAAAACTAAAGATGTCTTGATGTAAAATATACATCACAAAAAAATGATTTTTGTAGGGCACCGAGAACAACAACTCCAACATGTGAAATATTTTGGGGCACGACTGATCCAACAGCTTCCCTAAATAAATCTTTATACTGCATTTCATAAAAAAAACAAAATTTTGATAAACACTCGACCTAAACATAGAACTAAACATTTGAACTAATAATTCGAACTAAACATCGAACCTTACATATCAAACTAATCAAACCCGTCAACTAAGGAGGATGAATCTGAGCTCTAGTTGGATGAGGAGGATGAAGAGTCCACGGTGATCACCGTCTAGGGTCCAGCCTCGCCCTCCTTCTTCACCTTCACCGTCGAGGGTCTAGCTCCGAACTCCATCTTCTTCCTCTCGAGGTCGTGTTTCCAATAGAACTCCAACTGCATACACAGAGGATTCTTCGCGCAAACCTCGCCATCGCATCTCGTCGCTCTCCTGGATGTACGGCTGCTCTTTCTGCTTTACCGTGCGAGTCTTCATCTTTGTCACCGGCGCGCCGATGAACTTCACATCCTCCGGGAATTCGATATCCGAAAAGTTGAGCTCCGAGCACAAAACCCCGAGCGTCTAACCAGCGATGTCTTACGTGCTGGCGGCGATGTCAACCGTCTCGAACGTGCCCGCCGTCGCACAGCAGCTCGGCGACGTAGCGGCCGAACTCCCTCACCAGCACGCCCCTAAAGCCATACCTACTCTTTGTCTTCTTTGGTGCCTTCCGTGGGCCGACGGCAAGGGCACGTCGAGGAGGAGGTGCGGGGCAGAGGAAATGACGACAAGGGTGGTCGTCGACGGGCAGGGGGCAAGGACACCGACGGATTCGAGCTCGGCGGCAACGACGATGGGGGACAGAGGCGGCAGATTTGGGGGCGGCAATGAGACGCGTGGGAGAAGCTGGATGTGGCGAGGAGGCCGGGCACACGGCGGCGGGTGCGGCGGATACGGCACAAATCAGCGTCGACGACGAGTGGAGGTGAATCGGCGGGAGCAGACAGGAAAGTTTTGCTCGTTAGTTAGCTGTGGGCGCGTGCGGGGTGGGCTTTGGGCGCGGCCTGTGGTGATGTACATTTGCATCACCCGTGCCCTATTTTACATCGCGATGTACAAAAAATTGCCCAATTTTTACTTCACCGGCTACTGTTGGAGCAATTTTTTTGTCTAATGACGATGTAAGAAATGGTTAATTATATTATTCATCACCATCGTTAAGTTGTTTTGTTTTCAGCTGTACGGACGGATAATATTATTCTGAGCCTAATCTGGTGTATGCAAATGTGTAGAGCAGGAACCAATGAGACAGTGACACGTGGCTCAACCATGGAGCTCCAAATCCTAGGGAGCTTAGTTATTATATTGGAGGGATGTGAGTTAGATAGCGAACCTCTTGGAAGTTAACACGCCCCCATCAAAACAACCCCAAGGCTGCCTGTTGATTCATTCCTGATCCAAACAAAAGACTCATCCCAAAGATCTGTCAACCATTGAACACAAAAGCGAAGAGTATACAGCAGCAAAGGCAAAAGCTCAGCATATAGCTCACGATAACTTTCAAAAACTGAAGACATGTGACTCGTCATATTTCAGTAGCCGACGGTAGGATTTACAGCAACCGAAAAAGGTTTCAGAGAGTTAGGAACAGAGCTCCAGTCGTGCCGCATTCAACAACCAAGCCCGTGCAGAGACAAGTTTATTGTTTATTACTGAACACAAGCTACATTACTATGAGCTTCACAAGTAAGACTTTACTGGCTGCTAGATTCATCATGCTCTGGCTGCATCTGATTCAGCACAAAAGCTCCTCAAGGTTCTTATGGACCTCAGCTTTCATTTTCTCCTCCTTGTTCCCCTCTTCAGTTTCAGGAGGATATCAAATTTTGCGAAATCTTCAACAACCTGATCATGGAAGTATTAGCAAAGAAGACTCGAGATGAACATACTACTCTCACAAATAACAGAGAAAAGTTGATGTAGAATTACGGAGAACAAACCTCTGCCTTTGCATGAACGATTTCAAGAAGTTCATACGGGAAAAGAGAGTTCGACCTCTGCTGGATTGTTTTCACAGCATGGTCTGCAGCATCTTTGACTACAGGATCATGTACAGGCACATCACGCCACCCAGGCTCATGTTCACCTGAAATAGGGTCGAGTTAAATACAAATGCCAAAATACGGAAAGCTAAACTATACAAGATCTAACATGTAATACAAACATGAAGCATCAAGTTACACAATACAATATTACTTTTGAAATCACCCAATGTATCGTGCTACACGCACAGCACACCTTCACTGTCCAAAATGAGGAACATTGTTTCAATGCTGAGGTAAAGACTACAAACTTGCGTAATACCTACAAGTAGTGGCAATATTTACAGTTATGTGAGAATCCCTGCCAACTACTTGAATTCATTTGGCGCCCTCAATATAGCACTACCTAAACCAGATGATGATAGTACCAACTATCAGATACTCAGTTTGCAGCAGCTTAGCAAGTTTTGGGAACATAAATCTTTTGTACGGTAGAATTGCATAAAAGCAACTAAGAGGAAGGTGGGAACATAAATCTTTTGTACGGTAGAATTGCATAAAAGCAACTAAGAGGATAGAGAAAGGTAAAATCGAAAAATTAATACATATTGCCTGGGGGAAAATCCAGTATGCAAACATAGCAACTGTTGCATAGGGAAAAAGGTGACACTGAATGAGCAGATAAAATACAGACTAAATTGTACACATGCAATCAAAGTACCGGTGAACATGGAGGTTAACATTCCCCTTTTTCTCTAAGGCACAAGTGAAACAGTGAAGATGAGTGGTAAGGGTTGTGGTGCAACAACCCATTGAGTACAGGTTGCACTCCTTTGCAAGTAACAATTGTTATGTGTGGTGATAGGTAGTAGCCTAGTATGCTGCAGCCAGATGAGTACGCGTTTGTGAATCCATGATGCGGTTTAAGGAAAGATGGAGATCAACAAGTGGCACAGAAGCGGCAGATTTGCCCGTAAATGCTTACCAATGATATGAACAAACGTATAGTTATAATCCAACTGTAACCAATCCAATTCAAGTAACTTATATTAAGCTAAAGGAGACAGACGTGTTGTAATCAACTAAGAGAGACGCCGTAAAAATGGTCATTCACAAATCACACCTCATGTGCCCTCATATGAAATCGAATGCCCTGATCATGAGAACTTGTGTTCATTTCATTTAACCCGACGAGTCAATAGCACTTCATTGACCATGCCATAACTGTCAAAATTCGGAATATGAATAACTACAGTATACCATCTAACTGAAGGAACTGCAATCCCATATTCCCAGATATCACTAACGTCCACTACAGGAATCGGTGATAAAGCATGCCGTAACTGTCAACTTTAGGAATATGAGTAACTACACTGTACAATCTAACTGAAGGAACTACAATCCCATATTCCAAGCTATCATTACCGCCCACCACAGGAATTGGTGATCAAGCAATGTTATGTATGCTGCAATAAGATCTGTGGACTGAAGATCAGTTCGTTGGACACACCTAGAAATCCCAAATACTGGAGCAACAGGTTAACATCTTCTCGTGTTAAAAGTGGAGGCCAAATTATCATCCACCATTCCACCCACCCCCACTGGATGATCCAGAACATTGATTTTTCAGCCAAACATTAATTCGAAAGGGGGTACAGACACTACTATAGTATTTCAACATACACCTAGCAGTCACCGCATCACAAGTCAAGCGAGCAAGCAAGCACAAAACTAGTAGAACCAAACAACGTAGTAGTCGAGTCTGCTGCAGCCAGATGAGGTATGAGTTTGTGAAACCATGTTTGGTATAAGAAAAGATGGAGATCAACAAGTGGCAGATGAAACCGGATGCCCTGATCATGAGAACTTGTGTTCATTTCAATTAAGCCAATTAGTCGATAGCACTTGGCTGACCATGCCTAACTATCAAAATTAGGAATATGAGTAATTACAGTATACTCCCTCCATCCCAAAATACAAGGCGCGCTTTAATTTCGCTGGTCAACGACGTCCAACTTTGACCATAATTTGTACATATAATATGACCATAAATTATTATAAAAATATGTGAAATGAAAGAATTTTGCAAGACGAATCCAACGGTACCATTTATACATTCTAGATCCACATAATTTATTATTTATTAATGGTCAAAATTGAACACCGAAGACCAGCACAAAAATAGCGTGCCTTATATTTTGGGATGGAGGGAGTACTATATAACTGAAGGAACTGCAATCCCATATTCCGAGATATCACTAACGCCCACTCCAGGAATCGGTGATAAAGCATGCCGTAAATGTCAACTTTAGGAATATGAGTAACTGTATTATACAATCTAACTGAAGGAATTACAACCCCATATTCCAAGCTATCATTAACGCACACCACAGGAATTGGTGATAAAGCAAGTCAATTTTATGTACGCTGCAATACGACCTGTGGATGGAAGATCAGTTCGTTGGACACCCTAGAAATCCCAAATACTGGAGCAACAGGTTAACATCTTCTCGTGCTAAAAGTTGAGGCCAAACTATCATCCACCATTCCACCCACCCCACTGGATGATCTAGAACACTGATCTTTCAGCCAAACATTCTGAACGAATACACGGTGAATTCGAAAGGGTATTTCTACATACACCTAGCAGTCACCGCATCACAAGTCGAGCAAGCAAGCACAACACACCAAACAACGGGGCGTACCTTTCTTGGCGCCGAGATCGGAGGTGGTGAAGGAGGTTGCGTCCCCGGTGTGGCGGAACTCCTGCAGCTCCTTGAAGTGGAGCCAGGGCTTGACCCAGACCTTGGCCTCGTAGACCTTCTTCCGGCCGGCCTCGAGCGCCTCGAGCGTGAGGTGGTGCACCGTGCCGGCGACCACCTGCTCCTTGGCCTCCACGACCCGCACGAACTCCAGCAACGCGTTCTGCAGCACCACAGCAACCACCGCGCGCGCGCGCGCACAACTCACAAAATCAGAACCCCCAATCGATCGCATAGTTCATCAGAGTACCCAACAAAAAACAGACCACCATAGAAGGGGAAACAGAGAGAGACGGGGGATCGAATCGCGTAATTAACCTCGCGCTTGTTGTGCTCGTCGACGGCGAAGCGGGCGAGGCCGTCGGTCTCGACGCTGTTGGCGGCGTCGGGGGTCTTGCTCTTGCCGCCGAGGACGTGGCCGGCCATGGCTCCGGTCGCGAGGGAGGCGGAGCCGACGAGGACGAAGAGGAGGGCTAGGGCGGCGAGGAGAGCGCCGGGAGGGGAGGAGACGGGCCGATTCGCAGCAACGCGCATGCTCTGGGCAGAAGAGTGCTTTGCGGTTTTGCTTCCCTTCGTGCCTGCGTGGGTGGGGTTTTAGATTCTTCTGCGCAAGGGACGTGGAGAGCGGGCTTCGTCGGCGATCGTGGGTTGCGGGAACGTGTCGGGACGCGTGGAGGCTACGCCGCCTACGCGCGATATCCACGGATGGGCGGTTGGTGCACGTTGCTTAGGATGGGGAGGTCCTTTACTCCGCCCGTTAGCGTCACTTTTGAGGCGCGCCGCCTACACGCTTCGTTTCCTGGGCCGGCCCATTTGTCTCGCGCGTGTTCGCTCGCTTCTTCGACTATTTTATTTCGTGCACAGAACGTGTCGACTGGTTGGTTCATTCAGAAAATGCTTTCGCTCATAGAAACGTGTATGACTGCTTCGTTCGATTCTTCTTCCACTATGCGTGGTGTTCTTTCTATGTTCAACAAATAATATTAAGAAGAACAAATAATACTACGTTCAGTAAAAATCCGAAGTACAAAAAAATCCAGTATGGAGTACAAAAATTAGGTAAATATAGAATATCTCTCGAACCATTTGGACTTTCGGTTTTAGAACCATTTTCAAATTTTGAACCACTTTCAAAAATTAGAACCATTTTCAAAAATTGGAATAATTTTAAAATGAACACTGCTTCTCATACATATGCACGAAACAAATTGATCAGAAATGAATTTGATCAGTTCACATACTCCATCTAACACAAAAATATATTTCATTTCAAAATAATTTATACACGAAATATATGTACGTTCACGATTAGGTTCCATTCCCGTGATCGGTTTCGAGTTTCGTGAAATGTAGCTTCTTAATTTTGGACCGAAATTTTCAATATTTTTAGATGAATTTTGTTAAATTTGTCACACTCAATCGACAGTTTGAAAAATCCTTTCACGGGTAGATGAAACTCGCAGTTTTACACAACTTTCGTGTTATAACTTTTTCGTTTCAACAGAGATATGTGTACGTTCAAAATGGAACCATTTTTAATATTGGAACCATTTTCAAAATGAAAATTTTCAAATTTGGATCCATTTGAAAATTCGGAACCATTTTTAAATTTGGAACCATTTTTCAAAATGAAACCATTTTTAAATTTGGAACCATTTTCAAAATGGTACCATTTTGAACCATTTTTAGATTTGAAACCATTTTAAAATTTGGAACCATTTTCAAAACGGAACCATTTTAAATTTGGAACCATTTTGAATTTTGGAACCATTTTCAAAATGGAACAAATTTAAATTTGGAACCATTTTCGAAAATGAACAATTTTCAAATTTGAAACCATTTGTAGATTTGCAACCATTTTCGAAATGAAACATTTTTTTATTTTGAACCATTTTTTAAAATTCGGAACCATTTTTAATTTGGAACCATTTTAAATTTGAAACCATTTTTAAAATGAACAATTTTCAAATTTGGAACCATTTTAAATTCAGAACCATTTTTGAAAAATGGAACCATTTAAAAATGGAACCATTTTAAAAAATGAACCATTTTCAAATTTCTAACCATTTTAAATTCGGAACCATTTTCAAAATGGAACCATTTTTTCGGTTCGGAACAATTTTAAAAAGGAACCATTTTTTCGGTTCGGAACCATTTTCGAAAAATCGGAATCATTTTTTTCATTCGGAACCATTTTTCGGTTCGGAACCATTTTCAAAAAGGAACCATTTTCGAAAAATCGGAACCATTTTTTTCAAAAAGTCAGAACCATTTTTTTGGTTCGGAACCATTTTCAAAAAGGAACCATTTTCGAAAAATCGGAACCATTTTTTCGTTTGAAACCATTTTCAAAAAATCGGAACCATTTTAAAAAAGGAAACATTTTCAAAAATCGGAACCATTTTTTCGGTTCGGAACCATTTTCAAAAAGGAACCATTTTTTCGGTTCGGAACCATTTTCAAAAAGCAACCATTTTTTCGGTTCGGAACCATTTTCAAAAATCGGAACCATTTTTTCGGTTCGGAACCATTTTCAAAAACGAACCATTTTTGCGGTTCGGAACCATTTTAAAAAAGGAACCATTTTTTCGGTTCGGAACCATTTAAAAAATCGGAACCATTTTTTCGGTTCAAAACCATTTTCAAAATGGAACCATTTTTTCGGTTCAGAACCATTTTTTAAAAAGGAACCATTTTCAAAAATTGAAACCATTTTTTTGGTTCGGAATAATTTTTATAAAGGAACCATTTTTCGGTTTGGAACCATTTTCAAAAAGTCAGAACCATTTTTTGGTTCAGAATCATTTTAAAAAAGGAACCATTTTCGAAAAATCGGAACCATTTTGAAAAAATCGGAACCATTTTTTCGGTTCGGAACCATTTTCAAAAAGGAAACATTTTCAAAAATCGGAACCATTTTTTCGGTTCGGAACCATTTTCAAAAGGAACTATTTTTTCGGTTTGGAACCATTTTCAAAAAGGAACCATTTTTTCGGTTCGGAACCATTTTCAAAAATCGGAACCATTTTTTCGGTTCGGAACCATTTTCAAAAAGGAACCATTTTTCGGTTCGGAACTATTTTCAAAACGGAACCATTTTCGAAAAATCGGAACCATTTTTTCGGTTTCGAACCATTTTTCGGTTCGGAACCATTTTCAAAAAGGAACAATTTTTTGAAAAATCGGAACCATTTTTAAAATCGGAACCATTTTCAAAATTGGAACCATTTTCGAAAATGGACAAACTTCAAAAAACAATTGGAACCATTTTAAAAATGGAACCATTTTTAAATTTGGAATCATTTTCAAAATGGAACCATTTTTTTATTTGGAACCATTTTTAAATTTAAAACTATATGGAACCATTTTTAAATTTGGAACCATTTTCAAAATGGAACCATTTTAAAATTTGGAATATTTTCAAAAAATGGAAAACCATTTTTAAATTTGGAATCATTTTCATAATGGAACCATTTTAAAAATGAACCATTTTAAATTCGGAACCATTTTTAAATTTGGAACCATTTTCAAAATGAAACCATTTTTAAATTCGTAACCTTTTTCAAAATAGAACCATTTTTAAATTTGAAACCATTTTAAATTTGGAACCATTTTAAACTAAAGTGAAGAGTTAATTAAATTAAGGAACCAGATTTGACTGTCGGGTATGGTTAACCAAATTAGGGTGAAACAAAAACTACTGAGCCGAAATTATGGTGAACCGTAAGTAATAATGAAACGTTGTAATATTGAACCAAGAACGACAAACCAGAAAATTAATAAATCTAAAAAAATTAAATGATGAAAACCCGATTCATGGAATCATTGCACGGCCCTCCACGACAAAAAGAGATATTCATTTCAGAGATGATTTCGTCTATCAAAATGAAAAAAAATGATTGAATTTTTGGTATCATCTAGTAGACGGACAGTATTAGCCTTTGGTTACGCCAGGCTACTACACACATCATTCGACCGAAAAAGAACATCTTCCGGTTCTTCCAGATGCATAGTCCAAATGCCAAAACGGGGAAACATCTCCCAGAGAGAACAGAAGCTTTGGGTTCACAAAAATTTAAGTGAGAGGGCACATAATTGTTGATATTAAAAACATCATAACACCCCCATGAGACCATCCTCGCTGTTGTCGACCAACATTATAGACACCAGTTTATCCATGAGGAATTTACCATTAGTAGTATACTTGGCCCGAAGCACATTCACCTCATATATTACCACTGTATCACTGCTAGCGAAAACAAACTGACACGGCACCATCATCAAATCCAAACACTGTACTGATCATGTCCTTACTGAACTTGAATCTTTTTTATTTCTGCCGAGAACCCCACCAAGATGAGAAAATTGCTTCTTGAATTGATCAACAACACTGACAAACATAACAACGAAGTACTGAGGTGAGTAAGAGTTGATGGTGTCACAGAATGAACAGAAATGAAGCAATACAACCACAGAAAATGTAAAGACCTTGGGTAGAGAAAGGTTGTCCTCTCTGTGCGTTTGTAGTCCTTCGGCAATTGTCGATGATATTCTAGTATATCCCGGAATATCATCTCCCTTACATCATCCTTCAACATATTTCTCTGCTCAAAGTCAAACTCCAATTTTTTCTGATTAGCTAACAGGACAGTTCTCTCTCAGGTTTGGAAAGGCCTCTAAAGTATGTATCAGTCAATGCCTGAAAAAATATAAATAATGAAGGAAATACTATAATTTAGTCCAGACAAGTATAACCAACTGGTGCTGCAAGCCGGATCACATGCATGACTTGACAGAGAGAAAAAAAGGAGCTCACGATGATAAAATAGCACCAAAAGACTACCTCTTCTGCATTTGGACAGTCCTTCGGATCAAACGCTAATGGCTTTTCCAAGACTTTTAGTCCCAAAGGATCTGTATTGGGAAATTTCTAAGAAGTTGGAGCTGGGTCTTTCTTTCTCATACTGCTCAAACACTTTCTTGCTTTCTCATTCCGAACCTGGAAAAGGGAAAAAGAAACATGAAAGTTGAATCTTGTGGTCCCTGAAAACATTCACAAGGTTTAGCAGACATAGTCTTCCCCTGAATTTAGTACCATACCAGAGAAATTGTATTGCTCATGAATATTGTGCTCCTCAATACTGTCTAAGAATTAAATCAAGCAACATATAATTTGCAAATTAACATGCTCAGAAATAGTGTGGTGTCTACCCCGCAGTATTAAACATACTGGTATAAGAAACTGAAGTGGAATTACCATCATGTCCAAAAATAAAAAAGTCACCACAAAGCTATCGAGCTAATGCTACTAGTACCAGATTCCAAGCAATGGATTCGATTAAACACAAACATAGCACATTTAGGTGAGCTCTGTAGCACATCGGGCGCCATCACTAAAAAAATCCAACACAAACAGTAACACAATCATCTAAAATAACCAGATCCCGATCATTCTCCAAGGAAGTCAGATGGCGGAAAGCTAGGATACTAAAACGAGGGATTCAGCAGAAAACCACAGGGCCCAGCGACGCACCAATAAACATCTCCGTAGAAAATCGATACACGCGTGCGATGTGGAAGGCGAACTAGACAATTAGGGCTTGAGCTCGTAGATCGTGGATGCAAATAACGATATAGAAGGACGGGAATATAGGAATCTGGATCCACCATGGACGGGAGAGGAGAAGAACACGAAAGCCGCGATGGTTTAGTACATGGATGAATACAGCACGAACCTAGCGTAGCATCAAGGAAACCACCGGCCGAAGAAGAACTCGGTAAATCTCTCTGGGGTAAGGGGAAATTTGGAATCGCCTCAGTCTCTCCGGAACAGAACGGGCGAAGAGGAAAAGAAGAAACAGGTCACAGTATCCGTCGTCGCCTCGCCGCTCTCGAAGCAGAGGACACGGGGTAAAAAAACACGAACCTGGATCCGCCATGGACGGCGGCGGGCGGCGCAGTGCGACACCTAGTGAAGCATCAAGGAACCACCGGTCGAAGAAGATCTGGGAGCGCACGCGAACCAGGTAATCCACTCCGGGGGGAAGAAAAATCTGGGAGCGCACGCGAAGCACGGGAAGAAGAAAGAAGAGAAGCAGACAGCGGACGCCGTCTTCCACTCGCCGCTGTGGAAAAAGGAACCGGGGGAGAGGGAGGAGGAGGTGTCGGGGGTGCGATCTGCAGTGCGAGGACTCGCCGGAGATGGCCGGCGATGAAGACGGTGGAAAAGGAGATAGGGAGAGGAGGGAGGCGTCGGTGGGGAATGGGAGAGAAGAAGAAGGAGGTCGACGCGAAGCATCGAAGGAAGTCGATGAAATTTGGGCCGGCCCAGAAAACGGTTTGCGATGGAATCCTTCAGGCGGCAAGCGCGTTAAGGGGCACAAACAGGCGGCATATAGGGTTCGGGCTTAGGATGTAAGCGATGAAGGAATTAAAATCACTCTATCTGCTGGGCCTGTACAGCATTAGAGCGGCCTGGCCACTATTCTGGGCCTTGACTTGTAAGTAGTACTATGGGCTGGGCCGGGCCAAGCAAGTCCTCCAATTGGGTCATGTTACTAGAAGGAAAGAAGTCTTAATCCTGCTATGCGGAAATTCACTTTGACACCCGGATGCATATGCACCCGGTATTTGAAAAATATATTTCAAAATATTAAAAAAATTGAAAAAAAATCGCGGATACATCTTCATATTCTATGTGTTCATAAAGTCATTTCACCAAAAACCGATATATTTTGTGTCTTGTGTAAAAAAGACAAAAAAAAAGTGTCGTGAAAAGGCTTATTTTAGCACCAATTTTTTTCTTTTTTATACAAGCCACAAAAATGTCGGATTTTCATGAAACAACTTTGTGAACACATAACATGTTAAGATCTATGCGCGAACATTTTTAAAAAAAAATTTAACCTTGCAAAATATGTGCAAAATGCATTTTAAATAAAGGGTGCGTATGCACCCGGGAGCCAAAACACCACTCCCCTATGCATGTCTTTTGTGATATGAATTGCATTTTATTATGTTTGCAGATATACGTTGCATACATTGCGAAGTCCTAGTCTGCGTTGATAGTGTTTGCACTTTTACAGAGATAGTGAAGATTTGTAATATTTAGTTAAAAAAAAGATTTGTAATATTTTCCTGCCATGACATTGATAAGAGTAGTGCTCTTCAAAGCCATTATAATACTATATGTTACTCCAAGTTACCTATCACTGTGCCATTTTACATATATCATGCATGCGGCATTATTACGAACTATATGTCTACAGAAATGACACGGTAAACATCTTCAGTTGAGTAAACTTTTTACAAGATGTAGCTATTTGTTATCTGATCATTCACCTTCTTACAGGGAAATCGGACCTTTGCGGTTTTGCTTTATCTTTTTGGAGAGGGGGCTTCATCACAGATCGTCGGTTGCAGGGACGTGTCCGAACGCGTGGTGGCTTTGGCGCGAGATCCACGGATGCACAGTTCGTGCACGTTGCTTTGGATGTAAGCGATGAAAGAATTAAAATCACTTTAGCTTTTTTAAGTATATTCAAATTACTTTATATGGTGGGCTAAGTTTTTTTTTTTTGAGAATATGGTGGGCTAAGTGGTCGGGCCCAATTTGGGTACACTTACCCGTGGATTCGACAGAAGATTGCAACTAGATCGGCCTGACATCTATTCTGGGCTTGAGGGAGCAAGTACTCTGATTAGAGCGGCCTTGCAAGTACCATGGGCTGGGCCGAGTAAGTCCTCAAATGGGGTCAGGTTATTAAAAAGGAAACACCTTCCGGATACATTTCACCCCAATCTTTAAAACCGGATAATTTGTACCCTGAACTTTGCAATACCGGACAAATCACACCCTGGTAGTGGTTTTGCACCGATTTGAGCGGTTTTGAGTCAATTTTGACATTTTCTTGGGATGACGTGGTGCTGACGTGGCGCAAACAAAAAAAATTCCCAAAGGGATCAGCCGCCGGCGGAGATCCGCGCCGTGCAGGTGGTCGCCGGCCGCCGTCGAGCTCCACGGCAACGGCAACGGCGGCGGAGATCCGCGCCGTGCCTGCGCTCGTCGAGGTGCTCCTGCTCCTGCTCGCCAAAGCCCCTCCCTGCTGGTCGCCGGTCGTCCCAGCTCCTGCTCCTACTCGCATACCTCCAGGCTTTCCTCGCCGTGCTCCAGGCCGGCGCCCTGCTCTAGGGCCCCCGCCGCCAGATCGCCGCGCCTCCAAATCAAGCTCCATGTCGCGCCTCCAGATCGCCAGGTCCCCCAGGTCGCCAGCACGCCTCAACCTCCAGAGCTACAGGCTGACGACGTGTTTGTGCCTGGCCAAGACATGGTCAGAGCTGATCAATTTGAATCTCATGGCGGCTCTAATAAGATGAACCACTGCTATGTGATCGATATGATCTGAATCTGAATTAGTGAATGGATGCAATTTTGCTTACTTACGGCTGTGTGATGATGCTTCTTCATATGCTCCATCTGTGTTCATTTCTTCTAATTTGTGGAGTACTCGAAACCTAATCTCCGTCGATCATTTTCAGCTCAAGTACAAGGAGTACTCCTGCCTGAACAAGGAGGAACACAGATTTTTACCTGAACAATATGGAGTAGTTGCACAAGAAAAAGCAACCTTGGAAAGGAAACTAAAATACAGTAGTACAGTAAACAAGAACATCAGCACAAGACAGTGGTGAAAAGATAATATACTTGTATTGCTTCCTTAAAATAGTTTGTATGTACAATATTGGCTTCCAATACAATATACGGGCAAGTTAACACAAGCAATACTTGTATTGCTTCCAATATAGGTACAGTTCAAGCAGGGCTTATACAAGAATATTGATCAAGCAGGAATTGTAAAGCAGTACAAGGAGTATATTGATCAACCACATGCACCAAACAGTTGATATATTGCCAAAAAAAATACTCGAGTGACCTGAACAAACAAGACAGTAACCAGGTTACTGTAAATGTAATGACCAGACTGAAAGAAATAACCTCAACTACTCTCTGTGCAACTAAACACTAACTAAATGACTCATCAGCTAAGATAACAGCGAAGCTGCACAAATATTAGTTGGGGTTCATAGCAGAAAACAATAATTTTTCTAACTATCGCAACACCGAAATACTAGCCAATGATCTATCTATCTAGTAATGCGGTAACGGAGGAGATATCGGTAACATACCCTTTGTAGACCGATTGCGGGAATTATGCTCCCGCAACAAGCGTTGTCGATGTAGACGACGTAGCCGACCTCGAGGTCGCGAAGAACTTGGCGCGACGAAGACGAAGCCGAAGGTGGCGCGACGGTGACGCCCTGGCACCACGACTGTGGCGCCTCCGAGTACTCGCACACGTGCGGAGATTGACGATGACTCCCGGGCTCTCCGATCCAGACGAGATAGCGGAAGTAGAACTTTTGGGTGGAATCCCGCAGCACGATGGCGTACTGCGGTATAGATTTCTCACGCGCGCGCTGTCCTTACAAGGGGACCACGCACAGCGGGAGGTGGAGAGAGGGTGGAAGTGGGCGGAGGGGCATCCTCGGCCAATAGGAATAAATCCTGAATTTATTGTGTATTTTTTTAAATAATATGCCCCACTATTTATTAAGGGAGAGGAGGTGCCCCTCTCCCTTGCTTTCCCATGTGGGACTAAAGGAGGAGGAGGGGGTGGTGCGGCTGGCTATGGGCCCCTTGTGGCCCAGCCGCACCACCCATCTGGGGGGTTCGGCCCCACTTGGGCCTTCCCTCCAGGGTTTTGGCCCATTTAGGAGTTTTTCCTATTTTTCCTCTTTTATTTAATATTAAATTAATATTTAAATATATATAATTCATAATTAAATATATTTACATATTATTTAATCTCCCGTGACTCCGCAACAACTTCCGGACCACACCGAACTTCCTTCGGTCTTCCCCGGAACCCTTCCGATTCCACCGGAACCTTTCCGGATCATTTTCTCTCTCTATTTCTATTATTCTGATAATTCCAAAACGATCTCTAAGCGTCGTCAAGACCTTAAGTGTGTTACCCTACGGTTCGGGAAATACTCCAGACATGGTCGAGACCCCTCGCTCGCCAATGACCGTCAGGGAGACCTGGATGGCTATGACGGTCCCTGTGCATTCCAGAATAATCGTCGTTGAACCGTTAACATGATAAGTTCATTCCTTTTGTTCCTTCGATACTACCCTAGTCCAGAATACGATCGTAACATCTTATGTTGTGTTTTATCTCGTTACCGACAAGGGTTACTTAACTCGTTCTGTGATATTATACAATGACCTAGTCATACGCTGCGCAGCTTTATAGATATAATTTCACCGAGTGGGCCCAGAGTATCTTTCCATCACACGGATGAACAAATCCCGCTCTTGATCACTCGCCTCAACTACTTCCTTAGGATACCCGAAAGTGTCACCTTTATTGTCATATATATAGACATGACGTTTGATGCAATCAAAGTATATTCCAGAAGTAGTGACTTGATATAATCTCACGGTCTGAGGAATAAGCTATCATATTACTTCCTATTGCAATGTTGAACTTAGTGATACGATCTCTTGCAATACTTTGGTGGGTAATGTCCATCACCTTATTCTACTAATAAAATGACTTCATCATCAACTGTTATGAATCAGCATGACCGGGAAATCTCGATCATCCGTTGACTGATGAACTAGTTTATACAGAGGCTAACTAGGGACTCTGGTTTGTTTACATACCACACGTGTATTAACAATTCCGATTAATACAGTTATAGCACGGTATAAAACTTATTTATAAACTTAATGAGATAATGCGATAAATACTTAATATTTATTTGCCTCTAGGGCATATCTCCAACAGTCTCCCACTTGCACTAGATTACAAATAAACCAGCTGCATTCTATTGATCATAACCTCTTATCATATAAGTACTTTATGATAATGCTTGCTTGTGGAAGTGTTTTTCCTTTAACGATCTGTACCATACAGAAATCGTACCTTCTTTGCGATTCATTGATTATCACCTTGTTTGATATCAATCCGTTATCTTGATAACACATATACACATTCAATGACTAAGCGGGACTACCGTTTCCTCGCGCATACTCTGATTCATAATCAGCTAAGTACACCTGGAAATCACTTAGTTTGAGAACACATTTTCTCTTCCAATATGTATAACTTTGCAGTATCTATATACCTTTCATACCTATGTAGATTCTGACATTCTATTGTCAGTCTAGTGTCTAAAAGTTTCCTACGACATTTGGTCCTTCAGTCATCCAGATAGATCCTTTAACACAACACTTTGTTGAGTTCATTTTCTTCTATTGACTCAAAATTCTTATCCTTAGTTTCTTTAAACAATGAAGATTTTACTTATAGTGAATTCATAAAATTCACCTTAGTATTTGTTCTTCTTATAAGAACATGGGTCATACTACGTCGAGCACATAATATGGTTTTATACGATGCCAGCTATTATACCGGTATAAAAGGCAACATATCTCACAACCACTATTATCGTGTAGAAATTCCACTAAATGTTTTAACTAGATTTTTCAAGGACTTTTCCTTGATTTATTCCATTCTGACCTTTCAGAATCTAATCTAATAAAACATCTCGACCTTTCATTTAAAACTTCCTGATCTATCTAAATAGATCACCGACGTTTTAAATCAACACAATTTCATCAAAATTCTATAATCATATTAATCCTAATTTAACTAGTACTTCCATTATATGTCATTTACATACAAGGACATTTATTAAGCTCCCACTCAAAATGTCAATCACATTTGAGATTATACAGCTCATCTAGCTCCCACTCAAAAACATGTCTCTTACATATTAGATTTGGTGAACTAATTCGACTCCCACTTAAATTATATAAACATAATTTCTTTCGATATTTTGGTCAACACAAAATCATTGATCATTTATCAATTCGAAATCCAACATACGATGTATTAGTACCTTGCTAACACGAACTCTAGCATGTCTACATTTATGTAGTCAAACCTTTTGATTTTGTCCAAGACATTCTTTATGACAAAATTAGCTTTATGTCCTTTCCATAGTTTCATCCTTTTCATATGACCTTTCATATAAGATTAAGTAACCATTTTACTTAATAAGATTCAAATAACAATTATCTTTGTAATCTTGAATGTAACTTGGGATTTACAATTCTTAATTGTTTCTCGTATTTGGTATCATCTAATTTCTTTGTAGTTCGTAGATGTATTTTTGTTCTGGCAACAAAATCATTTAATCACGAATATCTATTTGTGACTTGACAAAATATTCTTGATTTGTACCATCTTTACAAAAAGCTCCTCATGAAACATTATGATCTTTTATCATCATTTTCATTTCCTTTCGTATGGTTTTGTTTCCGAAACATATTCCGTCACATTACTCCATACTTCATAGGAATAAGGTCAATTACCTTTATTTAAGCTCTCGCACTATTCCATTAACCTTTCCTTTTGAAAAACAATTTTCCACAATTTACCAAGGCAGCAACACAAGTTTTGCTCTTGTTGGTATTTGGTTTATGGAATATATTCATACCTTTTATGAATATTCTACAAAGAACTATTCGTGTATAGTTTTATATTATCATATAATCTTATAAACTACGACATTCATTATATGTTTGTCGTTTTACACGAATTTCGGATGACAAAACAATTTTCTAAAGTGGGACGTTTTACTAACATACTCTAAATAATATTTAACTTTTAAGAGATCCTTTTTAAGACCATACTTTATCAAAATAGAGTATGATTATAATATTTACACAAATCAACATGTTTGATATGCATTAAATAATTATAATTTGTGGAACAATATTACACAAGTCTTTTATGCTAAAACCATAACCAAAATCTTTGTCTTATTTGATCAAATCATAATAACCCGATTTAGCATCCACCTTTTTCTCTAAAAATCCCTTTGATCTTTTATCAAACCTTTTCAGATTAATGTCTCTTTTAGTAAATACATGTTATTTACTTAGAGTCATTTTAAGGATTCCGATAATAATAATATTCACCATATTGATTTAATTTATCATCGTGTATGATTTTCAATCAACTTTCTTATACATTGACATATCAATGTTTTGGATATTTTAATCATCACGTCTCATTTGGACATTGGCTCAATTTTAAATAGATCGAAGTATCTATAAATAATGCCAACATGATTAACAATTCAGAGGTGTTGTTTCTGAAAACAATATTATTAGCCTGGATATTTATTTTATTTTAGCATTCCTGTTTTATAAATGTCCAATTTATTATCATCGGGATTACAACGCGAATAACTCATTTGTAATCGTAACATGATCATAAGAAGAATTTATCCATAATCAAAAACAACTGGCTTGTTCCATTATATATATGAATAACTGCATTGCAAGATGCAAAACACACTAATTAAGATCATCCTCAAAACGATTACAAAATCTATTATACTAATCCGAAATAATAAATGTAGAGGGTAAAACGCCATCGGCCATCAACTATCTTGCTTGCCGTCACTTGTTCACCATCACATTGTCCCTTTCCATATCCTTGTAAGAATTAGGCCTGTTTTCATAAAACAGAATAAGTATCAGATACTTTTCAACAAGTATATTGAAAAAAATACATTTATAAATTTGTATATCAAATATACCGTATGGGTCGATGATCTCTGCTTCAATGGAATCCACTTTTACGTTCCTGAACCGGCATATGAACTGATAAAGAGTAAGTGACTCACTCTTCACACATAGCCACGGACATGCTCCTCATAGCTGGGAGGAAGAGAACGTAACACAATAGTGATCGCAAAAGCATCCGCCATCCAGTAGTCATAGACATACGTGAGACTCAAAATATGTCGTACATCTTGCCCAAATGAGTTTCCAAGCAGGTGTGTTCTTCCATCTTGAGTGAAAGAAAATCATCCAGCTGCTTAAACTGCTCAATTTTTATCTGTTCTATAAAATGGGCCTTGAGTGAATCCATCATCACCATAGGTTCCATGTCTTGAAACTGTGCTTTCAATTCAGGCTCCATGCTCCATGACATGGTGCTTTGAACATCTATGAAAATGTCACGACGCGGCGGAAAGCCTCATCTTGTTCTTCACTTGCAGAATCACCCGGCCATTTCCTAGAAGCTTTCTATTACATAGAGTATGTTATTGTGTATAAGGGCTTCCCTTAATCTCTCGTACCAGTTGATGAAATTGGACCCATCGGTCAAAAGAGACCGTCCTCTAAGGAAATAGCCAAAATAGAAATCGTCGCTGGGATAGAACACCATCTACAGAAATAATCGCAAAGATAATAAGGCTAAGTTTATAAAATAATATGAGCTTAGTTTATAATCAAATTATCAAACATACTCCACTAAGATAATTATCCCTAAAATCATCTCAACGATTACACGACCCAATTCACTCTACCACCCCGATCGTCACGGCCGGCGGCATAGCTGCAAGGGTGGACATCGAAATGTCGATCACAACATTCATGTGACTCATGCTCGATCTTTCGATCTTCACGTGTTCCAAGGCTATGTCTGTACATACTAGGCTCGCCAATTAAAACCTTAGTGTATTGCATGTGCAACGTGGCTTACACCCACATTATGTGAACGCAGATACGTCTGACACCCGATAGTCATGGCCTGCCTCGTAACGGAGAACTTTTGGTGGTGCACACTAAGGGAGAACACAACTTTGGTATTTTATTTAGGGATCATCCTATTATAGCTACCGTCGTATATCTAATATATAAGCACTCAATAGGATATACACACAACAATACAATATCAAATAATGAAATGAAGTGCGATATGACATGGCCTTGCGCCTTGATCTACATGGCGTGCCCTGGCTGGGTTCCGAGTCCGCGGTGCCTCCTTTGCCATCGACAAGTTAAACAATTTATAATACTTACCGTAGCCATGTCATATAAAAATGCCCCTTGCAAAATAAGTGATGACGACCAATTTTGGCTTATGAAGAGATGTCACCAAGATGATCTCAAATGAAAAAATAATGTGAACAAAAGTTATGCGCCTCGTCGAGACGAGCAACTTTGGTTTTTGGATCATTTCAATCTGAGGTCATATGCAACTTGTGGAGCCAAAATAAGACATGCTCTGTCCTTTGACGCACACGAAGCTCGCCCTACCACAGACGTCCTCTGCCCTCGGGTGAGTGCGATCGGGAAGTACTAAAAAACCGTATCGATTTGCTTCCGATTGAATTTGAGAGGTCCAGATGGCGTCAAATGGAAAAACGTATAAAAGGAAAGTTCTTCGTTTTTTCGAGGCGAACAACTTCTCTTTTTACGAGATTTCGATCCGGAGTCGTTTACTACCTCAAAAACGGCCCGGAAGGTGCAGACCGAACAGCTTTGGCACACGAAGCAGAAGAGCACAGGCTGGTCGCCCTACCACAGACATGCTCTGCCCTCGGGTGAGTGCAATCCGGAAAAGACTAAAAACGCATTGATTTGCTTCCGATTGAATTTGAGGGGTCCAGATGAAGTCAAATGGAAAAACGCATAAAATGAAAGTTCTTCGTTTTTTCGAGACGAACAACTTTGTTTTCTACGAGATTTTCATCCGAGGTCGGTTACTGGCTCAAAAACGACCCGTAAGGTGCAGACCGAACAGTTTTGGAAAGTTTGGGTCAGACCAACCGAATTGGACCCAGATTATGGTTTTGGACGTGAATCCAAACCTTTCCTTGCACAGGAAGTCCAGCCCCCTTACATACGAGGGTGCCGGCCGATTGAACAACACACAATCGTCAAACACAAACCAATCTACAGACTTTCATCTCTTGCCCTAGTTTTCTGCTTCTCGTTCATCGGAGTTCTTCGTTTCGGAGAGCTTTGATCTACGAAGTTCTGGGGGCGGCGAACCGACCTAGGGCAGCCCATCACCGCCGTGCGTCCAGACGGGGTCTCTCCCGGCCACGTGGGGTGTCAGGTTCCAAAAGTGCTCGCCGGATTGTCTTGCGTATCGCGCTTCTGGCGAGCCTCCCGCGGAGTGAGTTGCAGAGCATCTCCCTCGGCGCCGCGGGTACACGTGATGTGTTCGTGTGTCAACACACTTTTTGGCGACTCCGCTGGGGAAGAAGATCATCATGTCGAGCAAGATTCCCCAGCCAGCTGATGTTAGCGCCGAAAACATCATCAAGCCTAGCTTCGATGATCTTTCGGCGGAGCAGCGCCAAGACTATGAGGCGTGGAAGAAGGAACGCCAGGAGCAACTCGACGCGCTGGAGAAGAAGTGCAAGGAGGAGTTCGAGGCTCTGAAAAGGCAGCAGGAAGAAGAGGACGTGAAGTCGTTCCTCTCCGGGTACAAGAAGGAACGCCAAGGGGGCCTCGTCCCACTCGGCGAAAACAAGTTGCCACCCATGCTCGGCATCCCAGCCGAGCCCACTGTAAGTTCTGATGTCTTTTCTAAGGACCAAATAGCTGCAATTAATCATTATGCTACCGAGTCCAGTAACCTAGTGTATGCGGCCATGTTAGATCTGATTAAAGCTGGGAAAAATACACCTGATAATTTTGCTAGTGAAAACCTTCCCGCTAGAAACCCTAATATGGCTCAACCTGGTTCATCGGCTGCACTTCAGGGTACGTCAAAGCGTCCTTTCCAAGATAGTCAGTTAATAAACGTGCCAGTATCTCCAATGCCCATTAATAGTATACCGTATTCGGCTCCGGTGCCGAATTATGTTGGGTCACCTATAGTTAATCTTACGGCACCAAATCACAGTTCGTCGCCCATTGCGCCAATGAGTAGTATGCCATATTCGGCTCCATTGCCGAACCAGGTCACGCCACCCATAGCCAATTTGGCGGCACCACCAGCGGGTAATTCGGTCATGGATGAAAACATGGTTACTCTTAGAACTGAATTGCAAAAAATGTTCTATGACAACTTCGGCATAGAGCCGAAGCCAATTAGCCGAATGTGTCAAAAGCCATACCCAGAATATTTTGATAGTATACCATACCCCCAAGGTTATAAAGTCCCTGATTTTGCAAAATTCAATGGGGTAGATAATAAAACGACGTGGGAGCATGTGAGTCAGTATCTAGCGCAGTTAGGAGAAGCTGGTAACATTGATCCTTTAAAAGTGCGCTTATTTCCATTATCATTAACCGGTACTGCTTTTTCATGGTTTTCTGCATTACCTTATGGTTCTATTCACACTTGGTATCATCTAGAAAAGAAGTTCCATGAGCACTTTTATACCGGTGATAATGAGCTCAAGTTGTCCCATCTTACATCGGTTAGGCAAAAACATGACGAATCGGTCACCGATTACGTCAAGCGATTTAGAGACACTAAAAACCGGTGTTATAGCTTGGTGATAACCGAAAGGGACATGGCTGATTTAGTGCTTAACGGTTTGAGGACCCACATAAAAGAAAGAGTTGAGGTTTTCGAATTTTTAAATGTTAGCCAGTCTTGCAGCGAGCATTGGTTCAAGAAAATCGTGGCAAAGAGATGAGGGACACACATAGGTCTAAATCCGACCGTCCCCATCTCCACATGGTAGATTATAACAGCGAAAATTCGGACGATGAGGCCGATGTATATGCTGCTGAGTTTGTTTGGCCATCAAAGGCCAAACCGTATACATGTGAAGCTTTAAAGCCGACTCGCAAGGGTCGGGATGATGATATGGTGTTCAGCTTTGATGTTGGTAAATGTGATAGAATTTTTGATGCTATGCTTAAAGACAAACATATTCGCATTTCTCATACTTTACCGCCGTTTGATGAGTTAAAACGGCGAGCATATTGCAAGTATCATAATTCATTTTCTCATGCTACTAACGACTGCAATATTTTTCGACGACAGATACAATCGGCCATCAATGACGGACGATTGAGTTTTTCTGATATGCAAGTCGATAAACAGCCTTTCCCCATGAACACCATCGAGCTGCAGGGGAAGAAGGTGCTAATTCGGCCAGAGGTGGCCGGATCTGTTAACAAAGCTAATGTCGTTATTGGTGAGCCCAGGAACAACAAGGACAACGACAAGGCTGCAAGGAGAGAAGTGGTGCTGGACAAGCAAGCCGGGGGCAAGGAGGTGCTGAAGATCACTATCAAGAACACCTCACCCGGGGGGCAAGCACCAGCGCAAGAGGGTATTCGTGCTAAATTCATAAAGCCGAAGAGCCCGAGGTTGGCAAGTGGAAGAAGAATGAGGTGAATGCGCGCTACAAAAGATCAAACCAACCTTCGACATGTTGTTGAACAAGTACACGCGCCAGGCTGCCGGTTCGTACAACCGGCAATCTCATATGAAGCGTCCAAGATCACCTCCAAGGGAGAGGTCTCCGAGGCGTGAGAGGCCGTATGGGCAGTGGATGCCTGGACCCCATGGGGCGACACTTCCCTATGCGCCACGATATTACAATGGAGGGCAGATGCAACCCCCAATGGTGCCATATGCATTTCATCCGGGGTGGACAGCTCCTCGGAGATCTGTTCACGACAGGATCAGACGCTCTGTTCACGACCGGTTGGGCAGCAACGCCAATCGGTCATATCATCGCAACGAAGCACAAAGGGTTTGGCGTCCTACGTCACCAACAGCGGGCGAGTCAACAAGTGCTGGGCAACACGGACGTGTCACAGACAGGGGCACCGTGATCATTGGCACGCATGAGTTGTCGCTCAGGCAACCGGTCGTTGATGGATCGGTTGAAGATAGGACAGCGCAACGCGGCGGCGACAAATCTGCCCAAATAACTGTCGTGGCAGAGGAATCTGCCAAAATAGCCATCGCGGCAGGAGCAAGCAGCGGATTAGATATCACTGGGACATCGGCGCACGATGGCAGCAAAAACGGTGGAAGCTTTGTCGCGGCAGGGAAGCGGCAGCAAATCGGCCATTCAACCGGTTTCATCTATGCAGCAGCGGACCTCGGCTAACAATCACGAAGCCAGCAGCAGCCAGACCAAGTCGAGGGATCCAAAATACACGCAGCCTAAGTGGTGTCCTCGCGGGATAACCAAAACTCAGAAGAGGAAGTTGCAGCGCATGAGGAACCAGCAGAAGGCGGAACACGATGAAGAGATGTGGAGGGATGAATTCTTCGAAGGAATTCACCCGGCTCCGTCTCAAATGTGGGTGCGCAAGGCGGTAAAAAAGGTTGCAGATATAGAGGTCACACCAATTCCTACACCACCTGTGGAAAACGCCGATGTTGATACATCGCTTGCGTCCACCGACATGATCACGGCAGCTGATGAGTTGGAGTTGGCAGATAAGCAAGAGAATGATTTGGAGGTGGAAACCGCGCCAGATGAGGAGATGGTGGACTTCGAGAACACACCGCCCAGGGGAAGTATGGATATTAACATGGTGTATTACTTGCCCTCTGAGTTCCGTGCTACAGACGAAGAAGGAGAAGTGGCGCAGCTGGATTTTGGTCCCAAGAATGCTATCTTTGAGAAGCCACGAGAACCAGTGAATCATTTAAAACCACTGTTTATCAAGGGACATATTGATGGATCACCGGTTGCTAGGATGCTTGTTGATGGAGGTGCCGTGGTGAATTTGATGCCGTATTCTGTCTTCAAGAAGTTGGGGCTAGATGAGGATAAGTTGATGAAGACCAACATGGTGCTCAATGGATTTGAAGGTAAGGAATGGACCGAGGCCAAAGGCGTTATGAGTGTTGAGCTCACGGTTGGGAGCAAGACTTTGGCCACTGCGTTCTTCGTCGCTGAGGTGCAAGGTAACTACAATGTCATACTTGGCCGTGATTGGCTCCACGCAAACCAGTGCGTGCCATCCACATTGCACCAGTTCTTAATTCAGTGGGTTGAGGATGAAGTGGAGGTCGTCCATGCGGATAATTCGGCTTGCGTGGCTTTGGCTGATTCTTTGGTGGACTGGCAGCATCCCAACGCCACATGTTTGACGGGGTGGGATCTTTTAGATTTTGACTTCCTTAGTGCTACAAGGAATGGTTTTATACCCGTCTCTCTAAAGCCGATTGGTGATAATCGGCTGTCCTGTTCATAGTCTAATGGATCACAACAAAGAGTGGTTGCAGAAGAGGCTCATCGAATATCGGGCCGTCGGGAACGATATGGGTGAATCTATAGAAGAGATAGAGGACATGGACAAGTTGGGACAAGGATTTACGTCGGCCGACCCGTTGGAGGAGGTAGACATAGGGGATGGCTCTGTTCCTAGGCCGGCGTTTGTAAACAAAAATTTGAGCGCCGATTATAAATTCATGTTAATCGGCTTGTTGAAAGAATTTGTTGATTGCTTTGCATGGGAATATCATGAGATGCCTGGATTAAGCCGAGAGCTAGTTGAGCATCGGTTGCCGATTAAGGCCGGTTTTAGACCTCATAAGCAACCGGCTAGGAAATTCGATCCTAATATGTATGACCAAATCAAGGAAGAGATCGGTCGTTTGCTTAAAGCTAATTTCATCAGGACTTGCAGGTATGCGGATTGGATTTCCAACATCGTGCCCATAGAGAAGAAAGGGTCTACCAAGTTGCGGATTGCATCGACTTCCGAGATTTGAACAGAGCTACGCCCAAAGATGAGTACCCTATGCCTATAGCTGATATGCTTATTAACAATGCTTCTGGTCACAGGATCATCAGTTTTCTTGATGGCAATGCGGGGTACAACCAGATTTTTATGGCCGAAGAAGACGCGTATAAGACGGCTTTTCGTTGCCCTGGTTTTGTTGGTCTATTCGAGTGGACAGTGATGACCTTCGGCCTGAAGAATGCTGGTGCCACGTATCAGCGGGCGATGAATTTAATATTTCATGATTTACTTGGAGTCATACTTGAAGTTTACATCGATGACGTTGTAGTTAAATCAAGTGCTGCTGATTCCCACTTAGCCGATTTGCGCCTAGCATTTGAGAGGATGCGGAAGTATGAACTGAAGATGAACCCGTTGAAGTGCGCGTTTGGAGTATCGGCTGGGAAATTCTTGGGCTTTGTTATTCATGAGCATGGTATAGAAATTGATCCCAAGAAGATAGAAGCAATACAGAAAGTGGAGGCACCAAAATGCAAGAAGGACGTGCAGAAATTCCTGGGCAAAATAAATTATTTGAGGCGGTTTATAGTGAATCTTTCCGGGAAAGTTAGTGCCTTCACTCCTATTCTTCAGTTGAAGTCTGATCGTGAGTTTGCCTGGGGGGCAAAGCAGCAAGAAGCGTTCGAGAAAATCAAGCGGTGTTTACCCACCCCTCCGGTGATGAGGGCGCCTAGGCATGGAGAGCCATCTCGGCTGTACATTGCTGCGGAAGACAACGTTATTGGCGCTGTTTTAACACAAGAAACCGAAGGGAAGGAGCACATTATCACTTATTTGAGCCGGCGTTTATTGGATGCCGAAACAAGGTACACAAGGAGGTTGGAGGAGATCTATTATTGAATACTTGCAGGATCCTAGCTAGAGGACGGACAGGGCTGTTCGGCGGTTGGCATTCAAATATACGTTGCTGGACAATGATTTATATCGTCGAACGGTGGATGGCATTCTCCTGAAGTGTCTAGATGAAGATCAAGCGAGAGTTGCCATGGGAGAGGTACATGAAGGTATATGCGGTACACATCAGTCGGCTCACAAGATGAAGTGGTTGCTACGGCGTGCAGGATTTTATTGGCCGACGATGATTAATGATTGCTTCAGGTATTATAAGGGGTGTGAGTCTTGTCAGAAGTTCAGGGACATCCAATTGGCACCTGCTGCTATGCTACATCCTATTGTGAAGCCGTGGCCGTTCAGGGGATGGGGATTGGATTTTATTGGCATGATTCATCCTGCGTCCTCGAAAGGGCATCGGTTCGTATTGGTGGCCACCGATTATTTTACCAAGTGGTCTGAAGCAGTACCTCTCCGGAATATGACGCATAAGGAGGTAATTAAATTCATAGCCGAGCACATTATTCATAGATTCGATGTGCCACAGACCTTGACTACGGATCAGGGTACATCATTTATGGCAAAGGAAGTGAAAGAGTTCGCCGAATCATATGGTATAAAGATGCTCAATTCATCTCCTTATTATGCCCAAGCCAATGGACAAGCCGAATCTAGCAATAAGACATTGATTCGGCTAATCAAGAAGAAGATCGACGAATATCCGAGGAGGTGGCACGAAGTGTTGTCCGAAGCATTGTGGGCACACATGATTTCACGGCACGGCGCGACCAAGGTAACGCCGTATGAGTTGGTATATGGGCAAGAAGTCGTTTTGCCTGTTGAGGTAAATCTGGCTGCGTTGAGAATCGACAAACAAGATGGTTTATCAGCAGTTGATTTTCACAACTTGATGATGGATAACATTGATGAGGTTGCTGATAAACGTTTGACGGCATTGAAGGACATTGAGAGAGACAAATTACGGGTAGCCATGGCGTATAACAAGAAGGTGAAGTTGAAAAGTTTTCAGGTCGGTGATCTCGTCTGGAAGGTAATCTTGCCGGTTGGTTCGAAGGACAAGAAATTCGGCAAATGGTCTCCGAGCTGGGAGGGTCCTTTTAAGATCGTGAGAGTTGTGCCTGGAAACTCATATTTGGTGGAATCTACAGATGGAGGTTTGACATTGCCTCGGGCCCTTAATGGACGTTACTTGAAGAAATTCTACCCGAGCGTGTGGCAGGAAGCCTAATCACGCAAATGGCCGATAAAATATTATCGCCCTAAGAGCATATGGCCGATAAATTATTATCGCCCTAAGAACATATGGCCGATGGAGTGTTGACATCGTCCTTAGAACAATAATGATGCAAGTTATTTTTTGGCACGCTAGCTTTGCCAATAAAACAGGGGGCATGTGTTGACGACCAATTTTGGCTTATGAAGAGATGTCACCAAGATGGTCTCAAATGAAAAAATAATGTGAACAAAAGTTATGCGCCTCGTCGAGACGAGCAACTTTGGTTTTTGGATCATTTCAATCCGAGGTCATATGCAACTTGTGGAGCCAAAATAAGACATGCTCTGTCCTTTGACGCACACGAAGCTCGCCCTACCACAGACGTCCTCTGCCCTCGGGTGAGTGCGATCGGGAAGTACTAAAAAACCGTATCGATTTGCTTCCGATTGAATTTGAGAGGTCCAGATGGCGTCAAATGGAAAAACGTATAAAAGGAAAGTTCTTCGTTTTTTCGAGGCGAACAACTTCTCTTTGTACGAGATTTTGATCCGGAGTCGTTTACTACCTCAAAAATGACCCGAAAGGTGCAGACCGAACAGCTTTGGCACACGAAGCAGAAGAGCACAGGCTGGTCGCCCTACCACAGACATGCTCTGCCCTCGGGTGAGTGCAATCCGGAAAAGACTAAAAACGCATTGATTTGCGTCCGATTGAATTTGAGGGGTCTAGATGAAGTTAAATGGAAAAACGCATAAAATGAAAGTTCTTCGTTTTTTCGAGACGAACAACTTTGTTTTCTACGAGATTTTCATCCGAGGTCGGTAACTGGCTCAAAAACGACCCGTAAGGTGCAGACCGAACAGTTTTGGAAAGTTCGGGTCAGACCAACCGAATTGGACCCAGATTAGGGTTTTGGACGTGAATCCAAACCTTTCCTTGCACGGGAAGTCCAGCCGCACTTATATACGAGGGTGTCGGCCGATTGAACAACACACAATCGTCAAACACAAACCAATCTACAGACTTTCATCTCCTGCCCTAGTTTTCTGCTTCTCGTTCGTCGGAGTTCTTCGTTTCAGAGAACTTTGATCTACGAAGTCCTGGGGGCGAGCGAACCGACCTAGGGCAGCCCATCACCGCCGTGCGTCCAGACGGGGTCTCTCCCGGCCGCGTGGGGTGTCGGGTTCCAAAAGTGCTCGCCGGATTGTCTTGCGTATCGCGCTTCTGGCGAGCCTCCCGCGGAGTGAGTTGCGGAGCATCTCCCTCGGCGCCGCGGGTACACGTGACGTGTTCGTGTGTCAACAATAAAGTTAGACGCTCTCTACTTTATCTATTGCAAGATTTACATGGCTTCTAGGGCTTTCGTAAAAGAACCGTTCTTACCTACGAACATAGAACCACAACATTGATTAAATAATTGTCTCTATTACACCCTTTTCAGGGCCCTCCATTGAAAATGCTAAGCCGTCTAAAGAGAGAGAAACAGACACCCGCTAGCCGCATATATGGTACAAGCCATATGTCAGTTGCGGAACCAGTCTCGCGTAAGCGTACGCGTAAGGTCGGTCCGGGCCGCTTCATCAACTCGATGCCGACAACATTAGCAAGTGCACGCTAGAGGGTAACAATTATAGAATCAATGCCCACATTCAACATGTGTTCTAACCGTACCAGCAATACTACGCATAGATCGGCTCTGATACCACTGTTGGGGTTCGTAGCAGAAAACAATAATTTTTCTAACTATCGCAACACCGAAATACTAGGCAAGGATCTATCTATCTAGTAATGCGGTAACAGAGGAGATATCGGTAACATACCCTTGTAGACCGATAGCGGGAATTACGCTCCCGCAACAAGCGTTGTCGATGTCGACGACATAGCCGACCTCGAGGTCGCGAAGAACTTGGCGCGACGAAGACGAAGCTGAAGGTGGCGCGACGGTGACGCCCTGGCACCACGACTATGGCGCCTCCGAGTACTCGCACACGTGCGGAGCTTGACGACGACTCCCGGGCTCTCCGATCAAGCCGAGATAGCGGAAGTAGAACTTTTGGGTGGAATCCCGCAGCATGACGGCGTACTGCGGTATAGATTTCTCATGCACGCGCTGTCCTTACAAGGGGACCACGCACAGCGGGAGGTGGAGAGAGGGTGGAAGTGGGCGGAGGGGCATCCTCGGCCAATAGGAATAAATCCTGAATTTATTGTGTATTTTTCCAAATAATATGCCCCACTATTTATTAAGGGAGAGGAGGTGCCCCTCTCCCTTGCTTTCCCATGTGGGACTAAAGGAGGAGGAGGGGGTGGTGCGGCTGGCTATGGGCCCCTTGTGGCCCAGCCGCACCACCCATCTGGGGGGTTCGGCCCCACTTGGGCCTTCCCTCCGGGGTTTTGGCCCATTTAGGAGTTTTTCCTATTTTTCCTCTTTTATTTAATATTAAATTAATATTTAAACATATATAATTCAAAATTAAATATATTTACATATTATTTAATCTCCCGTGACTCCGCAACAACTTCCGGACCACCCGAACTTTCTTCGGTCTTCCCCGGAACCCTTCTGATTCCACCGGAACCTTTCCGGATCATTTTCTCTCTCTATTTCTATTATTCATATAATTCCAAAACGATCTCTAAGCGTCGTCAAGACCTTAAGTGTGTTACCCTGCGGTTCGGGAAATACTCCTGACATGGTCGAGACCCCTCGCTCGCCAATGACCGTCAGGGAGACCTGGATGGCTATGACGGCCCCTGTACATTCCAGAATAATCGTCGTTGAACCGTTAACATGATAAGTTCATTCCTTTTGTTCCTTCGATACTACCCTAGTCCGAGATACGATCGTCAACATCTTATGTTGTGTTTTATCTCGTTACTGACATGGGTTACTTAACTCGTTCTATGATATTATACAATGACCTAGTCATACGCTGCGCAGCTTTATAGATATAATTTCACCGAGTGGGCCCAGAGTATCTTTCCATCACACGGATGAACAAATCCCGCTCTTGATCACTCGGCTCAACTACTTCCTTAGGATACCCGAAAGTGTCATCTTTATTGTCATACTATATAAGACATGACGTTTGATGCAATCAAAATATATTCCAGAAGTAGTGACTTGATATAATCTCACGGTCTGAGGAATAAGCTATCATATTACTTCCTATTGCAATGTTGAACTTAGTGATACGATCTTTTTGCAATACTTTGGTGGGTAATGTCCATCACCTTATTCTACTAATAAAATGACTTCATCATCAACTGTTATGAATCAACATGACCGGGAAATCTCGATCATCCGTTGACTGATGAACTAGTTTATACAGAGGCTAACTAGGGACTCTGGTTTGTTTACATACCACACGTGTATTAACAATTCCGATTAATACAGTTATAGCACGGTATAAAACTTATTTATAAACTTAAATGAGATAATGCGATAAATACTTAATATTTATTTGCCTCTAGGGCATATCTCCAACAATATTTCCATCTGGTGAAATGTGTGATTCAAAAAGGTATCTTGGAGTATTAATGTCTGCTCCCGGGAGTGCATAATTTTTAGATTGCCTTGTTTCCATGGCAACCTTATGCTCGAACCCAAAATGTTGGTGCAGATTGCTCAAAACACTACTGAACAATGAAAATGACACCCTGATAAGTTCAGACTTTAGAGTTCCCTACAGGCAAATAAACCATAACATCGAATCATCAACGGATTAACCCACTACAAATGTAACATGAAGATAATGGAAAGTTCTCACTATATACAGACTGGATGTCAAATCAACTGACGCTGAAATCTTAATTATCATTGGAAAAGGAATCTCAAATTATACTACACAAGATATGCATGGATTTTACAGATGTAAAAGCAGTCCTGCAGGCGCAGCACCTTGGGAGTAAAAGTAGAAATTTAGCTAAGATGGAAGCAATGAACGGCCTCGCACCATCATTTCCCCTAGATAATAACGAAGGGTACAGGACCAATTATTCACATGCAGTGTGCTGAGACGCAGTTGAGCAGATTCAGAGCAAGTGGTTTCTGCAAGCAAATCATTTGACAGTTCATTAGAATCAAGGAACCACAGAAAGATTGATCCCAATGTAGCAAGAAAAAGGCAAAAATCACAGATTCGTTCAGGAACAGGCGAAGCACGCATCCCTCACCAAGTGGATGCGCGAGCGCGCGGCCGAGGCCCCTCCGAACCTGCTCGCCGACGAGCGTGTCAGGAACCTGACGATCGTCCCGGATTATCTACAGGCAGATGTTCAGTTAGCTCCGACAACCATCAACGCTCCAGATGCAAGGATACCGGTTCGTCACAATCCAATGGTTGTCGTCGCTTCTAGGAAAGTTACCGTTTTACCCTCGTCTAGAATTAGCTGTATCAGAACTCTGCTTTCGGACAACGATGTAATATTGCTTGAGCCTAAACTTTCGATATAAAGGTGTAGGTGGGGAGGTTGGGAGGATCAAGCAATCCAAAACCCTAAATTTATCTGTTCTTCATGTTTTCTTTAGTTATCTTTAGTTATCTTAGTTAGATCTGAGCCACCGGAGCTCCAATTCCTCCTTCTTCTTGGTGACTAGGTGTTCATGTATCCGAATCCTGACATTCTGGTATCAGAGCCAGGTTCGAGCTGCTCTTATGTCCCTCCCTCTCCACCCATCTCCGCCGCCACAAGTTCAAATCGCCGTCCACCAAACCCACCCTCCCACCCTCATGCCGCCACGAGCTCGAACTCGCTCCAGGGAGCGTACTACCGGTGCGGCGGAAGGCGAAGAAACAGGCGCTGCAGTGGACGCCCACATGGACGTCCCCGAGCTCTACGCCAACCTGCCGCAAGAGGTACAAAACCTCTCCGAGCGCCTCGATCTACACCAAGCTCACGCCGCCTCGTCGATGTCGGCGCTACAGAAGGAGATGGCCAAGATCTCCGGCATGCTCGCGAACATGGCGGTCAACAACGGCAAGCAACCGGTGGAAAGCACCGACGCCGTCGATCAGGGTTCGTCAACAAAAGGTCCATCCTTTCCTACTCCCGAACCCCTACCCACCACTACCCTTTCTACCATCGCTGAGATGCCAACGCCAGCGAACACCTACACACCACCGCCTCCCCCAAACCAGCCTCTCCAGTTCGGCAACCTCACACCGGACAAGCTGCCTCACCCGTAGTTTTCAGCCCATCCCCTACCTTTCGACAGAATGCCCACCCAACCCAAACACCACAGATCCAGCCAATCTTGCCTCCACAAGCCACGATCAACTGCACCAAACACAGATCACCAACCCATACACACAACCACAGTACTACCAGCCACAAAATCCATCACCTTTTCCTATCCATCCATTTCCACAACAACAGTTCCAAACCCTTCCACCATATTATCCTTTTTACCAACAGCCATACCCACCCATGCCACAACCTCCTTTCTACAACCCATATCTACCCACACCGCCATTCCATTACACAAACCCTTACCCAAACCCTCCTGTACCACCACAACCACTTCATGAACTGCAAAGACAACCCAAACCTTTCACCTCAACATAGTCCTGATAACTGTTCACCTCGTGAGAATCAGTCGCACAGGGAATCCCCAGAACCATTTCTGCGTGCTCCACATGTGGAATTGCCGGTGTTTGCTGGCAAAGGACCTAGAGCATGGATTCTGGAATGTGAAGATGTTTTCAACTTGGTTAACATACACCCTGAGCAGCATGTACGATGGGGTCTTGCACACATCCGAGGTCAAGCAAAAACCTGGATCAGTAGTGCAGGAATCAACTTGCAGAGCTTGTCTTGGTCTTATCTCTGTGAAATACTAATTGAAAGATTCCCAGACACACCATCAGTGGATCCAATGGATCAACTACAGCTGTTGAAGCAAACCACATCCGTCAATGCATACATTGATGCGTATGAACCTTGGATGACAGCTATGAAGCGTGAAAAGGTTACCTTCAGCCGGATTTCTTCTTGGACCGGTTCATGGCAGGGCTAAAGGACAGTATAAAACACTCAGTGATGTGTCAGAAGCCATCTACATTGTTAGCAGCCTACTGGTATGCACGGCAGTATGAAAAGTCCTTTGTCTCCAACAGCAGAAGGCCACCAGTACAGTTGCCAGGTCAGCCACCAAACAGGCAGTTTCCTCCTCGAGAAGCTAATGTGCAGGCCAGACCAAGACCTCCTCACAAATGCTGGTATTGTCCAGAAAATTGGGTTATTGGACATCGCTGTGCAGGTATGCAACGAGCAATCAATGCTATACAAATGAATGAAGCTTATGACGATGAACAAGAATTGGGACAAATCAGCAAGAAGCAGAGATACCAGTGCAACAACCAGCTGTTCTGGAACAACCACAAGCCCCTGCAGATGTGAACTGCATGCAAATCTCTTCTTCAGCTTACACTGGCACTCCTAGCAGTGAAACAATCTCTATGTTGCTGAAATTTCAAAATGCTAATGCTGTAGCTCTAGCTGACACGGGCAGTACAAGTACATTCATGGATTATGCATTTGCAGTGAAACATAACATACCCATGGTTCCTGTGTCTACCAGAACAGTTACAGTAGCAGGTGGTGGTTCACTAACCTCTGAAGCAGCAGCTATTAATTGCCCCTTCCAGATTCAAGGCCATGCCTTTAAGGCAAATTTCAGAATTCTGAAACTGCAAGGTTCAGATGTGATTTTGGGAGTTAATTGGTTCAAGCAGTACAACCCTGTCACATTTGACTTTGAACACAGAACTCTGACGATCAAAAATGGCGATTCTAATGTCACATTCAAAGACCACCTTCTCCCAACAACTAATCTGTTGATTGGCAGTGAAGAATGCTCCAAGTTGTTGGAAAATGGAGCTAGTGGCTATGTGTTGCTCAGCCCAACTGAACCAGTGACTGCAACAGACAATACTGCACCCCTAAATATTCCTCAGCTAGTAGAAGATTTACTGCATGAATTCCAGGATATTTTTAACCCACCCGAAGGGCTCCCTCCTCACAGAACCGCAACCACACAATTCCACTTATACCAGACACCAAACCACCTAACATTCGTCCTTATCGAATGTCACATAGCCAGAAGAACATTGTGGAACAACTGGTAGCTCAAATGCTCAAAACTGCAGAGATACATCCCAGCAGCAATCCCTTTTCATCTCCTGCAATCCTGGTCAGGAAACGAGACAAATCATGGCGTCTCTGTATTGATTACCGAGCTCTAAATGAAATGACAATTAAGAACAGATTTTCCTATTCCAGTAATAGAGGATCTCCTTGATGAGCTTTATGGTGCAACAGTATTCTCCAAGCTCGACCTTCGTTCTGGGTATCATCAGATACGTATGCATGAACCGGATATTCCAAAGACAGCCTTCTCGACTCATGTAGGGCATTACGAGTATCAAGTTATGCCCTTTGGTCTGAGCAATGCGCCTGCAACATTCAGAACTGATGAATTCAGTGTTCTCCAAGTACTTAAGAAAGTTTGTGCTTGTCTTTTTCGACGATATCCTGGTATACAGCAAAGACCTAGCTGAACACACACTCCGCCTACAGCTAGTGCTACAAACCTTGTAGAACCATCAGCTCAAAGCAAAACTAAGCAAATGCACATTTGCACAACCCCAGGTGGAATATCTTGGGCATATAATATCTGGCAATGGTGTTGCTACCGATCCAGCTAAAATTCAAGCAATTGTCGACTGGACCACACCAGCCAACATCAGAAAGCTGAGAGAGTTTCTCTGGTGTGGATATTACAGACGGTTCATTAAAGACTTTGCTTTGATATGCCAACCATTGTACAAGGCTCTGAAGAAAGACTCATTCAATGGGGTCGAACAAGAACAAGCATTTCAGAAACTAAAAATTGCTATGACACATCCACCAGTCCTTGGCATGCCAGATTTCTCCACACCCTTCATTCTGGAAACAGATGCAAGTGGCACTGGGATAGGTGCTGTACTTATGCAACATCACAAACCCCTTGCCTTCTTCAATCAATGCCTGGGCCCAAGAAACAGTGCTGCATCCATATATGAGAAGGAAGCAATGGCAGTTTTTTCATGCACTAAAGAAATGGCGTCACTACTTTTTGGGTAATCAGGTGATCATTCAAACTGACCAGCAAAGCCTAAAGTATTTTACAAGCCAACGACTGCTCGAAGGAATGCAGCACAAACTCATGCTTAAGCTCTTAGAGTTTGATTATCAAATTGAATACAAGAAAGGTGCAGAGAATAATGTTGCTGATGCTCTGTCTCGTAAGTTTCAAGATAATGAAGCTGATTCATGCAATGCTATATCCCAGGCAATTCCAGTCTGGATGTCAGACATCTTTATTTCATATGAAGGTGATCCGGCTTGTATCAAGTTGTTGCAGGAATTAGCTATTGATAAGGACATCAGCCCAAATTTTCTCTCACTTCTGGCATCATCAGATACAAAGGCACATTTTATATTGGCAGCTCCACAGATCTCAGACACACAATGTTCCTGGCAATGCATGCATCAGTGCTTGGTGGTCACTCAGGCATTCGAGTCACACACCACAAACTAAAGAGACTGTTCTACTGGCCGAAGCTAAAAGCCTTCATTACTCAGCGAATTTCTGAGTACCCAGTCTGTCAGATTTCGAAAACTGAAAGATTGCCATATCCAGGGCTGTTAAACCCTCTTTCCATACCAAAAAAGTGGTCAGAGATCAGTTTGGACTTTGTCGAAGGACTGCCTAAGTCTCAAGGTAAAGATGTCATATTGGTGGTTGTTGATCGCGCTTAACCAAGTATGCACATTTTATTCCTCTATCACATCCTTACACAGTCCAGAAAGTGGCAACCCTCTTCTTTGATAACATTGTTAAGTTGCATGGTCCACCTACTGTGATTGTTAGTGACAGAGATAGGATATTCACCAGCAGCCTATGGAAAGAAATATTTGCAGCATACAAATATCTCTGAACTTCAGTTCTGCATACCATCCGGAATCTGATGGCCAAACTGAACGTGTTAATCAATGCGTCGAACAATACTTGCGCTGCATGGCTTTTCAAGAACCCAAGAAATGGTGTCAATGGTTACCTGCAGCAGAATGGTGTATAACTGCTCTTATCACTCTACCATTCAGATGTCACCATTTGAAGCCTTGTATGAATATCCACCCCCACTGCTCCAAGAAATTTCTATGCCATGTAATGTATCGGCTGATACACAAGTCACATTGGCAGACAAAGACCACATGATCAAGACACTGCAGAAAAATATGGCAGCAGCTCAGCAACGCATGAAGAAGTATGCTGATCAGCACAGAACTGAAAGGGAGTTTGCTGAGGCGACACTGTGTACCTGAAGATGCAACCATATCGAGAAACATCACTGGGACTGAGAAAATTCCCTGAAATTGACTTCCAAGTGGTATGGCCCTTTTCGCATCATCAGCAAGGTCGGCAGAGTTGCCTATAAACTCCCGCTGCCTGAAGGGACACAACTTCATAACGTCTTCCATGTGAATCAATTGAAGAAACATCTGGGCAAACATGCAGTTCCTAATGCCAATCTGCCAATTCTTACTCCTGATGGAAAGGTAAAAACTGCACCTCTCGCTGGTTAGACCGTCGCCAAATACCTCGTTCTGTTGGTTCCTATGCAGTGGCAGTACCACAATGGCTTGTCCACTGGGAAAACATGGCTCCAGAGGAGGCCACTTGGGAAGATGCATCCTACATTCAAGCTACATTCCGTGATTTCAAGCCCTGAGGTCTTGAGTTAAGGGGGGCACTGTCAGGAACCTGACGATCGTCCTGGATTATTTACAGGCAGATGTTCAGTTAGCTCCGACAACCATCAACGCTCCAGATGCAAGGATACCGGTTCGTCACAATCCAATGGTTGTCGTCGCTTCTGGGAAAGTTACCGTTTTACCCTCGTCTAGAACTAGCTGTATCAGAACTCTGCTTCGGACAACGATGTAATATTGCTTGAGCCTACACTTTCGATATAAAGGTGTAGGTGGGGAGGTTGGGAGGATCAAGCAATCCAAAACCCTAAATTTATCTGTTCTTCATGTTTTCTTTAGTTATCTTTAGTTATCTTAGTTAGATCTGAGCCACCGGAGCTCCAATTCCTCCTTCTTCTTGGTGACTAGGTGTTCAGGTATCCGAATCCTGACAGACGCGAGGACTTCGTCGTCCTCCAGCTCTCGCTCCGCCGCGTCCCGGGCAAGCCCACCACAAGCCGCACCTCCTACCGCTCCCGCACCCCATCGTCGCCCACTCGGCCGCCTCCGTCTGCGTCATCTTCGACGACCGCGCCGTCGACGTGGAGCCGCCCGAGCAGAGCACCTCGACGAGCGCAGGCACGGCGCGGATCTCCGCCGCCGTTGCCGGTGCCGTGGAGCTCGACGGCGGCCGTGACCACCTGCACGGCGCGGATCTCCGCCGGCGGCTGATCCCTTTGGGGTTTTTTTTGTGTTTGCGCCACGTCAGCGCCACATCATCCCAAGAAAAATCAAAATTGACTTAAAACCGCTCAAATCGGTGCAAAACCACTACCAGGGTGTGATTTGTCCGGTATTGCAAAGTTCAGGGTACAAATTATCCGGTTTTGAAGATTGGGTGAAATGTATCCGGAAAGTGGGATTTCAAGGTGAAAAGTATACTTTCCTATTAAAAATGAAGTCTTCTGATTGAGCATAACAAAGTCCCCTCAACCAGATCAACTCAAGTTGGCTTTTTTTATCTCTCTGAGGCGAGTGGAGATTTGGCTCCCGAGTTCCAATGCTCCCTCCGGTTTGAAAATTTTAAAAATCATATTTGTGAGTTTCAGAAAATTCTATAAAAAAACCGTGTGTAGCCAATAGTATATCCTGCGAACGTGCAAAATATCAACTTCAAAACCTTTATATTCTGAACTACACAAAAATAACAAATGTGTGGATCTAAGTATGCATATTTTCAAATCCCTAAGTTTATCATATTTTGTTATTTTTGTGTAGCTCGGAATACAAAGTATTTAAAGTTGAAATTTTACACACTGTTGGATATACTATTGGCTACACCCTATTTTTTTCAGAATTTCCTAAAACTTACAAAAATGATTTTCGAACTTTTTTAAAACGGAGGGACGCGAGCCAAAGCACTTTCAGCTCTGAGGCATGGTTCGTTAACAAGGGATTGAATCACGGATCTGATCTACACAGCCATTTTGGTTGATCCAGACTCCAGAGCGCTCACCATATCCCTTATAATCTGTTTTTTTTTTTTCAATTCCTTAATTAGGAACATGTTCGTTTAGACCTCTTGCGTGCCGAGTCGTGGGCTCGTGGCGCCGTTGCTGGCCTATCGCCTTTTGCTTGCTCTGTGGCGAAATTATTTCCATTATTCAGATGGGAGAATTTGTTTCCATAACAAATCTGAAGAAAAATGGTAGGGTGGGTTTGGGCAATAATCCAGACATGGGCTAAGCGAAGACCATACTTTCATGAATCTAGAAGAATTAAGTCGCCGGGCTGGATTGCAGGGATTGGGCTGAAATCCAGACTAATCCCTTATCTCGGGATTAAACGAGGCACCTGGGCTTTTTTTTTTTTTTTAATTCTCAAAAAAAAAAAACCTGGGCTTCTTTTTAGTTTCTTTAAAAAAAAAACTCACGTGAGTTACTCACCCGATCTTGATATGGAGATTTGCGTTCGCGATGCGTCCTCACGTCAGCAACCCCCAAAAGTTCACGTGCTGGCTGCAAAAACGATAATTACCTTCCGGCAAGCACCGACGACCGTACGGTAATTGAAGAATTGAACCCAGATCTCCGAACGTCAAATTCAAAACACCTTAATTCCAGCCAATAGCAAAAGTTCTTCCTGGAGAGTTTTAACTTTTCGGCTGCAAAGGACATCGTGCTAATTCAGATATGCGTATGTCGATTTTCATGTTGTCATGACAGCGCGTATCATAAGCTGGATAGATCCCGTCGCGATTCTGCATGCACTTTACGTTAAGCCAAGGAAGACGCAATGGCAATGCTCTGTCAGACTGTGACCTATTCCTGCGCGGCTGCGCCTAACTAGCTGTCTGAACTTGGTCTACCAAGAAACCTAGGCTACGTTTGGATTTAACGTAAGGCCATTATACGGAATAGTTGGTTAGGACATCTCCACCGACGTCCTCCAATTGACCCCGCAAGACCCAGCGGGGTTCGGACGTAAAAATCGCCCACAACGGCACCTCCAAGTGTACGTGCCAAGCCAGTTTGTGTTCGGCACCCTTAAAATGGCCCACTAACTTTGGGCCCTCTCGGGGGTGCCGGACACGCCCTCCGACAGTATGTCCCGCTCGTCATACACATAGTGCCGTGTGACCTGATTTTTTTTTTGAAGCGCGACTGTAGGGCAACTGCTCCACAGCATTTTCTATTTTCTCATTCCAACAAAAGTAAACTGTACAACAATACAAAACAAAAGAAAAAGGGCAAAAAAAGTACAAAGACTAAGGAAGTCCATCTAGCCAAGTTAAAAACTATGTACATGCTTAGCTTCAATCTATGCCTAAGCAGAGACATGTCATGAACAAACCACTCTTCCATCTACCAAACGTAGGTCTCTCTTGCCTGAAAACTTTACCTTTCCGTTGGAGCCAAATGTGCCTGCATGCCACTATGATCACCTCCATAGAGAACACATGGCCGAAGCTTCTCCTGGCACACAAGAGCACTGTCTTGGATATTGTCATCATCAGTTCACTGTATTTGCAAATAATTCCACCACTCGCTGACTGAAATTGCAGGTAAAGAACAGGTGCTGCCTATCTCATATGCTCTTAACGGGCATAGCACACAGTGATCGTTTTCTGCCACATTCCAATGCCTCCTCTTCAACATATCTTTTGTGTATTAGCCGATCTCTCAGAAGCAACCAAGCAAACACCTTATAGTTCATAGTGCATCTCGAGTCCCAGATCCAAGTGTAAGATTTGGCACTGTCAAGTGTTTAAATACCTGAAGATAAAACTGTTTCGCCGTGTATTCCCCCCCCCCCCCCCCCCC